>CM060939.1:618992250-620242250 GCA_030765085.1 Allium cepa
GGCTCTCATGTATCGCCTATGCAAAACGACACAATTCCAAATGCTCTTAAGTCAATTTTTCAAAGTCAACTCTCACGGTTCCTACCTCTAGTTCGCTCTGATGGGCATTTTCAACCACATAATCAAACAGACATAAATGTAATCATCATAGCATTCATAAACCAATATAGCATAGATAGAGAATGTAATGCATCTATATCAAACAATGGGGATTCATATCAAAAGTAACTTAAAGTCTAGCGATTTCCTAAAAAATAGCACGTCTGTAATAACAAGTGTGAAATCCGATTTATAACCATTTGAAAATACTTATAAATTCTTTTATGAAATCAAGTGTGGGTTTAAATATATTTAAAATCATATTTTTAAAGTTGGAAATTGTTTCAAATTGTCGTTTTAAAACAATACTAACAATTATAGTAAGGTGGGAAATAATATCACTCAACTCGATAAAAGCTTACCAAACCTATGTCGAGTCGTAAAACTCTCCATCATGAGTGTAATGTAGGATACCACGTCAAATTGGACCGCGTATGCAAAAGATATGGATTTTATAAGAACTAGGATTGATTAAAATAATTAAATCATTAACTTATCACTAATTACCCTAATTAGTCGTTAATCCTTCTTCCCCAAACTTTAATTTCCCCATTCCTATACATGACGTGCATACACACAACACACATATACCTTCTCTCTCCTTTTTTCACATTCCATAGTCAACGGATTGACGCATCGAATTCGCCAACGAACACCTTCTCGACCACTCCACCTCAAACCCAAAAAGAAGCAGCTCTACCCTCTATTGTGCATCGTGACATGCACATCCCCTCCCATTGACATGCACGATGCATTTTGATTGGGGGCATCGAAGTCAATGAAAATTGGTGAAAAGGTGCTCCTCCATACGAGGAAGATGATGGTGCAGTAGTCATCTTCGCCTAACTCCTCCTCCTTCTCTGGTAAACCCTAACCCTAGCTTACGTGATGAATAGATCGATGTTGCTAGTCATTATCGTACCCATGTCGTCACTAGCAACGTGAAGCTCTCCTTAGTACAATCTCAACGGACATGGTTTCGCGATTCTCATTGAGCAGATTTCTCAATTTAAATTTTGGAATGGATTTGAGGAGTGCCGGCCATGTTTTTATTTCACTGAATGGAATAGTAAATGAGAATAAAGGGAGGGTTTTGGTGTGTGTTTATTTAAATAATGTTATATTTAGTTTATTTGATTTCTCAAACAAACTGTTGTATGTTTCAAGCTCGTACGATCACATAATGCATCTGATTGCAACGAAACCGCTCAGCGTACAACACCTCATTTTTCGGTTCTAATGGTATAAATTTCATTATTATCCAAGACAGCACTACGGGATGATAATTTCGCATATTTCAAGATTTTTTTGGCCATTGGATCGTCCGTTCTTCAAATATAGCAATGCTTATACTTATTTTAATTCGCAACGTCGATCCGGATTCAACGGAAGTGGTCTCGAGTCCTGATTCAATTGTACATGCGGAAAATCATATTTTAGGACCTTTATGTAAATTAACAATTTAATATGTAAATCAATTATTTAAATATCCTATCCTTAAAAATACTGGCCATTACATTCTCCTCTCCTTGAAGGGTTTCATCCTCGAAATTCCCAAAGTAAGGAAAACGTCTCCTAACCCATGCGCTTCAGAGCCTCTCTTGTTTTGGAAAAATTCAATAGCACCTCCTTTGCATGGCTAAGTCCGAGAAGAATCCCAATCCAACATTAATATATATACATCTCATATCTAAGGCATCTCATATCTGAGGCACCTCGTTTTCGAGGAAAACCAAGCATATATATCCAAATCTACACTACATGCATTATGTACCTCTTTTATAGCAAAAGCATACCATTCAAATGCTAACAAAAGCGAGTAAGCATCCAAATTGCCAACACTTACTTTCAAGTACCTAAACATGTACTCGATAAAGAGGATTAAACACAATAGCAACATCATCGTGTATTTAAACATACTAAATCATATATATAGCAATCGTATCAAATAAATATGCTATATCAAAACATAGCTATCCTACATGCCCAACAACCATATAAGCATAAGCTATCATGTCAAATGCCAACAATCAAGCATAAAATAGACATATATGAGATCAAACATCAAAAAGTAACATCCATGCCTATCCCAGCATGTAAGAAAGTAAACTATCTAGTATAAGACATCAAACAAGTTATCCAATATAAAAGCTGGCAAAAATGAAAATCTCCCTTAGTGAAGAGCTCTAGACAAGCGGTCTTTATGCTCTCATTGGTTGATCATATGCAATCGCCTTTTCTTTCATTACACTAAACCTTTACCACTACACTATCTTCCTCCTAACCTATTTCGTATCACATCTAACGGTACAAATAGGCCTATGTGGTCTCAAAGTTTCTTGTTCAGTCTTGATATCATCTAGCCAATTTGGTGTCGAACTTCCAAATGTCTCTTGTAAGTAATCCCAAAACCTACTGGTGAACAATGAGTTTTGGGCACTTATAATGCCCTTCGACATACCATGGAATTACACAATCCACACCACATCAACTCGACTAGTTTGGACGCCGTTGACTGGACCTAACGAATAAAAACCTAGCATTCTTTATTAATATATCGAATTTGATCCAAATTCTATCATACTCTCTTCTGGTCCTTGGTAATCCATCAATGATTCCCGTAGATATCTGCTCCAATTATTACTCAAAGAGCAAACATTCTCTCATCGCTACGGAACCAACAGTCTCGGTCGAGTTCGCACTACATCACCTCTGTAAACATACTCATTCTTCTAACTTAGCCATGATTTTTGAGGATTTTTTTCTAAGTGGTTATGATTTTCTATAAAAAAAATTATGCTAGAAAGGCTACTAATTAATAATATTAGTTAAATAGGTTTGCAAATGGTTTTGGGGAAGGTAAGCTAACCATCTAGCAGTTTTCAAAACAGAAAATAAAAAGTATTTTGCTATTTAATAGAAAGTTGACAAGGCTGTAAGAGTTGGTGGAAAGAAATGACTTTTTAATGAAATAAATTGGTTTTAAATTTATTTAGGAAAATGTCATGTCGTCAACATATAGGTCCAACATCCCTGTTAAAAGCCGGTACCTGGTATCATGCATATAAGTTCGACATCTATGTGAAGTGATACATGCGATATCTACCTTGTAGATATGTGATGTATCGGTTTATATAGAAGTTGACACCAAATTTATAGGGGTTCTGTATCTCTAGTTGTAGAAATTCGTCACCTAAGGGTTTTGTAGCTTTATATGGTTCATTTAAAAGCTTGACATCATTCTATTTTAAAGATTCAACGCCTTCCAATGTCTAGAGGATCGACATCCTCACTTTTTTAAACTCAACATTCCTTATCCCTTATATTTTTTATATCTATTTTAGCAGCATAGATATTATATGTTTACAAATCCAGTATCCTAGTTTTGGAGGCTAGAAAACCTTATGTTATGCAAACGAAAAGCTGTGTTTTTATAAGTATGAAACCTACATAATTTAGAAATTCGACAGTTACATATTTTGGCCTTATAGTCTTATGTTTTACAAATCAGGATACTTATTTTAGAGACTCACTAGAGGCTCGACAACCTATAGAAGCGGTATACATGCCGGATGAATCTAATAGCTTTACTTAAAGACTTGATAGCTAAGTGTTTTGTAGGTTCGACAACCACCTTTTTGATACCAAATGTATAGAAAGCTATTTCAAAGAAGATTGTATTTTGGCATAATATTTTAATTAACTAAAGGGAAATGTTTTCCTTGTATTAAATAAATTATAAATACAAATGTTTTCGAGGAAATAAAAAAGTATTTATCCTAATGTTTTATAAGGAAATTATTATTCTTGTCGCCATCAGATAAATTATGATAGGATATTTTGACGTATGGATCTAGAAAACCAGATGGTGTGGGACTAGTGGAGGGTCGCGTTCTATGCTTCAACTGTTAGCCTCTAGTTAATAAAGGTCTATAGTTCCAGTGTGTAGGGTTTTTTAAGGATAAAGACTGAAAGTAGATTTACACACAGAAGGAAACTTACAGCTCAAAAAGATTATTGGTTAGCCTGCAAAACCAATAGATTCATAGTGACCCTAAAAATATATGAGTTGGACAGATATTCAGTGTGACCCTAAGAAAATTATGTTCGGATGACCAGTGCAGTTTCTCCTAATGGTATTTAGAGATTTTGATATATCTGGTAGGCTCAAATCAGCCATAGAGGTTCGTAGCAACTCTTGGAAAATTATAATGTAGGGATAGATAGTCTATTGATTGAGACAGAGTGGTTGGATTTACCCATATTGCATGCATACATAGGATTGTTTTACATTATGTTCTAACCATTGTCATTGCAGGTGCACGATTTATGATTGAAATATTTTAGAAGATACTTGAGGGAAAACACGTTTAGCTCAACAGCGTGGTCTCATTTGATATTTATTTGATTCGAGATGGCATATTATTATTCACACTAGAATTTTTGTCATACCTGAAGTTTTTTTCCTTTTAAACTCTCGGGTGCTCACTTGAGTAGGTCAGGAGTAAGGTTTCCAACTTCTCAGGTTTGAAAAACAAGCTTTCAGGGATGTGCATGAGGTAATCTAGTTATATTACAGCTATATTTTCCGTTGTGTCATTGTTTTATTTTGCTTGAATGAATGTAATGGTAGATTGTATGACTGTCAGTTAGTAGACTCTGATCAATCGATGAGGAGTAATTTGTAATAATTATATTTTCTCTAAATCTATATAATGAATGGGATTATGTAATGAACATGAAAATCTGATTATGAAATATGTTTTGAAAATTTTCATACTCATGTGCTTCTGATGTTAATAATACTATTAATTGATATCATTTTATCACCGAAGAATAATACTACTGATGGTTGCAGCATCAGTAGCGCTTATTTTCGGGCCTTAAATTGGGGGTTGTTACAATAGTCATAGCTAAGTTTAATCCATCTCAAACTAGGCAAGAGACTAGCTACATGGAAGAGGCTGTGGAGAAGCAGAAAATTGGTGTAGGAGGTTGAGAAGGTGCAACCCCTTCTCGATTTTGAAGACAAACAAAAAAATTAGACATCAATACAGAGTCTAGTGATGAGAAAGGAACATTGAATGAACATGAAAAATATATAGTTCCTAATAAGGCACCAAGATCAACGTATTGAAGGTAAGGTGATTAACTAAACAAACAAAGTAGTAGTTGATGCTCCAAGGACTAGGAACAAAAGTGCTACTTTTAAATGGCAGTTATATATTGGAATATTAAAGGTCAAAATAATAATATTACAAATTTGACTTGTACAACCTTAAGATTAAGCATATTCCTTATATCGTAGATATATTGGAAAATAAATTTTCTGAGGAAAGCATTAAGATGTTTAGAGTGCAATGGGTAAACAATGGAGTATTTTGCACAATAGTTCAGTAAAGAGCAAGGGAAGAATCATAGTACTACCGAGTAATGTTGTTTGGACTGTTAACTTATCAATAAAGAAGAATAGAAAATTTTGTAGACTTTGAAAACATTGGTGGGCTATAAATAGTATTTACTTTTTTTATGCTAGCAATTAGGCTACTGCTAGATCATCACTATAGAAATAGATTATCAATAACTCAAAAACAATTACACATCTTTGGTTGGTGATGGGTGACTTTAATGTAGTTCTAAGAAATAGGTTTACTCAAAAAGTTTGCCAAGTGGCTAAATTAAAAATTGCACTATTGTTATTGGACTCATTTTAACATTCCATATAGGTTTTAAATATACGTGGAAGAGTAGTGAGATGCAGAAATTACTCGCCGAATGAACACTTCTAACCTATAAGACATTATGCATAATCTGAAAGTAACATGCTCTTAGCATTATTAGTGATTATTTCCACTATAGTTTAGCTTAACAATGATGAGCATGTCTAAAAGAGTAAACCTTCTTGATATGCTAATTATAAGCACAAGTGTGAAGGTTACCATGAAACTACAGATTTTAATGAATTACAAGTGCCTAATGGAAATAATATGTTCCCATTTGTTATAATCTTAAAAAAAAATGAAAGATAGACTAAAAGAATGGAACAGGAGAAGAACTAAAGACTCTGACGTGGTAGAAAGGCTGCAAGGTCAATGGAAAAGCATTCAAAATCTTTTAGACAATAATCCTCCTATAAAGGGCTTAATAAGGATCGGTATGGTATCCAGAGACAACTTAAAGAGGTACAAAATACTTACGCAATGGAACTCGAACAAAAGGCTATAGGGAAGTGGCTGACTGAAGATGATGAATGCAGCAGTTTTTTATACAAAAATGTATCAAAGGAAGAATTTTAACAGTGTTCTAAGTAGTTTCTATGAGTTTGGAGAAAATACTAAAAACCTGAATAAACTTGAAAATAATGCAAAAGAATACTTCAATCAACCGTATAATGGTGAATATTCAAACTCTTTACCAAAAGTATAAACTAGAAGGTGTTAAAATTTGGCGACACTATATGAGGATTTGTAGTGGTTGGAAGTAGCTTCGTAACGGAGGAAACGGTTCGCAAATCGGAGTCCGGAGGTGGAAGTTAGAAGAGAAAAGGTGAAGTGGGCTGTTTGGGGACAGCAACTAATTTCAGACATCTGAAATTGTTCTGGAGTGGTTCCAGAACACTCAGTCAGACGTCTGACCAAGTGGGTCAGACGTCTGATCTGGAGCGAAGTCACTTCAGAGACTTAAGTCAGACGTCTGACCCTTAGGCCAGACGTCTGACCCTTAGGCCAGACGTCTGGAACATTTTTTTTTTCAGTTTTTCATCTCGCGGACTTGGGTGAAAATTTGTGATATCCATATGGGCAATTTTAGAATATTGTCTAGGGTTTCTATTCTCCTATATAAGCTAGCCTTAGGTATCAGATCCGGGGGGGAGAGAAGCGTGTGCAAGCAATAATAAGAGATCATCCTCCACCAAATTAGGGTTTATCAAAACCTAATTTTCTTCAATTCTCTTCTCCACAAAATCAATTTCTATTTTGATTATTGATCATTGTAATCAATCTCTTGTACTATTCTCATCAATAATAATAAAAGCTCTCTCTTAAAGTGGATGTACACTAACACAACGTTAGTGGAACCACTATAAATCTCTGTGTGATTTATTTTCATTATTGCCTTGATCTTTGATTTGCTTGTTTGGGATTTTGATTGATTGTGATTGGATTTGAGTTATCGATTGGTTGTTTTTACACTACTTATCACGATCCCGTCTTCCGCTGCGCTCGTGGGGTTTCGATTGGAGTCGGAATCCCGCACCAACAGTTGGTATCAGAGCTTCAGGTTTTGGTAGGTGGTTGTAGAGATGCCTGAATCAAGTAATAACTCAAGTAGTTCCTCAAAGGGTACTCCAAGTGGTGTAGCTCCTTATGTACGTGGCTCGTACGTAGCTTCAGGATCACAATTGGTAATAGACATGTGGAATGGCGATAATGATTTTTAAAAATGGCAATGGAAGATGAAAGCAGTTCTCAGAAGGAATCGGGTGCATCGGGTAGTGTTTGACACACATTTATTGCCAGCGGACATCTCGGATGTTGAGAGAGAGGAGATGGAGGAGTGAGCATTCACTACACTTCAACTTGCTATGGGAGAAAATGTTATCTCTGAAATTAGTGGTGAGACAATCGCTAAGGGTATTTGGGACAAGTTGGAGGAATTGTATATGAAGAAGTCACTGACGAATCGTTTGATCTTACTGCGAACGTTCTTCACCTATAAGATGAAGGAAGGTACTTCGCTGAAGGCGCACTTAAATATTTTTGATGATTTGCTAATGAAGATGAAGGCGGTAGATTTCAAGATTGAGGAAGAGCAAAAGGCGACGATATTGTTGTGTTCATTGCCAGACCGCTATACAAGTTTCTCAAACAGTTTGATCTATAGCCGAGATACATTGACTCTTGATGATGTCAAGACGGGTCTTCTTAGCGAGAAGTTGCGGGATCAAATGAAGGAGTTAGGTGATGGAAGTAGTGGTGCTAGTAATGGTCATGGCTTGTTTGTGGAGAAGGTGAGACATGTGAAGAAGGAGAACCGGGGGCGTTCTAAATCAAGGAACCCTGGTTGGAGAGGAAAGTCGAAGGAAAGCAAAGGCAAGTGCTATATTTGTAGGAAGCCCGGTCATTGGAAGAATGAGTGTCCGGACAAGGAGAAGGCAAAGAAGGAAGTAGCATCTTCATCTGTAGCGGTAGAGAATGCAGTTGGTGAGGAAGAGGTAGATGTTTTATCGGCAGTAGCATCAGATGTTTCGGATAGCAAATGGGTGCTCGATTCGGGGGCGTCTTATCATATGACGCCAAATAGGAATTGTTTTTCTTCTTACATCGACAAAGAAGGAAATTCAATTGTTATGGGAAATGGTGCTATTTGTAAGTCGAAAGGCATTGGTTCCGTGCAAATTAGGATGTTTGACGGAGTGGTTCGTACTCTCACTAATGTGCGCTATGTTCCGGGACTTAGGAAGTCTCTTATCTCTGTGGGGCAGCTGGATTCTTTAGGTTGTAAGATCACTATTGAAAGTAATAGATTGCGGGTTTCGAAGGGGGCACTTGTGGTGATGAAGGGTGCAAGGACTCATGGTATTTATTTGCTTCAAGGAGTGACTGTGGAAGGTGAAACTTGTATGGGGGTTGATAGTTCTCGTGGCATGGATGCGACTAGGCTGTGGCATTTGAGGTTAGGTCATGTCTCGGAGAGAAGTTTAGATGTTCTTCGAAAGAGAGAGATGATCGATGGAGAAAGTTTCAACAAGTTAGAGTTTTGCGAAGATTGTGTCATGGGGAAGCAAACTAAAGTTTCATTCGGTGAAGGAAAACATGATTCGAGAAGGGTTCTTGAGTATGTTCACACGGATGTTTGGGGACCGGCACCTGTAGCTTCTTTAGGTGGAGCTCGCTATTATATTTCCTTTATAGATGACTTTTCTCGGAAATTTTGGGTGTATGTAATGAAGGCCAAGTCAGAGGCATTTGCAAAGTTCAAAGCGTGGAAGGCTCTTGTTGAGAATGAGAGTGGCAAGTCTTTGAAGGTTCTAAGGTCTGACAATGGCGGAGAGTATGTTTCCGGAGAATTTTTGGAGTATTGCAAGCATCATGGTATTCGGAGGCATTTTACTACACCTGGAGATCCGCAGTCGAATGGTGTTGCGGAGAGAATGAATCGTACTCTACTTGAGAAAGCTCGATGCTTGAGATTGACATCGGGTTTGGCAAAGGGATTTGGGCTGTAGCTTTGTCAACCGCAGTGCATATTATTAATCGAATTCCATGCTCAACTATTAGTAACAAAATTCCGGAGGAAGTGTGGAAGGGAAAGAGCATTGACTTGAGTTATCTTCGTGTGTTTGGCAGTCCGGTTTATGTGCATGATCCGGGAAATGATAAGCTTGAACCTAGAGCTTTCAAGGGGATTTTGCTTGGCTATACAGATGGTGTAAAAGGCTATCGGATTTGGAATTCGAAAACGAAGAAGGTAGTGAATTCTCGTCATGTTACTTTTGATGAGTCGGCAATGTTCAAGGAGAATGTGAGCTCATCGGATGTTCCGGATTTGGTTCATGGTGAATCAAAGGAGAAGGAAATTATTTCCACATTTTGTCCAAGGAGTAGAGAGAGTAGAGTAGTTGGCGATGCTTGTGGGGAGATAGCGCTTGATGTTACATCACATAGTCCACATGGTGCCTCTAGTAGTGTTAGAGATGTACATGATTCTAGAGAAGATTCGGTTCAAGGTGGAGCCGAAGGGAGTTTAGGTGATGGTATTGCTACTCGGGTTGGTCGTCGTACTATAAGACCACCCGAAAGATATGGTGATTGAAACTATCTTAGCTTTTGTGATAATTTGGACTATTCTCTTCATGTAGTCCATGTAGGATCTAGATTAACCCTAGAGGGGGGTGAATAGGGTTATAGCAAATTTTCTCGATTTAAACACAGAAACAAACTGCAGAAATAAATATGCTGAAAAGTAAATCACATACAAAATTTACCCAGCTTCGGCAACCCCTGCCTACTGCTGCACTCCCAGATTTCTATTAGAATTAAACAGTATCATGCTTACAAACACTCTACTAGACTCGCAAACATTTGCTCCCGCTCACAAACACTCTACTGACTCGCAAACATTTGCTCCCGCTCACAAACACTCTACTAGACTCGCACACCCTGCTCCCGCCTATAGAGTTTCGTTTACTCGCAAACTCTGCTCCCGCCTACTATAGAGCTTTACTTACTCACAAACTCTGCTCCCGCCTATAGAGCTTTGCAAACTCGCACACCCTGCTCACTGAACTAATTCTAACTAGACAATCTGACACTACCTAAACCCTAGGTGGTGATTTACAAAGTTTTGATTCGAAAAAGTAAAAAACAACAATTAAAAGACAATAAAAAATAACCCTAAACAAACGCTTAAACCCTTATTTAAAATATACTAAAGCCTTTAGAAAACAAGGCCGGCCCTATTCTTTATTTTAGCCCGTTCCTTTTTGTTTTCTTCTGTAAAAAAAACACGGCCTCCCTTTCGTTCCTCTTTGCGCTTGAATTAGGGCTTGCGTCCTTGATCCAAATTAGGGTTTGTGAAGCTGCCGATTGTTTGATCAATCACGTGGATAATGCGCGAGTAGCTTTGATTGATCTTGTCTCGGTGCTCACCACGACTGCTTCGTTGATCGAATTCCTTTCTTGCTCGGTATGTAATTATATGCTTTTTCTTTTACTGATTTTATGCTTGCTTGAATTCGATGATTAAATTGTCGATGATGATTGGGCTTATATAGGATTCAAAATCCTATTTTTACGTTCGTATTTGTTCATTTGAATTTGTCTTTGACCGTTCGATCTGGTATTGATGCTTGAGATTTTCACTGACTAATTCAAATTGCTTGGCTACCACGGTTTTGAATTATGACTTGTTAAATTTGCTTGATGCGCACGGCTTTCATGTGAATTACGGCTTTGACTTTTTCATCATATTTTTGCTATCTTCGGCATATTGATTTCTGGCATTTTTACTTTGTTTGACTTGTTCATGACTGTGACAATTTCACTATGCTCATTCTAAAATCACTGACCATTGTAGCTGTGTTGATCTTGCTTGCTTCCTGTACTGATGCATTAGTTGTTGTCATGTTAGTTCGAATTGCATACTTCATGATTGCACTGTCTTCTGCATTTACTTGTAGTTGCATTTATGTCATGTATACGGCCTGACCATTGTGACGTCTGGTTGACACTTGATGGTCTCCATATTCATGTGTGTCTTGTTCAATGGAGTCAGTGATAATGGTCACTGTTTTGGGCTTGTAGTACTTGGATATTTGCAGTTTGTAATGTTATTGAGCATTTGTTGTGTCCATATTGTATTCGATATGCATTTTCACTATTGCCTTTGGTTTTCTGTGTTTGATCATCGCTTGGTTATTGCACTGATTCTTAGTGGCATTTGGTCTGTGTTGCATTGTTCCATGTACACTTTAACATCCATGTTCTTCACTGTGTTGATTATTGTGCATGTCACTGAGTTTGTTGTGTATACTTGTGGCTGGTGATTCATCTTTCTGCATTTGGTCTGGTTGCATGTGCACTATTTGTATCTGCGGTGGCATTGTTTTGTTTGCATATATCACTAGCTGTTAGTTTTGGCGTATGGTCAGTGATGCACTTGGTTATTCGATCCCTGGTTGATCATTGAAGTGTCTGGCCATTTTTATACATACATTCATGTATGTGTATGTCTGCACTCATCTATATATGCATTTTGATTTTTATTTTATAATCTGTAGCATGGCACTTACTTGTTGTCGTAGATGTTGCACTGCATCACAACTGTGTTTTTGTTTGGTCTGACCATCTTGTATCCATGTGCCACTGTTTGTACTGTCATTTTGCTGTAATCTCACTTCGAATTGCATACACTTCATGTTGACATTTGCTACGCTTTGACACAGATGCTCTACTTGTTCATTGTGTTGTTGTCTGGACCCATGTTTTAGAACTTGAGCTTGCAGTCTTCATTTTGTACTTCTGGAGCTTGTATAATTTGAACCTGGTTTGGATTTTTGCATCGAGCATGCTTCTGGTTTGAGTGTGCTTGCATCTTTGTGTTGTTTCCAGTTGCTTAGTGTCTTGATGCTCGGCTTGCATTGTGGTTCCCACTGAGTTGAATCCAGTTTTAAAACTCGGGTTTGACCTTGTGCTGAGAGTTGTGACTTTTATGTTATTGCACGTGAGTTGAACCCGGTTTTTCATTTGGGTTTGACCTGTGCTCACCTGTCCCTGTAAATTAATCAAGTGTATATATCGGCGTGCACGGCCTTGTGGCATGTACAGTGATACACTGTGCATGTCACACGTTCGTGTGTGATGAATTCAAATTTAAACGATGACGAACAACCCAAATAACTGAGGCAAATAATATTTTCAAAATTCATATTTTATTTTCTGTTGCAAAAATATTTCTTTTTCAATTTTACTGCGTTAGTGAATATTTTTGCAGATTGCTCAGATGCTGGATTCAAACTGGAATGCAGTTGAAGATAAATACGAGTGTGAGTGATATGTAGTGAGGTCAACTGTAAATGTAAAATTGTGATGTAATTGAATTTGTATCAAAGTTGTGTAGTGAATAGTAAGATCTTGAATTTGTACTATTCAAAATTGTAATAAATATTTGTTTGAATAAAATTTCTGTTTGAATTAAAAATCTGTGTTATTTATTTTATTCAACAAATATTTATTTAAACTGTGAAAAATAGTATATTAACAAATACATTTAAACGAATGTATATATGTTTATTATCATCAAACAAAAATCATATAAGCGCAAAGCGCATATTCAACAATCTCCCCCTTTTGATGATAACAAACATATTTAAGATTTTGAATGTATTAAATGTATTTGATCGTTCAATTTGCTCCCCCTATTTAAATGTTTTCTCTCTACATGATGCTCCCCCTACATATATGCATACAAATAAAAATATGTAAATGAGCCTATATGCAAATGGAAAATTATTTGACCTTCGCTTGATTCTATTTGACAAAATCTTAACTTTTCTCTCCCCCTTTTATTATCAGCAAAAGAATAACATTGTTAAAAAAATAGGGATGAAGTGATAGACATGAATCAAACATTTAACTCAATTGAATATAAATATCAAATTTCAATAAAACTCAAACAAAAATCATAATTACCCTTGTCAGGCGCATATTCCACTTTCAGAAGTGATGGGAATAAAATCATAAAAATCATACAGTTCTGTCTATTTGTGGTATATTTATTTCAGGAAATTTGAATATCTACTAACCATGCATAACCGTTAGGACTTTTAAATGAGACTAGTAGTATTCATAATTTTTATTTAAAAAATGAAATCAAGTATCTTCTAACCACGCATGACCATGAGGACTTTTAAATGGGATTAGAATCAACTTGTCTATTTAATCAATTAATTTTGATATGCGTTCCATACATGCATAACCGTGAGGACTTTTAAATGAGCATGGAAGCACATAATCAAAAATCCAAGTAATTCACCCATGCATAACCGTGAGGACTTTTAAATGAGAGTGAATACTTTGGATATTTATTTTTATTGAAGAATATAATAAATTGAAGCACAGATAATTTCCTTTATAATAATAAATTAAAGAACGAATGATTTCCTTTGTAAACTACCACAAATTTACATATTATATGTAATTTTGATGAGTGATGGTCGATAGAAAGATGATAGAAATAGAAATGGTCATGGAATTTTTACCCAACAAAAAGTTTTTATAACTCTTGTTATGAAATTCTAAAAAAAAATTTCTAAATATACTGTCTTGGGTAACGTATGACAAATATCGACACTCATCACATTTTCAATCACTATTGATCTTTTTGATAATCATTAGGGAGTTAGATTAGTCAAAATTTGTCATTTAAAATCAAATAAAAATGACTAATCTGAAAATATGGTCAAAAATGATTTTATCGAAGGGGTTATATGAAGAAAAAATTCTGCTATTTGAAAGATTATTTCAAGTGAAATATATGCAGATATTTTCTTTGAAAAACGATGCAATAAATGAATGTTTCAGAAAATTAATCACGTTCCACTAGTAATTTTTCTATCAACTATATTACCAGTGTAATCTGCATCTGAATTTAAATTTCACTCAATATTCACTCGTTGAATGTCAAAGACCAGATTGTGAAATTTCAACAAATTATCTCATAATTGTTTTCAACAATTTTTAAATGAAATTCCCTTGAATTTGAATTGAGACCGTGTTAACAATCAAACAAATATCATAGTGTCAGTTTCAGAAACCGTAGGATAAACAGTTATATTCATGAGTAATCAACAGTCAATCAACATCATTATTATTTCAAAAACAATTTCTTGAAGTTTCAACAATTTCTCAAAAACCTTTTTAACAGCTTTCACATGAAATTTGAAATCGTGCAAATTTACAAGCAGTGACCAAAATGTCAAAACAAATATATCTACGTGTAGCATGAGTAATCAAAGATCAATAAAATACCATCATTTGACCGAACAAATTTATATGGATTAGTTCAAAGTTGAAAATCTGATTGGTCATCATTTAAGCACAAATCAAGGTCATAAATAAGAACAAGTCATGTAGGATCATATCAAGTAAGTCCGAATCAGTCAACCATCATAATTACTCCAAATAATTCTATTTAAAGATGATTGGTCAATATTTTGGAAAAAAAAATCATAGAATCAAAATCATCATCTTTTGTTCATCTCAATATTGGCTGATTTAATTCAGATTATGGTGCAGATTATCACATTTAATATATCGTTCAAAACAAATTTACCTGTTTTACCTTTACGATAATTTTTCATCGTTGTCCATTGTGATTCTGTCACCTTTATACTAGGCTAAGGAACTTTGCTTTGTCGCTCGTTGTGTTTCTGGAACAGCCAGAATCCAAAGAACACCGTTGTTGTTCCTTAGCCTGCCACCACACCTACACGATGAAAGATTTATGTGACCTATTTGTTTTTATAGGTCCATGATTGTTAGTGGCAGAATATGAAAAATATGTTTGTGGAGACCCAAAACTATTTATATATGTTCCTTTTGGCACCCAAATTTGTTTGACTTTCAAAGATTTTATATTTGTGCCTTTTGGAACCCAAATTGGTATAGTTTTCACGTGTTTGGGTCTATACCAATAATTATTTTGATTATGTCCAAATTTTCTACAAATCGTGCACATTAAATTGACTTGATTAAATTTTGTGTTCTTTTTCCTATGACTATAATTTTCAACATGATGTCCAATTATTTCAGATCGAGCAAAGACACTTTTACCTTTTGCATTATCATCATCCGTGATTTCCCAAAACCTAGTCCTTTTCTATTGTTAGCAAAAATTTGATTTCCCAATAGCATGTTGAAAGATTTTTCGCATCTTTAAAAGTTATTCAAAGATTTCTCAAGATTTTGGACTTTGCTTTTTAGTGACGTGTTTTCAGTTACAAGTGAGGTGCATCGATTTATAAAATCCTTTTTCCTAGTGTCGATGGTTTCCTTAAGATTCAAGTTTTCTTTTTCAAGATTCTCAAAGTTATTCCTAAGTTTTGATAATTCTGAATCTAAAATCTTACATTTTTACATTCTAAGTTTTGAATATTTTCAAGTTCAGTTTTTAACCTAAAATTTTCACAAGCAAATTCTCTCCTATCAGATTTCAGTTTTTCAATTTTAGATTCAAGAGTATCCACTACCTTAGTAAGATTAAGACACATAAAAACTAGATCTCTATAGGAATACTCACCTGCCTCACTAGATTCCTCGGAGCTTGCTTCTGAATTTGATTTTTCCATAAGACACAAGTTAGCCTCCTCTGAGCTGCTATCCGAAACTTCCTCTCCTTCTTCATCATCCCAAGTTGCTGCAAAGGCCTTCTTCTTCTTTTTCTTTCCTTTGTTGTTTTTGAGAAGTGGGCATTTTGGTTTGATGTGGCCAGGCTTGTTGCAGTTATAACACGTCAGTTCATTATCGGAATTTTTAGAATCTTTTGGCCTATTACGACTTGTTTTCTTCTTGCGTGGCTTGAATCTAGACCATCTTCTAAGATTATTGACAGTCATTGCAAGCTCTTCAATTGGATCTTCTTCATCTTCATCGCTCTCTTCTTTGCTCTTTAAGGCAATTGTCTTCTTCTTTGGTTCGGAGTTGTTGCGTTCTTCCTTTGCTTTTAGCTCAAGCTCATATGTCATCAAGTTACTAATCAACTCCTCCATGCTTAGTTTACTCAGATCTTTCGATTCTTGTATTGCCATGACTTTTGCCTCAAAGTTCATTGGTAAGACTCGTAATATCTTTCGCACAAGCTCTACCTCAGTGAAGACTTACCCAAGCGCTCTAGCGTTGTATACCAAGGTTGAAAAGCGTCCAAACATATCCTTTATGCTCTCGCCTTTGTCCATCACAAAGTTTTCGTATTCATTGCTGAATTGGGCTAGACGAGACTCCTTGACTTGAGAAGTTCCTTCGTGTGTCACCTCCAAAGTGTGCCAAATTTCCTGTGCTGTTGTACAATGTGAAATTCTATTAAATTCATGGCTTTAGCATTTGTCGTTTTCAATCTCTTATCGTTAGCATCCAACCTATCCTTAGGTTTAGGAATCTCAGTATCACCAACGATTATAGTGGGAGATTTATAGCCAGTTTCAATAATATCCCAAACATCATAATCAACAGAACTAAGATAGATACCCATCCTAACTTTCCAATAAGCATAATCGTTCCCGTTAAACATGGGTGGCCTAGCAATAGATTGCCCCTCAGAAAAAGCATTATTTGGTGAATTCATGACTCTAGAGTTAAAAACAAAATATCGGGCTTTGATACCACTTATAGGATGTAGATTAACCCTAGAGGGGGGGTGAATAGGGTTATAGCAAATTTTCTCGATTTAGACACAGAAACAAACTGCAGAAATAAATATGCTGAAAAGTAAATCACACACAAAATTTACCCAGCTTCGGCAACCCCTGCCTACTGCTGCATTCCCAGATTTCTATTAGAATTAAACAGTATCATGCTTACAAACACTCTACTAGACTCGCAAACATTTGCTCCCGCTCACAAACACTCTACTAGACTCGCAAACATTTGCTCCCGCTCACAAACACTCTACTAGACTCGCACACCCTGCTCCCGCCTATAGAGTTTCGTTTACTCGCAAACTCTGCTCCCGCCTACTATAGAGCTTTACTTACTCGCAAACTCTGCTCCCACCTATAGAGCTTTGCAAACTCGCACACCCTGCTCACTGAACTAATTCTAACTAGACAATCTGACACTACCTAAACCCTAGGTGGTGATTTACAAAGTTTTGATTCGAAAAAGTAAAAAACAACAATTAAAAGACAATAAAAAATAACCCTAAACAAACACTTAAACCCTTATTTAAAATATACTAAAGCCTTTAGAAAACAAGGCCGGCCCTATTCTTTATTTTAGCCCGTTCCTTTTTGTTTTCTTCTGTAAAAAAAAACACGGCCTCCCTTTCGTTCCTCTTTGCGCTTGAATTAGGGCTTGCGTCCTTGATTCAAATTAGGGTTTGTGAAGCTGCCGATTGTTTGATCAATCATGTGGATAATGCGCGAGTAGCTTTGATTGATCTTGTCTCTTTGCTCACCGCGACTGCTTTGTTGATCGAATTCCTTTCTTGCTCGGTATGTAATTATATGCTTTTGCTTTTACTGATTTTATGCTTGCTTGAATTCGATGATTAAATTGCCGATGATGATTGGGCTTATATAGGATTCAAAATCCTATTTTTGCGTTCGTATTTGTTCATTTGAATTTGTCTTTGGCCGTTCGATCTGGTATTGATGCTTGAGATTTTCACTGACTAATTCAAATTGCTTGGCTACCACGGTTTTGAATTGTGACTTGTTCAATTTGCTTGATGCGCACGGCTTTCATGTGAATTACGGCTTTGACTTTTTCATAATATTTTTGCTATCTTCGGCATATTGATTTCTGGCATTTTTACTTTGTTTGACTTGTTCATGACTGTGACAATTTCACTACGCTCGTTCTGAAATCACTGACCATTGTAGCTGTGTTGATCTTGCTTGCTTCCTGTAGTGATGCATTAGTTGTTGTCATGTTAGTTCGAATTGCATACTTCATGATTGCACTGTCTTCTGCATTTACTTGTAGTTGCATTTATGTTATGTATACGACCTGACCATTGTGACGTCTGGTTGACACTTGATGGTCTTCATATTCATGTGTGTCTTGTTCAATGGAGTCAGTGATAATGGTCACTGTGTTGGGCTTGTAGTACTTGGATATTTGCAGTTTGTAGTGTTATTGAGCATTTGTTGTGTCCATATTGTATTCGATATGCATTTTCACTATTGCCTTTGGTTTTCTGTGTCTAATTATCGCTTGGTCATTGCACTGATTCTTGGTGGCATTTGGTATGTGTTGCATTGTTCCATGTACACTTTGACATCCATGTTCTTCACTGTGTTGATTATTGTGCATGTCACTGAGTTTGTTGTGTATACTTGTGGCTGGTGATTCATCTTTCTGCATTTGGTCTGGTTGCATGTGCACTATTTGTATCTGCAGTGGCATTGTTTTGTTTGCATATATCACTAGCTGTTAGTTTTGGCGTATGGTCAGTGATGCACTTGGTTATTCGATCCCTGTTTGATCATTGAAGTGTTTGGCCATTTGTATACATACATTCATGTATGTGTATGTCTGCACTCATCTATATATGCATTTTGATTTTGATTTTATAATCTGTAGCATGGCACTTACTTGCTGTCGTAGATGTTGCACTGCATCACCACTGTGTTTTTGTTTGGTCTGACCATCTTGTATCCATGTGCCACTGTTTGTACTATCATTTTGCTGTAATCTCACTTCGAATTGCATACACTTCATGTTGACATTTGCTACGCTTTGACACAGATGCTCCACTTGTTCATTGTTTTGTTGTCTGGACACATGTTTTATCACTTGAGCTTGCAGTCTTCATTTTGTACTTCTGGAGCTTGTATAATTTGAACCTGGTTTGGATTTTTGCATCGAGCATGATTCTGGTTTGAGTGTGCTTGCAACTTTGTGTTGTTTCCAGTTGCTTAGTGTCTTGATGCTCGACTTGCATTGTGGTTCCCACTGAGTTGTATCCATTTTTAAAACTCGGGTTTGACCTTGTGCTGAGAGTTGTGACTTTTATGTTATTGCACGTGAGTTGAACCCGGTTTTTCATTTGAGTTTGACCTGTGCTCACATGTCCCTGTAAATTAATCAAGTGTACATATCGGCGTACACGGCCTTGTGGCATGTACAGTGATACACTGTGCATGTCACACGTTCGTGTGTGATGAATTCAAATTTAAACGATGACGAACAACCCAAATAACTGAGGCAAATAATATTTTCAAAAATCATATTTTATTTTCTGTTGCAAAAATATTTCTTTTTCAATTTTACTGCGTTAGTGAATATTTTTGCAGATTGCTCAGATGCTGGATTCAAACTGGAATGCACTTGAAGATAAATACGACTGTGAGTGATATGTAGTGAGGTCAACTGTAAATGTAAAATTATGATGTAATTGAATTTGTATCAAAGTTGTATAGTGAATAGTGAGAGCTTGAATTTGTACTATTCAAAATTGTAATAAATATTTGTTTGAATAAAATTTCTGTTTGAATTCAAAATCTGTGTTATTTATTTTATTCAACAAATATTTATTTAAACTGTGAAAAATAGTATATTAACAAATACATTTAAACGAATGTATATATGTTTATTATCATCAAACAAAAATCATATAAGCGCAAAGCGCATATTCAACAGTCTAAGATGAGCCGATGGACCTTGATGACGTCATGAAGTCGAGTGATAGCTCGAAATGGATTTGTGCCATGGAGGAAGAGATGCAATCATTGTTGAAGAATCAAACTTGGGATTTGGTTCCACTTCCTAAAGGAAACCGTGTTATTGGGTGCAAATGGATATACAAGGTGAAGGACGATGGAAGATATAAAGCTAGACTAGTGGCTAAGGGGTTTACACAAAGGAAGGGAAAGGAGTATGATGAGATATTCGCATCGGTTGTGCGCCATACTTCTATCCGGATATTACTTGCTATAGTTGCTATTCACGACTTGGAGTTGGAGCAACTTGATGTGAAAACCGCCTTCTTGCATGGTGACTTGGATGAAGACATCTACATGGTGCAACCGGAAGGGTTTGTTGTGGATGGTAAGTCAAATTTGGTTTGCAAATTGAAGAAATCACTATATGGTTTAAAGCAATCACCTAGACAATGGTATAAGAGGTTTGATCATTTTATGCTTGAAAATGGTTTTGATAGAAGCATCAAGGATGCTTGTGTTTATTTCAAGAGGTTGAGAAATGATTGTTGGGTGTATTTACTCTTGTATGTGGACGACATGCTCATTGCTTCAAAAGATAAAAATGAAATCAACAAGCTAAAACTGAGTTTGAAATCGGAGTTCGAAATGAAGGATCTTGGAGAAGCAAGAAGGATATTGGGCATGGAAATTGTAAGGGACCGAAAGCATTTTGAGTTGAAACTAACTCAAAAGGAATACATAGAGAAAGTGCTTTGCCGGTTTAGCATGGAGAATGCAAAGGCGTCATATACACCTTTACCTTTGCATATGAAGCTTTCGAATAAAGGATCACCTATCTTGGAGGAAGACAAGACTTATATGGCAAAGGTGCCATATGCTAGTGCGGTTGGTAGTCTAATGTATGCTATGGTGTGTACAAGGCCCGATATTGCAAATGCCGTCGGGATGGTTAGTCGCTACATGGCTAATCCGGGGAAATCGCATTGGGAAGCTGTGAAGCTTATATTAAGATACCTTAGAGGCACATCATCTCATGGTCTTGTTTTTGGCGGTAGTAAGGCGATGGATTGCAAGTTGGTTGGTTATTGTGATTCGGACTACGCTGGTGATAGGGATCGAAGAAAATCAACTTTCGGATATGTCTTCACACTTGGGGGAACAGCCATAAGTTGGAGATCTAGATTGCAGACCGTAGTTGTTTTATCCACTACGGAGGCAGAGTTGATAGCCGCAGTGGAGGCGGCAAAGGAGGCACTCTATTTGAAGTGATTGTTGTGTGACTTGGGATTCGGGCATGATAGCATTGATGTTCGATGTGATAGCTAGAGTGCTATTCACTTGGCAGAGAATTTGGCGTTTAGCTCACAGACTAAACATATTGAGGTGAGAGAGTCATTTCTAGTAGCCATGGATGAAGATAAGCAAGTATATCTTCGAAAGGTGCACACAAAGGATAACACGGCGGATATGTTCACTATGGCATTGCCGGTTGGAAATTTCGAGCATTGCTCGAACTTGATTCGCTTGGAGAAGTGCTAGGTGCCACGGGGTGGCACGATTAAGGGAGGAGCTTGGTGGTAGATGAGGAAGAGTATTGGTGAGAGAGATTGATGTTCTATCTTCTTGGTAAGTGCTAGTCTTTGGTGAGATAGCTTAGGATTTGGATGTTTTCAACATTTCATTAGCGGGCGAGGGCTTTGCCTGAGCTCGTTGGTGGAGTGCAATGGGCGGTGGCTTTTCCGGAGCTCATTGGGAAAGCATTCATGTTTGGTTGAAGGTAGAAGAGGTGATAGTTGGCGCTATCGGTTGTCGTTGATGGTATGGTACCATTGGAATTGAAGATGGATATAGTGTCAAGGTGGAGAGTTAAAATTTGGCGACACTATATGAGGATTTGTAGTGGTCGGAAGTAGCTTCGTAACGGAGGAAACGGTTCGCAAATTGGAGTCTGGAGGTGGAAGTTAGAAGAGAAAAGGTGAAGTGGGCTGTTTGGGGACAGCAACTAATTTCAGACGTCTGAAATTATTTTCAGACGTCCGAAATAGTTCTGGAATGGTTCCAGAACACTCAGTCAGACGTCTGACCTGGAGCGAAGTCGCTCCAGAGACTTAAGTCAGACGTCTGACCCTTAGGCCAGACGTCTGGAATGTTTTTTTTCCAGTTTTTCATCCCGCGGACTTGGGTGAAAATTTGTGATATCCGCAGGGGCAATTTTGGAATATTGTCTAGGGTTTCTATTCTCCTATATAAGCTAGCCTCAGGTATCAGATCCGGGGGGAGAGAGAAGCGTGTGCAAGCAACAATAAGAGATTAGCCTCCACCAAATTAGGGTTTATCAAAACCTAATTTTCTTCAATTCTCTTCTCCACAAAATCAATTTCTATTTTGATTATTGATCATTGTAATCAATCTCTTGTACTCTTCTCATCAATAATAATAAAAGCTCTCTCTTAAAGTGGATGTACACTAACACAACGTTAGTGGAACCACTATAAATCTCTGTGTGATTTATTTTCATTATTGCCTTGATCTTTGATTTGCTTGTCTGGGATTTTGATTGATTGTTATTGGATTTGAGTTATCGATTGGTTGTTTTTACACTGCTTATCACGATCCCGTCTTCCGCTGCACTCGTGGGGTTTCGATTGGAGTCGGAATCCCGCACTAACAGAAGGTTGTTCTCTCTTTAAAGTAGGAAGATGTTGGTAGCTAGAACAGAGGAATAGGAGGCGAAAGAAGCTTTATTCTCCATCCATAATGACTCCAGCTAAGGGCCTAATGTCATGGGGGAAAAATTCTTCAATGTGCAGAGATAAGATGGTGGTAGCATACCAAGAAGCTTTTGAATGTGGCAACATCATTGAAGAGATAAATAATACTTTCATATATTTGATGCCTATAGTGAAAAAATAAATTAGAATTGAAGAATATACAGTAATTGCATTATATAGTGTCATTTAAAGAGCTAAGAAAAATAATATGGACTTAAAGGTACTTCCAGATATATTTCACAATATCCAAGTGCTTTTACTAATGGCATGATTATTTTAGAGAATTCTCTAATGGCTTATGAAGTAGTCAGAGATTTTAATAATAAAGTCCATAAATGATTTTATTTAAAAATAGATCTTTATAAGGCTTATGACAGGAATAGAAATGTCATCATATGCATTTATAAGCTATACGAAAGTCTCACAAAATGGTCAGATTATCCATCACTATATCAATTTCTCTACATACTCTATTATGATCAATGAAGTCCCCAAAGGGATACATTTATATCTCTAGTGGTTTGAGGCATGGTGATCCTTTATCCCCTACCTATTTGCAGTGGCCATGGAGTTTTTTATATTAAAAATGGTGTTAACTTCTCATTCAACAAATATAAATGATTCAACCATATTATACGTTTGATATATGCAGACGACTTGCTAGTATGTCTCAAAGCTAATTTATAAGCAGACCAAAAAATTAAAGAGATACTTTAGAAAGTTGAGGAATATGCAGGCCTAAAAGTCAATGAGATAAAAACAAAATGTTACTTCAATAAACACTGTCAAAACGAATAGGGATTATTGGATGCATTGTGGGTTGAAGATGATGAGCTACCTATTAAATTTCCGAGGGTATCCTTATCAAATAATCAAATTAATGACATTGAATGTGGTTAACTCATCAATAGAAGTAGAGAAAATCTTCAGGAATAGAGATCAAAATTGTTATCTTTTGTAGCAAAAGTTAAGTCAGTCCATACTATGATTACACCTAAAGTCGAATTTTGACTACAAACATTTCAAATTCTTGACTGTTCAATAGAAAAGATTAATTCATTATGTGCCAATTTTATATGGAGAAAAGATTTACACAAAGTGAGCTATATTGATTTATATAGACCGATTCTCCCAAGAAAGTAGGTGCCAACTCCTCAGTTTGTATGGGTCGGTACAACTCTAAGGTTAAGGGTCGATACCAACCCATAGAATTGCCATATGGTTGTCTTTAACTCTTCGTCTTGGCTCATCGAGAGGTTAGCTTCGTGATTCCATAGTTGTTACACCAATATTAGCTTGTTTCTGGGTATAAATAACAAGGTTGTTAAAGAACAAAGTCGCAGCTTTGAATGTTCGTGGAAATTGATGAAGAATTGCATTGGATCAAAAAATGACATTAGAAATAGGCTATTGGCATCAAGTAGGACTAGTAAGCAGAAGATAGGTCCCCTAAGTGGGGAAAATAAGGGTTGATACAAACCCATGGGTAGGGGTCGGTATCGACCCATAATATGGGTGGACCTATGTTGCCTCGGTTTTTGGTTGTTCTGGCATCGCCCTAGCGACTTTGTTTGCGTTTGGTTTTTGCACTCTTAGGCTATCTCTCTGGACTTCCTACCGTGATAACTCCAAATTCAACTTGTCCATTACGTTCGATTGTTGCTCGATCAAAAGGCTGGATAACATTTTCCCTCGAAAGTATATCTCATTTCAAACGTAATGTGCTTTGAACCGTTACAAGTAAGAATTTTCCTAAAGGACCCCACTCTGTGTTTCAAATTGATGTTGTCCTTCTTGCAAATCATTATTGTGAAAAGTTATGTCTGTTGTCATCCATCATGATACTCTACTAGCATCCAGGACTGTAAATTTAGGACGTATTCTCATGATCCATCATTCCGAGTTTGACGGTTTTAAACAAGTCGATCCATAGATATCTCAGGTTTGAATTTGATTTCCCTTTAATTCTAGTCATCGGGCATTGGATATATATACACACACATACTCACTTTCATGCTCTCAAGTGGAGGAGTATTAGTGCATGGTCTATCACATGCATATGCTTAGGCATAAATCCATACATATATAAATATACATTTTTAAAAAAAAGAATTTTAGGACTCAGTACTAACCCATGGGCTAGAATTCGGTACCGACTCTGTAGTTTGGAGAAAAATCTCAAATGCACCTACGACTTCGGGTTCCAAGGGTTGTATAAAACCCATCCACATTTCATTCATCTCCTCACTTGTTCATTTTCTAACCGACCCAAGTCTCCTTAGCTCCTACCATTAAAATCTCCAATCCTAAATTAGATCTCACCTCCACCAAGCCTAGGGCAGCCATTGCCCACCTAACGTTGCCCACCCCACCATGACCTCTCCTCGCCTTCGAAGGTTGAACCATCTCTCCACCAATCCAAGATTTAACCTTAATCATGCAATTAGACCTGATCCAAAGCCTTAACTCGATTTTCAAAGGTAAGTGAGGGATTCGGCTATGAACATGGATGCAGATGGACATAGATTGACTGGAATGCGAATGAATTTAGATGGAGGATGGCTATGGTTCAGGATAAGGTGAAGGCGAAGAAGAAAAGTTAGAAATTTTCTAAGTGTTGGAGTTGTGCAACTCCCACACTTAGGCATTTTTATGGAATTTTGGTTCATAAGTGAATCCTGCCTCGTGAACCATTGTCTTCTTTTTGGCTTCGAACCTTTTCCTAAAGCATGACCATTCATGTGGAACTTACCGAGACGGTCAGTGATGATGGCCATGTCAAGTGATATCCAGAATTTGTAAACGAGCTATTAAATATTATAAAAAGCTTGAACTGCATGACACTGCACGACATTGCATGGTACAGCTTGTAATTAATCTTCTAATGCTGATTATCTATCGAATTTTTCATAGAGATCGATCAAAGACGTTCCAAATGTCTTGCTGCTCAAGCCATAGATACATCAACTTCGAGATATGTCGAATTTGATGACAAGTCAAGTTCAACTACGACTCTACATGCCTAACAAACTCTGGTAGAGCACGCACAACAAACTCCAATTCAGGAGGAACAATAAGAGACTCAGCAGATTGAGCAAAAAAATTAGAAAATCCTCAAACCGAACAACAAGTTCCAGAGAATCAAATAGAATCAGTAGGTGGGCTAGAAATAGTTCCAGCACCCAACACCCTTGAGGATGCCGTAAAATTGTAAGATCATGTTGATTTTGTTGCTTTTGAAATCGATGAAGGATCACTTCATAGATTATGTCATAAGCACAGGATTCGACTTGAAGACATTCTAGCTCCTTCCCGTCATCAAAGGCCATACAACCCTCTAAAAGGGTACATTGCCTGCAATAGATATATGTGATTAGGGGGTTACGTCCCACCATTCAATCGGTTAGTCCATCAAGTTCTGAATTTCATGCACTTAGCTCCGACATAGCTACACCTCCTAAGTACATACATGGTCTTCTCCGAGCACTGGAACCAAGTACTTAGCAATGAGGAGATTCGGTACATTTATTGCTTCAAGAGTCGAAAAGAGAGTCCGTCTCTGATTTACTTCGAACTGATCAGTGGTTGTAGAGTAGTTATTAGAGCTTGGAACAAGTTGAGCTACTTCAAGAGTGAATGGTTCCACATTCCTTGCCCACCCGGGTTTGCTTGAAGATGGATGTCCGGATGTAAGTTCCACCTCATTTAGATTGTACGAATTTTCCTCATAGTATGCAGACTTAACTCATATCCTTGTTTTACTATCCATTTGGTCCAACGATACCTAATAGCTTAGCACTTTTAGATGTCCTTAATGCTCTTAGGGCAGTTCTGGCAAAAGATAGAGATATCATAACTCTTTTATCAAATGAAAATATTCTTACTTACGGCTTTTTAAAAGAGGGTCGTAGTGCTGACATAGTTCAAGAACTTTCCAATGGCGATGACGATAATGATGATAACAACCTACTAGGAGGAGGTGATGCTAATCCAAATTTTCCTCCAATCCCAAGTCCTAGCGCTAAAGTTGAAGAAAAGATTAAAAAAGTACCAGAAGACGCCGAAGAAGGCAAAATTATTGGTGAAAGTGGTGATGTTGGCTAAGGTAACATCAATGTGAGTCATAAGTCTCAGCTGGAACAATCTAGGGACTGTCGATGGCCTGCTGCAAAGAAGAGGTTAATCGTAAAAATCTCCAAGGCGTAGACTTCTACTCGGCCCCCGTCAGTCAAAAAATGCGAAGAAAACTCTATCTATTCTTTCGATAGGCACATTTGCTGGTTTAGGGCCAACTCCTGCCGAGTTTGTCTCTTTTGATGTCGGTAACATCAGTATTGAGGGAATCAGTTCCCCTATTCGTGTTGATAAGGACTTCATACCGACCAGTATGGAAGAGGTCACTCCCATGAGAAAAGCTCCAACTCACGGTCCGTGGGGGTATACTAGGACACTCACGCACTTGTTGACTATAAAACACTCGCAGTCGACATGTGTCCTTGCTTGTTGGATCTAACTTATTCTTGTTTTTCTTACAGGATGCATGGAGAAAATGAAATACATTTATCGATCTTTGAAGGAGAAAGCATCCCAAGCATAGAGGTCTCGGTCGAGTTCATACCATCAGGGAAGTGGTCGCAATTACAAGTCGGGCTATCGCTCCAATCGAGATAGAGATGACCGAGATAGAAGAAGTTATGATAGAGATCGCTCATCACATGACTCTGCTTCCAAGCATCGCCCCAATTCTAGATCACCTCCTCTGTGATAACCCGAATTTTTGAGCATCTAATAGTTGGATAACTATCCGGTTTATAGATTGAACAGATAAGAATTATGATAATAAAGGATATCTGGATATAAATAATAGAAACTGAATTTTTATATCTAAATAAGTAATTATTTGATAACCTCCTAATATTTATTTAGAATAGGAAAACTTATTATATTCAAATAAATTAAATTTGTGTTTGATTAGATAAAAATATATGAATAAAGGTTTTTATTTAAAATAAGATTGTTTTGTATTATTTTTCTTTAAAGGAAATTTATTTATATAAATTTAGAAAAGCATTTACTTATTTACAAATGTATTTATTAATTAGGGAAATTAATATAAAAGCTTTGAAAATCTTTTAAAAATAATATAAATATAAATTATTACAAGTTTTAAGATATAAACCCTTAAAGTAACAAGTGTTAAGCAATTAAATAAGGTGAAAGACAAGTGTCACTAGTTCGTTTTATTTTCTTTCATTTTAAAATTGATTTTAATTTAATCTATATAAACATTCACTTTCTATCTTCAACTCTTTTTCTATTTTCATTTCTAAAAAAAAGAAAACACAAAACATGTAGATCTCCTCAAAAATAGAAAAACCAGACCTGTAAAGCAACAAACCTGGGAAAGCAAAATTCAAAAAAAAAACTTGCATCAACCTTACAAGTTTCCAAAGTTCAACTATGAATCAAGCAACTAAAGAAGATTTAGTTCAGTAATCAAGCAAATCAAGGATCAAGCAGATCGAAAATCAGGACAGCAGCAGTTTTGTTGGGAAGCAAATGCTGCTATGTTCAAAATGTAGGGTGAGTATATTAACATTTTAAAGCTTAAAACCGTTCAACTTTGTTTGCACATGATTAAACTTAAAGCATGTTTGGAAAAAAATTGTTTGCATGATTATAAATCTGTCTGGATGTATATATAAATGAAACTGTTTGAGATTGAATATCTGTGTCTATTCATATATTAATGTTTTTACATCAATAGGCTAAAAAAAAAATATAAACAAGTTCAAAAATCAATTTCTTCTTTTCCAATCCCCTATAGATTATGATCTTTAAAGAAAATTTGTTTCTTATCATAACATTTGATTTTTAAAAATATATTTAAGCTAAATTAACCAGTTATTTTACTGGTTGAAGAGATTACTGTGAAATCTTATTCAAATTGGGAAAAATTGATCATCCTGATTTCATGATTTGATTATGCGAGCTAAATCGTATTGAAAAATGGTGAATTCTGAGATTTTATTCGAGATTTTAAAGTTTGGTTATATTGACGAAATTTGAATTGATCGGATTTTGTTCGTTTGTTGATTTCCATCGATCGGCAAGACATTGGAGGTCAAAATTATTGTCAGAGATGGCTGGGAAGAGGGTGGCCATGGGAAAAATGGGATTGTGGTGAATCATTGGCCGTGGTGACCAGGGATCATCGGGATAGGGTTTAAGAACCCAGTTGTGGTCGACGATGTTGACATGAATCGTGCGATAGCTAAGTGGGACCGGACTTGGTCAGAGCAAGGGGGTTTGGTGCTTAAGTCTTCGGCGAAGGGAAGGACGGTGTAGCGGGGTCTCAGGCGACCTGAGGTGGTGGTGCGCGATGGGTTTCCATTGAAAAAAATTTTGGTTTCAGTCGAACAACTAGTTCGATTTCAAGTTGAAGGCGGTTTCATGCTCCTGGGTGGTAGAGATCGTTGGTGAGGTCGTTGCCGACCTGATGGTGATCGCAGTATCGATAAGCGTCGCAACGTACGGTGGTGCACGTGCGCGCATTGACGCATGTATCAATTGTTTGTTCTGTAGTTTTTGCTTCGGGAAGAATGTCGAACGACTCGGGGTTGAACTTGAGTTTCGATGGAAGGGGTTTGAGTTTGGTTCGCTCGGGGAGAAGATGGATTGTCTCGGGAAGTAATCAGGAAAAGGAAGCTCTGGCTCGGATTGTTTGCATGTTGTCGCGTGTATGATATCGAGTTTAATAAGTAAGATAACGGTTTTTATTTTACCCAAAATTTTATTTTTAAAAGAAAATAATATGTGGGTAGCTCGGGTTTTTAGTTCAGGTAGATGATAGGATGTAATAGTTTAAAATTTATCAGCATGAATAAGATAAACCAAGATCTAAAACAAAGTATTTGTAGTTTAAAAATAAGTTTTCAAAATTTCAATGTTATGTGATTTTATAATAGGTAAAATTCCTATATGTTTTGAAAGATGATTCAAATGATGGAATTGAATAAGTATAAATTATTTAATAAGGATGGTAAATTGATTTAAGAAATCAGTTAAGGAAATAATTTATTAATGTAATTAATTACAGCAATTAATTAAGAGATGATTAGTTTCTTAAAGGTTAATTAATTAATCAGTTGATGGTAATTACTTTAACTAAAGAATAATTACTAAGTGTGATTTAGTAAGTGATAATTACTTAAGCAAGTAATTTAAAGAATTAATTTGTTAAGAATTAGTTTGTTAAGAATTAATTAATTTAATTTGTAGTTAAGGGTTAAATTAATTACTAATAGAAGGATAAATCTGTTAAGAATTTATTAAAATTAATAAATTAAAGGTTAAATTAATTGAGGATAATTAACCAATGGAATAATTACTTGATGGAAAATAATTAAAGAATAATTACTTGGTGAAAGTAAATAAGTGTTAATTATTCAGTGCAATTAATTAAAGGATTTATTAATTAATTAAGGGGTTAATTAATTAATGTAAGTAACTAAGAATAAGTAATTACTGAATGTGATTAGCCGAGGTTGATTAATGAATGTGGTAAATTAATTAAAGGCTATTTACCGAATGTAATTAGCGAGGATAATTAGGGGATGATAAATTAATGGGTTGTAATTAATTATTGTTAAGTAAGCAAGATTATTCGTTTGACTGAATTAGTAATGGGTGACTAATTAATCTTGCTCGTGAATGGTTGATTGATTTTCCTGATATGAAATCTTTGCGATATTATATGTTTTCCTTGAAAAGTGATTATGTGATTATCTGTCGATGATGAATTGCTGTATAAAAAGTGACATCTTGTATTTAAAGATTGAATTGTGTTTCACTTGAATAACGGGGGTTAAGATGACATTGGATTCGAAGAGATCGGAGTCGGGTATTAGTAAATACCCGAAACCACTTCGATTCTTTATAGATTGATATATGAAATCAATAAGCCAGAATGAATGATTTAAGTGAATTGGACTATTTAATCTAAGTTTCTGGTACTTAGAAATATGTGAATGAAATAAGTGATGTCTAAAACAAATTGTGAATTTGTATATTGATGCGAGTTACCCCGGGTTTTAATTAAATTCTTTGTATTGGAATTTCTTGATAGATGAGTTTACTCATGCTGGTTTCCAGCCTGACCCGGGTGTTACTTTGATGTAATGCTCGGGTCAGACCGAGTATTACAGATTTTCAGGTAAGGACGTTCTGGAGTTCAGGAGACGAGCTGGATGACATAAACGTATGAAGTGTTTCCGCTGTATTATTGTTGTATATATCTGAGACATGTTGATTGTATTTTTCCAGTGGTTGTATATATGTTGTAACTCTGATGAACAAAAGTGAAATTTGACAAGTATAGTTTCCTTTGTATAACTGTTATTATTATTTGATATTATAATTTATCCGCTGCAATTGTGAGATGTCGGTATTTCTGTTCTTCTTTTCTTCTATCTTTTTCTTCTTTTTCCTAACTATCTGGAATTTTTGGGATCGTAAATTCGGGTCGTTAAATCCTCCTAATGGTTCAGACAGGCAACCCGATCAATGCGATGACATCCCTCCTAGTGATACTTCTTGTGTTCCACCTTCAGCTTCTATCCCTGTGCAACCCACAGGCCATTTCATTCGATCAAGTCCTCTAATCGTGGGCATCACAGGAGTGGATTCGAAACTTCCTAATGCAGGCTTGGCATGGAAACTGTTGTAGCCCTACTTATCAATATGGAGGAACAACTTGTAGGATCGATTTCACCCTAGAGGGGGGTGAATAGAGTGATACTATTAATTATATTATTGCGGAAGTTTATATAATTGCAACACAAATATAGCAGAATTATAGTAGCATAGATAATAGCAGAATATTAAAAGCAGAAAATAGAACATACAGATTTACCCAGCTTCGGCAAAACCCTATCTACGTGCTACCTCTAAGGTTTCTACTAGAAATTAAGTAGTCATACACTTACATACGTAAACTCGCGACACCACTATCGACTAACCTAAGTCTATGCTCAAAACCCTTCCACAACTCAGCCATTGAGTTGCGAATTCTCGAACTACAGCACCGTAGTTCGTCCCCTAGTCACACAACTAGAAGTTACAAAGGTTTAAAAGAGAAAATACAAATTTAAAAAAAAAAAACAAAACCCTAATTTAATTCAAATCCCACTTATATCCGGTCCAAAATGATAAGAAATATTTGCCTTCTGTTTTTGTACTATTTGGTCGGTATCCTTTCATTGTCAAAAAATGGTTGCTTGCTTTGGCTCATTCGTTCCTCTTTTCCTTTGCTCGAAAATTAGGGCTTTTGATAAACTTTGAAGTCGCCGGTTTTGTTGAACGATTAAGTGGGTGTTCTCGTGATTGCTTTGACGACCGATTGTTCCTTCCCTTTGCACACGGCTGCTCCAATTTTGATCAAGTTCAATATGAATTGGTATGTGTTTTTATGCTCTTTGCATTACTGGTTAATTTCCTTGAACTCGATACACTTTCTACGCCGATGATGATTGGGTTTAAATAGGATTTGAATTCCTATATTATCGTACGAATTGATTTTTGAATTCATACATTACTTTTTTCTCTGGCCGTTCGATTCAACTTGAATGTTGATGATTTGTACTGACTTGTTCAACTCGTATATCTTTGTTACTTGATTGTCACGGCTTGTTTGATTCTGACTTTCGTTTTCTTGGCACCACGGTTCTGATTTTGATTTGAAACTGTTGCTTTGACTTTTGTAAAAACCTGCTGTGCGAATTTCTTTTTTTCGAACTCAACTTTGATGACCCACGGCATTTGACCAGTTTTGATTCATACTACTTTCTTATGCTAGTTCAAACTGTTCATTGTCTTGATTTTTTTAAACATGTATATTGTCACTGCACTATTAGCTGAGTTCATATGCACTTGAGTCATGTCCTTCGAGGCAGATCATCTTGTTCCTCTTGAAGTCTTTACCTGGTTGTTGTGTACCTACACCTATTGTACTTGCTGTATTGATCTATGTTGAGTGATGGCTTGTTCAATTTGGTAGTTTGGTTTCATTGTAGTTCACTGTTGCATATTGTGAAGTCTATATGCATTAGTGCTTCTAGTCTGTAGCTTGGTTGGATATTGAACTGCTGAGTTGTATGCATGCATATAAGTATGGAGTTCATGTGTACATTGTGATCTGGTGTCACTGGCTTCATCATGTCTGCACTTTGATATGCATATAAACTTGTGCATGCTCTGGTTTAAACTACAGCTTTTACTATTGCATTTGTGTTCAGGTGTAAGTTTACTTGAGTCTGCATTGGACCTTGCTTCGAGTTGTATACATATATGTTACTTGGTTTTCAGTCTACTTCTTGGCATCATTATATAGTCTACTTTAGATATTGAACTTGAACTTGGTTTTGCATATTTGTGACTGCACTTGATCCTCTGGCCTGATTTCATTGTTTCAAGTCACTTATGCATGCTCTTTGGTGCCTCAGAGCCTGTACTTAGGTTTGGTTGCCTTCGGGTTTCTGGATTCTATCAAATACATGTCAATATGTCAGATGTGTGGTAGCTGAACTTGTTTCACTTATTGTCTTTGATCATATCATACATGTTTCTAGGTCTGGTTTCTTTTTATGTCTGTTGTCTTGTGCATGCCTCTGATTGTTGCACTTGCCTTGAGCTTGAGTTGTTTTTATGTGTACTCGAGTGTGGTCTGTGCCTTTGTGCCATGTTGTAGCTTGATTGCATGCATATTGATGTTGCCTCTGCTTATGTAGTTAGTTCATTGATGATTTTGGAATTTGCACCTAAGTTGAATCCAGCTTATAGCTCGGGTTTGACCTTGTGCTCGTGTCGTGACTTTATTTTTATTGCACTTGAGTTGAACCCGGCTTTTGATTGGGTTTGACCTTGTGCTCACCTGTCCCTGTAATTTTATCAAGTGAATATTGGTGTGCACGGCCTTATGGTATGTACAGTGATACACTTTGCATGTCACAAGTTGTACGTGTCTGATGAATTCAAAATTAAACGATGACGAATAATCCAAATAAATAAGGCAAATAATATTTTCAAAAATACATTTTATTTATACTGCAAAAATATTTCTTTTTCAATTTTACTGCGTCAATGTGTATCTTTGCAGATTACTCAGATGTTGGAATCAATCTGGAATAGAGTTGAAGAGTAATATGAGTGAATGAGTGGTATGTAGTGAGATGCAAATGTAAGTTGAAAATTGTGATGTAATCAAATTTGTATTGTAATTTTCAATGTTGTATGTTATATAGTGATAGCTCAAAATTGTGCTATTCAAAATTGTAATAAAATATTTATTTGAATAAAATATCTATTTGAATTTAAATTCTGTGTTATTTTTTTATTCAACAAATATTTATTTAATTATGTGAAAATAAAATAGTACATCAACAAATACATTTAAATGAATATATATATATATATGTGTGTGTGTGTGTATGTGTGTGTGTGTTTTATCATAAAACAAAAATCATATACTTGCATATTCAACAAAGCTTGCCGCAAACGCCCAAATGGCCAGACTAAAGGAAGAATTTACAAACATTTACTTTGACGGCCTTATGTTTCTTCCTAACTTGAAAAGAATGTCAGTCGGCATCCAAAAGATGACCAACGATTGCGTGATTGATATCCACAATCAGTATAATGAATGGATGAAGGTAGCTGAGAAAATTTCTAAAGTCTCTAAGGATAGGAACAATCAGGAACTCATCGAAGCTAACAATAAGAGAATCATCACTATTCTCAATGTTGAGGTCGAGAAACTGAAAAAACCAAGCCAAAGCCAAGAAGAAAGCCAGGAAGCCATCAAGGCACTCGAAGAGGAGTGGATTAAGCATCGAGATGAAATAGAGAAGTCTTTCCACCAAAACCATGATCCGATGATCGAGAGAGATACCACAAACGGAAATTCGGCTAAGCTAAAGACCAAGCCTAAGCACGAAATAAAAGAGGAAGATGAATTGTGATTAGTTGCCCGACACCAAGAAAGAGAGGGTCAAAGCGCTCAAACATGTTAGAGACATTATTGCACCTATCAAAAGAGAGGTTGAACCTATGGAATAGCGAGCAAAAGAGAATGTGATGCAAAAGTTTGAACCACTGCTGTACCAGTACAATGCCAATGTGCTCAAATTCCAAAATCAGGAAGGCTTCCAAGATTACTGTCCTACAATCCTTGCCCTTGCCTACGAGCGGATTATTGAAGAAGATAAATCTTTCCTCAAAGGTGGTGGGTGGATTTAGTCTAGCTAAAGAAAGAAGTCTTGGTAGGAGATGAGCCTAAGATTCTAAAAGACTATCAGCTTATCCTTCATCTGAAGCTTGCCTTGATAGTGCATAAAGATTTGGGTAAAGGCTCCAGATCGACACCACATAATGCTACTATTAACCAAAGCTTGGGTTCTAAGCTGCTTCAAATTCATCCTCTGATTCTGGGTATGATCCCAAGAGACCTGAGCTTCACAGGCCTATCGTTCACTCTTTGATTCCTGAGGGGAACTTCAGTGGCACTCTAGCTCGCATAGAACCCTAAACTGAAGAAGGCATATCATTGATTTCTCCTGTATTTCAGAGAATTCACATGTCTCCAATCAATGTCATTAATCTATCTTTTTATATCTCTCAGATTAACTCCAAATCACTCCCTTCCAGATAAGGATTCCTTGTCGTAACAATAAGCGCTTGCAACAGAATCGATACCTATTACAACTTAAACAACTATTCCAACCATCCCGATTAAAGAAACTCCAGGCCATGATGATCAAATTATTGATACTTTGCTTGATGAGGGGACTGGTGGGACTCAAGAAGCTCAGATTGATGGGGACATTGTGATAACAACAGTTTTTGAGTCCTTGTTGGGTCGCATTATGAGTCAACTTGAATGGGAACTTAGCCTTGCCAAAGAGGCCAAGTTGGAGAAAATTGAGAAACACATCCTTGTTGTTATAGAGATTAAGCAAGAGAAGTTTGAGGTCATCCCTCCTCCTTTATTGATCACCTTGCTAAGGCAGACTATCTTCGCTCTGGTCTATATTCCTCCACCTTGTAGCGTCTAGGGCATGTCTGTGAGATCTTCGTAAAGCACTCCAGTTTTCATTCCTCCACCTGGGAGAACTCAAAGTATGCCTACTGGATCATCGTAGGGCACTCTACCCAAGGGCAAAGGAAGTAGGGAAAGAGTAAGGAAGCAGCCGGAAGAATTCAGTGTGACTTCTTCTATGGAGAAGAATGAGAGGAAAGAAAGGAAGAAGAGGCCCAAGAAGTGATTGCTTGCCTTCTTTGTGCCTTTTGGTTATATAGCGGTACTTAAGCTTTTTTCTAGTTTCCAGCTTTTGCTTTTTTCAGTCGGTGTTATGTTGATTCGACCTTTTCTCTTGTTTCCTTGCTTAGGCATAAATAAACTTGAACTTAGCTTTCCAAGTTTCATTTTGAATGTTAATAACAGAACCTTTTTGATTTGGTCAAACCTCTATGTGAGTTTGCCTAGGTTATTTTAGAAATGCACTTTTCATTCAATGTACCTGTGATCCATTCCTTTTAGTGATTATCGTTGGATTAGATCCTTGGCCCTTTAAGTAATTTTTTGGCCTTTCATTGCTCTTGCGAATGTAAACTAATTATCAAAGTGCCAAACTTTGGGCATTAGTTGAGGTTTTACCACTTAGGATAGTAGTTTGGGTATCCTTTTCCAGCATAATAATACTCAATTATGCTGAACTCGGGGCGCTAATTATAAATTAATCACTTAATAATGTAGTTCACACATCCTCATCTAGGATGTTTATTTCCAACCGTGCCTAACTCCGAGCATCGATTCAAGGTTCATAGGTAAGATCTCGCCTTACACTGGGTATGGACCTTTCGTTTTGCCTACTCCGGGAAAAATATTCAGGATGGGATGGTCTTGTCACATCTATTCTAGTTTATCCCATGTCCCCAATACGAGGGAAAGAGTTGAGAGAGTGAATGGTCATATCATGATCATTTTGGTTTATACTCCTACCTTCAATTCAAGGATAAGAATTAGAATTCGGACAATCGTATCACATCCAGCTTAGTTTATACTTCTGCCCCCAATTTGAGGACAAGAGTTGATGTACGGACGGTCTTGTCACAACCGGTTTGAGGTTATACTTCTACCCCCAATCCAAGGACAAGAGTTAGCTGATGGACAGTCGGGTCATGTCCATTTAGTTTATACTCCTACCCCCAGTCCAAGGACAAGAGTTGGCTAATGGACGGTCGGGTAATATCCATTTAGTTTATACTCCTACCCCTAGTCTGAGGACAAGAGTTGGCCGATGGACAATTGGGGCATTTCCATATAGTTTATACTCTTGCCCTCGGTCTGAGGATAAGAGTTGGTTGGTTTCTATCTTTGGATATCAAGAAAAACTTCATGAATTAGATCACCAACCGTAGAATTTTTAGTTGGCACCTAACTCCGGCTACCTGCCAACCTGCACTCTAAGTAATGGAAAGATGGAGTCTTGGTCTCAAAAAGCCATTTTATTCCATAAAAGACAGGGAATAAGAGAATCTATCTCATTACATGGCTCTGGCCAACTATTTACGAATTTATCTCTAAGTGAAATAGTATCGTAAGTGCTCATTATCCATGCCCTAGGGAGCGAAATCCCGTCTAACGTCGCAAGCTTCAAAATTCCATCCCCAAGCCCCTACTCTATTGTATACAGACCTTCCCATGTTGGGCCTAAGTTTTCAAGACCAGGGAAGGTTCGTTTGAGGACCAGTTCTCTAACTTCGAAGGTCTAATTCCTGACCTTAGTGTTGTAATATCGTGCTACTTGGTGTCGATGTGCAGTTATCGAATTCACTACCTAAGCGATCCTCGGGTGCGAGAAGCTGTCTTTTAGGCATGTCTTATTCAAATCAGAATAGTTGATGCATGTCCTCCACTTCCCATTTGCTTTACTTTCCAAGACAGGATTGGATACCTACTTCGGGTATAAGGCATCACGAATGAAGTCATTGTTCTTTAGCTTATCCACCTCTTCTTTGAGTGCAACGGATCTCTTCAGACCTAGTTTGTGGCATTTTTGTTTCATAAGATCAAGATCGGGATTTATATTACCACATGGTTTGCAATCTTCAGCGAGATCCCAAACATATCCAAGTGTGTATAGGCAAACGCATCAAGATTTGCTTAGAGAAAACCAACCAACTCCTTCATCACACTTGCACTGAGTTAAGATCCGACCTTCAGGACCGAGTTTGGATCATCCTGGCTGACTAGAACTATGATTGTCTACTCGGCTGGATCTGCGTGCTCGTCCGCCTCCTAGTTCTTTCTTTCGGTCCATATCATCATGGAAGAGACTAGGTTGCCCAAGTCGGGGATCAAGCTATTGTTGCTACGCATCCAAAGTTATAATGCAGAGGTCCCCTTCACATTTTCCCTTTCTCCAGTCGCCTCGCTTCTTTTAGCTCGGTGAAACATTCGCGGCTAACCAACTGAACTCCTTGCATGATCCCCACTCCATTCTCTATAGGGAACTTCGTAATTAAGCACCAGGGAGCCATGGCCGCTCTAAACTCAGTCAAGGCCGGTTGGCCTAGAAAAGCATTGTAGGCTGAGTACAACACCAAAAAAGGCACGATCCACACTCGCTTGTGGTCGCCCTTGCCAAGTACCACTGATAGTTCAACATATCATATGGCTTCGATAGCCATCCCATTAAACTTCGATATTCGAGATTTACAAGGTTTCAAGTCCTTCTCTTCCAACATCATATGATTGTAAGCCTTTTTAAACAAGATATTGACTGAACTCCTTTAGTAAACTAGCACCTTTTGCGGATAGCAAGACCATTCGTGGCTATGATCATGAGTGGGTCAATCATTGGAGCTTTCATTTCGTCGGCATCTCTATTCTGAAAAACAATATCGTCAGTCAACATTCTATAATGTTTCGTTGGAGTTCCAACTTGAATAGTGAAGCAACTTTCGCTTTTTGTATGTTTTATCGCCAATATATCAATCCATCTCAACTAGACTCTTATCGACTGAGTGTGGCCTGCCAATAATTGTATTGATCACAACTGCTATTCTGGCTGCCTAAATGCATTAGCACCAGGCTCAACTTGCCTCCATTAGGAAGACAACTCAAGGGTGTTAGGGTTTTGCTTGCCCACCATCCTGCATGGCTTTGACATATTGCTGTAACATTTTCTTGCTAATCAACTATTTAATCATATCCTACAAGTGTATGCACTAGTTCTTATTGTTACCGTGATTTTCATAGAATCGACAGAACTTGCCTAACTTTCTCTCCTTCTCGGTTGACTCTCTTAGAGTCAGCTTTCTATACTGCTCAGTGATTTGAGTTGCTAGATATATATTCTTTATTAAGCTATTAAGTTCGGTAAAGCTATAGTATTTAGGAGTCCTGGTATGATTCCTTATATTTGGCATCTTCTTTATAGCACCATCAACATTCCGCTTTCGATTATTGTTTTGGTTACCAACTTTCACATCTACATTTCCAAAGCTTCCTTCGGACTGTTTTATGACAACATTGCTTTGTATCACTTTGTCTGAATTCCCAGCACCAGTCCTTTGTGGATGATTGTGTGCTTCCTCCAAGCGCAAGTACTCATTAGCTTTTCTATAAAGGCATCCATTGTTGATGGGAGCTTCTTTTCCAACCATTCCCCAACTTCATATCAGAATGAATCCCCCTAATCAACGGCATTAGCACTATGTCATCTTTGGGATCAATAATTTCTATTGCGGCTATGTGGAATCGATTCAAGAAATCCTTCGGCGACTCTCCTTCATCTTAGAAGAGGTTTGACAAATACATCGCATGGTTTGGACATGCAGTATACAAATGGAATTATTCTACAAACTTCTTTGATAACTTAGCGAAAGATGATATGGATCTCGGTAAAAGCCGAGTGAACAACATCGTAGCTACTCCTTCTAAGAAAATCAATAAACAATGGCATTTCATTACATCAGAAGCTTAGGGTGAATCCATATGTCATTCATATCTCATCAAGTGCTGCCTAGGATTAGTCATTCCTCCGTACAATGGCATGGTTGGCATTGCGAATCTTCGGGGGTATCTCCTGCGTAGAATGTTCTCTATAAACGGATTTCGACTAGAAGAGGTACCTTATTCATCATTGCTCCTGAAATGATTTTCACCGACAAGTCTCTTAGCCATATCCTTTGGATAGTCCGGGTCAATAGGATCAACTGAATGGCGGTAATGGGATCTACCCCAAGTGTTCGACCTGAGGAACGCTCTTGTGAAGGTTCTTGATAACTAGGCTCTCAAACTCCATGAGAAACATTCGTTCAGCGGTCCCCATGTTTGATTCCTGTTAATAACATCAGCAATAAAAGCATGATTTTCTAGATTTTTGATCATCAATAACACCTCTAGAAGTTAAATCCACACTGCCTCCCAGATGACGGGCTCTAGGCCCACCATTGGATGGGTCGGTACCCACCCCTAATCTTGAGTCGGTACCGATCTCCAAACTTGAGCCTGGAGCTCGTCTTCTTCTTTGGTAAGATGTTCCAACTATAATCTCTTCTATACCTCCTACAGCTATTCTTGGTCAGTTCATTCAACAATCTTAGGCTCTGCTACATTGTTTCATTTATCTCATTTTGACTAGCCTAAAGTCTATCTTCCATCTACTTCATTGTCCTATCCATCTCCAGTCTGGACATGACTTCATCTGAACTCTGGATCTCAGGGTTGGATAACTCCACCTCCATGTTGACGATTCTAATTCTCAGCTTCAGTAGTAGCTCTGGAATAGGTAGAACGGTCTCTTCTTGATAGGACTGTGGCAAACAGCTTCTCTTATATCATTGAAAATATGAGTAGTAGAAAATAAGGTAGGAATATTTGATCTATCTCTTGAAACTAAGAAATCCTATAGTAGATGATAGATCCAAGTAGCCAGAGGATTTGATTGCTCAATAAAAGCACCAAAATATTTGAACCGAAAATGGCACAAACACCCAGAAGTTTAAGTAGAGAATAAAATATAAAGAAATGTAAATAAAAATGAGAAATAAACAAGATATAATCATTTACAGTCGTGAGGCAAAGCTTGGCCTACATCTACTTTATGATTTTATTGCTTATTACTGACTTGGAGGCAGAAGTTCTTAAGGGCCGGTACAACCCCGACACATAGATTTTAAGAATTACAAGACTATAAAGTAGTATTGAACTAGAACCAAAAGATCTTGAAAATTGAGCCCAACCCTATTATTTATAGTGATAGGAAACTTAATAACTCGCGCCAAAGATCTCCAAGTCATTATCTATGATTCGAACCAATTCCCGTAAGAAAGTAGGTGCCAAATCATTAGTTTCTAAGGGTTGGTGCGACTCCAAGTTTAGGGATCGATACCGACCCATATAATGGCTAAATAATTGTCTTCAAGTCTTCATCTTGGTTCCTCTAGTGGTTATCTTCGTGATTCCATAGTGTTTATACCAATATTAGCTTGTTTTTGGGTATAAATAACGAAGTTATGGAAGAACAGAGTGGCAACTAAAAATGTTTGTCAAGATAGATGGAGAATTGCATTGGATCAAAAAAAAACGACATTGGAAATAGGCTATCGGCATCAAATTGGACTAGTAGGCAAAAGATGAGTCCCTCAAGTGAAGAAATTAAAGGTACCGGCCCATAATATGGGTGGACCCATGTTTCTTTGGTCTTGGGTTGTTTTGGCATTGGCCTTGCGAATTTACTTGCATTTGGTTTCTAGACTCTTGGGCTATCTCTCTGCGCTTTCTACCTTGATAACTCCAAGTTCGACTCATCCAATCCGTTTGAATGTTGCCTGGTTAAAAGGTTGGATAATAGGTAAGGAGCGAGAGATTGATCCTGATGCACAAAGGGCGACTTGGAATATGGGGCCTACCCTTATCTCGATCTATTCCTAGCCACACCTCTAAGAGATTTAGAGTATGTTGAGAGTGTTGCATGTGCCCTACCAATGGCAGGGCCGCTATCATTGAGGTGGTCAAAAGCAGAAGTTCACAAATGATCAAAAACTGGTGGTCGTTCCGTTGAAGGGGAATGATGATGCCTTGATTCTATATGCTACGCCATATTTGGGGTGATATCAATTTGGCTAGGCATGCACACAACATACCTTTTGGAATGAGCATGAACATCCATGATCTTTTTTTCTGGCACCATCCTTTCCCGGGCCTTAGCAGCGTTCATGAGGTCATAGACATCGGGAAGCATGGTTTTGTGATAGGTAGGTCGACTAGGTCAGCTATAGGAGGAGTTTATGGGACAAAGTTTACAGTTGCTTAGGTGTCCAACTGCATAATTAAGACATCATTTCGTGGGCTAAATTACCTATATTTGATAGTTGTAGCAACATAGGACACCACATTTCTTCATTGACACCAAGATTGAGTTAGACAGAATTAGCGATAGTGTTGCCATTAGTTTCATTCCTATTCGATTTATTACCTTCGGTTAGTGGAAGGTTGTGACTCCATGGTAACAAGTAAGATTAGATTTTGTACAGGAGAAAAGTAAAGAAATGTGAGAGCTTTAGGTGGGGCCCTTCTTCTAGCGCCAAAATGTTGTCTAGATTTTTAACTGCAAATTAGATTAATGCGTTGTGAAGAGCAAATGTTACTTGCTAATTGCTAGGCTTAAAATGGAAAATGAGGCAAATGCAAGCAATTAATATAGATGGTATCAAAAATAGAATAGTTTGGCAAGAATTACCATGTCCATTTTGAAGTTCTCTTTTTGTATTTCTCCCTTATAAATATAAGGAATTGTAAGAGGATAAAAAGAAAAAGGAAGCACTTAAAACCAATGAGATAGCTAATCTTAAGAACTTGTCATATGAAGAGATCGGGATTATGTATAATATGCAAAATTCTTATATTTTTTAACCCCTTTGAATTGGCAATGCATGGGGTATTTATAGTAGCTAAGATAGATGATGGACGACTGAGATTGTACTACAAAGATGGCGAGAACAGCGCCTTGCCATTGATCTGGTCATATGGGCTAAGGGAAGATAATTATAAATGTTAAAAGGGATGTGTGGATGATAAATATACTAATTGTCCTTTTGTATCATGCATAAGATTTGCATTTATTGTTCGTTAAATACTGATGATTTATTACAGGAGTATTCATCACTTCAGCCACCCAACTACAGGGCTTTGTACAGATGAACATACAACTTGTCATTTACTTTGTGTGCCTATGTGGAAAATCTTGCTGAGTTGGCTGGTCAAGTATGAAAGAGGCTGAAAGTAGCTAAGGACCCAGCTAAGAGATGGGTCAGGCCGGATGTGAGGTGATAGAGAGGTATGTATGGGATAAGTCAGAGGCGGATGTATCGAAGTCGGGCCAAGGATGGGTCAAGATTGAGCTAGCCTTGTTGAGTATGTCAATCATTGAAGGAAATTTTGACTTAGATTAGCCGATACTTGAAGCGTTGCTAAGTAGAAAGGATAACTTAGGGTCAAGCTGAGAGTGGGTTGGCATGAGAGAGTCGGTCATCATCGAGCCCGGTCGAAATGGACCAAGCAAGGCTATACTTAGTTCACCTGATGAATTGGTTATGAGTGTCGCCTAGGGTCAAGACAGTCGATCTTCAACTTAATGCCTGCTAAGTGGATGGACTAGTTTGGAACTAACTTAAGTTCATGTCATCTTTGATTGGGCCAATCGAAGAATAGCCTAGCCCGCTTTAATTGGGTCAGGTCGTGCCTTAATCGGCTTGCTAATTTCTTATGATAGAGCAACATAATTGATAATTAATGTCGATTAATCTATTTTACTCCAACCAAAGATTTCTAAGTTTAATTAAAAACCATTTGTAGTCACACTAACCTTCTAAACAAGTGAGCATAATTCTCACTTGAGTAATGATTCACTTCGATTACCTAATCCCATACCCAACTATGATTTTAATATGAAGTTATATTATATGATTAACCATCATCAAAGTGAAAAATCCAAATGATCTTTGTGAAAGGGTTTCAAATCTAAACAATTCAAAATTGAATGAAAATTTCTGGATATGTTCTTACATGCCTTAAGATCATCTTTGGTAATCCTAACATATTCAAGATATTATTTCAAATCGATTAGTCAATGAAAATTCTTTGATGGTTGATATTAACATAGCATTTTAATCGACTTAGATGTTTTAGAGTATTCTCATTTTTTATGGAGATAATGACTATATCATGGATTGAACATCCATAAAGCACCTACCTTATTTTCAAATAGTGAAAAACTAAAAACTGTATGTGTAACACTTCGTAATTTATCGATAATTACTTAAAAAGAAATTAATTAATCAATGATAAGGTCGAAAAATAAAAAATTTATAAACGTTAAATTTTGGCTACGAAACATACATCATTGGGTTCTTAGCAATTTATTGATCAATTTTCATATATAAATTTTTCTGATCAAAGTTCAAACGAAAATGTTATTAACATTTGAACTTTTTGAATCAGAAATAATTACAAATGTAACTAAGGTAATAATAATAATTAAGTAACAATAATTACCATCAATTAAATTTAACGAATGATTAACGTCGCTTAAACGTTAAGATAGTTGATAATGGAAGGAAATTATATCGATCGGTTTAAATATGAAATAAACAAAACAAATTAGAGCGTTGATTAATTAACGCCAAAAATGTGCCATAGGTCGATTTGATATCCTTGCTGGTTGAGCAATAGCAGTCGACCGTAGGGAGAGGGCAATTGACTCCTGCTTTGTAAATTCGACAATGAATAGGTTAAACGGCCCAGATTCAATATACTTTAATCGAACAGTTGACATTGATTTAAACTTCTATAAATATAGACCAAAACATTTACTTCCGAACTCATATTTTCAAAACAACGCCTGGAGCTCTATCATTTTCTCTTCTATGTAAAATTGTAAATTATTAAGAAACTTTTATAGTTTATATGTACATATAATTGGTGAATCGTAGAAGAAGAGAAAAGGGTCAAATCAAATCGCCAAAGCCAAGGCAAATAGTAAAACCGAATCTGAATTAAAAATCAAAACCAAATCTCTTTTCTAATCATGATCTCTAATAAATATGTGTACACTTGTGGTGTATATATCCAAATAAGGAGAAATGAGAGTCATACTGGAATAACATGGATTAGATCTGGAGATTTGGAAAGCTAAAAAGGTGAGTGGGAAAGTATATTTTTTTATAATATTATATTTATACTGTTGTAGATCTATTCATATATGCCTAAAATGTAAATTAGAGTTGTAGGCTAAATTGGATACATGAAACAAAATTATAAACTCTACATACATATTCTGTTATTGATAACTTGAATTGTATATTACTTATGTAAGTCTGAAAAATGTTATGTTTTAATAGTCCTTGAATTTAGTCCCTAAAATTTATAGAATATGTGATAGTTCCAGATTTTTGAATTTAATATGACTTGTGAAAATAAAAATGTAAATTGATTTATTAGAATAAATTGTAGGATTTAAGTAGTGTTTTAATTTATTGAGTTATATAGTGTGTTGTAATGTGAATTTCTATATATTACCAAGTTTTATACTTATAAACAAAGTGTAGTGGGTTATATAATAAGGAACGCACCTAAAAAGAAAGAGATGTACAAAAAACTGGATATTCGCCATATTTTGTAGTTTCTATTTCAATAACTATGAAAAGATAATTTTTTATAATTCCAAAAGGAACACGAAATTTCCCTTTTGGATTAGATATAGAAATTCACGATATTAACCATTCTGTTTGGAAGAGATGTAATTCCAATACACTAAAACAGAAATCCCTAAGGATAAATTAAAGAATTATAAGTGTGAAAAAAATTGTCTAAGAAAAGAATATGCAAAATATAAGTAAAATGGAAGTGATATAAAAGAAATGAAAATAGACAAATCTTAATTTAAAATAGAAAGGGTATAGATAGTCCTCTAAAACAAGGTAGGAAATTAAAGGTTACAAAGGAATAGAAGTAAAAAGTAAAATAGTGGGAAAAAAGGAAGTAAATGAGAAAAGGTATTCAAATATTTTAAAAAGAAAGCAATAATGACCCTTAACTAAGTAACATTTAAAAACATAAAGAAATAGAGAAATATTATTAACAGTGAACAACAAAGGCACGATAATTAAACAAGAATGAATATATATATATATATATATATATAAACATATATACATATACATACATAGCCTCAAGTATGCGTTTATAACGGGTGTGAATTATATAAGTATGTAAATAACTTAAATAGATAAGAATGGCATAGTTATTAGAATGGATTGGAATTCGAGGTTAATAGTGTTACACAATAGAAGCATGCCCACAGCAAGGCCTACAAGCAGTTGTGTATGCATTATACTAATGTGGGACATATCCAATTATAGGACCTGTGGAGTAATATATGCTTGCATATAGGTAAAGGAATACCCTCAGTAGAGTCCACTTCAATAAATTAGGGGTTATTTCCTTGATTGCGTTAGACAATTTAAATAGGATGGTGAGTGGCTAGAAGCTATGTTAGTTTGTGTTGGTATCAAATCAGGAGTAGGAGTTGTACATAGGTTGAGTGTGTCATCAGTTCTACATGGTCAATGGAAAAGACAGGGTTGCACCTAATGGGATACACTTCCTACTAGGATAGGACATGTTAGGTCATGCACCACCATTACTAATTTGTTTATTAGGGGCAAAGATAATTAACCCATAAAGGAGATCTTTCAAAAAAGAATGGGCTAGTCCGAGGAGACGAGTCCTCTATAGTCCGTGGAGCTGAGTTCATAATAGGAAGCAGACGACTAGTAAATCCCCAAGGAGAGATAGAATACAGTTAACTATTATAATGTCGTTGGTTAGGCACTATGGGATGCATGACGAGGCATAAACTACCATTGAGAGGTAGACATGGATGAAGACAACAACACATACCACTGAGTTAACATTTCGGGTTTTCCTCCCCAATGCATCATTGGAGTACGGGTGGTCGTAATATGAGATGTAGTTCCATATGGATGTGATATTGCATTGATGATGGATATTAGTGAGGATGGTATCTTTGTCCAAAGGGGGATTTTAATACTTATACACACACACACACACACGCACACACACATATATATATATACACCCACAACACATGTATGTAGTTATCCTCTACTTCGGGTAGATAAGGCATATTGTACGCATATGTGGAGTCAAGGCAACTAAGTAAAATGAACAGACATAACATGTAATGGAAGACAATTGGCATAAACTAATATTATGTGTAAAATATATAATTCACCGGTCACCGGAATGTTATTCTGACCTCCTCCTCATTGCAACCCACGGGATATCTTTAGAGGAATATGTACTGATGTAAGGCGGGAACAATGAAAGGACATGTTTCCTAATGCATGCTCAGTATTGACAAAGACAATAGATATTTAAAGTGTCAATTTTGGTCAGTAACTATATATTTTATCATACTTTACTATCTCGCTGTAAGTTATATCGATAGTGCTCTTATATATATATATATATATATATATATATATATTTATTAATTAGCACGATACAAAATCATTGATCCATATTTGGCTTTGGGTTTTCGATTTAGCGAAAACTCAAGCCCACTGGAGTGCGGGTCGTTACATTTGGTATTAGAGCTTAGGTTCCTCGATCTTGAAAAACTAGGAAACGTTAAGTGAATGAATTTGTATCTTGACTATAAATATAAATATATTATATGCCAAATCCTATAAATTCCGACTATAAAGTTGTTACAACCATACACTGAAATATGGATAAGTCGATTATGAGCTGGAATAATGGAAGAAATGGAAGAGGTACACCTACCCAGACTATCCCATGGGAAGTAGGTTCTATGGAATGGCGTTGACTTAAAAAAACATGAGTGCAGCATATGGAAGATCCCCCAAGCTGGATAGTATGTGACTCCCTAGTTGGGCCTTCGATCGCCCAATGGTTGTAGATCTCTATATGATTGTTGTTTGATGATGTACGGTAGGTCCAAATATAGGGAAAGCAAGAGTCCATATGTTGTAGATATCCAGAAGCAATTGAGTTTCCAAAGAAAGATGTGAAGTAGTAACTCCAAGGCAATAGCCGAAATTTTAATATTGGAAAGAAGATAAGTCAACAAGTAAGTTGAAGGAAGAGAAGGTCAAAAATAGGGAAGATAAAAATCCACTATGAGTCTGACCCCATTTAAAAGGATATAACATAAAAGTTGAAATGATTTTAAAGGTTTGAGAAAAATATATAATGGTGACATACTAAAATGATTTTTTAAAATTGTTTATTTAAATTAAAGACTCTATTTTTGAAGGGTAAGTAAATATTATATTTTTGGGAAAATAAAATATCTATATTTTATTTAAATAAAATGTTTTAGCTGGAATTGAAGTTAGTTAAATTGGTAATCTCAGTAAATGAGGTTTTAAGAAAAAGTTACTTCTTTTGAAAAAAAATGTGTAGAGCGTATATATAGCTCCTTGAATTCTCTAAAATGAAAAAAAAATTAAGATGTAAAATTCCTTTTAGGGGTGGACAATGTAAAGTGGTATTGGTTTTGAATGGTGTAAATAGTATGAGAAAGAAGACTAGATACCAAAAATATAAAACAGTCGATTGAGAGAAAAACAATTGGAATAAGGGCAGTTTATGTAAAGGAATGTTGAATAGTAATAGCATTGTAAATTATAGATAAAAATAATATTAGAAATTTATATAAAATAATGTTAGTAATTGGAAATAACGTTAGGGGACTATATCTAAAAATAATGCTAGTAATCTAATTAGAAGCAATATAGAAAATTAAGGGAAAAATAAAGGAAAATGAACATTTTTCATTGTTGTGTGCATTATTTCAGGTATCTTTAAAAGTCCCACTCGTGTTATATTAGAGATTCAGCTAAGGATTGGAAGTGGAGATAGTATAAGTGATAAGAAAATGATAGAGTGATGTGTTTCTATCTGCTCCAGTTTTTATTGTTTAAAAATTATGAAGGATATTTTGAAATACTGGGAAGTACATTTAGAAAAAGGTCCGGTATAACAATTGAATTTTTAAAAGAAAACTTAATAAATGGTTTGATTTAAAAAAATTGGCGAAGACTAAACCAATTTTTTTTAATGTGGAGTAGATAAGGATGACTGCCTAGGCAAGGCAGGGTAAAATGTAAGGCTTTAAAGAAAATAACAAAGAGTGCTCATAGAGTAGCAATAAGGAATCCCCGTAGAGTGTAAGGAACATTATGAGAACCTGGGAATTTTTTTTTGGACATATGTGCAAGTCGTCAGAAGAATCCACAAAGAAGTGATGAATGGTATTAAAATACTCTTCTATGAGTTTTAGGATATGCTCATATAACGGATCAAGATGAAGAAAGTATCAAGATTTGGTTTAAAAGAAGATGGCAACAGAGGATAATGAGATGGAAAACACACATAAAGGACGTTGATAGACTCAAAGTTAAGAAAGGTAAGATAGAGAGTGGAAAAGTTATTCCACCAAACCAGTTTGCCCATGAGTTATTCTAAGTATGCATAGTTTGTATTTTTCACCCACTACGGTGTGGGGATGCACAATTTGTTCCATAACTGAAAATGATGGATAGACCTTATACATCAGAAGCCATAAAGGGAAATTAAGGTATATGGGTTGGAGAATGATGGCACATTAGAAAGGTCCATTTAATTACCCGTAAGAGGTGGTTGGGCCATAACATCGTCATCGGTTGATGTTGAACGGCAACTTCTAGCAATAATTTTTTTGAGGTTTGGGTTGTATGCTTTTGTTGTTTCTATAAAACGCATACGATATCATGAGAAATGTTTCTTTTGAAAACTTATTTTTTTTGATGGACTGCTATATTGTTTAAAAAACTACGCAAGTAAGGAAATCTCATATAGACAATTAACTAATGCAAAATAAATAAACGAAAAGCTGGAAGTTTATAAAATAAATTAGGGAACTTATTAAATTAAAAAGCGAAGAACAAGGAATGTTTTTTGCGAAGCCACGGGCCAATGTCCATGTACCTTAAAGCTGAAATTTACAAATAAACTTGTGTGCTGGTTATTATTATAAATAAAAGAAAAGCATTTGAGAATTTAAAATTCACCACGTAAGATGGGAAGTCCACTTTGGATGTCAGATTATTGACTAAACCCCGATTTCATGTGGTGTGGCATAATTTGATCTACGCAAAAAATAAATATATACTTTTGAAAATTTTTGTTCAAAATTCTTGATTTTGGAAAATAAAATACCTTTGTGAAATGATTTGAAAAAATTTGTGATGGAAATTTTAGAGTTTAAATTTTTAACTGATATTTCAAACATATATGTAAAAAGATTTTCGAGTTGAAAAAGAAGCAATTTTCTAAATTTTGGAATATCATATGCTTAGCATAGGGGAATAGTTGATGGGTTAGCTAGTATGAATTTACTATGCAATAGAAATGATAGTAAAATAAAATACGATTAGAGAGAAAGCTATGGAGTCCCTCCCTCCATGCCTTGTCGATAGGTGAACTAAACTGGTTTTAAAATATTTTTGTTCTAAAAATTTAGAGATTTAAAATAAAATTTACTTACACGGCCTATAATTGCAAAAGTTGGAATTGAATTATGGACAAAAGAAAAGGTTCTAAGGTACAGTGGAAAAAGGGTACATAAGAGAAAAATGAGAATACTGAATTTTCCATCTAAACCCTTTTCTCGACATAAAGAAAATAGGTTTAGAAATTTTGATTTTTTAAACTTGGATGTTAACAATAGTGTACTAGGATTTCGGATGTTAGAGATTGGATGGAAAATTGGTTGAACTATACTTCTATTCGTAAAAGTGTGGAAAAGTTAGATGTAGAAACAAATTTTGGTTTTCAAAGTTTGCATACATATAGAATTATCGGTATATTTAGGTTTCTTGCACTATATTTTCAAAACTGTTTTAAAAAATGCATTCATATAGGAGGCACCGATTAGAATCATTTTGCATACGTATCATATCTAATGTGATACACCGTGCACTTGTACACAATTGGTTGTAAAATTACTTATACACTAATTGGTTGGTTAATTTATAATGGTTGTGCGTTATGTTACATTGTTCGATCCTTAAGATATCTCGGTGACGAAATTTTTTAAGGAGAGGAGAATGTAATACCCCATAATTTATCGATAATTAATTAAAAATAAATTAATTAGTAAATGATAACGTTGAAAAATAGAATTTTTACAAACATAAGAATTTGGCTACGAAACTTACACCTTGGGTTTATGGCGATTTTCTGATCAATTTTCTCTACGAGAAATGTGTGATCCTCTAAAGTAGAGGAGAGCATACATGTACAAATATATATATATATATATATATATATATATATATATATATATCACTAATAATAAAGGAGCTGCCAATATGTCTGGCAGGTGACAACTCATAACACGAAAAAATCAAAGAAAAAACACATTCAACTCTGAGCTCCGGCAATGCCAACGGCCATTACATCTCAATATCGAACTCCGGCAAGGTCACGGCCCTATAATGAAGTGTAAGTAATAACCAGTATAACAGTGGTGCATCCAAATGCACCAATGAGATCAACAAGCGGCTCCAACATAGAATGAACGCCTTATTGCTAAAGCGGATGAACCGGATCTAAAAAATGAAAGCTCTCCAAACAACGATCCTACGATCAACAATCCTACAATCTTAGCGTCAGCAAACCTTAAACCCTGCAAATAGTAATCTAACACCATTTATAGTCTAAACCTAAAACTGTAGATGAAACTATATAAAAAATGTCAAAATAGTACATATATATGTATATAAATGAAATTTATATACATACATATGTGTTAATGAGGTAAAAGTAATAAAACTAAAACTAAAGTTAAAACTATAAGATACAAAGAAACTATAAAAGTGAAAGACTAATAAAAGATTCAAAACTCTTTATGCAACATCTTAACTTACTCTTATGTTATGAAATAGCGACAACGAACATAAAAGGACGTAGAAATTAACAAAAATATAATTATATATAACATTATTTTCCTTTGATCAATGGGACATTATGACAATCGGTAAAATCATCATTCGAATTTGAATAAATGCTAATGCTGTAATTATTTATGCTAAAAATATTGTTTTTTTTGTTTAAATAACTCAATGTTTTTTCCTAACCATATTAAGATATTCATTGAATTGATTATTCTTAGCCAATCTGTATTTTGGATTTGAAATCCAATTGAAACAAAAAAATGCTATTGTAAATACCAATCTATTAGGATAATTATTATTAAGCCTCTGCTTTCCCTCAAACCAAATATACCAACATATTATGGTGAATAGAGTATCTAGTAAAATTCTATTTCTCTTTTTAAACTTACATTTTAAGTTACTCCAACAAAAATTACAATCAGTAACTTTAATTGTAAGAATAAAGTTAAAAATTTTAAGAGTAATATTAAGAATGTAGCAAGTATCCTTACACTCGTAGTATATATGATTAATATTTTCAAAATACGAGTACAAGAAGTACATTTATTATCAATTGATAAATTCTTTCTTTTTAAAAGTTCAATGGTATTTAGCTTTCCATGCATAATTAACCACTATGAATCTTAGCTTTCGGCTATGCGTTTGATTTTCAAATAAGATTAAAAGAGTTATTAGTAAAAACCCGATAAATTAAGAAATTTATACAATGGGTTAGAAGTGTATTTTTTACTTTTATCTCATTCCCTGTTAATGATATCATTTTCACTATCAATATTATATATATTAAATGTTGCACATAATAAAGAAAATTTTCTAAGAGTTGTACCTTCTAAGATTCCATCAAAACTAAAGTTCAAATAGGGATCATTATCTGGAGAAAAAACATCTTTAATTAAAGCATTTTTAAAGCTACATATTTCAAAAAGTTCTTTGAATTCGACCCTAAGAGGAATGACTAGTAACCGACAATCATGTCAAAAAGTAGTATTATTTCCTGAATGAACAATTGTATTAGTACCAAGGTTATAAATATCATAACATTTTAAAATTGATTTCTAAAAATTAGGAAATTTATTGTTAATCGAAGGTGTAATTTGGTATAAATTATTACTGCCATTATAATTATACTTGGAAACAATTTATTTCCAAATAAAATATCATTTATATCATTAAATTTCCACGACCACTTCCATAATAAAGACAAATTCATGTTTCGTAAATTAATGACACTTGGTTCTTCCTTCTTTTTAGATTTACAAATGGTTTTCGAATTAACTAAACATTTAGATTACTACTAGGATTATCACCACTCCATAAAAAGTCTCATCTAATTTTATCAATTTTATTAATCACCCATTCTGAAAAAAGATGCATAGACTTCCAATAAATCGAAAGAGCAGATAAGACTGAATTGATGAAAACTAATCTACCTGCTCTCGATAAAAACTGTTGATATGCGAAGATTTTGATCAATGACAATGTGCTTTAACAAACAAGGAAGAAATATATGCAATGCTAAAGGAAGATCGATGAAGACCAAACAAACATAAAGTATGTTTTTTATATATGTCTTAATCTAGATTTATTGTTAAAATCTATCCTCAAGAGGCTTGCACGAACACTAGAAAACATTTTATAAACTTCATTTTCAATTAAGTTTTCACTGTGCATATTTTATAAGTTCAGTCGACTGAACAGGAACAGCCAGTCGACTGAAACTGGAACAAATTTATACACATGCACAGTTTCAGTCGACTGAATTTCCTGCACAGTCGACTGAATTTGCTCCCGAAAATTTTACTTCATATTTTCAGTTGACTGAATTCCCTGCTCAGTCGACTGAATTTGAACCTGTGAATTTTCTCTGAAAAGTCACCTTCTTCCTCCCAAAAGTTGCAACCATTCATCAATGGAAATGGAAGCATCTCTTGTTTGCAACCTTTAACAACAAATGCACCTCTTCTACAAGTATATATACATGATTCTAACATCATTTAACACACCGAATTATCTTGCTTTAATCTTACTACTCTCTTGTTCATATTCTCTAGATATTCTCAAAGCAATCACCAATCTATTGCTTGAATCACTGTTTTTGTTTATAACATTCTTTTGATTCATAGCAATTCACATTTCCTAAATCTTCACAAACACATTGCATACTCTCGAGGATAAGATTATAGGAATATTGTACTACATTAGACTCATTAGTGTTGACAAGAACACAACAAGTCGAATATTGTATTTTAGTAATTGAGTAGAAGTCCTCTTTGGTAGTTGAGGCAAGAAATCCCGTTAGGTTGTTCGGGTAAGTTGTAAACCTATTCCTCCGGGTGAAGTGAGGGTGTTAGTTAGTGAAATTCCTAAGTGAAGCTTAGGAACTGGACGTAGGACGAGAGATCCGAACCAGTATAAAATCCTAGTGTCTCCTTGCATTTACCTACTTTATCTACCTAGACTATTCCGTTATTCCATATTATACGATCCTACCGCATAGCCTCTTTCAATTGGTATCAGAGCAAGGCCGTCCTATAACCATAACATCGAAAATAACGCAAGTACAAGCACAACATCTGCCTATAGTTCCACATTTGCGGAAGGACAATCTACCCAAAGACCCCCCCTATTCAATGGACTAAACTACAACTATTGGGCTACAAGGATGAGGATTTATATGCAAGCAACAAGTTTCGAAGCCTGGAATGCTACTCAAGCAGAGTTCGTTGTACCCACAACCGATTATCCTACATGGACACAAATTCAAAAGAATGAAGCTAGTGCAAATGCCAAAGCTATGAATATGCTATTTTGCGCCCTAGATAGAAATGAATTCAACCATGTTAGCATATGTACTACTGCATATCAGATATGGGAAACACTTAAAGTCATACATGAAGGCACAAACAAGGTTAAACAAACAAAGATATCCATGCTGAAGAATCAATTCCAAAACTTTAGAATGCGACAAAATGAATCCATCAATGACATGTACTCAAGATTTCAAGACATTCATCATGCTCTAATCGGACTAGGAGAAAGATACACGGACTTTGACATTGTGTCTAAAGTTCTAAATTCACTCACTGATGAATGGGAGAGAAAAGTACTAGCAATCGAGGAAGCAAATGATCTATCTACAATGAAACCAGAAGAATTGATTAGAAATCTTATGTCGTATGAAGTAAATATGCAAGCTAAGAAAGATCAAGCTCAAGAAAGAAAGAATGTTGCTTTTCATGCGGAAAAGGAAGAATCAGAGTCTGAAGATGAGGATCTAGCATTTATAGCCAAAAATTTCAAGAAATTCTTAAAGTATAGAAAAGGAAACAAAAACGGATTCAAAAAGAATTTCTTGAACAAACCTTCATTCTCAAATATAGAATGCTTCAATTGTCACAAGAAAGGACACATGCAAAAAGATTGTCAAGAATAAATGAAGGAAAATCAGAAAAGCTTCAACAACAAAAACAAGAAGGATAAATTCAAAAAGAAGGCATTTTCTGTAACATGGGACGATTCAGATTCATCTTCATCCGAAAATGATAGTGATAGCGACACTGAACAGGCAAATGTATGCTTCATGGCTCAAGAATCTGAGGTAAATAATTTAACTTTCGATGATTTAATTGAAGTAAACACTGAACTTTTAAGCACAATAAAAACTCTTAAAAAGAAACTCAAAGAAACTCGTGAAAATGAAAACAAAGCTGAATTTGAAAGGGATATGTTAAAAGATGAAAAGAAAATCTTAGAAGAACTTGAAAAAGAAAATCTTTTTGAAGTTGACAAGCACTTTTGTCCAAGTGGTTAATTGATTCGGCTTTGGTGCAGGATGTCACAAGTTCGAAACTTACTTTCGAACGTTTATTCGACATGGGATATGTTGTCCCAATGATTTGTTGTATATAAAGTACCAATTCAAAAAAAAAACTTGAAAAAGTTCAAGAATCTCATTCAAATTCGGAAACTCAATTATCACTTTTGAGTCAAGAAATTGAAACTCAAAAAACAAAGAATGATATAATTGTTTCTGAAAATCATGAGTTAAAAACTAAGATTAGACAAGTTGATTTAGAAAATAATAGTCTTCAAGCTAGATTAGATAACATCACTAAAAATGTTTCTAACTTTAACAAAGGAAGAGAAAATTTATCTAAGATTTTAGAAAATTCTCAATCCTCTTCAAGTAAACATGGATTAGGATATAAAAAGGAGTCAAAAATTCCTAAAAAGAAAAATACAAATTTTAAGAGGAATATGGATTCAAAACAACAAATATTGCTAAAGAAACCTATTAAAACAAAAGTAGAAAACAAGGTAGTTAAAATTTGGGTACCAAAGACTAACAATGTATTAATAAGAAATAAATATATTAAAACATTTATGGATAATGTTCATCATAATGAAAACTATATTTATAAAAAGGATACTAAACCAAATTGGGTTTGGTTTCCTAAACTCTGACTTTTTAGGACCCTATTAAAAGGTGGGTACCAATAATTTCATATTTATTTTCAGGTCCCACTCAAAAAGAAGAAATAGATATTAGACAGTGGTTGTTCAAAACACATGACCAGAGACAAAGATATGCTTACAAACATCACATACTTTGATGGTGGCTCGGTTACATTCGGAGACAATTCAAAAGGCTATATCATTGGCAAAGGAGATGTGAACAATTACGGTACATCAAATTTACCTTTTATAACAAATGTTTCATTAGTTGAAAATTTAAAACAATCTACTTAGCATAAGTCAACTGTGTGATAAAGGTTTTAAAATAACTTTCTCGAATAATAAATGTAGTATTTTTGATCAAAACCAAAATCTTGTTTTTGAAGGAAATAGATATAGAAATATTTATGTTTTAAATATGAATATTAATCATAATTCAAGTATGTGTTTACTTGCCAAAGATAATGATCCTTGGTTATGGCACAAAAGATTTTGTCATATAAATTTTAAAACTATTAGAAAACTTTCTAAAAATGAATTAGTAAGAGGTTTACCCAAAATAAACTTTAAAATAAATAATCTCTGTGATGACTGTCAAAAAGGAAAATTAACGAAATCATCTTTCAAATCTAAGAAAAATATTTCGACTTTACAACCATTAGAATTACTACATATGGATTTATTTGGACCAACACAAGTTCAATCCATTAATCATGATCGATACGTATTTGTAATAGTTGATGATTTTTCAAGATATACATGGACTATTTTTATGAAAAATAAAAGTGACACTTTTGAGCGTTTTAAAACATTTGTCAAAAGAATTCAAAACACTAAACATTTGAAAATTAAAAATATTCGAAGCGATCATGGAGGCGAATTCGAAAATGAAGTTTTTTGAAACTTTTTGTAAAAAAAAGAGGAATAAATCATAACTTTTCTTTTCCTAGAACTCCTCAACAAAATGGAGTTGTAGAAAGAAAGAATAGAACATTATAAGAATGCGCAAGAACATTATTAAATGGATGTTCTCTACCAAAACATTTTTGGGCAGAAGCCGTTGCTACTGCATGTTATGTATTAAATAGAATATCAATTAGACCATTAACTAAAAATACTTCTTATGAACTATTTAATAATAAAAAGCCAAATATATCTTATTTTAAAATATTTGGATCAAAATGTTTCATTTTAAATACAAAAGATCAACTAGGAAAATTCGATTCAAAAGCTGATGAAGGAATTTTCGTAGGATACTCAGAACGAAGTAAAGCATATCGAGTATTTGATAAACGAACAAACTTAATTGAAGAAACTTTGCATATATCTTTTGATGAAAAATTAAATAAAAATTTGAATATAAAAGATGATGAAGAATTGATAAATATAGAAGAAACAAACCTTGAAAATAATAATAATGATCTAAGATCTCCTCCTAGAATATTACGAGATCATCCAACTCAAAATATAATAGGAGAAATAAATTCTCAAGTTAGAACAAGAAATCAACTAAATCAAATGGGTCATGTAGCTTTCATTTCATCAATAGAACCTAAAAATCCAAAAGAAGCATCAACAGATGATTATTGGATTATCGCAATGCAAGAAGAATTAAATCAATTTGAACATAACGATGTTTGGGAATTAGTTCCCCGTCCTAATAATCAATCAGTAATTGGAACAAAATGGATTTACAAAAATAAAGTAGACGAACAAGGTAATATAACAAGGAATAAAGCATGACTAGTATTACAAGGGTATAATCAAGAAGAAGGTATTGATTTTGAAGAAACTTTTGCTCCCGTTGCAAGACTTGAAGCAATACGTATACTATTAGCCTTTGCATGTTTTCACAATTTTAAACTTTATCAAATGGATGTTAAAAGTGCATTTTTAAATGGTTTTATTAAAGAAAATGCATATGTAGAACAACCTCCTTTGTTTATACATGAAAAATATCTGGATCATGTATTTAAATTAAAGAAAGCACTATATGGTCTTAAACAAGCACCTCGTGCTTGGTATGAAAGACTTAAAAGTTATTTATTAAACTCGGGATTTAGAATTGGAAAAGTAGATCAAACGCTTTTTATTAAAAATACTACCAAAGATATTTTAATAATTCAAATATACGTAGGCGATATTATTTTTGGTTCAACAAATGAAAATTTATGCGAAGAATTTTCAAATATAATGACTAATGAGTTCGAAATGTCTCATATGGGAGAATTATCATATTTTCTCGAACTTCAAATCAAACAATTAACAAATGGAATTTTTATAAACCAAGAAAAATATTGTGCTAATTTAATTAAACGATTCGGCATGGAAAACACTTCTGCTTAACCTACTCATATGAGTACCACTACACATCTCGATCGAGATGAAAATGGCAAAAGTGTAGATCAAAAATTGTTTAGAAGTATGATAGGTTCCTTACTTTACTTAACCGCTAGTAGACCTGACATAATGATGAGTGTTTGTTTATGTGTACGTTTTCAATCCAATCCTAAAGATTCACACTTAAGAGCAGTAAAACGAATAATGCGATATCTTAACAAAACTAAAGATTTCGGTCTTTTCTATCTAAAGGAGTGTCCATTTGAGTTAGTATCATTTAGTGATGCTGATTTTTGTGGATCTCGAACAGATAGAAAAAGTACAAGTGGTACTTGTCATTTCATTGGAAAATCACTTGTATCTTGGTTTAGTAAGAAACAAAATTGTGTCTCACTTTCCACCTGCGAAGCAGAGTATATATCAGCTGCTTTAGCTTGCACTCAAGTTATATACATGCAACAAACACTTAAAGATTTTAATATAGATTTAACAAATTCTACAATATATTGTGATAATACAAGTATAACAAACTTATCTAAAAATCCGGTTAATCACTCTCGTACAAAACATATAGATATTCGTCACCATTTTCTACGTGACAATATCAAAAAAGGAATATTTAATTTAGAACCTATTTCAATCAAAAATCAAATTGCCGATATATTTACTAAACCTCTATTAGAAAACTCCTTCATAAAATTACGACGAGAGTTAGGAATAATGTCTTTTAAAGATATCGTATAGAGAAAAATCTATACAATTCAGTCGACTAACACTATTTGTTCAGTCGACTGAATAAAGAAAATATGGGATTTTCAATTTATTTTTCAAATATGTTACATAATATATTGTCAAATAATATTCACCATACATTTTTAATAGAATTATGGTAACCATTAAATCATTAAGTGGATGAAAAACTTTAAGGAATTATAACCACTATATATTTAGAAAATTCCTACTATAAATATATCTTAAAAATATTATTTTTTTCACAACTCATTCTCACAAATAAAAGTTTTATAAAAATGTCTTCCAACAACTCTCTTTCCCCGATTAACATCACCTCTTCTGTCGAAAACACTCCAACATCTCCAAAACTTCCCACTCCAACACCGACACATGAGCCAGTTTTCAAATGGAACAATTATCGTACCGGCTACACACCAGAATCCAAGAAAGAAAAACGCGGACTCTTTATTTCTCCAGACACAAAAATAAAGATTGATGAAATTCATCACTTTCAACAACAACAAATAGATCTTCAACGAGAATTATACTTCAAACAAAAAGTTACAGCTAGACGATTAAGCTTCCTTGAGCAAATCGGTTTACGCTTTTGTGGATCAAAAAAGAACGAAGTGGATGAACCCCTACCTCACCCCGTTAGCTCACTTGATCCGTCTTCATCTTATCGTACACCAGTCGATCCTGTGAATCCTTGGATGTCTCCTAAGACTCCTCAATATAGTCCAAATTCATGGGATATCGATTATATGAAGAATGAAGGGAAAAAGAATCCAAGTCCGTCCCCTAAGAAATAGTTAGTGTTGAAATCTATTCATGATATTACATCTATATAATTGTAATTATTTCCTTGAATAAAGTGTTTGCCTTCAAAATTAACAAAGAACAACAAAATACATAAGTCAGTCGACTAAAACCCCCTGTTCAGTCGACTGAACTTATGACAGAATGCAAAATGTTTAACAATTCAGTCGACTGAAACTTCTGCTCAGTCGACTAAAATAATAACAGAAACTTTCAGGCAAACATTCAGTCGACTAAAAACTCTGTTCAGTCGACTGAATTCAGCCCAGAAAATTTTCGACCTTCAATTCAGTCGACTGAACAGAGTATTCAGTCGACTGAACGCCAATTCCCAGACAAACTTCCCCTTTTAACCACCAATTTTTACCCTACCAATTCACTTTTTTACCTCCTACAAACTTTCTTCCCCAATTAATTTCGAAACCCTAGCCCCCAATTCCTCAAAATCCACTCAAATCTCACCCAAATGGCACCAAAGAGATCAAGAGCTTCATCTTCTTCATCCTCCGAGCCAATTGATGCTCAAATAGCACAATGCTTTACGATGGAACCGTTGTCACTAGATGGAATAAGATGAAGAATTCCCGAATTTTCAAGCATTCTTTCTTTGATTTCCAAAGCTTTCAAACCTACAACATCCAAGCGTTAACCGATCCAGCAGGTTTAACTTCTTTTTTAGATTTGAAAAGAAATGACCATGCCATAAATCATGTAATGGTCAAATTATTTTATGCTAATCTTAATCTTGGACACCAAACTCCAAGAAATCCAAACAATAGTGTTTGGAGTATGGTATGTGGAAAGAAAGTTTGGTTTTCCTTGGATAGAATAGCACACATTTTAGAATCACCAAATGTCGGGAGAAAGCTAGAGGAGATAGAATTCAATCCATATATTCGCGACAACATAAACCATCGTTTTATGGATGATAATATCAACTTTAGAGATTTTAAGTCCACCTTTCTTCGACCTATGGCAAGAATCCTCCATAAAGCCCTAATGAGAACAATTACTCCTCGCACGGGCTCGTACGAAATTGTCTACCCAAATAACTATCGAGCTCTATATGCTATTTTTGGCAATATACAAGTCAATTGGGCACAGCTTATTCTTGATGAGTTTCTCACTTTTAATAATGGCAAAATGCGCACTATCTACTTTGGAGAGTACATCATGCGACTTCTCCTCAATGTCGATACGTCATTACCTAAGTCGGAGAATACAATGGTCCATCAAATTAACCACCGGACCATAAGCCTAATGCAACTCCCATCTCAATCTCCTCGCATAATATCACTCGCCGAATGGGAAGCAAGGCATCAAGAACAACAACAACAACAACAACAACAACCTCCTCAACCTCACCACGAAGAACATCTCGAGCAAGATGATGAAATTCGTCTTGTTGACCCATGCTTCACTACCAACCAATCCTTGGGGATATTGTCAAGAAATCAACAAATTCTTGACACTCGTCTTAAAAAGGTAGATCACAAGCTTGACAAAATCAAAGGATTCTTCAACAAGCTATGGGATGCAATCTCGTGCTCAAGCACCACTGCTGCTTCGACATCTCGCGGCAAACGTTCGGCATCTACGTTTACATGGACGACATCCGAAAAGCATATAAGTAGCAGCGCAAGCGGAGCTAGTTGTGGCCAAGGAGGAGGAGCGCACAGACCACCAACAGGAGGATCCGTCATACGTGAACCAACAGGAAGAGAAGGTTCATATGACTAGGATAGAGATGGGTAATTTTTATGGTTTGATGTGTATTTCTAACTTTCTAGTGGCTTGTATAAATAGCCATTTTATGCTTGTTTGTCGCAACATTTTTTACTTTTCTTAAGCCATGATTATGCAAATATTCTCTATGCTTCAGTGATTTTTTTGATAAATTATTACTATTGTTAGTTCTTCCTTTTTTTCGATGACAAAGGGGGAGAAAATCTATGGTACTAACTTTGTTTTGTAGAAAAGATAGTGCATACATTCAGGGGGAGAAAATAAGTAAAAACATCTCTAGAATAAATCAGTATTGTCATCAATCAAAAAGGGGGAGAATGTTGATACGCGAAGATTTTGATCAATGACAATGTGCTTTAACAAACAAGGAAGAAATATATGCAATGCTAAATGAAGATCGATGAAGACCAAACAAACATAAAGTATGTTTTTTATATATGTGTTAGTCTACATTTATTGTTAAAATCTATCCTCAAGAGGCTTGCACGGACACTAGAAAACATTTTATAAACTTCATTTTCAATTAAGTTTTCACTATGCATATTTTATAAGTTCAGTCGACTGAACAGGAATAGCCATTCGACTGAAACTGGAACAAATTTATACACATGCACAGTTTCAGTCGACTGAATTTCCTGCACAGTCGACTGAATTTGCTCCCGAAAATTTTACTTCATATTTTCAGTTGACTAAATTCCCTGCTCAGTCGACTGAATTTGAACCTGCGAATTTTCTCTGAAAAGACATCTTCTTCCTCCCAAAAGTTGCAACCATTCATCAATGGAAATGGAAGCATCTCTTGTTTGCAACCTTTAACAACAAATGCACCTCTTCTACAAGTATATATACATGATTCTAACATCATTTAACACACCGAATTCTCTTGCTTTAATCTTACTATTCTCTTGTTCATATTCTCTAGATATTCTCAAAGCAATCACCAATCTATTGCTTGAATCACTGTTTTTGTTTATAACATTCTTTTGATTCATAGCAATTCGCATTTCCTAAATCTTCACAAACACATTGCATACTCTCGAGGATAAGATTATAGGAATATTGTACTACATTAGACTCATTAGCGTTGACAAGAACACAACAAGTCGAATAGTGTATTTTATTAATTGAGTTGAAGTCCTCTTCGGTAGTTGAGGCAAGAAATCCCGTTAGGTTGTTCGGGTAAGTTGTAAACATATTCCTTCGGGTGAAGTGAGGGTGTTAGTTAGTGAAATTCCTAAGTGAAGCTTAGGAACTGGACGTAGGACGAGAGGTCCGAACCAGTATAAAATCCTGGTGTCTCCTTGCATTTACCTACTTTATCTACCTAGACTATTCCGTTATTCCATATTATACGATCCTACCGCATAGCCTCTTTCAAAAACCTCCCATTCCAATTGGAAATTCTATTTTTAATTTTATCTATTACAATTAGTCAGTCAACATGTTTAAGCTTAGTTGATCTAATCAAAAATCCACAATAATCAAAGGAAAATTCATAATTTTACAATTTAATGTATTTGCTACTAAACCCTCAACTTTATCGACATCAATTAAAAATAAAATCGAACTTTTATCAAAATTAATTTTTAGACCTAAGAAAAGTTCAAAGATCCATTACCAATAGCTTTTTTAATTATCATAGCGAAAACATCGACAGCTAAATTAAACAAAAAAAGCAATAAAGGATCGCCCTGCCATAAGCCTCGTTTAAACTGAATTTTATTCCTTAAAATCACGTTAACCGTTATACTAGAATTACTAGTTTTAAGTAATGACATAATCCAACCAATCCATTTACGACTAAAACCTCTAGCTAGTAACATATCAGATAGAAAATCCCAATCTACCGAGTCAAAAGCTTTCGCAAAGTCTAGTTTTAGAATCGCACATTTAATGTTATTCTTACAACAATGATTAATGTATTGTTGATCAGTGGCCACTTCATCCGTAATATTTCTACCCTTGATGTAACGACCCAGAATTTTATTTAATTGAAATTTGAATATTTAATTTATTTTTAAATATTTATAAGTGAATTTATAAGTCAAATAAATTTTTATTTGAATTATTGGATTTAATTGAATAATTTAATCGATAATTTAATATGTGAAATTATGAAAATAATTGAAAATTGAGTTAAAAATGATTGAAAATAATTTGGAAAATTTTATTTAATCATACTGGAGTTATAGAAATATTTTATAACTTTTAAAATCGAATTAAAAGTTAATTTGTGAAAATTGAATATTTTAATATTTAATAATCGACTGTAAAATAGTCAATTTTTGAACAGTCTCGGAATTGAACGAAACCAGTTCCATTGGATCCGTAATAGTTAGTTATTACCGGATTTCAAATTTCGTGTCAATCGGAGCTATCGTTTGATCGTGGCAGCTCGAAACGCATCGAATTATTTTTAATTTAAATTTGACGAGTGAAAATAGCCATTTTTCAAAAAGTCTCGGATTTCGACGAAACCAGTTTCATCGGATCCGTAATGTGATATTATTGTAAGGTTTCAAATTTCAAGTCAATCGGATTTACCGTTTGTCCGGTACAAATTAAAACGCCTAGAAATCGAGTTAAATCGGTTTAATTTAAATCGAACGTTTTCAGCCATAACTCGCACATACTTCCGAATTAGCTTCCGAAACCTGTTCCATTGTGTCCGGAACGCGGGGTAAACCCTAGGTACGCTGGTTACGGCGTCTAAATCGGAGTTCGGAATTTCCGGATGAATAGTGTCGATCGGTTCTCTATAAATACACCCACCACCTTCATAATTTTACAAAAAAATAACCCTAACCCTAATTTTAACCTAGCCGCCACTTTATCATTCTAAGGCCAGAAATCATCCTCTTTCAACCCTCAATCTCTCTCAATCTACAATGAATTAGCTAATGTGTTCAACATGAAAGTTGTTGAGAATCTCGAGGGCTTCACATCCATACGGATATGATGGGGTTTAGTGTCGTGTAGGAGGAGCAGGGGATGGCCGTTCGTGGGCTGTAGAGGGGCGTGCGCGCGTGCCTATGGGGGGCCGAGCCTGGAGATCTTCATGGTGGTGGTAGCTCGCGTCGAGAGCTTCGTCATGGCGTTGGTGTGATCGGGTTTCGTCGAGTATCGGGGGAGAATAATTCAACCCTAATTCATGTTTATGGGTTCAAGGGGTGCGGCCAAAGCCTGTAGCTTCTTGCGTGAGGGAGATGAAGATTTTGGGCCTTTGGATCATGATCATGTGGCTGCAAATGTTTGTGGGTTTTAATTTTAAAAGTTATGTTATAAATTGTGTGTATAAATCGTGTACGAACTTCATAAAATCATAACTTTTTCATACGAGGTCGAAAAAATGCAAACTCAGTTGCGTTGGAATCGTATGGACGAGCACTACGCGATGGAGTTGGTTTGGAGTCGTTTGGAGTTAGTGAGAATTTCGGGTAAAATTAAACGCGCGTTTAATTTTATTCGAAATAAAAGCTTAAACGGAAATTAAAACCAAGGTGAGAATTTCTCACTCAATCGAATAGATTTCGATTTTATTTTAAATAGTTAGATTTAAAATATTTGAATGCATGTTTGAATGATGACTGTAAATTATTGATTGTTAAAATAGACATTATTCGCCGTTAGTAAGCGGATGTTATTTATAAAAACATATACCGCGAATATTTCATAAACAGTGAAATTGGTATTATATATAATATCAATATATATATATTGGCATATGTATATATTGCAGTTGATTGATTTCCCGCATTTTTTGTTTAGCGGATGAGACCCTATTACGCCGTTATTAAGCGGATAATATTTATTAAGAACATATACCGCGATAATTTCGTACTGGAGCGAAATTGGTATTGTGCTAATGTTTTTGGATGCAGGAAACAGGTTGGAGGGATCCAACTGGATTCCTCAACAGTATTTATTTTATTTCAGATATTTTGATATTTGATTGATTATCATATCGATATATGATATCGTTGTTAGTCGTGATTGACTATTTGATGTGTAGCATCATTGGACCCAGATTTTGGGATTTTAAAATGGTTTTAAAGTGATTTTTAAAAATATACTATATTTTTGGAATTGATCCATTTTAAATAAATAAACGTTATAATTTTTTAAAGTTATAAAAATTATGGTTTTTGTGAAATATAGTTAAAAAGCTGATTTTTAGAAATACGATTAAAAGTCGATTTTTGAGAAATATGAACTAATGATTTTATAAAATAATTTAGATTGGATTTTTGAATATATGATAAAAGTTTAAATATAGGATTTATAAAATTTGATTATTTTATAAATCGAAATGATGAAATTATAAAGGAATTTAAAGACGTTTTAAAAGAAAAATATAAATTGATTTATATTAAAGATTTATAAATTGATAATTTATAAATTAGAACGTAGGAATTATAAAACGAGCTTTTATAAGTGTAAGAATAAATTGTGAATGAATTTCATAAATAGAATGAAATTTATAGAATTTTATACGGTGAAGTCATAAATGGAATTTTATAAGCAGTAGGTTTATAAAATTTATTATGTTGTTAAAATAATAGTTTTGGATAAATAAATGAATCTTATAAGTTATAAGATTTATAATTATGAAATTCTAAGGAACGATTTTGTAAAATAATCGTTTTATAAGCAATTGACTTATAATATGAACTTTTAGTTTATAATTGAGATATGAAATCAAATATGTTAATAAAGGAATTTATAAAAAAAAAGAAGTTTTTATAGATAAATAGAAAAGGAATTTATAAACGTTGTTTTATAAATTCGCAAATGACTTATTTTGACAAGTTAATTGTTATAACTTAGAAATGGAGTTATATTCATATTTTTTTATAGTGAATAATCCTTTGAATTAGAATGAATAAAAGAATGAAATTGGTTAACGTAGTTTATTCACGTTTTTGAATAGTGAATAACACGTTAAAGAAATTGTTTAGAATGAGAATGTTTTAAACATAATTAAAACGATCTAACGATGTTTTAAAAGGTATTGAGATTCGAAACCATAGATTTTAACATTTATTGTTGAAATAGATGTTTCGAGAAATGAAAGGAAATGGTGGACTATAACACTGTTGTTATAGTAAATGATTTCCGAAAGGAAATATTTTTGAATAATATTGGGATTTATATATCTATTTTAAATTCGAATCCCTATACTAGTGATTTTGGGTTGTCGTAACGATGTTTTACGCAACATTCGTTTTGGCCCAAATAAATAAGTTTAAGTGAATGATTTCCTTAAAGAATGAATTATATACTTAATTCGATTTAAGTATATTGAATATTTTCAAAAGTTGAAAATAAAAAGATTTGTCGATTACTTATTTTTGATAAGTATGAAATTTATATGTGAAAAGTGGAATTTGTTAAAAATAAATATTGATTTATTTTTGAAGTGTTGAAATAATATATCTTGTAAAGATATTTTGGAAAATAAATAATTTGGAAAATTATTTGGAATCTGGTGATGTGTGCATATCCAGTGATAGTTCAATAGCCGACTATCAATATTTCCCTTTGAATGGGTATTTGATGTGATTTGATTGAATTTGAATGCACACTTATTTTTGAATAAGCGCTCACTATTCGGGTTAACCGGGAAAGGACCATGGGGTCGTATAACCCATTCCGAATATGTGATACGTCGTTATGAATTGCATTTGAAGATCGGTGTTGAAGACCGAGTATTTGTGAAAGCGATAGGATGACCTATCGATTGTCTCTGCACTGGGTAGCTCCTGGTATAGAGATCTCCTAAGTGATGGGAAATTCGATCGGGATTGTGAATACCCGGATTGCAAGGGCTTCGTAAGAAGTGCCTTCGGTTTTGTTCGAGCCCGGAACAGACTTGTATGGATTGTATGCCTGACATTACAATTTGAGATATAAAGCCGATTTCTTTCAAATATATTTCTGTTGGTGGCGGAGAATTTATTCTTTGCTTAACACCCTTCTTTGAGACGTACGAGCTCAAAGGTTATATAGTTGAAGTTATCAGCGATATATCCCATTTTGGTAATGTGACATGCTGAGTGATGCTGAAATGATCATTGTGTTGATTATTTGTGATAGGATCGTTTATTTGATCGTCTATCTTAGTGATCATTGTGTTGATCATTTGTTGACCCAAAGCATGGCTTTTGTATAAAGTATGTTTTTGTGGACGTGACTTCGTCGAGCCTCACATCCCGGAAATGGTCAAAACAGGAAAGATGCGGCAAGGTTATTAGGGGTTGCTGTAGCTCCCCTTAGGGTATGTGCATTTCCTTCTGGAAAGGGGTGGTATCATGGTATGGAGCCCAGATACTTACTCATGTTGAAAACACTCTATTTATTATGGTGTGATGTTGGATATCGAGCGCTCGGTTGAAAAGGTCCTAAAGGACCGGGGAATGGCGTGCTCGTGTCAGTAGTTACCCAGTTAAGGGGTAACCCGGCCTTGTGTTGGCAGAGTTCCGGTTTGGTTCTCGGGGATGTCTTTCCAGAGGCATTCTCAGTGGCAATGGGAAGTTCCTTGGCCTGACCATTTGTTGGAAATCCAAAGAAACAATACGTGACTTGTACGGTATTAGTTGTAGAACCTGCCATTTAATATGGTAGCTATTAGTAGGCATAATATAATGGTACCTATGCTGGCTAAGATTTATATTCTACTTTCGAAAGGATTTGTTCTACACTATGCACTAGTAATAATATCAAATGCTCTTTTTAAATGCGTATCAAGCATGTTTGACTATCATAAGAAGAAATCTTCTCCAAGTCTGCGTTTGCATTGTGTGTGTGGCAGGAGGTCTTATGGTAGTCTCATTTTTAAAAGCATTGCGAATTGATTTAAAAATATTCCTCTATTTTTGATTTTAAAATAAATAAACTGTTTTGAGTTCTCACACCAGTCACATGACTGACTTGGAGTTTATTGTTTTCCTTCCTAAACTCTGGGTGCCCACCAATTTCCACACGGGCAGTTAAGAGTTAGGTTTATCAGGATATTCTGGATATTCAGGAGTTGCTGGAGGCAAGCTGGATGGCATGGCGTATTACTAGTTTATATAGTATTTCTTTTTCCGCTGCATTGTTTGTTGTTGTATGATGTTGTTGTACACTCTGATGTGATGATATGATGTAATGAAATATGATGAAATGTAATAACTGTAGTTCTTTGTTTAAAGATTATTCATTTATTATTATATGTTGTTCCGCTGCGAATTGTGAGATTCTGTTGTTGTTCTTTCTCCCCGTTCTATTTTCAAAATTCTTCTATCTTCTATTTTTCAAATTCTCTGTTTTTCTAATTCTCTGTTTTCTAAAAATTGTCTATCTTCTTTTCCCTCTATTTTTCTTTCTTCTTTTCCTCTCTTCTTTCTTTTCTTTTCTTTTTAAAACCCATAACAATTCGGTTTTTCGGCAACGAAAATCCGCAAGCGTTACATTTGGTATCAGAGCTCTGATGGTTAAGCGACAACCATGGTTCTGTAGGGTATTACTCATTAGAGATAGAGTCAGCAGTACTCTAGAATGAATTTGAGTGTAATAATAGCTAAGAGAGCGTATTTGTTAGTGAATATGAAATTGTTTTATATTGTGATGATTGGTTTATTGAGTGGCATATGAACCTTCGTCAGCACGGTCAGTCAAACTATGCCGAAGGGGTTTATAAACACTTGAATAGAACAATTCGACATAATATTGTTTAAATTGGGTAAATGAAATAATTTTACCTTGATTATATTTTATATATAAAGGAATAATTTTTCAAAATTATTAAAGTGTATATATAAGTTGATTGTTAGGTTGTTTGAATAATCTAAATAAAAGAATAATTGTATAAGCAAATGAATTATAAGAATTGAATTATAATTAAAGTGTTTACAATTGTGAAATAAACTTATATATATAAGAAGTGATTTAAAGTTAAATGGAATATAACTTAAGAGATGTTGAATTAAGTTGATTTTGGTATCGAAGTAAATAATCAAGTGGATTAAATGAATATGAACTTGAGTTATGTAATAGAATTCAACCTTGTAATTGAATTGAATGAATGGATTGAATGTTAAAACAATTGAATGTAATTTAAGTTGATAAGGAATAATTAATGAAAGTGTTAATTCATTAAAATCTAATGTTACTAAAAGTTAAATAAAATTGAATGAAAATCAATTTAATTAATTCAATTGAAAGTGATGGTGTTAAACCAAGATGAATATAAGCAAAAGAAATTTGGTTATAATTAATATACTTTGGTTGCTATATGGATGTTGTTTAATTGTATGTAATTCATTAAGTGTTAATGAAATTGAAAGCTATGAAATTGAATTCAAATTGAAAGTAAATAGATTTGAATAGAATTGAATGTGAATTGGATTTAATTAGTGAATGCAAACTAATTAAAATTGAATAAGAATGAAAGTTGATAAAATCCAATGTAATAAATCAAATGTGATTTAAAGTGAAAACCAATTCATTAAATATTAATGAGAATATAAATGAATATTGTTGGTTATGGAATGTAGTTGGTTGATGGTTGAATATATATTGCTATTGTTGCATTTGCTATGTGACATGTATAGTTATTATGTTACTATATGTTGTATATTGAGATTATTTGCATATGTGCATGTTCTCATGTTGTTTGTTAAGTGTTGAGTAGGTGCGGATCGCGTTGCTTCGCATTTGGAGTTCGCTTTTGCGCTATATTAGCCGTATATGCTTGCTAATAAAAATATAAGGTACATATCTCGGATTAAATATCGTACTTTTACACTTTTTTCCCTTCGGGATGCCTCATTACTTGATGAGATGTATATTTGTGATATATATACTGTCATTTTTTTTTCGGATCGAGCCGCGCAAAGGAGACATGGCGAATTTTTCCGGAAATTTAAGGCGTTAGAAAAATTTTGAGAAAATTGGGAAAATTTTTGAAAACTTTAACTTTGATTTTGGAATTGAAAGTTAAACAATAATAGTTGCTTTTGAAAACATAACTAAGTATGATTTGAAAACTTAGTAAAGATTTGTAAGAAGTTTAATTATGAATTTTGGAAAGTTAATAGATTTTGTAACCTTTCTTACTTGTAATTTCGAGGACGAAATTCTTTTAAGGGGGAAAGATTGTAACGACCCAGAATTTTATTTAATTGAAATTTGAATATTTAATTTATTTTTAAATATTTATAAGTGAATTTATAAGTCAAATAAATTTTTATTTGAATTATTGGATTTAATTGAATAATTTAATCGATAATTTTTTTTTTTTGAAGAAAGGTCAAATATATTATTGATAATGATAGAACATTACAAACATAGTATATACAATATATACGGGTTGCTAATTCGAACCCGCAAACACCTCCCTACACACACTGCGTAAACCTAGCAACAATGCTTCTCATGGCGGCTCATTTTCCCTTCCTGCCAAGTCTTCTTCTCTTTCAACATTAGCGTTAAAAATTTCGGTGCGTCTGGACAATCTAGATCTCTCAGCTTCATCTTCTTCTCTATCAATCATGTATCTTGAGGAGGATGTTATGGAAGGGGAATTAGGGTTCAGGATTGAGGTAATGTTATTATCGACTCGCAAAGGTATAATCTCCCATCTTTCGATGATTTCTTCAAAATTGTTCATGCTATGTCTGATAAATCTGGATCTGTTGATGATGATATCACGAACATTGTACTTTATGATATTGCACATCTTAATTCTATCTGCTTTTTCATTATTAAAAATAATGGAGTTTCTGCTTTTCCAAATGAACCATATAGATGAACTTAGCGCGGCTATTATGATTTCCTTTTTGATATTGTTGGCTGCGAACTTCCGATTGATATATGTAATGGCATCTAAGATAGAAGTTTGAAAGTTTCTTTGAGTTATAGGATCTCCCATCATGATTCTGATCCAACACCATATATGTTTAGAAAAGGGACAATTAAAAAATATATGCTTACAAGTTTCCACTTCTCTCTTGCATAGTACACAAACATCATCTTCAGTCACTCCTTGCATTTTTAATTTATCTTTTGTGGGTAGAAAACTGAAAATGGCTCTGTATAAACATACATTCATTTTTGGGAGAGAAATAATTGAAAATTGAGTTAAAAATGATTGAAAATAATTTGGAAAATTTTATTTAATCATACTGGAGTTATAGAAATATTTTAGAACTTTTAAAATCGAATTAAAAGTTAATTTGTGAAAATTGAATATTTTAATATTTAATAATCGACTGTAAAATAGTCAATTTTTGAACAGTCTCGGAATTGAACGAAACCAGTTCCATTGGATCCGTAATAGTTAGTTATTACCGGATTTCAAATTTCGTGTCAATCGGAGCTATCGTTTGATCGTGGCAGCTCGAAACGCATCGAATTATTTTTAATTTAAATTTGACGAGTGAAAATAGCCATTTTTCAAAAAGTCTCGGATTTCGACGAAACCAGTTTCATCGGATCCGTAATGTGATATTATTGTAAGGTTTCAAATTTCAAGTCAATCGGATTTACCGTTTGTCCGGTACAAATTAAAACGCCTAGAAATCGAGTTAAATCGGTTTAATTTAAATCGAACGTTTTCAGCCATAACTCGCACATACTTCCGAATTAGCTTCCGAAACCTGTTCCATTGTGTCCGGAACGCGGGGTAAACCCTAGGTACGCTGGTTACGGCGTCTAAATCGGAGTTCGGAATTTCCGGATGAATAGTGTCGATCGGTTCTCTATAAATACACCCACCACCTTCATAATTTTACAAAAAAATAACCCTAACCCTAATTTTAACCTAGCCGCCACTTTATCATTCTAAGGCCAGAAATCATCCTCTTTCAACCCTCAATCTCTCTCAATCTACAATGAATTAGCTAATGTGTTCAACATGAAAGTTGTTGAGAATCTCGAGGGCTTCACATCCATACGGATATGATGGGGTTTAGTGTCGTGTAGGAGGAGCAGGGGATGGCCGTTCGTGGGCTGTAGAGGGGCGTGCGCGCGTGCCTATGGGGGGCCGAGCCTGGAGATCTTCATGGTGGTGGTAGCTCGCGTCGAGAGCTTCGTCATGGCGTTGGTGTGATCGGGTTTCGTCGAGTATCGGGGGAGAATAATTCAACCCTAATTCATGTTTATGGGTTCAAGGGGTGCGGCCAAAGCCTGTAGCTTCTTGCGTGAGGGAGATGAAGATTTTGGGCCTTTGGATCATGATCATGTGGCTGCAAATGTTTGTGGGTTTTAATTTTAAAAGTTATGTTATAAATTGTGTGTATAAATCGTGTACGAACTTCATAAAATCATAACTTTTTCATACGAGGTCGAAAAAATGCAAACTCAGTTGCGTTGGAATCGTATGGACGAGCACTACGCGATGGAGTTGGTTTGGAGTCGTTTGGAGTTAGTGAGAATTTCGGGTAAAATTAAACGCGCGTTTAATTTTATTCGAAATAAAAGCTTAAACGGAAATTAAAACCAAGGTGAGAATTTCTCACTCAATCGAATAGATTTCGATTTTATTTTAAATAGTTAGATTTAAAATATTTGAATGCATGTTTGAATGATGACTGTAAATTATTGATTGTTAAAATAGACATTATTCGCCGTTAGTAAGCGGATGTTATTTATAAAAACATATACCGCGAATATTTCATAAACAGTGAAATTGGTATTATATATAATATCAATATATATATATTGGCATATGTATATATTGCAGTTGATTGATTTCCCGCATTTTTTGTTTAGCGGATGAGACCCTATTACGCCGTTATTAAGCGGATAATATTTATTAAGAACATATACCGCGATAATTTCGTACTGGAGCGAAATTGGTATTGTGCTAATGTTTTTGGATGCAGGAAACAGGTTGGAGGGATCCAACTGGATTCCTCAACAGTATTTATTTTATTTCAGATATTTTGATATTTGATTGATTATCATATCGATATATGATATCGTTGTTAGTCGTGATTGACTATTTGATGTGTAGCATCATTGGACCCAGATTTTGGGATTTTAAAATGGTTTTAAAGTGATTTTTAAAAATATACTATATTTTTGGAATTGATCCATTTTAAATAAATAAACGTTATAATTTTTTAAAGTTATAAAAATTATGGTTTTTGTGAAATATAGTTAAAAAGCTGATTTTTAGAAATACGATTAAAAGTCGATTTTTGAGAAATATGAACTAATGATTTTATAAAATAATTTAGATTGGATTTTTGAATATATGATAAAAGTTTAAATATAGGATTTATAAAATTTGATTATTTTATAAATCGAAATGATGAAATTATAAAGGAATTTAAAGACGTTTTAAAAGAAAAATATAAATTGATTTATATTAAAGATTTATAAATTGATAATTTATAAATTAGAACGTAGGAATTATAAAACGAGCTTTTATAAGTGTAAGAATAAATTGTGAATGAATTTCATAAATAGAATGAAATTTATAGAATTTTATACGGTGAAGTCATAAATGGAATTTTATAAGCAGTAGGTTTATAAAATTTATTATGTTGTTAAAATAATAGTTTTGGATAAATAAATGAATCTTATAAGTTATAAGATTTATAATTATGAAATTCTAAGGAACGATTTTGTAAAATAATCGTTTTATAAGCAATTGACTTATAATATGAACTTTTAGTTTATAATTGAGATATGAAATCAAATATGTTAATAAAGGAATTTATAAAAAAAAAAGAAGTTTTTATAGATAAATAGAAAAGGAATTTATAAACGTTGTTTTATAAATTCGCAAATGACTTATTTTGACAAGTTAATTGTTATAACTTAGAAATGGAGTTATATTCATATTTTTTTATAGTGAATAATCCTTTGAATTAGAATGAATAAAAGAATGAAATTGGTTAACGTAGTTTATTCACGTTTTTGAATAGTGAATAACACGTTAAAGAAATTGTTTAGAATGAGAATGTTTTAAACATAATTAAAACGATCTAACGATGTTTTAAAAGGTATTGAGATTCGAAACCATAGATTTTAACATTTATTGTTGAAATAGATGTTTCGAGAAATGAAAGGAAATGGTGGACTATAACACTGTTGTTATAGTAAATGATTTCCGAAAGGAAATATTTTTGAATAATATTGGGATTTATATATCTATTTTAAATTCGAATCCCTATACTAGTGATTTTGGGTTGTCGTAACGATGTTTTACGCAACATTCGTTTTGGCCCAAATAAATAAGTTTAAGTGAATGATTTCCTTAAAGAATGAATTATATACTTAATTCGATTTAAGTATATTGAATATTTTCAAAAGTTGAAAATAAAAAGATTTGTCGATTACTTATTTTTGATAAGTATGAAATTTATATGTGAAAAGTGGAATTTGTTAAAAATAAATATTGATTTATTTTTGAAGTGTTGAAATAATATATCTTGTAAAGATATTTTGGAAAATAAATAATTTGGAAAATTATTTGGAATCTGGTGATGTGTGCATATCCAGTGATAGTTCAATAGCCGACTATCAATATTTCCCTTTGAATGGGTATTTGATGTGATTTGATTGAATTTGAATGCACACTTATTTTTGAATAAGCGCTCACTATTCGGGTTAACCGGGAAAGGACCATGGGGTCGTATAACCCATTCCGAATATGTGATACGTCGTTATGAATTGCATTTGAAGATCGGTGTTGAAGACCGAGTATTTGTGAAAGCGATAGGATGACCTATCGATTGTCTCTGCACTGGGTAGCTCCTGGTATAGAGATCTCCTAAGTGATGGGAAATTCGATCGGGATTGTGAATACCCGGATTGCAAGGGCTTCGTAAGAAGTGCCTTCGGTTTTGTTCGAGCCCGGAACAGACTTGTATGGATTGTATGCCTGACATTACAATTTGAGATATAAAGCCGATTTCTTTCAAATATATTTCTGTTGGTGGCGGAGAATTTATTCTTTGCTTAACACCCTTCTTTGAGACGTACGAGCTCAAAGGTTATATAGTTGAAGTTATCAGCGATATATCCCATTTTGGTAATGTGACATGCTGAGTGATGCTGAAATGATCATTGTGTTGATTATTTGTGATAGGATCGTTTATTTGATCGTTTATCTTAGTGATCATTGTGTTGATCATTTGTTGACCCAAAGCATGACTTTTGTATAAAGTATGTTTTTGTGGACGTGACTTCGTCGAGCCTCACATCCCGGAAATGGTCAAAACAGGAAAGATGCGGCAAGGTTATTAGGGGTTGCTGTAGCTCCCCTTAGGGTATGTGCATTTCCTTCTGGAAAGGGGTGGTATCATGGTATGGAGCCCAGATACTTACTCATGTTGAAAACACTCTATTTATTATGGTGTGATGTTGGATATCGAGCGCTCGGTTGAAAAGGTCCTAAAGGACCGGGGAATGGCGTGCTCGTGTCAGTAGTTACCCAGTTAAGGGGTAACCCGGCCTTGTGTTGGCAGAGTTCCGGTTTGGTTCTCGGGGATGTCTTTCCAGAGGCATTCTCAGTGGCAATGGGAAGTTCCTTGGCCTGACCATTTGTTGGAAATCCAAAGAAACAATACGTGACTTGTACGGTATTAGTTGTAGAACCTGCCATTTAATATGGTAGCTATTAGTAGGCATAATATAATGGTACCTATGCTGGCTAAGATTTATATTCTACTTTCGAAAGGATTTGTTCTACACTATGCACTAGTAATAATATCAAATGCTCTTTTTAAATGCGTATCAAGCATGTTTGACTATCATAAGAAGAAATCTTCTCCAAGTCTGCGTTTGCATTGTGTGTGTGGCAGGAGGTCTTATGGTAGTCTCATTTTTAAAAGCATTGCGAATTGATTTAAAAATATTCCTCTATTTTTGATTTTAAAATAAATAAACTGTTTTGAGTTCTCACACCAGTCACATGACTGACTTGGAGTTTATTGTTTTCCTTCCTAAACTCTGGGTGCCCACCAATTTCCACACGGGCAGTTAAGAGTTAGGTTTATCAGGATATTCTGGATATTCAGGAGTTGCTGGAGGCAAGCTGGATGGCATGGCGTATTACTAGTTTATATAGTATTTCTTTTTCCGCTGCATTGTTTGTTGTTGTATGATGTTGTTGTACACTCTGATGTGATGATATGATGTAATGAAATATGATGAAATGTAATAACTGTAGTTCTTTGTTTAAAGATTATTCATTTATTATTATATGTTGTTCCGCTGCGAATTGTGAGATTCTGTTGTTGTTCTTTCTCCCCGTTCTATTTTCAAAATTCTTCTATCTTCTATTTTTCAAATTCTCTGTTTTTCTAATTCTCTGTTTTCTAAAAATTGTCTATCTTCTTTTCCCTCTATTTTTCTTTTTCTTTCTTCTTTTCCTCTCTTCTTTCTTTTCTTTTCTTTTTAAAACCCATAACAATTCGGTTTTTCGGCAACGAAAATCCGCAAGCGTTACACTTGACGAAAGCAGTTTGTGAATAATCAATTAGATCATTCATTCTTATACTAAGTCTATTCACTAACACTTTTGAAATAATTTTAGCAGAACAATTAATTAAAGAAATAGGTCTAAAATCCTTTAAATTATTTGCACCGATTTTTTTATGTAACCAAATGACGTTTGCAAAATTAAATCTTCCTAATTGTAGTTTCCCATTATAAATTCATTATACATGTTAATTGAATCAAATTTCAATACATCTCAAAACATTTTGTAAGATAAAATAGGAAAACCATCAGGACCAGGAGCTTTATCATTAGGCATGTCATTAATAGCCTTCAAAATCTCATCTTTGGAAAAAGGATTATCAAAGTCATTAAGATTAATTCTAGACTCAATAGGATATAGTTCATTACATCTAACGTTAATTTTATGCTTGTTCTTATTACCAAAAATATCTCTATAGTAATCAGTAAAGGCCTTATTTAGATCCCTTTGATCAACCAACTCAACACTATTTACAAAAATAGAATTTATTACGTTGCTACATTTTATACCATTAGCCACATTATGAAAAAAATTGTATTATTATCGCCTTCATTAATCCTTTGAATTTTAGATCTCTATTTCCACATAACTTCTTCTTTTTCTAAAATTGAATTAAGCTTTTCTTTTAAATTAGCGAGTATATTACGCTCTCCAAGATTTAGTTGTCTAGTTTCTTATATCTTATTAATTTTGAGCATTTTTGAAGTAAATTTCCTTTTTTATTTTAATATTGCCAAATGCATTCTTATTCTAATTTTTAAGAAAATTCCTAAGAGCTCTAAGTTTTAAAACAAAATTTACAGAGTTATCTGTATTTCTAATATTATAAAATTCATTAATATCCGTTTATTTTAATTAGATTAGTGCAATTAGATTATGATAGCCATTTTTTTTCAAATTTAAAAGTTTTATTAACAATTTTATGATAATCACACGTAAGAATGATAGGTCAATGATCAGAATATGTATACGGCAAACCAGTGACTCTACAAATAGGAAATTTATCATCAATTTCATCATTGACAAAAAATCTATCAAGAAGAGTCATTAAAGGGATTCTCTTGCATTACTCCAAGTGAATTCTCCATTAGTCATTGGTAATTTAATCAAATTAGTTCTAATAATAAATTGATCAAATTCTTCTATGGAAGAGAAATCACCTTTCGAGGTGTACGTTCCCCTAAAAAAAGCGTTACATTGAAGTCACCACCCATAATCCAAGATCCATGAGTGAATGATCTAAATTCTAGATATTCATTCCATAAAACTTGATGAACTGTTTTTGAGTTTGGCACATAAACTTAGATATATTTAACGAAGAGTTATCACTAAGATTAATGAGAATAATATGTAAAGAATGCTGTTTAGTAATAGTTTGAAGTAGTTTAAAAGAATTATCATGTTACCCTACAAGTAAGCCCCCAGAAGCTCCAGTTGAAGGTAAACAAGCCCAATGCCTAAAATGATAACCATCTAATCTTCTATAAAAACGAATATCAGGACAATTTATTTTTATTTCCTGTAAAAGGGCAATATCAATAAATAGTCTTTAAAAGATAGTCTAATTTTATCACATTTATTTAAATCATGTAAACCCCTAATATTTCAACTAATAATCCTTAATCCTGATAATCTAATCCTCTATTTCCCTACTTCTAATGTAGTCAGTATCTAGTTCATAGTTAGTAAAAACAAAAACGGTATCTCTAGCTAGCTGACATAACTCATTGGTGGATAGATTACCTAGAGCATAGGAAGAATAAGTACTACCTAAAACAGAAATCATACTTGAGCCTGAATTCGTAGTGTCACTCATAGCACTCGAATCAGGTGACTCACCCATAACCAAAGAACAACTGGTACTGACCCCGGCACTACGACGAACAGCATATTAACAGCAACTGATTTCTTACACCTGCCCCTCCTTGTCAATGAAGATAAAAGCATGTCATTATCTTTACTGTAGCATAATTTGACCTGTCCATTGTTTGCGTTGTTAATTGCATCTCCTTATCACCGTAGAAATCTTTACGTCATTAATAATAACTGCTTTATCACCATTTATAATTCCATCCAACAGTATACCCTTGCGCATATCATCCCTATTCAACAAGAATTCCTTATGCAATCTATCTCCAACCATCGGCACTTCAGATAAACGAGATTTACTTTGTGCATCATCAACCTTGTGTGTATCAACCCCTACAGTATCAATATCTTTATGCATATCATCACAAATATCACCAGATCTACAATGCCCAATTTCATCTTTCATATAGTTAATACTCCAGGCCTCCGAGACATGATTAATACCTTCTTTCATATTACTTTCAGCAACTCTATCATTTGACATCATGCAAACATCTCCACCTATATCCAACAGTATACCAGATTCTGTCAGTCTACTCCCCTCTGTTCCATTCAGGTCTTCAAACACATTGCATACTTGATCACCATTATGCACATTATTAACCTTGTGCACATCATCATCTAAAGTACCAATATCTTTGTGCACTTTATCACTAAATTTAACATATTTGCAATGATCCTTATCTTCTTCCAATAAACACGTGTACTATTCCAAACATCAGCCCCTCTGTTATTACTATCTGAAATTCCTTCATCAACCACCTTATTAGCATTGCTAACCATAAAATCCTAAATCAAACTGCCAAAATCAATAATCCTACTCTCAATTTTGTCCTTGTAGAATAGCGGTTCAGAAGATGAAGGAACCATCTCAATACTGTCAGTTAATTCCAGCTTCTTTCCTGAATCTTCCAGCGATAAAAGACAATCAAATCAATTAACTGTGACTAATTCAAAATTCCCCATAATACATGCTTTAATTCTGGAACTCTTGTTATGAACATAAGTGAAATCATTATTCAATGCACTTAAATGAAATTAAGATCTGGAGTCACCATTTGGATTGTCAGCACACCCAAAATCATATACTGCAATATTAGTTCCCAGAGAATGATAATCTAAACCATAGACCAAAACATCAGGATCAAATCGCAATGGACCCAGAGCACTAGATTCCTCCCTTTGAACTGTCCCAGAAAAATCTGAAACTACCTTAACATCTTCGAAAGTGTTTGAATTTCAATTATTCCCTTTAGAAGCTAGCATCATATCAACAGCCGAATCATCTTCATCCAAAGAAAAAGCATATTTCCCAAAATAAACTTCAAGATCACCGAATTTCTTTCTGTAATTTTTTCCACTATTTACTGCGTTAATCACATCAAAATGACTAAACATATCCTCCAAGCATTCACTTCCATTTTTCCTCTGAATCCACAAATTATATAACAGTGTTCTCTTAAGTTTCATACACTTTAAGACAAAAAGAAACCCATGATCAATGATAGAAAGATTACTGTGCCTGTTAAAAAAAGACTAAGATTTCATCGAACACTCGATCTTTTTATGGCCAAAGCAACCACATCCAAAACATCTGATGGGGTCGCGGCAATCCTTAGCTATGTGATTGAAATCCCCACGGTGAAAGCATGTTTTACTCCTTTTTTTGTAATTGATCCACTCTTTGATTTAGGCTTTTGATAGAAAGATTGAGGAGAAGAATACATGGATTTCTTAACAACCTGAGAAAAAGTAAAATACGATATAGAATTGCAATCAATAAAAGAAAGAGAGTTGGAAAACTTAGCAAAGAGATTATGCGAATTTGAAGAAAAAGAATGCGGGATCCAGACTATGTGAATTTGAAGAAAAAAAATGCGGGATGGATTTTCTAATCAATTTTCATATGTAACATTTTCTGACCGGTGTTCAAACAAAAAAATTATTAACATTTTAAGTTTTATGGAAAATAATTATATATGTAGTTGAGGTAATAATAACTAACTAACGTTAACTTTCATTGGTAGAACTTAACGGATAATTAACGTTGCTTAAACATTAAAAAGTTGATAGTGGAAAGAAATTATATCGATCGGCCTAAAAAGGAAATAAACAAAACAAATCAGAGCGATAATTAATTAACGCCAAAAACATGCCACGAGTCGGCCCGAGGTACTTACTGGTCGACCGGTAGCAGTCGACCGTAGGGAAAGGGCATCTACCCACGCTTTGTAAATTCGACAGTGAACAGGTGTCCAAACGACCAAGATTCAATGTATTTCAATCGAACAACTGGCACAGATTTGAACTCCTGTAGATATGGACCTAAATCCTCACTTCCAAACTCATATTTTCGAAACAATATCGAAGCACTGCCATTTTCTCTTCACCACAAAATCTAAATTCTTAAGAATAGTTATAGTTTATGCGTATATACAATTGGAGAATCATAGACGATGACTGAGACAGAGAATAAGGTAAAATCGAATCGCCAAAGCCTAGGTAAACTGTAAATCCAGATCTAAATTGTAAATCAAATCCAAATATCTTATAAACTAGACCTCTAATAAATCTGTGTATGCTTGCAGTATATATATCCTAATAAGGAGAAAAAGGAGTCAAACTGGAATAACAGGGATTGGATCTGGAGATTTGAAAAACTAAAAATGCGAGTAGGAAAGCATATATTTTTATATAATATGAGATTTATGTCGTTGTAGATCCATTCATGTATGCCTGAAATGTAAATTAAAGTTGTAGGCTAAATTTGTATATGTGAAATAAAATAATAAACCCTGCCTACATATTTTGTTATTGATAACTTGAACTGTATACTGCTTATGTAAATCTGAAAAATATTGGGTATCAATATTCCATGTGAATTTAGTCCTTGAAATTTATAAAATATGAGATAGTTGTGGATTTTTGAATTTAATATGACTTGTGAAAATAAAAACATAAATTGAGCTATCACAATAAATTATAGGGATTTAAGTAGCATTTTAATTTATTGAGTTATATAGCATGTTGCAGTGTGAATTTCTATATGTTATCAAGTTTCGGATTTATAAATAAAAGTGTAGCGAACGAAATAACAACAAATACACCTGAAAAGAAAGAGATGTATAAAAGATGGATGTTTATCACACTTTGTACTATCTATTTCAATAACTATGAAAAGATAATTCCTTATAATTTCAAAGATAATACAAAAATCCCCTTTTGAATAAGATATAGGAATCCACAATGTTAACCATTCAATTTGGGAGAGATGTATTCCAATGCATTAAAATATAGAAATTCCTAAGGATAAATTAAAGAAGTATAAATGTAATAAGAATGGTCTAAGAAAAGAAATATGCGCAATATAAGTAAAACGGAAGTGAAAGAAAAGAAATGAAAAGATAGACAGGTCTTAATTTAAAATAAGAAGGGCATAGATAGTTCTATAAAACAAGGTAGGAAATTAAAGATAAACAGGAATAGAAATAGAAAGTAAAATAGTGGGAAAAAGGAAAGTAAATGAGAAAAGGTATTTAAATCTTTTAAAAGAAAGCGATAAATGACTCTTAGCTAAATAAGGTGTAAACACATAAAGAAGTAGGAAAATACAGTTAACGGTGAATGGTAGAGGCATGATAATTAAACAAGAATAAATGAAGATATATATATATATATATATATATATATATATATATATATAGTCAATACCCCGATATTGCTCCGATATATCCCGTAGCGGACTTTTGGGGCAACGATATTCCTATAAAGCGGCCTGATATAGCGGATCCGCTATTATCCTCGATATTATGGCAATAACCCACTATATCCCCTATTTTGTTGCCCCTCTATATCCCCCTTTCTTATAAATAAGATTTTTCTTGATGTCTTGCTTTTAAATTTTATGGTAACTTCAAAGTTGATGTAACAATGACATACGATGTTGGTTATTATAACTAATTCTTGCTTTTTAAGTGTCAACTTTGTTTATCTTTACTTTATTACAAATTTTTTTGCTTTGTGGGTAATAAGTAATACTTGTTCCTTTTTTTAATGTAGAATGTTTATCATTCCTCTTTTTAAAATCCTCCGCTATATCCTGCTATATACTCGATATATCTCCGCTACAACTTTTCACACCTTAAACGCTATGGAGCAGCATGGCGTTTTAACTGCACAGCAGTCATATATATGTATGTATATGTATATGTAGCATCAAGTATGCGTTTATGATGGATGTGAATTATATAAGTATGTAATAAGTTAAATGGATAAGAATAATATAGTTATTAGAATGAATTGGACTATGAGGTCAATAGTGTTACAAAATTGAAGTCTTCCCATCCAATGGGTTGCCAGAAGTTTTTTGTGTGTGTGTGTGTTTGTGTGTGTATTATATTGACGTGGGAACATATCCAACTGTACGACCCATGAAGTTATATACGTTTGCATATAGGTGAAGGAATACCCTCAGTAGAGTCTACTTCAATAAATTAGGGAGTGTTACCTTAATTGTGTTAGGCAGCCTAAATAGGATGGTGAGAGGTTCAACACCGTGCTAGTATATGTTGGAACAAATCAGAAGTAGGATCTATACATAGGTTGAGTGCATCATCGGTCATGCGCAGTCAATGAAAAAAACAGGATTAGACCTAACGGGTTACACCTCTTGCTAGGGTAGGTCACGTTAGATCATGCAGTGTCATATTGTTTGCTAATTTATTTGTTAGGGGCAAGGCTAATTAAATCATGAAAAGAGATCTTTCAAAAACAAATGGGGTAGTCAAAGGAGTTGAGTCCTCTATAGTCTGCGGAGTTGAGTCCTATAATAGAAAGCAGACAGGTAGTATATCCCCAAGGTGAGATAGAATACGACTAAGCTATTGCGACATTGTTGTTAGGCACTACGACATGCAAGACTAGGCGTAAACTACCATTGAGAGATGGACAAGGATGAAGATGATGAGATACACGGACGAGTCAACACTTGGGGTTCCTCTCCCTAATGCGTAGTTGGAGTACGGATACTCAAAATATGAGATGCAGTTCCATACGGACGTGATACTGCATTGATGATGGATTATGATGAGGTGCCAAGTTATAAATAGTAGCGGAGATAGTATCTTGGCCCCAAAGGGGACTAAGATACTTATACACATACCCACACACACACACATACATACATACATACATACATACATATATATATATATTTGTGTGTGTATGTATATACATACATACATATATACATACATACATATATATATATATATATATATATATATGTATGTTTGTGTGTGTATGTATGTGTGTGTGTATATATGTATATGTTTGTGTATGTATGTACACCCACACGCGTATGTAGTTATGGTCTACTTCGTGTAGATAGGGCATATTGTACGTGTACGTAGAGATGATGCGACTAAGTAAAATGAAAAGACATAACGTGTAATGGAAGACAATCGGAATAAATTAGTGTTATGTGTAAAATGTATAATTCACCAGTTACCAGAACATTGTTCTGATCCCCTCCTCATTACAACCTACATGATATCCTTAGAGGGATATGTACTGGTGCAAGGTGGGAACAGTGGAAAGGTCGGTTTCCTGCTGCATGCTCGGTACTGACATGGACACTAGATATTGGAAGTGTCAATCATGATCAGTAACTATACGTTTTATTATACTTTACTATTCCGCTATGAGTTATATCAATAGTGCTCCGATATGCATTTATTTGTTCATTTTACAGGATACCAAATCAACGATCCGTACATTGGTGGATTTGGATTTTTGATTAGCGAAAATTTAGGCTCACTGGGTGTAAGTTGTTGCAATATGGATGTAAAATGTAGTGTAGAGAATCTTTACCCATGTATGTATATGTGTGTATAATTTTTTAATTGTGCATATGTAACATCCCATATCCAGAGGCCAAAAGCTAAGCCCTATTGATGCTGCAGTAATCCACAGTATTAACTTCGGGTGACGAAATATGGCAGTGTTAGTGGTATCCATAATATCAGAAGCACTTGAATATGAACAAAATACAGATTTCCAAAAACAATGATTTCAATGATTATATTTCAAATAAATCATATCCAAGTTACAAAAATCCTAAATGTAATCACAGGCATTGATCAAATATAAATTTACAACAATACACCAAGAGCGATATATGAAGATGCCCTCTTGGATGATCAAACAAATATAAACATACTGTCTTAATTCACAAGGAAACAATTTTAAAACAGAATTCTTAAATTAGCCATCCATCAGCCAATTACTCCTCTTTGGATGCTTTATTCGCCAAAATCTGCTAAAACATGAAAATCAAAACCCTCAGCCTACTCAAATCAAATTTTGAGCACCCGAGAGCTTAAGCGAAACAAAAACTTCGAGTCAGACTTAAAGCCTAGTATGAATAATATCTATTGCATCTCAGTTTATTGATAACTAATGAGACATGCCGCTTAGCGGAATGAGTTTCCTCTCACTAATATCTCTTTTCAAAACATATATTTTGCAAATCCTTTCCTGCAACCAAACCGGTTAATCAACAGATTTTAATAATATAGCAATATCCATTAATCTAAAAACGGGAAATAAAATGGACTATCTGTCTAATTCTGAGTTAACTGCTCTTTTCTGGACTATCTGTCCTAAAACTGGTTACACCAAAATAGCAGTATCATTTATGCTAGATAATAGGCTATCTGCCCAAAACAAGTAAAAAAAGATGGACTAACCATCCTTAAAAATTTAGCGAAATCTGTTATGCTAATAAATGAACTATTTGTTTATATCAGAGCTGATTGCTCTTTCTAGACTAACTGTCCTCTGGGCTGATTGCCTCAAAATAGACTAACTGTTTGAATTTAAATGAGCTGACTGTCCGAATTTTCTTTGGGGTTAACTACCCTTCAAATTATCTGAGCTAACTGCTCTATAATATCTGAGCTAACCGCTCTTTAAATTATCTGAGCTAACTGCTCTATAATATCTGAGCTCACTGCTCTTTAAATTTTCCTTGAAACCTTTTCAAAATGATTTAATCCGTCAAATCATATATATACAAGGAAAATATATCAATAGCTTTACTCTAAGCTATTCTTGCAATGTTATATATACCTTACTCAAAATAATGTTGATGATGTTCAATATGATTGACTATCCTTTAAAATAAGTTAAAGTCCTTTATAATCTGAAACACTTAGGCTTTCTGCCTAGTTCGTATATTCGAAACCTTTGTTTAATACCTTTGAACAACCTTTCAAAAACAAAAAAAGGTAACTCCTTCAAAACCATTTATAAAACCTTCCAAAAGTATTGAAGGTAACCCCTTCATATCCCTTAATAAACATTTCAAAATTAATGAAGGTAACTCCTTATAAACCTTTTAAAAGCCTTCCTTTCATAAGCTTTAAAACATATGACATCCGCCTTTAAATCTTTTAAACCTTAGTCTTTCGAAAACATTGCAAATTCATACCTTTCAACCTTGTCGGAAGGTTTCTTTTTGACCTAATTGAAAGGTTTCACACTTCGACTTTGTCGAAAGCCTGGGGTAACTCCCCTATAAAGTCATTCATAAACCTTTCAAAAGCAATGAAACTCAGAAACTTTCGAAGACATGGGGTTCAATTTAAAAACAGTGGTAACCTTTTGAAACTCTTCAAAGTTAACAACTTTGAAATCTTTAAAACGTTTCGACTTAAAACATTTGGATTATGCAAAAGGATCAAAAAAACATTGGAGTCGAAAGCAACTGCTTCAAAATCTTTGTAAAACCTTTCGAAATCATTCGAAAACAATAAAGTGTGGGTGTTGGAACCAACCCTTCGAAATCAATGGAGAGAAGCGGCAAGTTTAAGAAAACAAATGATAACCTTTGACTCCATCTGTGTCAAAAGGTTAGGAAGCAGCAACTATGCTTTTGGCCTTGCCGAAAGCTATAGCTTTCGATCTTGTCGGAAGGTTTCATTTAAAACAAGAAAGAAAACCAATCAAAACTTTTTTCTTTTAAACCTTTTGACAATGTCGAAAGCTAGCGGGCGTATTTTCTTTAAATCAAAACAAAACTTCATCTCTTTTGAAAGCAATAACATTTCATCTCTAAACCTTTCGACCTCTTTCAATTCACTATGTACTAGTTGCTTGATACCTTATGCCTTAGTATTTGACCTAGCCGAACGGTTTAATACCTTTCAACCTTGTCGAAAGGTGTGGAATAAAGGCGGAAGCTCTACCGAAAGGGTTGAGATATAAGAAAGATTATTTGTTTGTACTTTAAAACAGTTCTTTTGTACCCCACCTGCCTTATTTGTCTAAATTTGATTGGTTGCCAGAATTTTATATTCAAAAGTGTTGTCGACTTTACTTATTTGAAAATTTGAATAATTTTGAAAAAGTCACTTTCTCCTTTATAATTATATAAAACATTTAAGTCTCATATCTTAAATAATTTTACATAACTATTAAAACACCTTCAAAAATTCTAGAAAAATTCCTAATAAAAGAAAATGGTATGTCCTCTTCAACATATAAAATTTTCGAATCCAAACAATAATTATTTTTCTCGTAAATAATTTTATAATCAAACTAAACTTTTTTTCCTTAGAAAATTCATAACAATTCCACAAAAATTCGAAAAAATCTAAAAACCAAAACTCATCTCTAAAATAACTTTTTAGATCATCATAAACATTCGCAAGACTAAAAGATGTCATTCAATAGAGTTTTCCTCTTAAAACATGTCATAAAATCTATATGAACATACATAATATGTGTGTGTATCTTTCAAAAACATGGCAAACCTTTGCAAAATCATTTGGAATTAACCTTAAAACTGAAACCATAAAAGTTTAGAGATGTAAACATTATTCACATTTTGTTTTAATGATTAAGGAACTTGAGATTTGAATGAGTTTGGTTTGAGTTTGCTTTCCTTAAGCTTCTCTTTTGTTTCCTCTTCTACTTCCTTCGTTAATGGTGGTCGGCTAAGCTTTTAATTTTTGAAAATGAGAGTGAACTTGTGTTATGAAATACACGGCCTAAGAAGTCAATATAGGAATGGTCTCTTTTCCATAATATCCCTCCTCTAATCCACTTTAAACCCTTCATTTAATTTATTAGTTAAAAGAAACGACTACCTTAATTAAATCAAATCTCAATCTCCTAATCAACACATTATTTTATTTAGTTTATCTAACTAAATTTTCTAAATAATTTTATCAAAAATCTAGGGTGTCATAGCATACGTTTGTGTGCGCGCACACATGATTATGCATATATGTGTTGCGTGTGTAGATATATGTGTATGCATGCAGAAGCGCGTGTGTACGCATTCGTATGTATGTGTATGAGGCTAATACATACATATAGTATGGACAAAATATCCATAAAGCGCCCACCTTAATTTCAAATAGTGTAGAAATAAAAACGACAGGGCGGGGCCTGGGGGATTAAAATGTGGTGTAGAGAATCCTTACCATATATGTCTATTCGTGTATGTTATTTTTTATAAAATCATGCATACATACACGTTTGCGCACACATATATACATATGTGCATGTGCATATACATATTTTTTTTGTATGTGTGTGTGCATATACATATATTTTTATGTATGTGTGTTCGAGTGCATACAAGCACATATATGTGTGTATGAGCGCACATGTGTGTATGGAGGCAATATAGATCCTCTACCCGAAAAATCCATCTTCGATTCTTGTCCATCTATTTATGCAAAAAGTTAGAATCGAAATGAATTTCTGTAGAAAGATTGTATTCATTAGAAAGATCACTTGTTAAAAATTCAAATTGTTTCGAGACTCTTGACTCTTTCAAAATTGTAAGAAAATACAATGTAATATATTCGATCATTGATTTAAGACCACTATTCAATCATTGATTTATAATACAGTTTTGAAAGTAAGAAATTTCGAACGATAAATTTAGCAAAACTATTCACTCAATTTCTCTTATACGAAAGAGGCATTTTCGAACAGCCTTGCAACATAAAGGACATGAGAGAAAGGCAATTCGTTAGGCTTATCAATGGATAGTGTCATATCCGTATCTGCGGATACAAACGGATATTAGATAATTATCATATCCACTGATGACCAATAAATCAAGAAATAGAAATATAAAAAATTAGTTTAACGTAATTTTTTTCCATTCCCATTGATTATAAAAGTGTTAAAAAAACAAATATAATGATAACAAATAGTTTTAAGTGGTTAATATGCGTTAAATGCATAAAATATAAAATACGAACTTAATAAATAAATATCTTTTATTGTACTAAAATACATTTAAACTATAATCTTGACAAAGATCGAATGGATAATTTTCGAATACGGATGTCTTCGTATCTACATCTGCATCCATTTTCTGGATATCAGAAACTTATCCGTTTTTTAGATACGAATTTTGAATTTTTCAGTTATCCATTGACAGCCCTAGCGATTCCAAACAACCTTGCAACCATAAAGGACATGAGAATAACAGACCAATGACAACTTTGAGATTAGAACCATTTTGTTAAATTTTGAAAAGATGGTCTTACTTTATGAACATATATGTAGGGGTGAGCGTTTAATCGGTTCGGTCTTAATGTAAAAAATGTCAAAACGAATAAAATCGAAAAAATTGAAAACCGAACCGAAATAATTTTGGCTAATTCGATCAACAACCGATTTAGTCAAATTAGAAATATATGTTATTACTCAAATGATTGATTTACTCCATGGATAACATAAATTTATGTATGAAGAGATTATATTTCATATTTTTTATGTTTGTACTAAAATTTGACGTATTTTTAACTGGTAAACTTTGTATCTTATCACTAAATCAATTATTTAAAATACCACAATACCATAAAATTGGAAAATATAATAAGAGTTTAATTAATTCTAATTCAGTTAAACCGATAACAAAAAAAATTATTTTACAAACCAATCTGGTTTCAAAACCGAACTGATGAAAATGAATTGGTTCAATCGACTAATTCAATTCTAACCGGATATTGCTTATCCCTACATATATCCAAAAAATTCACTGAATTTGGAATTTCTTCATAGAAAACGGATGAACATGAGATTTTTGAAGATAAATAAGAAAGTCTAAACCCCACCCCAACACACATGCTTGTTTCTGCGAGTGGTGCAGAATCTTGTACCACTACCTACAAAGCTGAGTGTGCCAGAACAGGCTCGTTTTTCAAACATATTAAAGTGTACTTGAGTAATTCAAGCCATTCATGTCAACAAAACAACAATCATCTGTTTCCATTTCATGTCATTAGAGCCAGCTGATAAATTTAAATGTTTCACAGCTAAGCACTTTCATTACCATAAATACTGCCACATAGAACACGACGTTTAATAACTCATTGTTACCTAACACAATGGATGATAGAAAGAAGACCCATTTGATTTGCTTAGCCTAAATTGTTTATGCTTGAGATCGAGTTCTGATGAAATGTTAACTGATAGTGTTTACTTTAGCTGAAATCTTTGTTGATGTAAGCTGAAGTAACTGCATACGAAGTTGAATCCTCCCTGAACAAGTTCATCTGATAATTTAGCATGCATAAAAAGCTCATCTTGATGCTGCAACAACAATCTTTTTGCTGCTTCTAACACACTGCCTGCTTCTAGCATATGTATGCACTAAATGCATAAAAAACTGACACTGAATTAATCTAAATTTCATCGTAAATTGAATTTTGTGATCTTAAATGCTTGTATTTCTGTTCTGCATTTGTAGAATTTATGCATTCTGTCAACCCTTTGTCCAATAGCATCTTCAAAATATCAACCCCTTCCCTCAAAGCAGTATCAATCTGGCACATCCAAAATTTGCATCAAATTTCAGCATAAATGCAATATAAATCATCTATAACATATATTATGCTAGGGTTATATCATATGCTTATGCTGATTTGATCAAGGTTTTGAATCTCGGATTTCAGTCACGTTTCGTCTCGAAGATTTTAGAAACTCGATCTCGTATCGGGGAAGATCTCGGACGAGATGAGTCCATCTCGGCCGTCTATATCGGATTTACATGTCGGTTCCTAAAATTTATTTCGGAGTAATCTTGGAGTATATATCATGTCGAAAATTAGTCTTTATACACCGAAACTCGTAAATATTAGTCACTACCTAAATAAAAAATTTACACATTTACTTTGAATTTATCGGATGCTTATCATTAGTAATTTACTCATATAAATGCAAATAAATAATGAGAATTTGTGAATAATGTTCAATAAAATATTATATGTGAAAATATACATGAAGCAAACCATCACAAAGCGAGTTACGTCTATTTTTTAAGGGGGAAATGACTAGATGTAAAAATGAACAAATGAACAAACAATCAAACAATATACATGCAAAAAAGACAAACGTATAAGACCATGATACTCGGTTAAAACAAGACCAAGTTTGCCACAAGTTATAATTTAGACTTTTAATTACAAAATCCTCTAAACAAGTAGAATTTAAAGTGTTATTTTACATACAAAAGCCTCTAAAAGAGTAAAAATCATAGTTATATCGTAGTTACAAAAGCTTCTAAATAAGTGGAAGTCAAAGTTATATTTTAGCTGCAAAAGCTTCTATATGTAAGTCAAAGCGTTAACATAACAAAATTATAAAAATCGGCCGATATCTTGTAATCAAATCTCGTCCGAGATGTCGGGGGAGATACCATATTATCAGCCGAGATATACGTCAGGCAAGATTACAACGAAACAACTAGTTTCGAATCGCTCAGGCTCGAAAACAAGATCTAGGTCGAGATCTCGGACGAGACGAGCGAGATTTAAAACCTTTGATTTGATACAACATAACCCGAAGTAATTGGTTTCATTTTAACTGTGCCAAACCATCCATTGAAAACATTTTATAAAAACTGGTAACTTTGTAAATGGTTTACACTTGTGCTGTGGTATGAAAGCATGAAAAAAAAAACTACAGTGAATCTATATGCCTGCAGGAGAAACACTATGAGAGAAACTAGCAATAACTTTAATTTGAATAATCAAATCAGCACATCATATAATGTAACTGCAAGAAAAACTTTGATTTGATACACATCATATAATGTAACTCACTCTTTCACGAGCTGTCCTGTTGAAGTTTTGGAGAACAAATGCCTTAGGGTCCATTTGGCCTGGGGGTTTTCCGATGCCTACAATCATTTGTACGAGTATTAGTTTGTGAAGCTAACATTTTTGTTGATGTGCAACCAACAATATGTACAAACCGATTCTTAATCTACCAAACTCTCTGTTTCCCCGGAAATGATATATCACATTCTTCAACCTGTGGGTCAGAAATCGATCGTAATTCGTTGTATTCTGAAGAAAATTTGTCAAATAAAAAGATTAAGTGGACGTAGACTAGAAATTTTGCAAAACCGCTATAAAAGTATTGTGCTTTTCCTTCTTTTCTGTTTGATTTCTTCCTTTTTATATTTGTTTAATTCGTTTTTGAATGATACTGGGGTGTTGTATCAATTTTTGACGCAACATATATATAGGATAAGGGTCCGCCACACCTCACTTTCGCTGCACCTCATTTTACAACTCCATAGTTTTCGGTGCTATACAATTCTAAATCAAATGAAACTTTGCGGATCTTCAATACACACTATGAACATCATGTCCACAAAAAATGAGATCTTTTTGAAACTCCTAACAATGTTTAAAATGTTAAGTCGAATATCAACCATTGAAACACTTATTTTAGCCATTGATTTGAAAGTTGATCCTGAATATGTTAGGATTACACAAATTAAACCAAGTTAAACCAAGTTTTGTAGAGATGATCATTAGGATTATTCAAATTAAACCAAATTCTACAGAGATAATCTTGAGTTATGTAAGAACATATAAACAAATTTCCATTTGATTTTGAACTGTGTAAGTCGAAAAAGAAGAGAGGTGTACATGAGGTGTAGCGAAGAAAAGTGAAGCGGAACTCTTCCCCCACACGCGTGCGCTCACACCCACACCCCTTATGCATAGCATACTTACCCATTGTGATGTGCATGTCCACCTTTGGGTTGAACTCGAAGAACCCCACATGGCAAGTCCATATCATCATATATCTACATATAAATGCATATCCAGTATCCTTCAGCCTATATCTACTACATTTGATAGTAAAACATATATAATAGTGTAACATACCACAACAATCTGATTTAGTGGTAGTTTATAATAAGCTGCAAGCGGCCCAATCTGACATGCATTCAGAAAAAATATATTAATTATTCTAAATTTCAGTAAAAAATTCTAATCTGGATTATTTAGTAAATTACTAATAAATGTCTGAAACAACTGTGTCTATGTAAACTTATCCATTGTTACCTGCTTGATTTCTTCGTATCTCTGGAAGTTCACAAATCTTATGTTATATAAATTAATGTCGAATGACTCGGATCCCACTCAATCTTTTTTTCATATTTTTAGAACTTAAATACTCAACCCTTCTTGACTTGTATACTCTCAAGAAGTTTACAAGTTTGAATCTCACTAACCACTCTTAGCTAATGTATATTGGAATAGATATCACTATCCTTGATTGACTTTATTCCAAAGCTCCTAAATTCGAATCATATTAACCTCGATTTATCTAATATAATTTGGAATCGCTTAGTTCAACCTTTATTTTTTCCCTCTTAAGTTCCTTTTACTTATGAATTTCAATGATAATCCGAGCTCAAATCCTATGACCTTATTTTTTTTGTAATTGTTTTCACTAAATAAACATGATCTTTGTTCAAATTTCATTGATTTCATTTTTCAAAATATAAACTCCATTGAGAATATAACATATACAAACACTTACGATAATAGTAGTTAGAATGGAAGAAATTATAAATACAATATATGTGTGTGTGTACGCGCGCGCGCGTGTATATGTATGTGTATGTGTGTGTATTTGTGTGTATGTGCACGTGCACACGCGCTTGCATGCAACAATCTCATGCAATATATAAGATATAAAATAGACTAACATAGTTTATCCAAATTCAACCACTAAAACGATCTTATTCGATGTAGTTATTTTTAAATAATTAAGCATGATATATGTTTGAATTTCACCTATTTTAAATAGATTAGTATAAAAATTAATAAAAACTAATCAAACTATAATGATCATGAATTATGCATATCAACTTGACATGGTTCATTAATTCTTATTTTAAACTCTGTTCTTCATTCATTCATTTTTAAATAAGCATATAAATCCAACCGCAGGTGCCACTTTTTAGTATACAAGATATAATTTATAAAGCGCACTCCCTCAAATTATCTCGTGAGCTTTAATTTCATTTCAAATTACTAAATACGAAAAGTGTTGAAGTTCAATGAAATTATGTAATACTATGTATTATATGAATATGTTACGAGATCCAACATAACTTGTTTATCTTTCTTACGATTTAAAAAGAAAATTCATACCTCTCAACGTTCATAAAAATTCAAGTTTCTCATTCTTTTCAAATAATTTAAAAAGAAAATCCAAACTTCTCAACGTTCATAAAAATTCAAGTTTCTCATTCTTTTCAAATAAAAATGTTGATACGAAGATAATTCAAACTTTATAAATTCGTTCGTCTACCGGTCGTACAAATTTTGTTTTGATTTTTTTTTCACTCAATTTCTATCTTATAGCATCTTATACTATATATATTTAAGTCAAATCTCACTCAAGATTTTTCTTTTTCTCGTAATTTTAGAATTTAAATACTTAGCTCTCCTTGATTTAGTATACTTTCAAAAGGTCGCAAGGTCGAATCTCACTATCCACTCTCATAACTAATGTATATATTAGAATAGCTCCACTTCCATTGATACGCCTTGTTCCCAAGAGTCCAAGTTTGAATCCTATTAACCTTATTTCACCTAATATATTTCGGAATAGTTCACTTAAAACCTTTATTATTTTCCTATTAAATTCCTTTTTACTTATAAATTTCAATTGAAAGCCAAGCTCAAGCTCAAATTCTATGATCTTACATTTGTAGCTATTTTCACTAAATAAGCACGGCTTTTATATGGATTTCATTAATTTTATCATTTGAAACAAGGTTTTCAAAATGAGATTCAAATCGTGAATCTTAAAATTCAAACTTTAAATCAAAACGAGAATTAAATAATAAATTCTAAATATCTATATTCTAAGGTTTGCATACACTTGAAAATTTATTTTGATGTTTGAACTTCTATATCTAAAACTAAAACTTCATTTTATCTCTTGTTTTAATTTTATTTTGTATAGAAATGATTAGAATTGAAATTGTAGATCCAAAATAAATATACTGAATATATTAACTTGGATTGAATGGTTTTTTAAACTATGATATTAGTTGCGTTTGAATTGGAATGTAAATTGAACCGTAAATGAGGAGATTCGATTTGAAATGGGATTTAAATCATAGAATTTTAATTTTAACATTTTAACATCAATGATTGAAATATAAACTCCACTGAAAATATAACATATTTTAAGCACGTATAATAATAAATAGTAAAGCTGAAACCCAAACCCAACACACGAGGCTCTCGCACGATAGCGGGCTTTGAGAAGGTCGATAATGTACATAGTATTTCCTCGCATTGTGAAGAATCTGTTTCCGGACTCGATCCTAGACGTCCAAATCACCATGCGGGTGACCTAGTCGTTGCACCAATTTTGCACCTCATAATAATAAATAGCAATAGTGAAAAAAATTAAATACGAGTTGCAATAAACTAAAAGAAAAGTGTAATAATCAAGAAACATGAATATGAATTAAGCGTCGCTTTATCTTAAGCTTTATAGTTAAGTTAACCAATAATCTACTGCAGTATATAAGATATAAAGTAGACTACCTCGGTTTATCCACATTCCACCACTTAAATGATCTTATTTAATGCAGTCATTTACTTATTTTAAATAGTTAAACATGATATATGTTTGAATTTCATTAATTCTTAGTAAATTAGTATAAACATTAATAAATATTAATCAAAACATAATGATCATAAATTCTAAATATCTACTTGGAATGGTGCAACAATTCTCATTTTAACTCCTTTTCTTCACTCATTTAAAAGTAAAAAAATGAATTTAAACACTTTGGTCATTTTTCTAATATATAGGATATTAGATATAAAGTGCACTCGCTCAAATTATCTCGTGAACTTTATTTTTTAATAAAATATCATGTATGAAAAGTATAAAGTTAAATGAACTAGTATAATATTATATATTATATGAAAAGTATAAAGTTAAAATTACTTCTTTTAATCTTTATTCTTCCTATTTTACTCTTTCTTTTATCCCTGCTTTCTTTGTAAATGAAGATAAATTGTAAGTAAATATCAAAAGCAAAATCAATGCTTCATTTTTCTCTACAAAATAAACATTGGTCTTAAAAAATCGTGGTTCTACTTTTAACATCATTACCATCTGATTTTTCCTCCAAATTATAGGAAAACCTATTTGGACATAAAATATATACACAATTAATGATAATGAAACACCTACTAGATTGCCCCTCGATTTCAACCTCACCTATGAAGTCAATTAGATACAACGGTTTATATCTATTATGTCATCAATTATGTTTTATTTTGTATCCAAACAGCCGACCTTCCAAATTATTGGCCAACAACTCCTTTTCTGTTATTAAGTCGCATCTCAACATATTAATAACTAAAGTTCATTTAATATCAGATTTTCAATGTGAAACCCACTACATGTTATTAGCTGACAATTTTTTTTTATGGAATCACCATTGATATTAAGCAATTAATTATTTTATTATTTTTATCCATCCACGTGCATAGCATGGGTTCAAACTGACATTGAATTGATCTAAATTATTTTTCTATTAAATTAGTTGTATCACTTAAAAACTTATTGCGCCAAAGATATTTCGGAATAGTTCACTTAAAACCTTTATTATTTTTCTATTAAGTTCCTTTTTACTTATAAATTTCAATTAAAAGCCAAGCTCAAGCTTAGATTCTATGATCTTACATTTGTAGCTGTTTTCACTAAATAAGCACTATTCGGATTTTATTAATTTTATCATTTGAAACAAGGTTTTCAAAATGAGATTCAACTGAAGAACTTAAAATTCAAAATTTAAATCAAAATAGGATTTAATAATAAATTCTAAATATCTATATTCTAATGTTTGCATACACTTGGAAATTGATTTCGATGTTTGAACTTCTATTGATTTAAATCAAAATAGGATTTAATAATAAATTCTAAATATCTATATTCTAATGTTTGCATACACTTGGAAATTGATTTCGATGTTTGAACTTCTATTGAACTTCTATATCTAAAACAAAAACTTCATTTTCTCTCTTGTTTCAATTTTATTTTGTTTAGAAATGATTAGAATTGAAATTGTATATCAAAATAAATATACTGAAAATATTGATTTGAATTGAATGATTTTCTAAACCGCGATATTAGTTGGGTTTGAATCGGAATGTAAATTGAACCGTAAAGAGAAAGGTTCGATTTGAAACAGAATTCAAATCATATGATTTTAATTTTAAGATTTTTAACATTAATGAGATTCGATTTGAAACAGAATTCAAATCATATGATTTTAATTTTAAGATTTTTAACATTAATGATTTGAAATATAAACTCCACTGAAAATATAACATATTTTAAGAACTTATTATAAAAATAAATAGTAAAGGTGGAACCCAAACCCAGTGCACGAGGCTCCCGCACGATAGCAGGCTCTGCGAAGGTCGATAATGTACGCAACATTTCCATCGCATCGTGAAGATGATGTTTCCAGACTCGAACATGTACGTCCAGATCACCATACGCATGACCTAACCGTTGCGCCAAGACTCCATCCATTAATAATAAATAATAACGATGGAAAAAATTAAATATGAGTTGTAATAAACTAAAAGAAAAGCGTGATAATCAAGAAATATATGTGAATAAAGCGTTGTTTTATAGTTAATTTAACCAACAATCTAATGTAATATATAAGATATAAAGTAGACTACCTCGGTTTATCCACATTCAACCACTGAAACGATCTTATTTAATGTAGTTATTTACTTATTTTAAATAGTTAAGCATGATATGTTTGAATTTCATTGATTCTTAGTAAATTAGTATAAACATTAATAAATATTAACCAAAACATATTGCTCATAAATTCTAAATGTCAACTTGGCATGGTGCAATAATTCTCATGTTAACCCCTTTTCTTCACTCTTTTAAAAGTAAAACAAACAAATTTAAGCACCCTTGTCATTTTTCTAATATATACGATATAAGATATAAAGTGCACTCACTCAAATTATCTCGTGAACCTTAATTTTGAATAAAATTATCAATATGAAAAGTATAAAATAAACTAGTATAATGTTATATATTATATGAATTTAGATTCATTAACTTTTTTTCTACAATTCAAAATAAAAATTCAAAATTTTCAATGTTCCATAAAAATCCAAACTTCTCATTTTTCCAAATAATAAGGTTAATATCAAAGTAAGTCAAAATTTATGAATTGTTTGTCTATCCATAAACAAAATTTATTTTTAGTTTCTCTTTTTTTATTTCCACTGAACTCTTATTTCTTTTAATCTTTATTCTTTCTATTTTACTCTTTCATTTATCCCTGCTTTTTTTTAAATGAAAATAAATTGTAACTAAATATCAAAAGTAAAATCAATGCTTTATTTTTCTTTACAAAATAAACACCGATCTTAAAAAATTATGATTCTACTTTTACCATCATTACCATCTGATTTTCCTTCCATCTTATAGGAAAATCTATTTGACGTAAAATATATACACAATTAATGACATAATGAATCTCACCCATTAGATTTCCCTTCGATTTCAACCTCATATATGAAGTCAATTAGATACAACAATTCAGATCCATTATGTCATCATTTGTGTTTTATTTTGTATCTAAATAGCCAACCTATCAAATTATTGGCCAACAACTCATTTTTACGTTATTAAGTCGCATCTCAACGTATTAATATCTAAAGTTCATTTAATATTATATTTTCAATATGAACCCACTGTGTTTTAAAAAGGAGACTAAAAGGATATTTTTATCATACCGCATGCATAGCATGGATTCAAACTAGTAAATATAAAAACTATAACGAAACACAAATGTTTGATCAACTTCAGTATCACCTTTTACTTGTTATTTTCTCATTTTGTTCAAAGTCATTTCGAATTAGAAGTAGTTGGTCAAGTTTTAATCGATTAATAGTTTTACATCTCCAATCAACATAATAAGTTAAAAAGGTGACTAAAAGGATATTATAAACTTGCACACCATAAACATTGTATCACTTGACATGGTTTCATTCCAAAGTTTGTCGCTGAATCCTTATAATTTCACTCAAGTTTTTTCAAATTTGCTTCCTCAAGGGTACCTTTAAAATCTTCAGACATAAATCTAGCTAATAAAGCAATATTTTAAGTAGCTTGTTTCAATCCTCAAATTCAAAATTAATTAGCCTCGAATCATTCAAATACGAAAATAATAATAATCGTACCTTAACTTGATCTTGCATGCGAAGTTACAAAAGCTTGATCTAATCAAGTGATTAATTAATTCCCCTCCATTCCAAAATACATAAAATATGTATCCGTATAAATATGGGTAAACAATATACATTAAGAGGTTTAGATTAAATATGCTACCACATATTAAGAGGGTGCACAATTGTGCATAGGTCATGAGAAGTTTCCCAATTACAAAAAGGTCCGAGCTTGTCAATGTTTTTCTCGTATATCCAAACTCACACAAACAACGAATTCAACTTTGGAACCTTAGCCACATATTCGATATTTGTACATCATCAAAATTTAGACAACTTTTGTTTAAGTTCGTCCAATTTCATATAGCAGAAGTTGAATACATAATGTCTAATTGATTTCATAGGATTACTCCCCACCACATATTACTTATGTTCTTCTACATAATTTTATACTACTTCAACGGTATTCGTTTCATTAATGGAATCCATATAAAGGGGGAAAAGGAAAACTGAAGAACTACATATTGTATATGTTGCACAGCTTTTGTTTTAATTTATATCCTAAAAGCATGCCAACAGGGTTATCATTGAGTTAGTAATACCCAATAGATACATCAGCAGGTGATTATCGAAGTATTAATACTCAGACATTTACTACTGGGTAGTTCAAGTCAGTTTCCTGGTAACAAAACTTACCGAGTTTTGGGTAAGGGCTACCCTCGAAAAACAACAAAGAGTAAATTGCATATAATTATACTAGTATATATTTACTTAAACTATATTATATGTTTGTATCATATACAATTATATTGTACAAATTATATAATTGTATATGTGTGTGCGCTTTTAGTTCTAAAAATAAAAAATACAGTGATAACATATACTATTTTGTTGACGAGAAGCCCCACACTCCGTTAGGCTGTACTGCCCTATAGACCCCACGACCAGACAGTTCAGGTCAATCGCACTTTGCAGGAGCATCGCCACCGGACCCCCACCTAGAGATATTGCCACCACTTGGACCCCCTTGTAGTAGCAAACATATATATATATATATATACACACATATATATATATAATAATTTAATATTAATAGTTATTTAATCATTGTTTTGTATCAGAGCTATTTGAAACGGTGTTTCAAAATGGCTAGATTGACATTGTCGTACTAAGTAAACTATAATTGTTGACTTATTATTAATTAACATTAGTTATGAATTCACTGCAGATTTAAATTCAACATGAATTTAAGCTTGTTATTAACTTAGAAGCGTAAATTAAACTTGATTAAATTCAATATGAAATATGAACTCATTATTAATGTAATTCATAATTTAAACTTGTTATAAACTTATATCACATTGAATTCAATATGAAATATGAACTCACTATTAATATAATTCATAATTTAAACTTATTATAAACTTATATGACAATGTCTGACCTACGAATTTGCGATACGAATAACGATTGTGAATTAATTCAAGTAACTTACCAAATTACACATCTTTATGACATAGTTTGACCTACGAATTTGCGCTACAAGTACAACCTATTTAATCAGAACAGAAGTACATGTTAATTCCACCAACTTCTATTATCGTACCACCAAGATTATGAATGCACCAACACATAAAATAGCTGAAATTACCAAAGTAACTAAAAGAAAAGTACATCACAGAGGAGTTTTTTCTATTACTCACACATTCACCACTAAGATTCATATAAGTCTGGGGCTTCGCAAGCAACACTGCAGTTTTTCCAACCATTCCTAAATCAACCAAAAAAGGATCACCATAATATTCAAAGTAAATTGTATAGTTTATGCACCTATCCCATAATTACTACTCAATGGAGAAATTAGTGAAACAACGGGTGATAATACCTTCACCAAAGAGGGCTTTGCAGTGCACAGAGCTCATTGAAATGCCTTGAGACTCTGCAAACATGTCAATCATATCAAATCCAACCTGCAATTACTCAAAATTATATCGGATAAAAGAAAATCAAATTGAAAAAAAAAAAGTGGTTTCATACATTGTGCCTAGTATACTTGTATTTGTCCCCGGGGTTGCCTAGGCCTACGATAAGCCATGGACGTACAAAATTATCATGAAATGTTTTGTTATTAAAAGAATTTGAGGATGATTGGAGAAAGCGCTTGAATAAATTTCTGCGGATAGGACACATGGCAAAAAATTTGATGGTTAGCAAGGGGAGAGGAAAACGTTTAACCCCGACTATTCCCTCTTCTCAATGATACCCTAAAACCAGAGTAATTGCAAAATATAAAATGTCACTACCAGCTAAAAATTTATTTTGGATTCCAACATGATAATAAAGAATTCGTCAAAACCCCAACTAGACTCAGAACCCGGCGATTAAAGTCAGATTCAGGGGTTGATACCATAAGAGGTTAGAATAGGGTTGGATGGTGGGGTTTAGGCTCGACGGCGAGGTGGAGCCTAAGGAAGGCAACAGGTCGGAGGTCTTCACAGTGAAGCAGCTGCAGTAGTTGAATTGTAAGGAGAATGAGGGTGGATGGTGGAAAAACTGGAGAGGAAATATACTACGCACGCGCACCAAAGGCCGCCCGGTAGCTGAAATTTTCGAAGTGGCAATTCTAGTTTGATGTTTGGTTTTTTCTAACTAAACCTAAATTGCTTTGAATGGCTAAATCTTTTGTATGTACGAAATGCATTTCCTTGAGCTTCTGAAAAGAGCACTAGGTGAAGGTGAGAGGCTACTACCACACCGCCCCTCAGTTAGTGGTGTACAATGAATTATTTGTAACAAATCAATGGTAATGAGAAGAATGAATCCAAAAAACCAAATTCAAAACAAATAAGGAGATGTAAGAAATCAACGTGGAAGCGAACGAGAAAACACAAAAAACCAAGCTTTAGTAAATGACAAATTTAAAAAACAAAGCTTGGGACAAACGAGGAAGTCTAACAAACCACACATTTGAAGCATGATTAACGTGAATTTTCCATTAATAATAACAAGATGGAATATTTTTATCATATTACCACTTACTAAACATTACTAGCCGTTACCAACTAAAATGGTAACCAATTTGATTGGTACGGTTTGTCGAATCGCATGAAAATATGCGGTACGGTAATGGTAATTAACTACTAAATGTAGTAATTACCATACCTACCATATAACTTTACACGCGCGCACACATACACGTTTATAATACAATTCTTATCATGTATTTTTTTTGATAGACGAATTTTATTTCAACACAAATATTTACTTAGTAGCCCCCTAAAATAAATAAAATTTAAAGATTAAAATATCCTTAGAAAGTTGCGTACTTTCGTTCTTCTCAGTTCCATTATCTTCTTACGTCAGTTTTTACTGTCTAAACCACCGCTTCTTCGAAACCCTAGTTTCTAAATCAATGAAGAAAAATTCAATTTTTCACTACTAAGATATTTTTTGGGTTTAAAAACTTCTTTAATTGTAGTTCTGAAGAAAGTATGAATTGGGTTTCTAAATCAGTGAAGAAAAAATTCAATTTTTTACTACTAAGTTATTTTTTGGGTTTACAGACTTTACTAAGAAAAAATTTAATTTTTCACTACTAAGTTTTCAAATCAATAAAGAAAAAATTCCAACCCTAATTTCTAAACCAGTGAAGAAAAAATTCAATTTTTTACGTTTTGCATGATGGGAATGGTAGTTCTAGAAATGGTAGGGTCTACTAAGTTATTTTTTGGGTTTACGAACTTTTTTAATTTTTTTTTTTTGAAAAAAGGTACTTTATAAATGAAACAGAAAGCATATATTTCTTTGATATGCCTCATTAAAACCTTACAACCCCCCTAACCTATATGGGTACCTTGTAAGGAAAAAGAGTACATATCAATTCCATATATTAACAATACAACAGACCCATAACTGGACCAGTCTGTCAAACAGATGGAGGAGACACAAAATAGACAGACTCACTCTCAAAACCATCCGTACGAGCAGCTGGACCCAGAAACAAACAAAGCAAGAACAGTTCTATAACAATTACAAAACAAGACCAAACAAGAAAGCACGACAGTAAAGCAACACAAAAACCAATGTTGCCTTAACTAGAACAAAAGGAAACCTAATCCCCAAATACTCCGAAAAAAATTTCAAACGACAAGATGGAAGAAGAAACATCCGGCACCAAAGGTAGTGAGATCTCTATTGCCACAAGATCTCAAAACATTACAAACTTTTTTAATTTTTGGGAGGCTACTAAGTAAATACTCGGCTTGAAATAGAATTTACCTTTTAAATAATATGATTTTATATCATATTTTAGCTTCTTTTGCAACGTTTACTTGTATGTTTGACTGCACAAAACAAAATTGATAAATAATCAAGTAATAAAAAATAATAACGTTTAATATTTAATCTTTTAACATGAAATATTGTAAACAAATAGATATCATACTTGTAAGCGGTAAAAGTTTATTATCGACCTCTACCCACTATTACCAACCATAAACTGAAATATCGATTTTCTGATCACTTTGGTTGGTAATGGCATGATTTTTCTATTACCATACAAATTGGTATGGTAATGGTTTTGTATATGAATTTTCGGTACCAAACCGAATCCAGTTCTAAATAATACCTTGTATGTAGTTTTTCTTTCAAAACCTTACCTGATTCAAGCGTGGTTTTATACAAAATCTCGCTCAATTCGAGCGGTTTCATACAATGCATTGTTCGATCCGTGCGAGATCTTATACAAAATCACATTCAATCTGAGCGTGATTTGTACTATAGAAAATGTCAACGTTGGAGATTTCAAAAATCAGGGTTATTCATAAAATAAAATTGGGGGTTAAAAGAATATATTGGCATGCAATATTTTTTCCATATAAACGGTTTGTGTAAGACAAATATTCGTATGCTAACAGAGCTACCCTAGATGGAGACTGTATTGGATGGATCAGTCATTTGAAAATTAGGATTCGTTTCTTTTCTCAAATATTCACTTGTAACATAACCTTATTATTTTTGGGTATTGTTAAAAGGACTCCAAAAATCGATGATATTATTTACAACCATACAAACAACTTCTTTCGGTGATTAATCCTCTCACCCGGTTAAATATTTTATTCACCTGCCCACACCTAAATTTTCATAATTTTTTTATTTTCATAAAACCATAACTTGGCTTCCTTTTGTTCAAACAACAAAATCGAAATTTCTTCATCTAATTTCTCCACAACCGATCTTTTTTTGTCTAATGCTCCACCAATACATATGAATCAAACTAATTTAGCTATGATTAAGTTGTTGTCAACTATAATTGTAAATAGATTTTCCATTCCTTGTAGATCATGTAAACCTAAGTAAGACTAACATAGTATAAAAGATAACTTTGAGCTCAAATCTAGTGATACGGTAGGACATAATAAAGAACCTTCAATATTAATTCGATTAAAATTATCCGGTCATTATTACATATGTTGTTGTTTACAAGAAAAAGAAGAAGGAAAAAACCAGGTTAAATAGAAAATAATATGATATAGTCAAATATAATTAATATAATATCAAATTCGCACCCCTAATTATTGTTTTAAATGTAAAGCAGGTCTCCGTCACTAGTTTTTTTATAAATTAGGTCCCTACTCTTTTAACACCACACCCAACAAATAACATCATCCGCCAATTCAATTAATTTAAATCTTTAAACCGTGATAAACTTTATATATTAATCGTATTTAGGAACCGTTTTCACCATTGAATCACAAATAAAAAATTCAATGATATTCACTGGGGTTTTGGACCAAAGGTCCATATTCTCAAAGCCCATGCACAAAATGTCCCTACTCATAAAACCATGTAAATTACGTCCACGTTTTATTATTTTTTACCAAACTGTCACCTCCTTGAAAATCAGCCCAACATTGAAATCAAGGACAAAAGTGATATAAATTAGCCAAAAACTAAAAATAGGACCTAATTTTCACAACTTTTTTGGGAGGGATTTTTCTTCTATCATCTTTCAATTTTGGGGACTTGGCTGACATTCCTTGTATTCACTACTGATATCAAAAAAATTCAGAATCATAATTTTACATATCAGAAAATGCAATTATAACAGCATTAAGAAAATGCAATTATAACAGCTAAATAAAGAATTCAATTTTGGCTGCATTTATATTATGCATTAATAATTTTGGTTGCACACAGTAGTTTTAACTGCATTAAGAAAATGCAGTTATAAATGCACTAAGAAATGCAGTTAAATTGGTTGCACACGGTAGTTTTAACTGCATTCAGAAAATGTAGTTATAACTGCACTAAGGAATGTAGTTAAATTTAAAACACGTTTTTTTAATTAAACTAGTTCATATATGCAATATATGCAGTTATAATTTAACTGCATTATGAAAATGTAGTTAAATTTGAATGCGTTCTTTTATTTTATTTTATTCCAATTGTAGATCAACCTTTGTCATCAACTCGCTAGTACATTCTTAGAGCTACTGGAAAGAATAAAGGGTGAGACTCCATTCTAAGAGTTTTCTTCCAATACAATCTAAAAATTGTATCTAAAAGATTTATAATATGCAGGAAATGTACCACATGTTCTAAAGAAGAAGAGGTGGGTGCAACTTGTCTATGTACGTCTGCTGATGATATGAACCAATTAGAATCTAATCACGGAAACATTACCAACAAGTAGAGATTATATATCATAGAAACAAGTACTATGCAAAATTAGTAGCATCTGATGGTACTTCTCCACTATTCCTAAGGAGAAAAATTAGAGATGGATTACATCGGACCTATTAAACTTTTATTTGAGCGAAGCATTAGGAATGAACAAAAGTTTAAGGTAGAAAATTCCTGATTTGAATGTATCCTTTGTAGTGGGAAAATGGTATATACTCCATATATTTTTTGTACATAAAGGTGAGCATGGTCAAAGAACAAATGAGAAAGTGCAGTAATGATTGCATTTGATTAAGAAAATGAAGTGTAATGATGGTGCATTTTACATTTACGTGATGTAGTCATAACTTTGATTGCATTTGATAATTTATCTAACCTTAATACAATGTAATGCATTAAGAAAATGCAATTATATTTAAATACTTTTAGAAAATGCAATTATATTCTAATAGAATATTTTTGAATTAATTTAACTGTATTTACGTGATGTGGAAATAGTTTTGACTGCATTTGATAATTTCATTCAATTTCAATACGGTTATATTTTAATTGCATTAAGAAAATATAGTTAAATTTAAATACTTGAAGAAAATGCAATTATAATGTAACGGTATTTTTTTGAATTAATCTAACTGCATTTATGTGATACAGTAACAATTTTGGTTGCATATGATAATTTTATATAATATTAATGTAATTTATAAATTAACGACATTTAGAAAATGCAATTATATTCGATCTTAATGCAAAATTTAACTGCATTAAGAAAATAAAGTGATAAATACATTAATATAATGCAGTTATAATCATGAAAATTTATTATTTTTGAACCTTGTGATTGAATTATGCAATTGCAGTTGCATTTTGAATGGTGCGATTTTAAATACGTTATTTACATGAAAAAGTTGTTGTTATCACAAGTAGATATTCACATATGTACAACACATATCATTTAAAACATGATAAAATTTGTGATTTAATGGTGAAAACAATTCATTGATATGATACTTTTACAAAAAATTATTGCATTTTAAATATTGGAATCAAATAAGATGTAAAATATTAATATAAATGTGAGAATATCAGCAGGTTTTAAAGGAAAAACACGGCCAACGACCTAATTTATATAAAATTATAAGGAAGGGTATTTTATATATTAAAATTATAAGGGAGGGACTTGACGTAAAATCCCCCATAATTAATTATCATTATCTTTTCCCTAAAAAATTATCAAGATTACAAAAACATTTATTTACATACATATCCTGAATATAATTAAATATCTTATCTTATTAATACCTAATCTAAATTGATAAATAATTTTACTTACTTTGTTTATCTCATTTTCCTCTACCATTACTGGCTGATATGATCAACAATAATTATATTTAACGACTATATTTCATTTTATTTCTATGTTGCACGATTATGTATAACCATTAACTTTTACTTCCTAATCCTCTTATAATTTAAGATAGGTGTTGGAAGTAGGTATTTTAGTTTTAGTTTATTAAATGTTTAAGTGATGCTAGTAAGTGTTTAGATGGATGTAAATAGTACTACACCAAAAATGAATGGGAGACATATTTTGTACTCCACTTACCATTTTCAGCATTTTTATAACTATATTTTAAGGAACTCCAGACCATTAAACTCCTCATATCCATGTATCCAGTCCTTCAATTTATTTTTCTCTGTGTAAAGTAGGTTTTCCTATTATAAAAACGAAAAGGTAAGAAAACACCAAGACAAGAAGAAGGAAGGCAAAGAGAAGGTTTTATTAATGTTATGTTTTGTAAGTGCAATTTTCTGAACTCTACTTATAGTTTCAAGGGCAAGATAAATTAAAGTTTTTATCCAAGTGATCATATTCATGCTATACAAACATGTACATTATAACATTCCCTCTTGAATATACACTTTCAAAAAATTTGGATTTTTCTGAGTGACTTATGGATGCCCTTTTTGACACATACAATTAATATATTGTTTCATATGTCCATTCAATCAATACAGATATTGGTTGTTGCCTCATCAAAAACATTTGAAAAGCCATGAACATGTAAAAAAGAGTGCAATTCACATGGTCATGATTTACAAATTTTAAGATGCTATTTTTTGGTAAGGAGTTTGAGACTTTGGGTCAGTGTAATATCTCCTTAAAACCTTGCTAATAAAAACTAATGGGAAAAATATTAGTTAATGAAAAATAATACATTATGACATATCTTAAGATGTTATTTAATCATAGCAAATTTGATTCTGGGTAATGCCTCATGGAAATCTTATTAAGAAAAACCCAATGTGGAAAATCATAATTAAGAAAAAAGAGTAATTATGCATACTTTCTTCCGCTCTTCTCATTGAAAAATTTCACGAATTCAAATACCTAACTTGATAATTCAAATTAATTACAGATGTTTCTTGATTCATAAACATGTATCTCATTAGTATTATTGCTTAGACAAACCTAATAAAAAGAATAAAAGTGTATGGAGGCAATATAGATCCCCTACCTGAAAAACCCATCTTCGATTCTTGTCCATCTTTTTGTGCAAAAATGATAGAATCGAAATGAATTTCTGTAGAGAGATTGTACTCATTAGAAAGATCACTTATTAAAAAATTAAATTGTCTGGAGACTCTTGACTCTTTCAGAATTATAAGAAAATACGATGTAATAAATTCAATCATTGATTTAAGACCATATATCATTGATTTAAAATACAGTTTTGAAAGTAAGAAATTTCGAACAATAAATTGAGCAAAACTATTCACTCGATTTCTCTTATAGGAAAGAGGCATTTCCGAACAGCCTTGCAACCATAAAGGACATGAGAGAAAGGCAATTCGCTAGGCTTGTCAATGGATAGTGTCATATCCACATCTACAGTTCCAAACAAATATTGAATAATTATCATATCCATTGATGACTAATAAATCAAGGAATATAAACAAAAAAAATTAGTTTAACGTAAAAAAAATTCAATTGATTGTAAAAGTGTTAAAATAAACAAATATAATGATAGCAAATAGTTTTAAGTGATTAATACGCATTAAGTGCATAAAATATAAAATACGAACTTAATAAATAAATATCTTTAATTGTACTAAATACATTTAATTTAAACTACAATCTTGACAAAGGTCGAACGGATAATTTTTGAATACGAATGTCTTCGTATCTGCATCTGCATCTGTTTTTCTGGATATTAGATATTTATCCGTTTTTTAGATACGAATTTTGAATTTTTTGGGTATCCATTGACAGCCCTAGCGATTCCAAACAACCTTGCAGCCATAAAGGACATGAGAATAACAGACCAATGGAAACTTTGAGATTAGAACCATTTGTTAAATTTTGAAAAGATAGTCTTGCTATACGAACATGTATCAAGGGGTAAGCGTTCGATCGGTTCGGTCTTGATATAAAAAATGTCAAATCGAATAAAATAGAAAAAATTCAAAACCGAACCAAAATAATTTCGGCTAATTCGATCAGTAATTCAAGCTGAGTGTGCCGGAACAGGCTCGTTTTTCAAACATATTAAAGTGTACTTGAGTAATTCAAGCCATTCATGTCAACAAAACAACAATCATCTGTTTCAACTTCATGTCATTAGAGCCAGCTGATAAATTTAAATGTTTCACAGCTAAGCACTTTCATTACCATAAATACTGCCACATAGAACACGATTTTAATAACTTATTTTTACCTAACACAATCGATGATAGAAATAAGAACCATTTGATTTTCTTAGCCTAACTAACTATGCCATTAATATGTTATAGTTGTATGTTATTTACGCTAGTGTGTGTGTGTATGTGTATGCAATTATTGATTTCTATGCATGCGGAGATTACACCATAAACTAACGTTTTAAATATCAAATCTTCAAAAATTATACAAGTCTCATTTCTGTAATAACATATACCATAAATCAAATATTCTAAAATCAAATTAATATTTGTATATAGAATCCGAATCCAACTTATTTCATCTTAAAACGACGAGAAAATCAATAACATAAACTTACAATTTAATTAATTTTACACTCTATTCACCTTCTTTTACATGGAATTAGACAAGGGGATTTCCATTTAATTTGTAGAAATAGGCAGTGCAAACTACAATTAAGAATTCGTACCTTACACACTTAATCAAATATGTGATAACCCGGATTTTATAATATCTGTTAATTGATAATTAACTGGGTTAATTAATAGAAATACTGAGTTATAGATTGAACATATAAATCTGATAATAAAAATTTATATCTAGATAAATATTTAAAATTGAAAAATTATTCTTTTAAAATAAATAATGATGATGGTTTATATATATGTAGATATAAGTAGATTTTAAATAGAAAAAATTATTATTATTTTCAAACAAATTAAATATGTGGTTGATAAATATATTTGTGTGTGAATGGATTTTAAATTGAAATTGAATTTGAATTTGAATTTGAAATTCAAAGAATAAATATCTTAAATAAATTGGATTTAAAAATATATGTATATGATTTTTATTAGTATATAAGTAGTTCTATATTATTTTCTTTAAAGGATTTTACAAATATAAATTGAGAAAATGTATTACCAAATAGAAACTAAATATAAAAGTTTTATAAAAACATTTAAACACATCCATAATACAAGTGTTGTAATTTTAGCATGTAGTTTTAACAAATGTAAGCCGTTCTAACAAGTGTCATAGTAATTTATTTTCTTTTCATTTTTTTTAAAAAATCATTAATTAAGATTTAATATACTTATACTTTTCTCTCCTTAAATTCTTTCCTATCGTCATTTTCAAACAAGAGAAAAACAAAAGCTTGTTAACAACTTTAAAACCAAAAAATTCCAAAAAAATAAAGACAGAAATCAATTTTTTTTTAACTATTACAAACCTATAGCAAGATCTTTTCAAGATTTAGACAAGATCATTTCAACAACTTCCAGTTTTCAAGTTCAACTCAAAGATCTGAAATCAAAAATCAAGTCTAGTTTTCAGATTTTCAAAGGCATGCTCTGTTTAAACAAAAGAGGTGAGTGAACTTTAAACTGTTAAGTAAATTTATCATTTTTACTAGTGCATGTGATAAATTTAAGCAGTAATATGATTTGTATGGATGTATTTTGCTTGAAAATATAGTTGAATCATTGAGAGATTCTCTGCATGCTTATGAATATATATATATATATATACCTCTATTTTTAGTTTACAGACCAAATTAGATTTCAAAAACCATTTTCTTCCTTTCCAATCCTTTTCTGGCTAAGATCATTAAAGGGAAAATGATTGTACGAATGTTATATTATTTATAAAAACTGTCTTAAGAAATTTTACTAAGCGTTTCTTGGGGAAAATTGAATTTTACAGTAAAATAAATTTTAGCTGGAAATTTAGCCATCATCATCCTATGTTTCTTTTATATGGTTGAATTAGTCTCGGGAAATGTTGATTTTTGATAACAAAATCAAAAAATTTCAGCTTGTAATTTTTGTGGATAGGGAGTTGAACGATTTTGGGTGCGTTGCCAAATTCCGGCGATAGGGTCATTTGTGCTTTGTGGTGGTTGGCAGAAAGGAGCATCGGTCGAAGTAGTACTAGGGGGAAAATGGTAGATGAAATTCCATAGTGTGAATTGATGGGGTAGGGTCGATCTAGGGCTTTAGTTGCCATTGGTATAACATCGTTTTCGAATTGAATAGCGAAGCAGGGGGGTGATGAAGGCTGCGCACGTGGGGGAAACAATGCAAGAGGAGGACACGAGTCTTCCGATGAAGTTCGAGGGTATACGGTGGTAGGAATGGTCGGAGCAAGGGCATTGATGTATATCTATTCATTCCAGTAGGGCAGTGAGTCGAAGCTTGTTTCGAACAGGGCGGTTAGTCGAAGCTTTGGGGGGTTGAATGGAATGAGGCGACCGTGTGAGATTGGTATGGATGATCGGTGGTAGGGCACGATCATCGGAGGGAGCGTGCACGGACACGTGCACGATTTCGTGATTCATTCCTGTAGCTTGAATTAGAACTGGTTTTGATGAAGGGAGAAGAAGTAGGGGGTGTTCGGGTAGTTTGGCTTTTGGCTCGAGTTGTCGATCGAGTTTTCTGGGCTTGGGCTCGGGGTTATTTCGATCAGTTATTTGGGTTTTTAACATTCAAGGGAAAATAATTTAACAAGTTTAACCAAGGTTTAAGAGTATAAGTAAATTTAGTTTGCAAGTTTTAAGGATATAAATTGGTTAACAAGCTTCAAAACAAATAATTAAACAAGTTTATTTAAGAGCAAGTATAGTTAAGTTCTCAAACCAAATTTCAATATAAATTGTAAGTCAAATGATCTTGTAATTTAATTTGTTTTGATTTAGTATATCTTCAAAGTCGTTGCTTAAAAGTAATTATATTAGATATAATTATGAAATTAATTCCTAAATGATTCTTAAATAAATAATAATGACGTAATTAAGTATTTGATTTAAATAAGAATTTATCTTTATTCAATTAAGGCTGTGATTAATTACAAATAATTAATTAGTGAAATTAATTAAAAGTTAATCACTAAATGAAATTAATAAGGGTTGATTGATTAATATTAATAATCAAAGGATAATTGCTTAATAAAAGTAATTAATGGATTAATGAATATAATTAGGGAAAGAATCATTAACTAGTGATTAAGTGATAATTAATTAACTAATGTAATGCAATTAATTGACTAATAATAAAAGATTAATTAATGAAGTAATTAAGGGTTAATTGTTGATTTATTGATTAATTAAGTAATTAAAGAGAAATTAATTAATTAATGGTTAAGGATTAATTAACTAATAATTAAGGGTTATAAGTTAATTAATTATAGATTAATTAATTAGTAATTAGAGATTAATTAATGTAAGTAATTAGAGATTAATTACTTAAATGATAATTACTTGATACAAGTAATTAAAGGATAAATTTGTTAAGGATTGATTAATTTAATTAGTAATTAAAGGTTAAATTAATTAATAATTAAAGGTTAATTAATTGAGGATAATTAACCAATGGGATAATTACTTAATGGAAGTAACTATGGATAATTAATGGGTAAATTAAAGGATGATTAATTAATTGGATTGTAATTAATTAATGTTAAGTAGGCAAGATTAAAAGTGATTGAAGTAATTAATTTAATTTATTAAATTAATTAGAAATGGTGTGACCAATTAATCTTGCTTATGAATGATTGAATTATATTTTATGTCTTAGATTAGATGATAGCTGATATGTGATGCTATGTGATATGATATGTTTGAGTTGAACTGTAATAATATGGTTTGTTTATCTGTGATGAATGGCCATCTAAATATGTAATTCTGGCTATAATAGGAATTGTTTAAACTTAAACATCTTTGTTTTTAGGACAATATTGGACACGAAGAGACCGGAGTCGGGTATCAGTAAATATCCTAAACCACTGCGATTTGGAATCTACAATAATTCCTTATGGATTTGACTTTGATATATATATATATATATATATATATATATATATATATATAAGCTAGAATGGAATAAATGATGTAAATTTGGTCATTTAATCTGAGTAATAATGCTTACATATGATTATAAGCTGTGTATTTGACTATGGCAAGTTAAGAACTTGTAGCAAGGTACGAGTTACCTCGGGTTTTAAGAAAAAGTTTATGCATTAGTATTTCTTGTTAGATGGGTTTACTCACGCTGGTTTCCAGCCTGACCCGGGTGTTACTTTGTTGTAATGCTTGGGTCAGACCGAGTACTACAGATTTTTAGGTGAGGACATTCTAAAGCTCAAGAGGCGAGCTGAATGGCATGAACGTATAGAGTTTACCGCTGTGTATTTGTGAGTTGTTGTGACATTAGTCTGAGACAGGTTGATAACTGTCTTGTCTATTTGTGTATGGTTGTAACTCTGATGTATTGAATGTAAATTTACTGCTTATCTTTGTATAAATATTATTATGTGATATTATATTTTGATCCGCTGCGAAATGTGAGATTCTGTGATTTGTTTTCTGTTCTTCTTCTACCTTCTTTCTTCTTTTCTCTAACAATCTAGAATTTTCGAAGTCGAAGATTCCGGGTCGTTACATTTTGGTATCGGAGCAAAGGTTAAGTGAGAACCTTGGCTCTGGTGGGTTTACTCATTAAGCATAAGGTTAATGTACCCTAAAATGAGTTGAGTGCAGTACATATGAGAGCGTATTTGTTATTTTCTTATAAAAATGATTTTTTATATAAGTTTATATTTTGATATATAAAGAAATAATTTTTCTAATTATTAAATATATTAAGGTAATTGGTTGTTGATTATTAGAATAAAATGTAATAATAAGAATTAAGTGGTAATAGAAATACAACCAAATAGGAATTGGATAATATAAACTATATAAATAAGATAAATGGATCCAAATTGAAATTAAAATCCTGAATTTGCAGAAGTGTTTTCAGAATAAGATAATATATAGTGAATTGGTTTTCAGATATGATAACCTTGGCTATTATCCTAAAATGTTTGTTGTATCTTGATAATGAAATGTTTGTTAATGATTAAGCAAAATGAAATGTTTTAAGGAAGTAAAAATATAAGTGAGTATGACTTATAAATTGGAAATGAAGATGATTTAAATTATGATGTTTTAAAATCTAAGCCCGGAATTTGGAATTTGTTTTCAAATGTTAAAAGAAATAATAAATAGTATTATTTGAATGAATGGGTCATGTTTCAAACAAAAGTTGTTTGAAAATTTAAAAAGAAATTTGTTTTGAATTAAAACCAAAGGTGGTTTAAAAATTTAAGGTATAACTTAGTGTGCAAAAGGAAATAAATATGTATATGTGGGATATACATAATAGTAAAGATGATTTGAAAGAAATGTTAGAATTGAACTTGCAAACTAAAAATGTTAAGGATTGGTTTCGAAGTTAAAATTGGGTAATAAATGGGATTCTGAAGAATAAATCATTTAAAAAGTTTTGAATTCTTATTTGAATTTTGAAATAAGTTAAGTAAAGGTAATTTAAAATGAAATTTGGACTCAGGATCAAATGGTTTAAAAATTTAAGTTGTTAATTTAAAAGTAAAGGTTGATTTGATTTAAAATCTTAAATCAACATTTAAAAATTTAACTCGAATTTATGAAATTCGAGGTAGTTTTAAGTTGAGATTTGAATTGAATTAGTTCAAATTGAAATTTGATTTGAATAATGTGAAATTGTGATTGAAGGTGGATAAGTTTAAAATTCAAATGGGAAATTTGAATTGAATTAATTTGAAGTGAAATTGAAGTTGAATGAGTACAAATTCAAATGGAAATTGATTTGAATTTGGGATAGGAATTGAAGTTAATTTAAATTGAATTGGAATTGGATCAATTTAAATGGGAGTGGAAATTGAAAATTGATTGGAAATGGAGATTGGGAATAGAACAGTTTGGCTGATCTATGTTTTTCAAATAAAATTGTTTAATATAACTGTTTTTAAATCTATTTTTCCGAGCTATTTGCTATAGAGCCTTTCTTTTTAAAATCCAAACTATCTTATACTTATTTTACAATTATTTTGAAAACTAATTAGTATTTTACATATGTTTTACAAACTAATCACTATTTTACAATTACTTATCTATTTCAAAAAAATTCAAGCTTCTTAATACAATTTGGTCAGAGTGCAAACTGTCTATAATTGAATACCAACGGAGATAAGAATTAAAGTGTTAACCCAAATGGAAATTGGGAGAAAATTTTGGATGAGTGGATAAAAATCAAAATGAAGGTGAATAGAAAGAGAATTGATTTAGCTAATGATTAATTAAGATAAATACGTAGGATGTACATATATTATTCCATTCGTATAATGATTTGATCCAAATTCGAGCACAGAATTTCGAGATAGTATATCGATTCAAGTTGGGATTTTTCACTCGATTTTGACGGCGAACCTGGATATAAATTTTTGATTGATTCTGGAAATTCTCTATCATAGTTAGACTATGCAAGGAGAATGATGGTTTCTTATCAAGAAACCAGATCTGAGTCTGCACTAGGAAGTCGGGTGGACGATACTAGTTCGGAAGTGAAATTGTGTGATCGAGTGAGCGATCGAATTTGATATTGCGTACGAATGATATATGTACATCGTACACGCTTGAATGAAATAGATGTTGAGATTTTGAAAGAAATGAAAATGATTTTTGAAATGTATATTTTGAGGAATATATACGAATAAAAGTGGGAGTTGGATATCTTTTGAAATTCTCTCTATGAAAAGTAAGTGATATGGTGATTAACTTTATAAAAGAAAGTCAAATTTGAATGTTGATTTGGCATGGTAAATTTATATATGTATACATATCTATTATATAAGATAAATCTTCCCTTGTTGAATCTATAGCCAGAAGAAAGGTTTTTGAAAGTATTTGAAGTATAAAAAGGGAATTTATACAAATATGAAGTGATCTAATGATTTTTCAAGGTTATATATATCTACATATATAAAAATGGTTTTATGACAATGATTTTGGGAAAAAGGTCTTGGAACCTATGGATTTGGAAAAGGGTTTTGATTTTTGGGAAAAATCAATTTTGGAAATTTGGAAAGCCAAGTTTGGAACTATCAATTTGAGATATCGATTTTGTGCAAAGGAGATTTTGATGAAAATAATAAAGGGTATGATTTGAAAGATACTACAAGTGTATAGTATAAAATGTTTTGAGATTTGGCTCTGGGGGAAAAGGCGCTCCCATTGAAATGAACTTTATTAGGAGATCCATGGGGTGGGTCTGCCTTGAGCCCTAAGGGGAGGCTCTAAAGTTGAGCCTGTAAGGAAGTCCGAACAAACTGAAGTTCCTGAGGATTATGTGTAGTGGGTAGTGAAAGTCGAGGGCGCTGATGCCTACAGAGACATTTGGGTTATGCTGTGACGACAGTGTAACTCGATGTCACTACGATCTACTGCGGACCATAGCGAAAATCGTGTATGCTATTGAGAGCCAATGGTCTACGTTTGATTTTTCCATGATGGCAACGTAACATCAGTAGACTGCGACCTATGAAGACATAGCGAAAGTCGAGAGGCCGTGAGAGCCTAAGGCTACATTGGGACTTGATTGATGTAGTCTGCGACCTATGTGGGAGTAGTGAAGTTTCATTTGGCAGTGAAGATCGAGGGCACTGATGCCTACAGTTACATGGACTTTTGCTGTGATGACAACGTAACCCGGGATGTAATTGCGATCTGTGTCGGGTTCCATGGCGTAATCGAGGGGCACAGAGTGCCTACAATTACATATGGATTTTGCCAGGATGGCAACGTAACCATCGGGTTAACTACGACCATGTAGGAGGTGATGGTTTGCAGAGCATTCTCACCAAAGATGTTTCCTCTATTTTCAAAAAAAATCTATATTTTTGACAAAATAATTTCCAAGTATATTCACTGAGTGTTGAAAATGGGTTTGCCAAGTACTTATAGATTTTCAGTCCTACGCCTGATCAACGTTTGGCCGAATTTCTGTGAGAACAAGGATGGACTGGTTGAGACATCGAGTTATAAAAAGTATTTTTATAAAACTATTTTGGTAATATTATATATATTTTAAAGTGTTTTTAAAATTCTTAAATAAAGGGTTTATATTTTAAAATGTTCAACAGGTAATTTATCTGATAATAAGTATTTAATAAATTCTGGCTTCGTTCCTTTTCGGAGACGAAAAGATTCTAAAGGGGAAGGAAATGGATAACCTGGAATTTGGAATATCTGTTAATTGATAGTTAACTGGGTTAATTAATAGAAATACCGATTTATAGGTTGAACAAATAAATCCAATAATAAAAATTTATATCTGGATAAATATTTAAAATTGAAAAATTATTCTTTTAAAACAAATAATAATGATGGTTTATCTATATGTAGATATAAGTAGATTTCAAATAGAAAAAATTATTTTTTCAAACAAATTAAATATGTGGTTGTTAAGTGTATTTGTATGTGAAGGGATTTTAAATTGAAATTGAATTTGAATTTGAAATTCAAAGAATAAATATCTTAAATAAATTGGATTTAAAAATATATGTGTATGATTTTTATTAGTATATAAGTAGTTCTATATTATTTTCTTTAAAGGATTTTATAAATATAAATTGAGAAAATGTATTACCAAATAGAAATTAAATGTAAAAATTTTATAAAAACATTTAAACACATGCATAATACAAGTATTGTAATTTTAGCATGTAGTTTTAATAAATGTAAGCCATTTTAACAAGTGTCATAATAATTTATTTTCTTTTCATTTTTTTAGAAAAATCATAAATTAAGATTTAATATACTTATACTTTTCTCTCCTCAAATTCTTTCCTATCTTCATTTTCAAATAAGAGAAAAACAAAAGCTTGTTAACAACTTTAAAACTAGAAAATTCAAAAAAAAGACAGAAATAAAAAAAAAATCAACTATTACAAACCTGTAGCAAGATCATCTCAAGATTTAGACTAGATCATTTCAACAACTTCCAGCTTTCAAGTTCAACTCAAAGATCTGAAATCAAAAATCAAGTCCAGTTTTCAGATTTTCAAAGGCCTGCTCTGTTTAAACGAAAGAGGTGAGTGAACTTTAAGCTGTTAAGTAAATTTATCATTTTTACTTGTGCATGTGATAAATTTAAGTAGGAATATGATTTTTATGAATGTATGGATGTATTTTGCTTGAAAATATAGTTGAATCACTGATAGATCCTCTGCATTCCTGTGAATATATATACACCTCTGTTTTTAGTTTACAGACCAAATTAGATTTCAGAAACCATTTTCTTCCTTTCCAATCCTTTTCTGGCTAAGATCATTAAAGGGAAAATGATTGTATGAATGTTATATTATTTATAAAACTAGTCTCAAGAAATTTTATTAAGCGTTTCTTGGGGAAAATTGAATTTTACAGTAAAATAAATTTTAATTGGAAATTCAACAATCATCATCCTATGTTTCTTTTATATGGTTGAATTAGTCTTGGGAAATGTTGATTTTTGATAACAAAATCAAAATTTTTAAGCTTGTGATTTGTATGGAATTGGGAGTTGAACGATTTTGAGTGCGTTGCCAAATTCCGACGATAGGGTCATCCGTGCTTCGTGGCGGTTGGCAGAAAGGAGCATCGGTCGGAGTAGCACCAGGGGAAAATGGTAGATGAAATTCCTATAATGTGGATTGATGGGGTAGGGTCAATCTAGGGTTTTAGTTTCCATTGGCATAGCATCGTTTTCGAGTTGAATAGAAAAGCAAGGGGGTGATGAAGGCTACGCACGTGAGGGAAACAATGTAGGAGGAGGAGACGAGTCTTTCGATGAAGTTGGAGGGTATACGGTGGTAGGAATGGTCGGAGCGAGGACATTGATGTATATCTGTTTATTCCAGCAGGGCAGTGAGTCAAAGCTTGTTTCGAACAGGGCGGTTAGTCGAAGCTTTGGGGGTTGAATGGATTGAGGCGACCGTGTGACATTGGTATAGATGATCGATGGCAGTGACCAATCATCGAAGGGAGCGTGCATGGATACGTGCACGATTTCGTGATTCATTTATGTAGCTTGAATTAGAACTGGTTTTTCTGAAGGGAGAAGAAGTAGGGGGTGTTCGAGTAGTTTGCTTTTTGGCTCGAGTTGTCGATCGAGTTTTCTGGGCTTAGGCTCGGGGTTATATCGATCAGTTATTTGGGTTTTTAACATTTAAGGGAAAATAATTTAACAAGTTTAACCAAGGTTTAAAAGTATAAGTAAATTTAGTTTGCAAGTTTTAAGGATATAAATTAGTTGACAAGCTTCAAAACAAATATTTAAACAAGTTTATTTAAGAGCAAGTATAGTTAAGTTCTCAAACAAAATTTCAATATAAATTGTAAGTCTTAAATGATCTTGTAGTTTAATTTGTTTTGATCTAGTATATCTTCAAAGTTGTTGTGTACAAGTAATTATATTAGATATAATTATGAATTTAATTCCTAAATGATTCTCAAATAAAGAATAATGATGTAATTAAGTATTTGATTTAAATAAGAATTTATCTTTATACAATTAAGGTTGTGATTAATTAAAGATAATTAATTACTGAAATTAATTAAAAGTTAATCACTAAATGAAATTAATAAGGGTTGATTGATTAATATTAATAATCAAAGGATAATTACTTAATAAAAGTAATTAATGGATAGTTAATGAATATAATTAGGGAAAGAATCATTAACTAGTGATTAAGTGATAATTAATTAACTAATGCAATTAATTAATTGATTGGTAATAAAAGATTAATTAATGAATTAATTAAGGGTTAATTTTTGATTTATTGATTAATTAGGTAATTAAAGAGAAATTAATTAATTACTGGTTAAGGATTAATTAATTAATAATTAAGGGTTATAAGTTAATTAATTAGAGATTAATTAATGTAAGTAATTAGAGATTAATTACTTAAATGATAATTACTTAATATAAGTAATTAAATGATAAATTTGTTAAGGATTAATTAATTTAATTAGTAATTAAAGGTTAAATTAATTAATAATTAAAGGTTAATTAATTGTGGATAAATAACCAATGGGATAATTACTTAATGGAAGCAATTATGGATAGTTAATGGGTAAATTAAAGGATGATTAGTTAATTGGGTTGTAATTAATTAATGTTAAGTAGGCAGGTGTAACGACCCATAAATTTCAATAATTAAATTTGTTAAATTAATAAGTTTTAGCAATTTACTATGGAAGAAAAAAAACTTTGTAATTTAATAATGAAAGGAATGCTAAAAGGAAGTGTAACCATGAATTTAAAAGTATGATTTAAAGTTATAGTAACGGTGGTAAGTTGATGTTTAATTGGTCTATTAATCTAGTTGTAAATGCTACATTTGTGTCTAAAATGGAATATAAGTAAACAAGGGTAAGTGTTGTATAAATAAATAAATTTGTATATAATTTATGGTAATTGAATGAATTCAACAGTATGTAAGCAATTATGATAATTAGTGGAAATAATAAACTTGAGCATAACATAAAAATAATGATAACATTTATTGCAAGTTACCTTTTTATTTAGGCTACTCAATTTAAGATTGGAAATCAATTACGTTTAATTGTGAGTAAACGTTCATTAATGTGAGTTAGGTAATTGTAAAGTGTGAATGTAATAAAATAAAGGGAAATGTATATTTTGTTCATAAGATAAAATAAAGGAATGAAACCTAGTTGAATAGATTAATTTAGATTTTAATTATAATAAATATAGATATTTGACAAATTTAATATAATTGAAAATAATGGTTAATACATATAAAAGATGTAAATTTGAATATATGAATGTAACGGAAGACAAGAAAATATTAACTAGGTTATAGAGTAATAATAGACTTAATAAAAAGATTAGAATTGGATCAAATCAGTTTATTTGGAATTTATCAATTGTAATTCAATCTATAACAAATGGATTAATGGTAAGTAAATGAAATTAAATACTATGTTAACTGAAATTAGGATAAAATGGGAAATATTGATGTAATAAAAATAAACCAAAGGTAATTATACCCATAAGATAATAATTGGCTGAATAACAAGATTTAAAATCAAATAAATGGATTTGTTGGAATTTCAATTGACAATTGATGAATTTACTGAAATTGAAATTTGATATTGTAATTGGTTAATAAATTAACTTTGAATTAATATAGAAATTTGTTATAAAGGATTATAAATTACTAGAGTAATCCAAGATGATTAAAATTATAATTTTAAAATTTGAATGAAAAGTGATTTAATTTAATTTAATATTTATTTATTTAATTGACTGAAAAATATCCAATTTGGGCCACTGACTCGGTTTTCGACGAAACCAGTTTCATCGGATCCGTAACAGTGAATTATTGTTGGATTTCAAGTTTCGTAACGATCAGACTTACCGTTTGATCGTACGGACTCGAAACGTCTATAAATCAATTTAATTGAAATCAACTAAAATCAATTTGAAATAAGCAGATTTTTACATAAATTCTTCATATGATGGAATTTGGACTTGAAACATATTCTATTGAATTTAAAATATTCAAAAACATCTATTTTGATATATAGGTTGACCCATTTTCGTTCCGGAGCTAGAATGGGCTTTCCGGATCGTTTATCGTTTAATCAAATCTTGTCCGTTCATTCTATTTTCAGCTTTGCCTATAAATAACCCGTTATAAACCCTAGCCACTCCTTATTTTCATTTATTCGTCTCCTTTACAACTCCTTATTCCAATGGCAGACAAAACCTAATTCCCAAATTCCAAATATTAATTTCAATTTCAAAAAAAAAAAATTGCGGATCTGCAGCAACTTCGAGTCGCTCTTTGCGTTTCAGAGGCAAAAACCCTGCAGCAACTTCGGGTCAGAAAGAAATGACTCGGGTCGCTCCGGGTCGTTTTGGCAAAAACTTAGAGCAAGCACCAGGGATTTGAGGCGGCGGACCGAAGTTGAACCCGAAGTCGACCCAAGACCAGAATTTTCCAATCTTCTAATTTTCATAACTTTTTCACACGAGCTCGGATTCACACGCGGTTTGTTTTGCTGGGATAGTATTGGAATTACGGACATTTTGACGCTAGTTTGGAAGAATTCTGGGACCGTTCAAATTTTGGACTTATTTTGAATTTAAATTCAATTTAAATTCAAAGGTGGGTGTTTTAACCTACTCACAACTTCTAAAATTTCTTATGTTTATTAAATTGAATTTATAAAGTAATTAGAAATTTATAGATTGCTGTTTGTTGTGTTAAATGGTCGTTCTGATTTACATTGACTTTTATTGCATTTAATTATCATTTAATTTAATATTGAATTTTAAATTGTCAATTTAATACCTGTATTGATTATCAGTTTTATATTGACGTTTATTCATAAAATTGGATGATGTTGTGATGAATGCTTAATTGTTGAATTTGACGAATGAATGTTTTATTTTATATTGGTATAAACTGCAAGTTTGCTATGGATTTTATTATTAAGTCGGGATTGCGGTTTGAAATGATATATAATCGTAAATTATTAAATTATGGATTGAAATGATAAATATTCGTATCACTTGACTATAGGATAGAAAATTATATACAGACATCGTTGGTCTATATATAAATATTTTGAAAATGATCTCTATGGCTTTGGAAAGAAATATAAGGTCTAATAAATATTGATTTTTGATATTATATAAATATTATTTTATATATATAGTTAAATTCTTAAATTTAAGCTATGTATAAATTTGTTTAATATAAAATAAGTTTAATCATGAAGTTTGATTTTTTATATAAATATAATATGGTTAAGTAGTTATTTAAATTATATTTTAATATAGAGTTTATAATGATTTTAACAAATTAAGGTGGAGAAGATGGATTGGAAATTGATTTGAAATTATATTTAATTAAGAATTATATTTAATTAAAATCGATTTGGAACTTATTGAATTTGAGATTTTTAAAAGGATATGATTTTATAACTGGATGTTAGTTCAAAATAATATTGTATTTATTAAGTAAATATTTCAAAACTAAACAATAGTAAATTGAATTAAGATATGTATAAAATTATCACATTTAGTTTTGAAATTATAGAATATTTAAAGCTTTGAAATATATATTTCGAAATGACCTATTTGTGGTTCAAATCTGTATTTGAAACCGATATAATTTTGAATGTTTTATTTAAAAGCTAAATTGGAATTAATGATTTGAGATCTGATTAAAATTGAATTTTGGAATTCGATTTGATTTGGAATTAATTTGTGAAATTTAACGAAACAATTTTATTATATATACTATTTTAATATTTAAATCGGTTGAGTGGGAAGTATTATGATTTTAAAGTATGCTGTTTCGAAAGTGTTGTAATTTCTAGTGTTTGGTTTCGAAATTGTTATAACTTTGAAAGTGCTATGATTTTTGGAAATGATATCTAATTTGGTTTTGAAATGGAAATGATATCGTATTTGATTTTGAAATGGCAATGATATTTTAGATTTTAAACTATAAATTATTTTGAAATGACCGTGGTGTTATAACACGTTTGGTTGTTAAAGAAACCGGTATCGAAAGTTGTCATACTCTTTGCCAACTTCGAAAACCACTTTAACAACCGTGTACGCGGTGGAGATTTCAGAGTGAAGTGGGATGATGGCGACGTTCTATTGAGGTATATACGTGGACACGAATCCCGTGAGTTGGCATAAGGTGGCTAAAACATGAGCGATTCCGAGCCAATGAGGTAGCTCCTCTTATCGGACACACTACTTCGATACCATTCTATTACTTTGTGATTGATTGGGTGCACCTTTGATTTTTGGAAGTGTGGCTCGAGGTGGGCGGTACTGGCTGCTACGCGTTACCATCAGTCTGGATGCGTAATTGGTACATCTATCCTAGCATTGCCTCGTTGTGCCGTGTCACCTACCCTAGAGCGCCTTGTACGAGTTTGATTTGTGTCGTACCTATGGAGTATTCTCTGGTAGCCTCCTGATCTGGAGGTATTACGGTATTGTATAGACTATTGGCACTATAAAATGTGTTAAGGGGGACATGGTTAACACCTTAACGCTATTTTTAAATTATATTATACTTTACTGTAGACATTATTATAATAGCATATTGTACTACATAGTAGATAGTTTAACGGATCCTTAGGAGATGCAAATCCCGAACATCTCTTAAGTTACCACACTCACGTTAGACACTAGATAGGAGATGTCAAACCCCGTAAACATTTCTGACGCCGTTCCACACATATTTTACCGTTGATTTAACTTACATAAGATCTTTTAGTTCTGACTCGAGTGTTTTGTCTTTTCAATTCGCTCGGGTCAGCCTGAGCATTTCAGGATTTGAGGACCTTATTGCTGGAGGACGAAGGTGAAGATTGTATTATTATTATTTATTATATTTCACCGCATCATGTATTCCGCTGCATTATTGATTATTCTCTGGTATGTGTAACTCTGATATGTGTTGTATAAGTATAATCAAATGTTTTTGTAAAACAGCTTCATGAACTATTATTTGATTATTATGTTTTGTCATTCCGTTGCGAGATTCTGTTTTGTTTTTTTCTTTTCTTTTTCTTATCCACCCCAATAACAATCCGCCCTTCTGTATGGTTTGAGTCGGCATGTGTGTCTGCCTAAAACGTACAAAAAGGCGGGATGTTACAGTAGGATTAAAAGCGACTGAAGTAATTAATTTAATTTATTAAATTAATTAGAAATGGCGTGACAAATTTATCTTTCTTATGAATGATTGAATTATATTGTATGCCTTAGATTAGACGATAGCTGATATATGATGCTATGTAATATGATATGTTTGAGTTGAACTGTAGAAATATGGTTTGTTTATCTGTGATGAATGGCTATCTAAATATATAATTCTGGCTATAAATGGAATTGTTTGAACTTAAACAGCTTTGTTTTTAGGACAATATTGGACTCGAAGAGACCAGAGTCGGGTATCAGTAAATACCCGAAACCACTTCGATTTGGAATCTACAATAATTCTTTATGGGTTTGACTTTGATATATAAATAAGCTGGAATGGAATAAATGATGTAAATTTGGTTATTTAATCTGAGTAATAATGCTTAGATATGATTATAAGATGTGTATTTGACTATAGCAAGTTAAGAACTTGTAGCAAGGTACGAGTTACTCCGGGTTTGAAAAAGAAAAGAAAAGTTTTATGCATTAGTATTTCTTGTTAGATGTGTTTACTCACGTTGGTTTCCAGCCAGACCCGGGTGTTGCTTTGTTGTAATGCTCGAGTCAGGCCGAGTATTACATATTCTCAGGTGATGATGTTCTGAAGCTTAAGATGCGAGCTGGATGGCAGGAACGTATGGAGTTTACCGCTGTGTATTTGAGAGTTGTTGTGATATTAGTCTGAGACAGGTTGATAACGGTCTAGTCTATTTGTGTATGATTGTAACTCTGATGTATTGAGTGTAAATTTACAATTACTGCTTATCTTTGTATAAATATTATAATGTGATATTATATTTTGATCCGCTGCAAAATGTGAGATTCTGTGATTTGTTTTCTGTTCTTCTTCTACCTTCTTTCTTCTTTTCTCTAACAATCTGGAATTTTCGGAGTCGAAGATTCCAGGTAGTTACAAAATCCTTAATTAGATCCGAGAAAAAGAATAAGAAGTGGAATAGAAGGTAAAACACATGAATTGCAAAATCCACACAAACTCCATTATTTTAATAAAAAACAATAAAGATTCCAACCTAAGAATTGTATTTCGCTTTAGGGGAATTTTATGGATTTTTAATGTGATGTTTTTATAATCCAAAACTCCATAACGCATATATCAAATCCAAACTACACTATTCAATTATTAAAATTGAAAAACAAGGATTTTTAATGAAATGTTAAACTTTGCTTCACGGTAGAAAGAGACCAAAGTTCCTATTGATCGGTAACATTGAAACTTAATTTGTTTTGGTTTTTAAAAAAAAATTACAGACCATTCTAAATAAACAAATATAACTGAATTTATATTTCACTTATTCTGTCCCCATGGCCCAGTTCGCAGCCTTCATTTCTAATATCACTTATTGTGTAATGGCGGTTGGACCAAGCTCCCCATCTCCAGCACATGGCATTTGCATGTGAGTTGCGCACTATTTTTTATAACAAAAGGAATCCCCAATATTACATGCCTACCAAACCATATTTATACACCGTGTCTCCACCAAAATTAGTGATCTAAGACCATTATAATTCCAAATCATCATTCCTATTTCCATATGCAAGACAACCCTAACAATTATTTTGAGAGCATTGTCTTTTTTGTCTTATATTATGAGGACTGAGATTTCTTCCTAACTTTATGGTTTTCTCTTGTAATCTTTATAGGAATTAATAAATTTTATTTGGAGGAAATTATTTGTGTGTTGTTTTTATCCACTTCTTATCTTTTTTTCAAATCAAGTTGTGTAGGGATCCATGGGATAACCATAAAATTTGAATTAGAGCCTAATACACAATTTTTTTTAAGAGAGTTTGATTATAGAGAAGATGAGTGCTGAACAACTTAATGGGATAATTAGGTATTATGAAAGATGAAGATGAGGGATTTTCTATACCTCAATGATCTATACCGACCATTGGAGAACAAAAGGGAGAACTAACACTGTGGCTGAAGTAAGGTGTGAAATTTTGGATAATAAGGAAGTGGTGGCTATTTGGTGTTTTCTGGAGAATATGTTATTTTATATTGTTACCGATGAAACATCCACTTAAATAATTTGGAAGAAACTAGAAAGAATCTATACATAAGACTATACAACAAACAAGGGTCTTCTTATGTGAAGATTGGCAAATTTGAAGCTTAAGGAAGGTGGGTCAATTGAAGAACATCTTAATAACTTTAAAGCAATTGCAAACCAATCGGTGGCCGTGAATTACAAAGTTGATGATAAAACAGAATCCTTAGTTTTGATGAGTTCATTACCAGAAAGTTGGAAAACACTCGTGGTTACATTAAACAACTCAAATTCTAATGGAATTATTTTAATTGGATCAGTAGTTAATAGCTTTCTTAATGAGGAGATGTAGAGGATGGACCTAATGGAAGAAAATTTTAATGAAGAAAGGAAAAAAGTAAATCGATTGAAGAGGTGCATTTTGCAAGGAAGGATAACCTGCCAAACATGGAGAGACGATCAAATAGATTAAACATGGAAAATGATTTCATCTGTTATTTCTATAAAAAAAAACTAGGTCATAGGGTAAGATTTTGCAACAAGCTAAAAAAAGGGACAACAAGAAGGAGAGTACTTATATTAAGGTTTTGGGGATTGAGATTTTTTACTAAATTTTGAGGCTTTCTCCTATAAATTTTTGGAGGAATTAATAAAGTTTATCTGGAGGAAATTATCTATGTGTTGTTTTTTCTTCACTTATTATCTCCTCTCAATCCTAATTATGTAGGGATTCTTACGATAACTATAACATTATATTGTTATAGAGTTTAAAACACATAGAAGACAATACACAGCCTCAAGAAAATTCAAATTTAAGTTACTAAAACTCAAAAGAGTTAATAATTCAATTATTTACCTCTTGCATAGGCCTTAAAGCGATAACATGCCAAAAAATTAAATTATTGGTAACTAAATTTTTACATCTCTTTATATATTATAATTTAATTGGTAAACAACTTTATTAATTGCATTATCTGTGCAAATTTATTAAAGTATATTATTATAATATTATATGTGTTCCTTTATTAATTAGAATGGTTTATTATATTTTTATAGTAAGGATGCCAATGGTTTGTTATATTTTTCCAATAAGGCTACTAATTGTGTATTATATTTTTCTAATTAGGCTCCTACTAGATAATATATGTCTTAAAAACCCTAAAGGAGATGTGATAATTTACTAAGTTGCTCAAATGAGTGTTAGGATCTATTTATCATGTTACTATAACCCTTGGAGCGCTCAACAAAATTTAGTCCCATAAATGGTACAAGACATGTTATTAATTATATATCATATATAACTCATAACCATGCATACTTTGTTTAATGACCTTGAGGGTACCCAACAAATCACAAAGTACATTAGATAATTATAACCCATCCTTTTATGATAGCTTATGGATAAATTTGTAACATTTAAGGATGCTCAGCAAATTTATAAACAGTCCTGACCCGTCTAAGGATAATTCAAACATCACTATAAGTAATTTATGGCTAGAGGGTGCTCAACAACCATAAGTATGTGTAATACACTGTTTATATTGTGAACGATAGAGAGTAACATTACTTTAGACTCAAATCTCAAGGTAATATTACTAGTATTATCATCCCTAAGAAATAATAAGTATTGAGAATATTCATTGACATCGTTTACCATATTATATGTATATACGATTCACTTATTTAATAATAAAATTTATAATATAATATCAAGTCTTATTTCTATGTGTGTGGGGTATCAATTAACACTTCAATTGCAACTTTTATGGACATAACATTTATAGTTCATATTATAATCAAAAGATATTTTGAATTTATTTATTTATAATACTTATAATTTAAATTAAAAATAATTTCAAATTTATCCATTTATAATTGTTAAAATTTAAATTTAAATAATTTTAAGATTATTATTTCTGCTGATTTAGGTTCATCTCCTTTGTTGTCTACTTTAGATTTGAAGAGAAAAATTGGTATTTTAGGTAATGTGTGAGTGGTTCTTGACCTCTCACTCATTTATACATGTTTACATAATTAAAAATGATTGTTTTAATGTATTTTTGGTTAAAGAATGGTTTTCTAACTTTAACCACTAGTACATACTTGCCTAAGACAAGAAATATGAGATTTGAAATGGTTCTAAAATGGGTCTTGTAATCATTAGCTCGTATTCACATGCTAATGTAATTTCTATCATCTATATGCATATATTTATATAAAACTTAACCTCCTATCACATTCTCATGTATTGATTCTATGAATGGATGTATATGCATGCTATTCTATGACCGTGTGATGTGATTTGATATTGTTTGCTAGTATTTTGGATGTTAGATAGATATATTGGGAAATTAGGCAAAATGGAGGCACAACTGGTCAGAATTGGACGAAATTGGAGGGGCAAGTTTTGGAGCATGGAAAGAACTCGTGGTCTAAATCGTAGTACCTAATTCATTAAGGGCAGAAGTCGATGCCGGCTTCAAAGGTCAGTTTCGAGTCCTCCATGTGGCTCCATGTCGGAAGTGACTTGGAGGAGGGGGAGAACATGGCTTATGGAGGTTGCCTATAGTGTTGGATTAGAGATTGGTTAAGTGCAGAAGGTAGCATCAAACTTTTTTTAAGATACAAAGTTACATGTTAGGAGAACACGATGACTTGATTAAGAGTAGAGAAGTCGGGTTCAAGCACCAAGACATGAAGTACTAGAGGTAAGAAGTAGGATAGAAAGAGACTTGACCATCAGTTGGCCAAGTATAGAAGTTTATGCCAACCTCTTGAAGTCGGTACCAAGTTCTCATCCTTGGTCCAATAGGGACCAAATTTTTGGAGTATGGTTCTGGAGTCCTAGAGGTTATGTTGGAGGTGTTGGCTTATTCATATGATGGATGACAACATTATAACATCATGATGAAAGTTAGAGTCTTCGGATAGTAACTTAATGACAATCGAGTTAGGTTTTGAACATAACGGTGGTATAACTGAGATTTCCATTATTTCCTGGCAGAAGAATGGTCATGTGAGTTATTGTATATCTGGAGTACACGGAGTGACTATTAGTATTGTTTGATGTACTCTATGTCTGTTATGTTGCTTCACTAGTCACCTGTCACTTTAGGGTTGTCATCGAAGATAGGTAGAAGAGATAGGATACCTAGATACCCTTTGTCACACTTATTTGTGTTACACTTTGTAGAGTAGAATATTATGTTATTATGTGCTAACTCTTTTGTTGCAGAGACATGTCAGGTATGATTTATATACCTTGCCCCTTACTATATCGATTTATATAGTTTTTTAAGACTCATTTGTCGCTTACAGCAGAATGTTGTCTGACTTAAATTTTATGCTTTGCTTCTTATTATCTCAGTTGTTCTTAAATAAGTAGACCAAATAGCAGGTTTAGGTGCAACACAATAGCTATGTACAGGACAAGCTGGAGGGAGCTATCTCTATTATATATGAATTTCTATGCTTATTTCGTTGTGCAACATTGTGGAGCCTTGGCAGTGTTCACTTAGTATTAGTAGCATCATGTAGTTATTTGAGTTTATTTATGTTGTATAAAATTTATTTCATGATGCATAACTTCAGTGTATCTATACCCTGATATTTGGATCGCTTAGTAATTACCGTGTCTCTCATTTTATATCTGTGATATTATATTTTATTCCATGCGCTGCGAGATATACTACAGATTCTGTGATGTTTTGTTTCATTTTTAAACCTTGATGGTCGCTTTACATCAATCGGCATGACAACAATGCACTATCTTATGTATATTGGGCGCCGGTAGTGTAGGGTAGTCATCACATTTGGTATCAAAGTATAGGTTACGTTGTTTAGCCTAAGGGATCCATGGTTCAGTAGAGATAGAAAAGGGATTCTCACCCTAGACTGAATCAAGAGAGTATATATATAAAAGAGCGCACACTTGTTATATATTTTGATTTTCAAAATCATATAGTAGTATATATAGAATATAAGTTGCCTACATACATGAGTACCATCGACATAGTTTTCTTTTTAAGAGACTGATCATTCTTGTTACAGATCGAGAATGAGCTGGCAAACAAGAAACACTATTAGGAACTCCCTTTAGGAGTTAAGCAGGGAGCAAGTTCGGGGGCTGCTAACTTTGACTTGCATGCTATGTTCAACACGATGATGACGAAAATGTTTCAAAATGCCCAAGCGATCGCTCCGAATGTTGCTTTTGGTGGCGGTGCTCAAGTGCAAGCATCGAGGGCTAACTTCGTCAAGCTATGTAAAGATTATTCTACTTTGGGAGGCGAGTCATTACTTGGAACAGAGTCTACCATTGAAGTGCAGGATTGGTTTGACACCTACGAGCATATTTTTGGTGATATTGAAATTAAGGATGCCATGAAAAGGAGGTTGGCCTTTATACAACTTCAAGGGTGGACCATGAACTAGTGGAATGAAACCACTGCTACTATACTCAAGACTAGTTCACTTAGGATCGATTTAAGGCTAGTTTTGAGGAGAAGTTTGTTTCAGCTGCTCAGATGTCGATACTATTCAGGATATTCGCTGATTTAAAGCAGGGAGATATGTCCGCTACTGAATACATTGCTAAGTTCGCCTTGTTGAAGTATGGGATGTTTTTCATTGATAATCCATTGAGAAAGAACGAGAAGTTCATTATGGTTTTCGACGACAATTTAAGGACGAAGCTGGTGAGTCATATTGATAAGCCATTTGAGAGACTGGTCGAGAAAGCCTTTTATCAGGAGAGTTTATACCCCAAGTACAAATCAGCTATTGTTAAGAAGGAGACGAAACCTCAACAAATTAGTTGAGGCAAAAAGAAGAAATGGTTTGGAAAGATAAAGTAGGCTCGGGGAAAAGATGAGAAGGATGCTTAGAAGAAGGTCAAGTGGACCCTATATGATATGCTTGCGGAGAAAAGGGTTGCATGATCAAAGGCTATAAGAGTGACGAAAAGAAAATTCCTACAGCTATGGAAAGCCTGGGCATACACTGAATAATTGTCTGGAACCATTGCGGCAGAAAAAGGTTGTAAAGGCATATGCTTTAGACGTTCTTCCGATCGAGTGCTCCCTCGGCGAAAGATAAGGGGAAGGGCATTATTATTCAAGGTATGTTTCCCCTTTATATTATTGCCATATGTGTTTTATTCAATACCTGGGCTTCACATTCCTTTATATCTAGTGACTTAGTAGATATATTAGGATTAAAGCCTAAAATTGTTGATCGATCGTTGATTGTGACGAACCTTATGGAAGGCTCTACTAGCTTGTGTATAGTTTGTTGTGGATTGATCTTATCAAGTCATGGATGCTCTTTTATTTATGATAGTTTTGTTTTGAATTTCGTTGGGTCTGGGATTATCTTGGTGGTGGACTGGCTAAGAAAGTATGTAGCAGTAGTAGATTGCAAGAAGCTATTAGTAATAATTGGGCCGTGAAAGGGTGGATGGTAGCGATTGGCTGCCTGACATAGGATGGGGTTATGGTTAGCTTTCTATATTCGCATAAGATTACATAGGAAGAGTTGTCATCTGCGCCTATCGTCGGAAAGTATTCAACCATATTTAAGGAGGTGTCTGTATTACCACCTTATAGAGAGATCGAGTTTTATAAAGACTTGAAAAGGGATGCCTGACCTATAGTTATGTCATTGAGGCGTATGGCGCCTAGAGAGCATATGGAGTTCAAGGTGCAAGTGAATGACCTATTGGGAAAATGGTTCATTCATTGGAGTATATCTTAGCGTGGTGCACCTATAATATTCACCACTAAGGCGAATGGCTCTCTTAAATTATGTGTTGACTACCATGAGGTGAATAAAATGACAAGTAAGAACAAGAACCTATTCCCATGTATTGATGATTTATTCGATCAGCTCCATGGTGCAAAGGTGTTCTCCCAATTGGATTTGGCAACGGGTGTTACTAATTGAGAGTAGAAAAGAAGAGTATGCTAATTATCGTGTTTCGTACACTCTTTGGTTTCTATGAGTGGTTGGTTATGCTATTTGGGCAAACCAATGCTCTGGACATACTTTGTTGATCTTATGAACCACGTCTTTAGGGATCAGCTCAATATTGTGTTCGTAAATGACATCCTGATCTATTCTAGGACAAAGGAGGAACAGAAGGTGCACTTGAAAGTAAGGTTTTCAAAGTGTCACTTCTGGAAAGGGGAAGTGAGGTTCTTAGGTCAAGTCATCTTTGAGTAGGGTATCGCAGTAGACCCTGCCAAGGTGGTGGCAGTTCACGATTGGAGCTGACCTAAGAATGCTACTGATGTGAGGAGCTTCTTAGGGCCCGATGGAATATTAGAAACGCTTTATAAAGAACTTCTCGAAAATAGCTATGTAATTAACCAATTTGTGGGATGCAAGATGTGAGCAAACATTTGTGAGTCCGAATGAGAGGTTGACGAGCGCACTTGTATTGACCATTCTAAGAGGGAATGAGGAGCTGATAGTATACATAGATGCATGTGGTACTGGATTAGGTGCGGTATTAATGCAGAAGGGCAAATTTGTCACCTACGCTAGTTGACAACTGAAGTCGCACGAGAGAAAATATTCATGTTTTAGAGTTGGCAGTGATAGTATTTGCTTTGAATATTTGAAGGCATTACTTATTAGGGGAGAGGTTCGACCTGTTCACGGGCCATAAATCCTTGAAGTACCTCTTCTCTTAGAAGGATCTCAACCTTTAACACCAGCAATGGCTGGAATTCCTAGCTTCCCACGAATTTTTCATTTCCTATACACCTTGTATGAGGAATGCGACCGTCGATGCACTGAGTAGAAGACATGCCAGTTTGGGAGCGATGTTCCTAGAGTGGAAATTGTTGGAATATATTGCCGGTTATGACATCGGACCTCATTTCTAGTTAGAGCCGTAGATGTTGGCAAGCTTGACCATCAGGCCTACTCTTATAGAGCGGATTGGTACTAGTCAGAGGCGTGATGCCAGATTATCCAAGATCGTTTCCAAGATTCAAGTGGAGGTAGAGTCTGACAACATGGGATAGTATGGACTCAACCAAGACAATTGGCTTCATAAGAATGGAATGGTTATTCCCGATGTTGATGGATTAAGAGACGAGGTGCTTAGAGAGTGCGACATTTCCAAGTTGACCATACATCCCAGTAGTAATAAGATGTACCGTGATATGAGACAGACCTATTATTGGGAGGGGATGAAGAAGGACATGGCGACATTCATATCAAAGTGTATGAAATGACAATTGGTAAGGCAGAACAAAAGAAACCGAGTGGTCTTTTGCAACCGCTTGAAATTCCCAAGTGGAAGTTGGAGCAGATATTGATGGATTTCATAGATGGACCGCTAGGGACTCGAGTAGGCTACAACAACCTTTGGGTCATAGTAACTCGACTAACTAAGAGCTCTAGATTTATACCCATCAAATCAAGTAAAACGGCAGTCAAATTGGCATGGTTATATGTGAAATGGATTGTATGATTTCATGGTGTGGGAGGAGCATTGTGAGCGACCGAGACTCGTTGTTCACCAGTGGGTTTTGGAAGAGCTTATAGGAGGCATTGGGTACCAAGCTACATCTTATTATAGCTTCTCACCCTCAAATTGGCATCCAAACTGAGAGAGTGAATCGTATCTTAGAAGATCTCTTGCGAGCTTGCATTCTTGATTTGGAAGGCTTATGGAATGATCACTTGTATTTAGTAGAGTTTGCATAAAATAATAATTATCAGTCTAGTATGGTATGGCACTATAGAAGCATTGTATGGCCGACAGTGTAATGCCCCATTCATGTTAGTGCGAAGCGGGCAAGAAATTGATACCTGGGCCAGATATGGTTTGAGAGTCCTTATAAAAGATAGAGATCATTCAATAATGAATGAAAGCTACACATGATAGGCAGAAGAGTTACGTTGATACAAGCGTAGAGATTTAGAATTCTCTATTGGAGATATGATATTCATGAAGATTTCTCCTTTAAAGAACGTTATTCGGCTCGGTAGTAGAGGGAAGTTGGCATCAATATTTGTTGGTCCTTTTTCGATATTAGAGAGGATCGGGAACCTTGCTTATAGAGTTGACTTACCTCAAAGAATAGCCGGAGTGCACAATGTCTTCCACATCTCCCATTTGCAAAAATTTGTGCATGACTCGGGTGTAACTATCACACTAGATCGACTTGATGATATCGAGATTGAACCAAAAGCTTCAGGACCTCGTAGGTTAGTTTATTTGTTGGACACGATACGAAACAACTTATGTTCATGATGGTGAAGTCAGTGAAAGTTCAATAGGGAAAAAGTGAAGATGGCTGCACATGGGAAACCGAGAAGAGTATGAGAGCCATACATCTAGAGCTCTTCACATGGTAAGGCCTATTGTTTATCGCATTTTACTTTTACTTTCGATGTCATACAGTATAGTTAGTATCCCACATGCTAGGATAGATTTACCTATATTATTGATTGCATGGTTGCATGTTGATGATGTACATGGTTGTTATGCATGCGGGGTAACTATGAATGATTTTCTATGTTTTTTGGGATTTCAAAGGCGAAATTCCTAAGATGGGGAGAGTGTAACGCCCGTGTTTTATGTATTGAAGGACTGTAAAATATTTTTATTTTATTCGTATGAGGTCATATTACCCTAAGATTTTGGAAAGTGACTCGTAGGGACATTTTTCACATTTATGAATTTACGATTTCTACGTGACCAATATAACCCTAGAATTATGTTTCGACTATAATTTTGGATAGAAGCCAAATTAAGGCCTCAAACCACTTCCATTGCTTCAGGATGATGGTTTCCTATTCCGTAGAGCAGTCATAATAAAAAATGGGCGTGTCATTTGATAGTTATGGCAATTTCAAGTTTCGGCTGCTACTAGCCAGTTTTAGTAGGTAATTAACCGAGCCCATGCTCAGGCCCACTAACCCACTTAGAATTTTATGCTGATAAGAGGCTATAGGAACTGATCTAAATCAGTTCCTTCTTTCCACAAATGGATCTAAACCTCCATTACCCCTAATTTCATCAAAAATCACACATTTTCCTTACTAATCTTAGCTAAATAATTGATTAGAAAGGGATTAGCATAAGGAACTTAAGTTTATCATTTTTACCGATTTAGGTTCATATCCTTTGCTGTCTACTTCAAATTTGAGGAGAAAAATTGGTATTTTTGCTATTTGGTGAGTGGTTCTTGACATCTACTCATCTATACATATTTATATAGTTAAAAATGGTTGTTTTAACATGTTTTTAGTCTAAGAATGGTTTTCTAACTTTATCCACTTGTTCATACATGCTAAGACTAGAAATATGAGACTTTAAATTGGTTTTAAAATGGGTTTTGTAATGTATTAGCTTATATTCACATGTTAATGTAATTTCTACCATCCATATGCATACATTTATATAAAATTTAGTCTCCTATCACATTCTTATATATTGATTGTATGAATGGATGTGTATATATATATATAGTATTCTATGATTGTATGATTGTATGTTGTGATTTGATGTTGTTTGCTACTGTTTTGGATGTTAGGTAGATAGTTTGGGAAATTGGGTAAAATGGAGGCACAACTGGTTGGAATTTGATGAAATTGGAGAGGCAGGTTCTGGAGAATGGGAGGAACTCATGGTCCAAATCGTAATCCCCAATTCGCTAAGCGTAGAAGTCATTACCTACTTTGAAGGTTTGTGTCGAGTTCTTTACATGGCTCCATAACGGTAGTGACTTGGAGAAGAGGGAGAGCATGGCTTATAGAGGCTGCCTATGGTGTTGGTCAGATATTGGCTAAGTACAGAAGGAAGCGCTGACTTATTTTTAGGATGCGAAGCTAGGTGTTAGGAGAACATAAAACTTGATTAAGAGTAGAGAATTCAGAGTTCAAGCACAAGACATGAAGTATTAGAGGCAAGAAGTAGGATGAAAAAAGACTTGATCATCGGTTGACCAAGTATAGAAGTCGGTGCCGACCTATTGAAGGTACCAAGTTCTCATCCTTGGTCCAACGAGGATCAAATTTATGGAATATGGTTCTATAGTTCTGGAGAAAGTGCTAGAAATGTTGGCTTGTTCATATGATGATTGATAGCAGTATAACATCATGATGAAAGTTAAAGTCTTCTTATAGTAACTTAATGATGAATGGAGTTAGGTTTCGAAGATAGTGGCTCAATGAAGAAAGGAGCCATATAGTGAGGAATGTAGAATGGTTCCTCAAGAATAACATCTGGATGAAGAAAGTGGTCGTTAAGTGGAGGGATGAAGAATGATTCCTCTAAGGTAATGAAAGTTAAATGGATAAAGGAAAAGCTCGGATACGCGTACGAAGGTATCATTGATAGTCAGAGTGTTTTCTTTTGTACTCAAAGCAGGGGTATCGTGAGAATGCTCATGGGTAGTGAAGAATGGCTACCTCGGATTGAGAGAATGGATCCGTATACCATGAATCGGAAGAATGGGTCTAGTACCAGCTTTAGGCAAAAGAAAGTATAATTTAAAATTGGGATTTCCATTACTCCCTGGCAAAAGAATGGTCATATGAGTTATTATATATCCAGAGTACACTGAGTGATAGTTAATATTTTTTGATGGATGCTATGTCTATTATGGTTGCTTCACTAGTTACTTGTCACTCTATGGTTATCATCGACGATGGATAGTGGAGATAAGATACCTAGACAACCTTGATCACACCTAGTCGTGTTACACCTTTATGATATGTATAGTAGCATATTATGCTATTATGTGCTAAATCTTTGGTTGTAGGGATAGGTCAGGTATGATTTATGTACATTTCCCTTACTATATTGACTTATAAAATAATTTAAGATTCATTTACCTCTTACACCAGACTATTGTCTAACTCGAGGTTTTATACTTTGCTTCTTATCATCTTAGTTGCTCTTAAATGAGAAGACTAGATAACAGGTCTAGGTGTGATGCAATAGCTGTGTAGAGGACAAGCTCGAGGAAGCTCTCTCATATTATATATGAATTTTTATACTTATTTAGCTGTGCAACATTATGGAGCCTTGGTAGTGTTTACTTATAATTAGTAGTATGAGACAGTTATTTGAGTTTATTTCTGCTGTGTAAAATATATTTCATGATGTATAACTTTGTGTATCTGTACTCTGATATTTGGATCACTTAGTCATTACCGTCTCTCCTATTTTATGTCTGTAACATTATATTTTATTCCATGCGCTGTGAGATATACTATAGGTTCTATGATGTTTTGTTTCATTTTTAAATTATAATGGTTGCCTTACATTGATTGGCACAACAGTAGAGCACTATCTTGTGTATATTGGATGTAGGTGGTGTAGGGTAGTTGTTACAATTTGAATGATAATAATTGATAGAATTTAGTATAAATTCAAATTGAACTTTTACAAATATTATATCTAATAAGTTAATGTTTAACAAATTAATGTTATAAATTTTAATTATTATGATTCATCTTAATTCAAATGTTTGAATCGAAAAAATAATGTGTTAATATATTAAATTTTGATTAATGATCCCAATATGTAATAGTTAATGATAATATTAATATTATAATGTCTTTATTTAGGTATCAGAGATAAATGTTTTCTATAAGGTAATATTAATGTGTTCAGAATTTAATTACAAACTCAACACCATAAGCTGGTTGAAACAGAGTTTGCATGTAAGAAATATAATGATTATAAGTTTTAGGGATCATAGAGTAAAAAATGAAATTATAAAAGGATATTGTAAATTGCACCTTTCTTATTAAAACCGTGAATAATTCGATGTTGCCGTCATCACCTCTACCTTCCAGTTCCGACCCTCATCGCCTAAGATACCGCCGCCAAATGCCGCAACATCTTTACATGAACCCATCCCCTCGTGCCCAGTCAAGTTCAGTTGACCAGAGATTAATTACAATTCATCTCATATACCATAGGTGAGCGAAAATCATCATCATGGTCTACTTCTAATCTGTCTTGTCATCTTTGATTTGCTACTCTTTGACAGCTGACCATATTAATGCATATGCCTTCAACTCTGGCCTCTGATGGATGATGGTAGTATGAAATGTGGTTATGCATGCACTTGTGCGTGTAAACTGGGATAAAGGGAAAAAAAATCCATTTTCAAACAAATTTTTAAAACAACTAATTTAGAAATAAGCCGTAAAGCAATTTTTAATTAAAATGATTTTAAATTTTCTCAATAATCCTACCGGTTGAACATACACTTAAACCATTAGTTTCGCCTTAAAAGAGAACATTTCTCTAGCTTAGTGTTGGAGTTGCAAAGTCCACTCTTAAAATATAATTTACTACGGTGAGAGAAGAAAATTATGTATCCTTGTCAAATGGTGGCTCTATAAGTCTATTGATAGCATCTGATGCTTTAAAAAACATCTCCTTGATATATTTCCACAAGATAAATTATGTATTATTTAGGTCTGTTAACCCAATATGTAATGAACCATTTCAGTAATATGGTTAGTCCTTTAATGATTAGTTGATATTAATAATATCAACTACCATACAATATTCATTGTTTAATAAATATTATTTTTGGCCTGTATAAATAACTATATATTTTATTAATTAATTTTTCAACCCTCTAATAATACTTATAAAATATTAATAAAACAATATAACAAGTATATTAATTTCTCAACAATAATTTATAACCTTTATAAAATTATTTTTGGTTAAAGCTAGGAGCAAAATTATGTGACTTCGAGGTGTGAACTCGTCCCTTAGTAATATTTAAAACAACTTAAACATTAAAGACCATACAGACTTTACTCAAGTATAATATGGACAAGAGTTTAGTTGCTTAGAGATTATCTAAGAGAAATCTATTTTCTCATCTTTTAAAGAGACATAATTAAACAATGATACATTATGCATACTTTGTCTTCGTCGTCACTATATCACTTAGATATTGAAAGATCGATCAATGGTCAAAACTTTAATAACTTCTGCATTTAATTGTGATGTCCAACATTAAGTTCTTTGCCCAATCCAATAATATTTATCGATTAAATGATTTTCTTTCACTAAAGACTTTGACTTTACGTTGACTACCAATTATGGTGATAATAACATTCTGTTCTTAGGAGACAAATCCTCTTTTGAATAACGTTTCACTTTAAGTGGTTCAACTTATGCCAAACCATAGTCTTAACACAATCATCATTGTTGTATGTTCGAATATAATTATAACATAGTTTAGACACTTAAGATTCACAATATTCTCAAGTAAAAAAAACTACACATCATCAAGTAAGGCCTTCTATATAACTTTAAACATATAGAACACTTCCGGTGAGTGGTTCTGTAATTTTTCCCTACAACTACACATACGTAACCCCTTTTTTTCCTCAAAATTCATGAGTAATTTATCGTCCATCATAGGGAAAGCTTTATGCACACAATCTTACGGGGTATATTGATATTCGTTCTTAATACATCTAGACTATGAACATTTAAGGACAAATGTTTATTTTATATGATTCAATACCCATTGTTCTGAACACATACGTAACTACAATAGATTGAATATTAGTCTAAAGGATTTTTTACTCGTATACATTTAATGTATTTAAAACTTTAACTATATCTCAATATAACAATATATATAATAGAAATAAAAAAAAAGCTTACTTTATTTGGAACAAGACTTGCTCAATGAGTCAAGTTATATAATCAAATTACATAATTTTCCATATGGTGTGCCCTTAACTTAATCATGATTACCATGTAAATCTTGCTAGTGGACATTATTTAGTTTTTTATAATTGTCATTTTGTATCAAACTTTATTATAGGAATAATATATGTTTCCTATTTGATGAAAAAACAATTGTAGTTTCATTTGCAATTATAACATTATGAATTATAAAAGTAAAACCATGTGGTTTTTGGTACTTAAATAGCATTTGGATACTTAACTGTAATTATGTATTTGCTATTGAAGTATTATTGCATCTAAAATAAAAGATAGCTAACTATAACACTGTAGCCTAGGCCATATAAGTGAGAAATGAGCGAACGAGTTGAGAAACCAATAATATTTACTATCTTTTGATTTTGAATCATTTAATACTTGCAAATTATATCTCAAAGGTAAACTGACCAAGCACTCATTTAGTGGGAGCAACGAAAGTGTTATGGAATTCTCTACAATTAGTACACATATATGTATGGTGTCCTATGTTTGTAGCAACCAATGGTAGATCCTTATGCTTTCTTACATTCACCAATGATTTATCTAGATATGGATATGTGTACATTATGAAATACATATCAGAGGTGATGTGCATGTGAATGTGCATATTTTTACGCCTATATTTAGTCTAGTTTAATTAAATAAATGAGCATGTAGGGTATTTTAACACGTTTAAATAAAAATTTAAATTATTTTCAAATCATCATTTATTTATCTTCATATAGAAGCAAAATGGTAATTTTTGTACATATATTAATTTGAGAAAATTTACTCGGACATGTTTATGTTTTTTTGTAGGAATTTGGATCCAAGTGGAAGAGGGTTTATGGAAAATATGCATGCATAAGAGAAGACAAGCAAATGAAGATGGAAATAATTCAACTCATGCATCATGGAGGACCCCACTTACCTTAATCTACAATTAGGATCTAATGCACAAATTAGTGGAGGTTAAAGTTACATGCATACTTGATGATGGATTAATTAGAGGCTAATCATAATTTGGTGGCCACACATCCTCAAGGATAATTTGGGTGGTCCCAAAAATATGATTAGTGTTTCAAAACATATATAAATACCCATTATGTTTCATGTAATGAGCTCTTAGCCTCCTCTTTGGTTAGTTTAGTTTTAGGCTAAAAAATAAAGAGAAAAATTCTCTTTTCTTTTTCATGTCTACTTAGCCATTTCTTTCATGTACTTTATGTTATGCAATAGTAATTCATGCTCTTTTCTATTTACTTGCTCTCTTTCTTTTCATGTTAGTAGTATAGATCTTTTTATTTATGCAAGTAGATTATTTTTTATTTATTTCAATTAGCTCCCTTCTTACTTTGCTTGCATTTTCCTTTTATTTATGTTTATGTTGTAATCTACATTTGTTGAAATGATAACAAATATGAGTAGCTAATCCCCTTAAATTTAGGGGTAATGAAGCTCCCTTAATCATGTAGATTCAATATAATTTACTCATTTATGTTCTCTTTTTTTGCTAAATGGAAAATTGCATGTTGATGCAAGTTTATTAATGAATTGCTAGTCTACGATGTTAATCACATATAGGCTATTCTTACACAAATATACACAAGTTACATCATCATCTAACTAATTGATTTTGGTAATGGAAGTGGATTTAGAATCAAAATCTGATGGTTTATGTAACGACCCAGGATTTTTATTAATTTAAAATTTGAATATTTAATTAATTTTAAATATTAATAGGTGAAATTTATAAGTCAAATAAATTTTTATTTGAATTATTGGATTTAATTGAATAATTAAATCAATAATTTAATATGTGAAATTATGGAAATAACTAAAAATTGAGTTAAATATGATTGAAAATGATTTGTAAAATTTTATTTTATCATATTGAAGTTAGAACGATATTTTAGAACTTTTAAAATCGAATTAAAAGTTAATTTGTGAAAATTGAATATTTTAATATTTAAATCGACTAGTGAAAATAGTCAATTTTTGAACAGCCTCAAAATTGGACGAAACCAGTTCCATTGGATCCGTAATAGTTAGTTATTACCAGATTTCAATTTTCGTAGCAATCGGGGTTATCGTTTGATCGTGGCAGCTCGAAACGCATTGAATTATTTTTAATTTTAATTTGGCGAGTTAAAATAGCCATTTTTCAAAAAGTCTCGGATTTCGACGAAACCAGTTTCATCGGATCCGTAATGTGATATTATTGTAAGGTTTCAAATTTCAAGTCGATTGGATTTACCGTTTGTCCGGTACAAATTAAAACGCCTAGAAATCGATTTAAATCGGTTTAATTTAAATTGAACGTTTATTGCCATAACTCGCACAGATGTCCGAATTAGCTTTCGAAACCTGTTCCATTGTGTCCGGAACGTGGGATAAACCCTAGGAACGTCAGTTTCGGCGCGTAAATCGGAGTTCGGAATTTCCGGATGAATAGTGTTCGATTTTTTTCCTATAAATAGCCCCTCTCTCACAAATTATTAAAAAAAAAGAATAAAACCCTAATCTAAACGTTGCAGCCGCCACCCTATTTTCCACGGCCAGAATTCTATCCCCTTCCTCCTCAAAAATCTTTCGATCCAAGCATCGATTGAAGAATCTTTCAACTACAAAATTGAAGAGTGAGATGAGAGCTTCAAGTTGAACGGCTGTGATGGGTTTTCGTTGAGTAGATCGACGGCAAAATTGGGTTAAAAGTCGTGAGTTCGGCCTCGAACTGCGTGCAGATGGGGGGGCCGCACGTGACCGCATTTGGGCCGAGTGTAGAGCATGTGGGAGGCGTTCGAATGAGGGTAGTGTGATGAAGTTTACTCGAGCGAGGAGGTTGCAATATAAAACCCTAATTGTTTGAGTTGGGTTCGGCCATGTTGTGCCTGTACGCGCGTGCAAAATGAACGTGAGGGAGATGGAAGCTAACGTGCGGTCACGATGGGGAATGATGGATCCAAAGGCTGTAAATTGTTTAGGTTAAATTTTTTTAAATATATGTTGTGAATTTTAGTTTAAATCGTGTACAAACTTCATAAATTGATAACTTTTTCATACGAGGTCGAAAACGCGCGAAACCAGTTGCGTTGGAATCGTATGGACGAGCACTACGCGATGGAATTGGATTGGAGTTGTTTGGAGTTAGTGAGAATTTTGGGTAAAATTGAACGTCCGTTTAATTTTATTCGAAATAAATCGCTAAAACGAAATAGAAATCAAGGTGAGAATTTCTCACTCAATCGAATCAGTTTCGATTTTATTTTAAATAGTTAGATTTAAAATATTTGAATGCATGTTTGAATGATGATTGTTATCTATTGATTGTTAAAATAGACATTATGCGCCGTTAGTAAGCGGATGTTATTTATTAAAAACATATACCGCGAATATTTCATAAACAGCGAAATTGGTATTATATATAATAGCAATATATATATATATATATTGGCATATGTATATATTGGAGTTATTGATTTCCCGCATTTGTTTAGCGGATGAGACCCTATTGCGCCGTCTATTAAGCGGATAATATTTAATAAAAACATATACCGCGATAATTTCGTACTGGAGCGAAATTGGTATTGTGCTAATGTTTGTGATGCAGGAAACAGGTTGGAGGGATCCAACTGGATTCCTCAACAGTATTTATTTGATTATGGATATTTTAATATTTGATGGATTATCATATCGATATATGATATCGTTATAGTCGTGATTGACTATTTTGGTGTGTAGCATCATTGGACCAAATTTTGGAATTTTAAAATGATTTTTAAAGTGATTTTGAAAATATACTATATGTTTGGAATCGATCCATTATAAATAAATAACGATATAATTTTTAATGTTATAAAAATTATGATTTTTGAGAAATATAGTTAAAAGTTGATTTTTGAAATTATGGGGTTAATAATTCTATAAAATGGTTTAATTTGGGAAATTTGAATTTATTGTGAAAAGTTTAAATATAGGATTTATAAAATTTAATTATTTTATAAATCAAGAGAACGGTGAAATTATAAAGGAGTTTAAAGACGTTTTAAAGAATAATATAAATTGATTTATATTAAGAGATTTATAAATGGATATTTATAAATTGAAATATTGACATTATAAAACGAGTTTTTATAAGTGTTTGAATGAAGTGAAAATGAATTTCATAAATGAATGAAATTTATAGAATTATAAATGGTGAAGTTATAAATGAAATTTATAAATAGTAAGATTTATAAATTTGTGAAGTTATTTGAAGAATAGATTTGGTTAAATAAATGAATCTTATAAGTTATAAGATTTATGATTTGGAAAGTCTTTAAAAGAACGATTTTGTAAAATAATAGTTTTATAAGCATTTGACTTATAATATGAACGTTTGATATATAATTGAGTTATGAATTGAATAGGTAAATAAAGGAATTTATAAACGTTGTTTTATAAATTCGCAAATGACTTATTTTGATAAGAAAATTGTTGAAACCTATTAATGGAGTTATATTCACGTTTTAGACTGTGAATAATCCTTTGAAATAAAATGGATAAAAGGATGAAATTTGTTAACGTAGTATATTCACGTTTTGAATAGTGAATAATATGTTAAAGGAAATTGTTTTGAATGAGATGTTTAAATTGAATTAAAACGATCTAACGATGTTTTAAATATGTTAAGATTCGAAACTATAGATTTCAACATTTATTGTTGAAATAGACGTTTTCGAGAAATAGAAGGAAATGGTAGACTATAACACTGTTGTTATAGTAAATGATTTCCGAATGGAAATGTTTTGTATAGTATTGGGATTTATATATCTATTTTAATTTCGAATCCCTATACTAGTGATTTTGGGTTGTCGTAACGATGTTTTACGTAACATTCGTTTTGGCCCAAATAAATATGTTTAAGAAAATGATTTCCTTAAAGAATGAAATATATACTTAATCTCGATTTAAGTATATTGAATATTTTTCAAGTGTTGAAAATAAATGGATTTGTGAATTACTTATTAAATAAGTATGGAAATGTTTTTCCAATATAAAGTGAATATTAGAGAATTTATCTTTTTTGAAGATAAATTGAAATGAATAATCGAAATCGAATATTCATAGATATTTTGGATTATAAATTCACTATGGAATTTATGAATGAAAAGGAGAATTGGTTTAAAAATAAATATTGATTTATTTTTGAAGTGTGAAATTATATATCTAGTAAAGATATTTTGGAAAATAAATAATTTGGAAAATTATTTGGAATCTGGTGATGTGTGCATATTCATTGATAGTACAATAACTGACTATCAATATTTCCCTTTGAATGGGTAATTGATGTGATTTGTTTGAATTTGAATGCCACACTTATTTTTGAATAAGCGCTCACTATTCAGGTTAACCGGGAAAGGACCATGGGGTCGTATAACCCACTCCGAATATGTGATACGTCGTTGTGAATTGCATTTGATGACCGGTGTTGAAGACCGAGTATTTGCGAAAGCGATAGGATGACCTATCGATTGTCTCTGCACTGGGTAGCTCCTGGTATAGAGATTTCCTAAGTGATGGGAAATTCGATCGGGATTGTGAATACCCGGATTGCAAGGGCTTCGTGAGAAGTGCCTTCGGTTTTGTTCGAGCCCGGAACAGACTTGTATGGATTGTATGTCTGACATTACAAATTGAGATATAAAGCACATTTCTTTCAAATATATTTCTGTTGGTGGCGGAGAATTTATTCTTTTAGCTTAACACCCTTCTCTGAGACGTACGAGCTCAGAGGTTATGTAGTTGAATGTTATCAGTGATATATTCCCAATTTGGTAATGTGACATGCTGAGTGTTGCTGTAAATGATCATTGTGTTGATTATTTGTGATAGGATCGTTTATTTGATCGTCTATCTTGGTGATCATTTCTATGATCATTTGTTGACCCAAAGCATGGCTTTTGTATAAAGTATGTTTTTGTGGACGAGACTTCGTCGAGCCTCACACCCCGTGAATGGTCAAAACAGGAAAGATGCGGCAAGGTTATGAGGGGTAGCGCCCTTTAGGATGTGTGCATTTCCTTCTGGAAAAGGGTAGTATCATGGTATGGAGCCCAGATACTTACTCATGTTGAAAACACTTTATGATTGTGTGAATTGATTGCGAGCGCTCGGTGAAAGGTCCCAAAGGACCGAGGGATGGCATATTCGGTCAGTTGTTACTCAGTTAGGGGTAACCCGGCCTTGTGTTGGTAGAGATCCGGTTTGGTTCTCGGGGATGTCCATCCAGAGGCATTCTCATGTGGCAATGGGAAGTTCCTTGGCCTGATCATTCGTTGGAAATCCAAAGAAACAATACGTGACTTGTACGGTTTTAGTTGTAGAACCTGCCATCTAATATGGTAGCTATTAGTAGGCATAATATAATGGTACCTATGCTGGCTAAGATTTATATTCTACTTTCGAAATGAATTTTTTCTCTACACTATGAACTAGTAATAATATCAAATGTTCTTTTTAAATGCGTATCAAGCATCTTTGACTATCATAAGGAGAAATCTCCTTCAAGTCTGCGTTTGCATTGTGTGTGTGGCGGGAAGTCTTATGTTAGTCTCATTTTTAAAAGCATTGCGAATTGACTTTAAAAATATTCCTCTATTTTGATTTTAAAGATAAATAAACTGTTTTGAGTTCTCACACCAGTCACATGACTGACTCGGAGTTTATTGTTTTCCTTCCTAAACTCTGGGTGCCCACCAATTTCCACACGGGCGGTTAAGAGTTAGGTTTATCAGGATATTCTGGAGTTGCAGGAGGCAAGCTGGATGGCATGGCGTATTACTAGTATATAGTATTTCTTTTTCCGCTGCACTGTTTGTTGTTGTTGTTGTACACTCTGATGATATGATGTAATGAAATGTAATGTATAAAATGTAATAACTGATATAGTTCTTTGGTTAAAGATTATTCATTTATTATTATATGTTGTTCCGCTGCGAATTGTGAGATTCTGTTATTGTTCTGCTGTTTTCTGTTCCGTTCTATTTTCTATTTTCTATTTTCTTTTCCTTCTATGTTCTACCTTCTTCTCTCTTCTTCTTTCTTTTTCATTTTCTTTTTCTTAAACCCTCAGTGTTCGGTTTTCCGTCGTTCGATTGCTCGGCAGTCGATAAAGTGAGTATCGATGTTGAATTTTCGGAAGACGAAGAATCGGGTCCTGACAGTTTATGTTACCAATTCAATAGTAAATTAGTCCTGACTAAAATAGATTTTATTTTTAGTTTCATTGTCATTTTCATGAGAGTTGATAAGTGAGTTTGGATGGTGTATTAAAGTTTGATGGTTTATATTGGGCTAATTAATAGCACAAATAGGCCATACTTGGGATAAAAACACATCAATCAAATTCGCTAATGACCAAAAAAGAGAGATCATAATTTCATGTTGTGTTGATTTATGTGATTATGAGAGTAGATTTATCTCTAAATTATTTTTTAGTCTCATAATTTTCATTCACTTTTATAGTGGTTAGTTTTTGCAATTTTTTATAGTTAACAACACTCAAATTCTTGGTTTAATTTGATTGAGTAGAAATTTAAAATCAACTAAATTCCCTACAGATCGACACGTACTCGTCACGTACTAAAATTGTACGTCATGCGCTTGCGGTTATTTTTAATTAAAAAATTTCGGCTATTTTTCTAATCCGATAGAAAGTTAACTGCTAAACAAGTTTCTGGCGCCGTTGGCAGGGATTTAATATGATTTGAATTTATATTCTTCAAATTATTTTCGTTTGATTTTTTTTGTATGTGTTAGTTTGAATTATAAAACAAAATTTGTGTGTTTGTGTGATTTTCGCTTTCATTTGATTTGGCACTTATTCTTATTCTAGTTGAATTTGCATTTCATAAACACATACACACACACAAAATTTCAAAAAAACAAAAAAAATTATTATTTGCATTTGCTTTATATTCACATTTTTTTTTATTTTACCTTTTTACAAAACTGTGCACCGTGCAACACATAACTGTGCACCGTGCACATTTTAGTGCATCAACCCCATATACCCCTGAAAACTGCAGCAAATCCCCTCTGATCAACTTCCTCCCCTCTGCCTATCAACACTTTAACCAGAGAACCCCTTACTTACTGCTGCCACATTTCAATAAACTGCCATCTCCAACCATACCATCTCCTTAACCACAAAATATCAACTGCTACCACTTGCCTTTACACCATATCACACACACATTGCCGCTTACCACCCTGTCACTTACCACCATTATACATCTGCACATATACACCAACATCATCCATCATCATACCATACTTCACAAATTTCCTCTACGAATACTACCATTGCAGTTCCATCCAAACAACCGTTATTGCAATCAACTTCCCACTGCCCCATCAAAACTGCTATCTACAATTTCCAAAAAATATATTTTGTTAATGTGAATTTCATTGTGTGCTTGTTGTTTTTCCTTTGCATTTTCATTTCTATATATATAAAACATATACAATTTCCAAAAACAAAAATATTTTATTATTTACACTTGCATTTTTTTTTTGCATTTACAATTTTCTCCTTTTACATTTACATTTTCCTTTTTTTTACTGCACTACCACGACTGCCTCTTGCCTACACATGCATCAACTGTTCTTCTCACCACCTAGTCAACAGCCTCCTCTGCATCATTCCAAAACACTTTCAGCAACTCCTCTTCCTACATCAAAGTGCCACTGTCTTTCACCAATATACACATCCTCCACCCACTTCATACCACCTACAACATCACCTCTGTCAAAATCCATAACCAACTACCATACTTCTTTATATACAACACATCACAAACCATATTTCATTTCATCAACCCCTGTTACAAAATTCCCATACACCTTACAACTTCAACTGACAAACTCAACTATTCCTGCTACCACCTCTGCTAACCAAGAACCAAACATACCATAAAACTTGCATGTAACAGACCACAATCACACCACTGTCTCACAACCATTCCTCAAAACTGCTATACAACATCAACATCTACCTGTTACATTCATCCACTGTCATAAACAAACCGCGATGCCAACTTTCATCACCAACCCCTATAGACCATACTTCAGCCATAGTGTAACTTCATAGCCTTTTCTGCTACCATCCTTCTGATCATCTCCACATCACCACACTACTTACCTGTCACCTGCATCAACACACAGTACTTCATCAACTTCCAATACAACAACTTCGACTACACACCCACCCATACTGCCTCACCTCCCTTCACATCTGTTTGTCGTCACCAATACCTGCTAACTGTGCACATTCAACAAACTACTCCACCCACCTGAAATACTCCTTCAAACTTCTCCACTACCCTGCAAACTTCTCCCTAACCAGTCACAGCCTCCTCTCTGTTTCCACTTATCTCCTTCACAAACACTGTTGTGCACATCTGTGCATATTCTAGTGCATACATCATCAACTTCAGAAGAAAAAACACACATCAAGCCAAACACCCACTTCTTCCAATCGCCTTGCACCAACCCTTACCCAAACCACCATAGTACGTCCAACCACCTCTTTTACATTTCTTCCAGTAGATCCCCTTTAGCATCACATCAATCTTGCCTGCTTGATAGAACATATTTTACATATATTCTAGGCGTTAGAATATTTCTTGCATTTACTCGCCGATACTATATATATATATATATCTTTATTTGGTTAGTATTTATTTATTTACCTTTGTTTTAGCAAATCAGTTGGCTAATTTGTAGTCTATCTTTACTCTTGTAACCATATATATTGTTGGATGTTGAATAATTGGCAGGAAATTGATTTCTAAGTTGATTTTTAGCATGGTATCAGAGCCTCTTACGATCCTATTCTCCTTACACTACCCTCACCTATCTTCTTCTCCATTCTTCTTCTTCTATCTTTAATTCTTTTCCATGGCAGACTCGTCCAAGTTTCATCCCGCACTCACCATCACTAATGTTAAATCTCTTAATCCCTGACATTAGATAATGAGCAAGCCATGTATCATTCTTGGGCTACTATGTTTACAAATCTTGCTAGATTTCAAGATCTTTATGATCACTTGGTTCCACCAACGGAGGAAAAGTATATTGCTGCCTATGCCCAGGCTAAATCCGCTGATCTGGCTCTTTAGAGGCATTTGGATGCCGTTGTCTTGCAATGGATTTACAGCACCATTTCTTCCGATCTTCTCCTCGTTATCCTCATACGTAATGACACGGTAGAGGGGACATGGAACCGTCTTGAAGCTCTTTTTCAGGACAACAAAGCATCTCGGGCTACCCATCTTGAGGAGGACTTTACGAACGATGCTTTTGAGACTTTCAACTCGATCGACAATTATTGTAATTATCTACAATCTCTGGCGGACAGGTTGGCTGATGTTGATGCTCCGGTGACAAATGGTCGTCTGGTTTTACATCTCACCAGGTTCTTACCAGAGGCGTATAATGGTACGGTGGACTATATACAAAATCAAGAGCCTTTGCCATCCTTTGAGAGTTGTCGTTCAAGGTTGAAAATGGCTGAGTGTACTATCAAGACTCGTCAAGCTCGTGAAACTGATGGTTTTGGGAGTCGGTCCGGTGGTGCTGCCATGGTTACCACCGATTCATCTGCAAGCAACAAGCGCAACAAAAATAATAAAGGGAGGAACAATTCGAAAAACAATGGAAAGAAAAAGGCTCACCAAAGTATTAATGGGTCCAGTCCTAGACAGCTGCCATATCAGCAGCACCAGTGGCGGCCACGTCAGCAGGCCCCACCGCCACAGTGGCAGCAGATGTGGCAGCCTAATTGGGGAGGGTGGACTATTCTTCCCTACCCAATTCCCGCATACTCTTGGCAGCCAAGGCCCAATCCAGCGACCCAAACTCCCTCCTCTTCTGGGTCAAGCTTACTTGGGTCCAGACCTCAAGCTTTCAATGTTGTTGCTCCTTCTGCTCCTAGCTACACGCCCATCGACAGTGAGGCCGCTATGCATGCTCTTTCGTTCTTTCAACCAGATGGGAACTACTACATGGATACTGGTGCTACATCTCACATGACGGCGGATGTAGGTATTCTCTCTTCTTATTTCAATTCAAGCAATAAGCATCATAACATTGTTGTTGGTAGTGGTCATTTAATTCCAATTATTGGTCATGGTCGCACTACATTACCTCCACCTTATCCACTATTTACCCTAAATAATGTGTTACATGCTCCTAGGCTCATTAAAAATCAGGTTTCTGTTCGTAAATTTACCACAGATAAAAGGGTTTCTATTTCTTTTGACCCTTTTGGTTTCTCTATTAATGACTTACAGACGGGGAACGAACTAATGAGATATGATAGCATCGAGGGTTTATATCCACTTTTCTCCAACTCTTAAGCTATTTCTTCCAACAATCATTCTGCTTTTACCGCTTTGCCTTCGAATATTTGGCACCATCGTTTAGGTCATCCTAGTGATGCTATTCTTAAGTCTCTTTGTAGTAAAAAGTTTGTTGATTGTAATAAGGCTTGTAAAACTTTTTGTTCTTCTTGTCCTCTTGGGAAACATTCTAAGCTACCTTTTTATGATTCAGTGTCATATACTTTTCTTCCGTTTGATATTATTCATAGTGATCTTTGGACTTCTCCTATTGTTAGTACTTCCGGCCATTGTTATTATGTTCGTTTTCTTGATGACTATAGCAAATTTTTGTGGACTTTTCCTATTGCAAACGAATCTCAGGTCAAACAACTTTTTTTAGCGTTTCATTCTTTAGTCAAGACATAATTTGAACGTAATATTAAGACTTTTCAGTGTGACAATGGTAAGGAATACATTAATGGCACTTTTAAGGATGTTTTTGAGCAACATGACATGCTTTTCCGTCTCTCATGTCCCCATACATCTGCTCAAAACGGAAAGGCCGAAAGACACATAAAATCCATAAATAATATCATCCGGACTATTCTTGCTCATGCATCTATGACACTCTCCCTTTGGCATCATGCTCTCTCCATGGCTACATATCTTCTCAATATCCTTCCTTCCAAAGTATTGAATTACCATTCTCCCACTCAAATCCTCTATCAAAGTGATCCGAATTATTAGGGTTTGCGTGTTTTTGGTTGCTTATGTTTCCCATTATTCCCCTCTTCTACTATTCATAAATTACAAGAAATGTTGACTCCTTGTGCTTATTTAGGTCCGACTCCTAATCATCGTGGCTCCAAATGCTATGACATGTCTAGTGGTAAAATTATAATTTGTCGTCACGTTCGTTTTGTTGAAACAGAACTTCCATTCTCCAAACTCCACAAAACAAAACCTTCGATTTATGATTTTTTGAGTGACAATATTAATTCTTAATTAATACATCATTTATCTCAAAATACCACACCACAAAATATGCAACTTGACCCAACAAAGCAGCCTAACGACTCGTCCTCTCTTCCTCAATCTGGGACATGGTCTCACACATGCCCAGATTCCACACCTCCCACTGCTGCCCACACTTGGTCCTCTACTTCTTTAGGCCAGATGTAGTGGCGGCCCACTCCACCTTTTCACCTTTTGGACGACATTACCTCCCGTAGTCCTATTGCCTCCTTTAGCCCATCCTCTCTTCCCCACAGCCCAACCCCGTCTATGAGCTTCCCCGCTTTGACCATTCCTCACACCACCCCTAGGCCTCCCAACCCTATTTCAACCCCAATGACCACTCGTGCATCAAATGGCATTTTTAAACCAACCCTAAATACTCTTCCAATTACCAATCTACCACCATTACAGATATTTCTCCTGTTTCGAAAAATCCTGTTAGTGCGCTTAGTGACCATAATTGGAAAAATGCAAGGTTGGATGAGTTTAATGCTTTAATTGACAATAAGACTTTGGAATTAGTGCCTAGGCCGCCTAATGTTAATGTTATATGATTTATGTGAATTTTTCGTCATAAACATAAATCTAATGGTTCTTTTGAGCGTTACAAAGCTTGTCTTGTACGTGATGTGAATACACAGCAGCATGGCATTGACTCTTATGAAATGTTTAGCCCTATGGTTAAACTGGACACCATTAGAGCGGTTCTCAGCATTGCTCTTTCTAAATCTTGGCCCATTAATCAAATGGATGTCAAGAATGATTTCTTGCATGGTCATCTCAATGAAGCAGTTTATATGCATAAACCCATAGGTTTTCGTAACAAAAATTATCCGGATCATGTTTGCCTTTTGAAGAAATCTTTGTATGGATTAAAACAGCTCCTCGAGCTTGGTACCAAAGATTTGCTGATTTTGTTGCTACCATTGGGTTCTCTCACAGTACGTCAGATCACTCTTTATTCATCTATAAGAATGGTTCTGATATTGCTTATATTCTATTATATGTTGATGACATTATACTTACAGCTTCTTCTGTTTGTCTTCGTAAGTACATTATGACTCTCTTAGCTTCTGAATTTGCTATGAAGGATATAGGTCCTCTGAGTTTCCTTTTGGGTATTGCTGTCACTTGTCATGCCCATGGTCTTTTCTTATCTCAGACACATCATGCTGTAAAAATTATTGAACGTGTTGGAATGTCTAACTGTAGTTTATGTCCTACTCCTATTGACACTAAGTCCAAACTAAGCGCCACCACAGACACTCCTTATGATGATCCGACTAAGTATCGTAGTCTTGCAGGTGCTCTTCAGTATCTTACATTCACTCGACCAGACATTTCCTATGTTGTGTAGCAGATCTGCCTTCATATGCATGGCCCGACTAATGAGCATATGAAAGCTCTTAAGCGTATCATACGCTATCTCTAGGGTACCTTTCTTTTGGTCTTCACTTGTACAAATCCAATATTAATCGTATTATGTTATATATAGATGCAGATTGGGGTGGTTGTCCTGACACCCGTCATTCTACCTCTTGTTATTGTGTATTCCTCGAAGATAATTTGATTTCTTGGTCTTCGAAACGCCAACCTACTCTTTCTCGTAGTAGTGCTGAGGCGAAGTACAGGGGTGTTGCTAATGTTGTTTCTGATTCGTACTGGATCAGAAATTTGCTTCTAGAGTTGCATTTTCCTATTCAAAAGGCTACTCTAGTTTATTATGCAATGTGAGTGCTATATACCTATCCTACAATCCCGTCCAGCATCAACGTACTAAACACATTGAGATGGATATTCATTTCATGCGTGAGAAAATAGCTCGTGGTGAAGTGCGTGTGCTTCATGTATGGTCCCGTTAACAAATTGCTGATATTTTTACAAAAGGGCTACCGCGCGTATTATTAATGATTTCAAGGACAGTCTAAGCATACGAGAACCTCCCGCTTTGACCAGGGGGTGTTATAGAATATATTTTACATATATTCTAGTCGTTTCTTGCATTTATTCCCTGATACTATATATATCTTTATTTGGTTAGTATTTATTTAGTTACCTTTGTTTTAGCAAATCAGTTGGCTAATTTGTAGCCTCTTTATTTGGTTAGTATTTATTTAGTTACCCTTGTTTTAGCAAATGAGTTGACTAATTTGTAGCCTATCTTTACTCTTTTAACCATATATATTATTGGACATTGAATACAATCGGCAGGCAATTGATTTCTAAATTGATTTCTAACACTGCCCCTCCATAAACATACTGCCACCAGTCATACAATTGCCCAAGAAAACGACTTCACTTACCCACTGTGCAACTTCTTTGGCCATACTTCCCAAACTACTAGTTCTGCAACCACTATTCAACAGTGCACCATTCTTCTTCTCTGACAAACACCCCCTTCGTCCCTCTACTTGTCTTCATAACTACTATCACAACAACATCCCACCAGAACCTGAAAACCAAAAAAGCCGAATCTCCTTGAATCACCTCCTACAACTACGACCAACAATCGACCACCCAATCATTGAAACCACAATTCACACAAACCAAAATCACCGAACTCCATCGCAGTAACCAAAACCTACAACCCACCAACTTCCATCGCCTCCCTCGGTTCCACAAACCATCAACTCCATACTTTACTTCGCTAGCAAAAACACAACCGAACCCCTTCATCAACTCCTAATCGTTTTCCCTCTTTTTTTCGAGTAACGTGAAGTATCAATTTGATTTATGAAATTCAATTTGATTTGGTAGTGAAATTTTGGTGCTCTGCATCATTTTTTTGATCGAAGAGTTGTGATATGTTTGTGAAAGTGAAAAATTGATTAGTGGGCTGGGTTATAAGTTTGAAGGCCTGAGTAAAAAATTTCTTTTAATTAGTTTTCTTTTGTTTAATTTGTTTTGTTTTAATTATTTTAGTCCATCTTTATTTTATTTTAAAAAAATTGCTTCTTTTCCAATTTTCTTTTATTGTTTCTAATTTTCAAGCGTTGATAAAATTTTCGGGTTGCAAAAGTAGATAAGGAGAGGATTTGCTGCTAAAATTTCTTGCTTGTTTACTTGAAAAAAATCGCTGCTAAAAAAAATAAATTGCTAATAATTCTGCACACTCTGGTATCGTGCTTTCATCTCTTGTTTTAATTTGCTTTGCATTGTTGGTTTCTTGCATTTAAAAAAATTCAAAAACAAAACCAAAAACAAAATCAATTTGTCGTTGCATTGTTTAAATCAAGTTTATTTTCAGTTTGCATTCATATCATCTTTTTTTATTTTCTAAGGACAACACCCAAATCCACATAAGGTGGGGGATTTCATCACTCCTTTGCCCATAAATTGCATATCATCTTAGAATTTGATTAATAATTACAGTTAGACATCAGACTTAAGAATGTCACGAGCTCACCTAGGGCTTAATTGTATATTGATAAATTGTCCTCTTTCGACAATTTAATTTATGTGTAGGCTACGGTAGAGCAATAATTAGTTATAAATATTACGGTGATTCATAAATATTATACCGATTGTTTCTCTTCTTCGGTTGCATTGCTATGGTGATTTGTAGTGCACAGATAAATCATGTCCGTTGTCTAGCCGAGAACTATCTTTTTCAATTAAGACAATGCATGATTATACAGTTTTGTGTTAGGGGCTATTAAGGATAAAATTGTAATTAAGTCCTTTGTATTCATTTAGTTGCATTAGTTTGTGCATATTTAAAAAAAATTCAAAAGCCAAAACAAAAAAAAGTGTATATATTCCTTAACTTGGTTTTAAATCCTTTCTTTTGAAATTTTTCAATCAAAATCAAAAATTAAGTTGGTTTTTTTAGAAAAACAAAAATCCTAAAAAATGTACTCTTTTCAAAAAAAATTGAAAAACCAATAAAAAAAAATCAAATTTCCCTTTTGACAAAATAAATTCTTTTTGGTAAATATTTTTTTATAAAAAAAGAACATTCTTAAAAATTTCTAAATTTTCTTACTCGCGTGAATTTTATAATACGTGTGAAAAATCAATATAATCCATATACTTTCACATCAAATTCTTATTGATATTTTAATAACAACTACTGTACAAACAATTCGAATTTTGAACCATAAAGTTTTCAAAATGATGACCAACCCTCAAATCTTGAAAAGGATATTTAAACTATTTCGTCTTTGCTTGAACTCTCCACACAAAATGGTCAAAGGATAAATGATTTCTGTAATTCATATTTGTGTAATAACTCAAGTCAAGGATTTCAAAATAATCAAAATTTGAATTCACTTCAGAATTCAAATGATTTCGATTGTAACCCATGCCAATTCAATTTCGAACTCCAAAATGAATTTAAAAATCAAAACGAAAATGGAAACGGCTGTTTAAATAATTTTAGCATTGAAAGTTATTTCAATGATGGTGAAAATTTTTACTCTCAACAATTTCAAAATTAAATTCTCAAATTAATAATTATAAATTTGATTTTTTTGAGCACATGGACCAAATTCACAAAGATCACATAGATTTATTGTTTGAAACATATATGAAACAATATGGGAAATAAAATCGAATCCCAATATGTGACTAGTCAAGTGGTAATCCATCTTTAACAAAAATTGACGAGTTTCAAATATAAATTTTGAAATTGAAAATGACAATCTTAATGAAGTTGTTGAAAATGCGGTAATTAAGTTGGATTATAATTCCTTTGTGGGTGAGTTAAAATTCGATATTCCTTTTTTCGATGTTGAAAAATTGAACACAACAACTTTGGATTTTGAACATGATATATGCAATGAAGTTGTGAATAATTCAACAAAGGAAGACAAATTTAATGAAAACAATTTGTTTATACTTTTTGATGATGAGTTGTTGAATTCTGAAGGGGAAGATTTAAATCACCATTTTGATTTTGAACTCAATGATTCTGTAGAATTTTTCAATGATAAGCTTGAATTTTAATCTGATGAAAATAAATTTGAACTTCAACCAATTGTTCTATTTGTCCCGAAAATCATTGGAAATAAAACAACTCACATGATTTTTAATAAAACGACATTCGTTTTCCCAAATCAACATTCAATTTTGAAATCTTTTATGATTTGGTTTTTTTTGCTTAATCTATGTCTCTCATACTTGACGAAACAAATGAATTGGTCTTTGGAAGACCACTTCATTTATTCTTTAACAATATATTTTCAGATGTCGTGTAAATAAGAACTGTAACGACCCGCCGCTCTGTCCGCCTCTAGTCGGTAATTAAACCAGCTAGAAACGTTCAAAATGACGGATTGTTAGTTAGTTTATAGAGTTTAAACAGAATCAGCCACAGAATCACAGAATAATCACAATATTATTCATAAATAAATTTTTCTTACATACATATATCAGAGTTTGTACAATGTATTAAATTTTTATACAGCGGAACAATTTATTTTCATTAAGTACAAGGAAAATTTTTTTGGAAAAACTTCAGTGAAGTGCTTTCCCCTCTCTCTCTAACTTCGCGGCCTGAAAATCTTCAAGCTGTAAAAATACTCGGTCTGACCCGAGTATTACATTCAAAAGAAAATAATACACAGGTCAGTCTAATTCAAACTCAGTTATTAGTGCATAGAGGCAATAATAATCAACAATTAGATGACAGTCAAATATATTTTACCTATCCGATCCTTTAACAAGAAATCGGATAACGGTAAAATATAACACTTAACAGTGTTAAACAACAATTCAGTAGATTCAGATTATCAATGAGATAGATGAAGGGATTATTGATGAAGATAATTTAGAAAACAATCAAGATTTTTCCTAAACGGCAATTTACAACCAAATCATCAAAATCGATTCAAAGGATATTGAATTGGCAACATTAAATAATTTTCATCAAAAGAAAACATCAATTTAAAACATTAAATTTGGTAGGGCTGCAGTACACGCACTCGCGTACGGCCTCGCCACATCAACTTGTCAACTCCGTGGCTGCAGTTCACGCTTGCGTGCACTGCCTCGCCACTACAACTTGTGAAATAAAACAAGTTTCCAAACAACTTATTACTGCACATTTCAACAAGTGCAAATTTTCATAAAAATGAACTGCAGTCACTAATGAATACAAGGGCGAATCTGCAATCAAAAATTTGCAGCCACCACAAGTACACAAAGCACAAAGGCTCGAATGACCCAATGCGCGAAGACAGGGGTACAAATTACCTGGAAACAGCAACATGAGGTGAGGGCACCAAAACATGGCACCACAACACCAATATTTAAATAACAAAACATCAGTACCAATCAAATGCATATATACAAGAGGGGCACAGCAAATACAAACTGCACCAACACAAGTATGCAAGGGCAAACTGCAACGATACCACAAGTACACAAGACTGCATCAAAAAGATCTCATATGCAAAACTTTAACAAATCAAAACAGCATTAAAGAATGCATAATGTTATCATGCCTAGAATGCAACTGCACAGGCAGGTAGGCCAGGTAGTTTTAAAAAAATGGTATTCATGTATACCCAAAATTTGAAACAAAGGCTACTATACTCAAATGCAACAGTGAATGAAGTGGGTAGCTGGCTCTAGTAATAGCAAATCTACACAACATGAAGACAATGCTACAGGAACAACTACAAGTGAGTACGACAACAAGTGATGCATCAGTGAAACAATTTTACACTTGCATATAACATCAATGTGCACAAGTGGATTTGCATATTAAATATGCAAGCAGAAGTTGCAATGAAACAACAATAATGCTCAAGTATCTGCATATTAATTATGCAAAACCAAAGTTGCAGTGAACAACAAAAATGCTCAAGTGCTATCGGAAGTCAAAAACCGAAGTCACAAATGAATTAAAACAGCCTTAACAAATGGATGGAACCAACACAAAATGCAAGTGGATGTGCAGAGGTCACAACTAAATACAAAGAAGAGTGCAGTTCAGCTACTACAATGATGCCAGTTCAAGTAAATTCAAGTCAAAAACCGAGAAATTCACAAGAGACAGTGACTTAAATCTTTGATTTAAATATCTGTTTTCCAAACTTGCTTTCAACTTTTACATTTAAATTTAGAAATCTGCAACAGTTACAGGTTCCATTTAAATTCAATTCACAAACCACTTCTTTTACTTATCATTTCTGAGTTATTTAAAACAACTCAATTTAAATTCAAAGCTAACTTGAAATCACTTTTAACCCTGGATTAAACTTAGTTAACATTGACATGAGACTTACACTCTGCTTCCAGTTTCCAAAAATAACAGCTCAGGTTCGAACTACATAGCATCACATAACTAGCAACAGAAAACTTCGGGCTAAATACTTTAAATCCATGAGTAAATTCTCGAGTTACCCGAGGCTATATGCCAACATCTCAACTAACAAGGTATAAAAATAGGCAAACTTCATCCAAAAATAAAAACTGAATCCTTCACCTGAATACAAAGGCAACTGCAAACAAGCTAGTACAAGAAACGCAGCAGTACACATAGGCAATGCAATTTCAAATGGGGATATGAAAAATGCCCAAGTCATGAATCAGTAAGCAACGTAAAATTTTCCAGTCGACAGAAGGTTGTGCCATGGTGACAACAACCTCATATATACACACATAAATGCATATATATATGAAATGCAGTCACAATTTCAAAAGGAAAAAAAAAGTCAGAGGAAATATAAATGCAAACTGCACATGAATGAAAAACACATGAGCTCAATGCATCTAAATGCTCAAATATACAACTAGTGTATATCTGTTCATGAAGACAGCAGTTTCATGCTAAGCAAAACAGTGGCCGAAGCCAAAAGGAAGTCGAGAAACAGTCGAACAATTTCATGTTGACAGCAAAAGTGACGAACATCACAATCGCAGTACGAGTTCATATATCAACATCAATTTCCAACATCAACAAAAACCAAGTTCAATATAGTGAAGACCGATATCAACAGAGGAATGTACAAAGTCACTACCGAAGTTACATGCAAATCAAGCAGTAATTTCGAAAATCAAAATCATTTGCAGTTCAAATTGCGCTGTAACCTAGCTACAAATATCAATTAGCTATTCAAGACCGAAAGTCAATCAAGTATTCAAACCCGAGTAGATGTATAACATCAGAGAAATCAAGACCTAAGTCAAATTACACAGCAACCGAATCATACGTAAAAAAAAAGAAAACAGAAGAATCACTGAGGGTTCGAATTAGATGTGAGTGGTAAAGCACTCACCTTTTTCAAATGAATTGGGGCAGCACGCGAATCGAAGCAAGCCGAAGCCCTAAATGGATCGAAGAGGGAGACGAGACTCGAAGACGCCATTAATTCTTCGTTTATTTTTATTTTATTTTTTTCTGAATTGAAGGGGGTAGGGTTTTGAATGAATTGGGGGCTTCGTGTTTTTAAGGGGAAGGGGATCGTGAATCTTGCGGGGTTGAAGGCGTGGAACACGGCAAATATAACGGCGTGTTTTTGGCTGATAAGGTAAGGTCATGTATACTTATTATTTTATTTATTTATTTTTTATTTTATTTACTTTTTATCTTTTTCTCTTTTTTTTTTCAATTTAAATTCAATTAATTTTTTTGTTATTTCTTTGCTTTGTTTTTGTTTTGTTAAAATTATGTTGTTTGAATTTTTTTTAATTATGCGTATTCCTTTATTTATTTTATTATATATATAATTATATTTTTATTTTTATTTTGAATTCAATTTTGTTTTGTATAATTTTTTTTTCTTTAAATAAACTTATAAACGTTTTACAGTTCAACATCAATTTATAAGTTTACATAAATATAATTCGTAAATCCAAACTATTTTTTTCTCTAAGTCCTTTGTTTGAATTTAAAATACAATTTCTAATATTCAATTTCAAACTTCAAAGTTAAATTCAAATTTCTATTCAACTTTAAATAGATTAAATTCAAAAATTTAATCGCCAACTTCATAGTTTTATTGGAATTCAATTTAAAATTATCTCAAATATTTAAAATTAATTAAATATCTTCATTTTTAAATTGTTCAAAATTCAGGATCGTTACAATCTCCCCTACTTAAAAGAATTTCGTCCCGAAATTATAAGTTAGGAAAAACGATTGCTAAAATCTCAGCGATATTTATATCCTACACAATTTTACCAAGTTTCAAACTCATAAATAAATATAGAATTCATTCCATTTATTTCATTTCACTAGTTTTGTTCATCGATTTCAATAATCAAGACACAAAAGTCTTTTACTAAATTTTTGACTTACAAAAACTCAGATTTTTAAACTTGAAATCTTTCATGCTAAATATTTGCATAATATATCTTATCCAAAAGCTGTGGATTTTCAAGATATTCAAAAAGATCTTCTTCCTTAATTCATTAAGTTAGAATTATGTAATTCTAATTTCAGATTATTGATTTTCTATTCAAAGTTTTGAAAATACTTGATAACTCAAAGTTTAACAAGTCCATCGTCGTTCTTACAGACTTTTAGGCATACGCTGGCCAGGCGCAAGACTAAAAATCTCCAAGTACTAAACATACTTGCTTCAACTCCCAGTGAAAATACTTTTTTTTAAAAATTCTTTTAAAAATGGATATGGAAAGCCCGTTCCCCCATGGATCACAGTTTACCCGGCGGTTTCGCTACTATCTCAGTAGAATCGCTTGTAATCTCAGATTTCTCATCACTCCTGAATTTCGCCATGGTTGTCGCCTTAGATCGCGGTCCACACGGTGGTTACGCTAGTATCTCAGTAGAATCGCTCGTAGCCTTAGGCATCACGCCCCTCGAATTACGCTTCGGTTTCTAGATCGCAGTTTACTCGGCGGTTGCGCCACTATCTCAGTGGAATCGCTTGTAACTGTAGGCATCACGCCCCACGAATTACGCCAGCATCAATCACATAATCCCAAACACGATGATCCATCGTGGGGGATATCATATCAGTCCCATTGGACATTCCACTAATGGAATTCTACGTAGCTACGATTTACATTGGACACTCCACCGAGTTCCAATCACTTTCACATATAATAAATGGAAGGTACATTTCCATATCCTCAGTTTTTAGAAAACATATGTTATATACATATAGTACTTCATTTCACATTTCGTACTTATCATACCTATGTAAACTTACACAGGATTTTCATAATAATGACTTTCTAAACTGATAGTTTTCGATTATATTCACATATATAAGTTACGAAAACTCATTTTACATTCACTACAAATAGAGGATTCCAATTTTCCATCACGTTTAAAATTTTCCTCTAAATCGATTTGAAAATTTAAGGTTATCTCAAACCTAATTCACATTCACAATCCAATTCATTATCGACTTCACATTCGATTTGGATTTCACGTTACATCGTCAATTCTCAACACATAATTGATGTCTATCGATATATAACCTCTAAGCTCGTATGTCTCAGAGAAGGGTGTTAAGCTAAAAGAATAAATTCTCCGCCACCACAGATATATATTTAATAGAGATCAAATGATATGTCATCAATTCACAATGTTAGACATACAATCCCAATCGACTATCCAAAATTCAAAGTTGAACTTATATTGTTTTTGGTGTCAAAGTTAAACTCAATTTAACTCAAAATTCAATCCTTTGAAAAAAATTTCCAAGTTGAACTAATTGTTCAAATCTCTTAAAATAATATCTTTACAAGATATATAATTTTCACACTTAGCCATTTGAAACTAATTTCAAATATTCATTTCTCAATTTATCTTTAAAAGATAAAATTTCAAACCTTTCATTTCATATTGGAAAACATTCCCATACTTATTCAATAATAAGTAATTCACAAATCTTTTATTTTCAACACTTTGAAAAATATTCAATATACTTGAATCAAAATTAAGTATATATTCCATTCTTTAAGGAAATCATTCTTTTAAACACATTTATTTGAGTTAAAACGAATGTTGCGTAAAACATCGTTACGACAACTCAAAATCACTAGTATAGGGATTCGGATTTAAGATAGATATATAAATCCCAATACTATAAACAACATTTCCTTCCGGAAACCATTTACTATAACAACAGTGTTATAGTCCACCATTTCCTTATTTCTTGAAATGCCTATTTCAACAATTGAATGTTGAAATCTATGTATTCGATAGTTAATGCATTTTAAAACACTTTTAAAACTATTAACTTTTTCAACTTCAACTTAATTTATAGTTTGAATTCTTCATATTTTTCACAATATTAGTTTTAAACCGATTTCAAACTTTTCAATATTAAGTTTTTCACTTAATTTAATTTTCCGCACGTTTAAATTCAAATTCATCACTGAATTTATTAAACCTATAATGGATTATCATGTTGACAACTTCAAATTTGAAATCTAAATTTCATTTGAACTTTACATTTGCTTTCTATTTCAAAAATAATCAACTAGTTCTTTAGTAAATTATTTATCGAATTGGTTCCATTAGATCTATATTTCCATATTAACTATTTTAGGCAATAGTTTTAAACTTGAAATGTAAACTTCACATCAAAACTAGTTTTGATTCATACAATTAAATCAACAATTAAATTTCATTCCATAATATCACTTTTCTAAAACATATCTGTTTTATTCAATAATATATTCACTGTCCAAAATCGTGAATGTGCTTTGTCAACCAATTTCATCATTTCTACAACTTATTTTTATTTTTAAAGGATTACCCACTGTCCAAAATCGTGGATATATCTCCTTTAATAAGCTATAACAATTTACTTATCAAATTCAATTGGTTTCGAATTTATAAACAATCTTTACAAATTCCCTTTCTATTTATAAATCTTTGATTTATAAATCTTCTTTGTTAATTCAATTCAATTTATATAACTCAGTTATATACCAAAAGTTCATATTATAAGTTAAATACTTATAATTCATTTATTTACTAACTTGTTCTTTACAACGTTTGAAATCAATTTCAAAAGAATTCAGAGTCAAATTCTCAAGTTATAATTCAATAATTCTCTTGGTTATAACCAAATTAACATATCCTTTTATTTCACAATTATTACTCGAAATATTCAAGTTATTCGATTTAAACCAATTTAAACCAATTCACTAATTCGCTAGTTCACTTAACTCATATTTCATTTTCCATAAATCTCAATAATTAGAAAATGAGTTTCCGAACGATCGAAACTCAAATCTAATAAGACCTCACCGAAGAGAACTATCGCAAACTCACATTTAGAGAGAGGAATTTTCAAAATAATTCTAATTTTCAAAATAATTCTAATTTTCAAAATACCTTTTTATTTTAAAGAAACAATTTCATACTTCTTTAAATTTGAAAAGCACTTTCTTTATAATGGTTCTAGTAACTATTCATATTAAACATCATAAACTGAGCTTTGAGTAAACCAAAGCTCTGATACCACTTTTGTAACGACCCGCCGCTCTGTCCGCCTCTAGTCGGTAATTAAACCAGCTAGAAACGTTCAAAATGACGGATTGTTAGTCAGTTTATAGAGTTTAAACAGAATCAGCCACAGAATCACAGAATAATCACAATATTATTCATAAATAAATTTTTCTTACATACATATATCAGAGTTTGTACAATGTATTAAATTTTTATACAGCGGAACAATTTATTTTCATTAAGTACAAGGAAAATTTTTTTGGAAAAACTTCAGTGAAGTGCTTTCCCCTCTCTCTCTAACTTCGCGGCCTGAAAATCTTCAAGCTGTAAAAATACTCGGTCTGACCCGAGTATTACATTCAAAAGAAAATAATACACAGGTCAGTCTAATTCAAACTCAGTTATTAGTGCATAGAGGCAATAATAATCAACAATTAGATGACAGTCAAATATATTTTACCTATCCGATCCTTTAACAAGAAATCGGATAACGGTAAAATATAACACTTAACAGTGTTAAACAACAATTCAGTAGATTCAGATTATCAATGAGATAGATGAAGGGATTATTGATGAAGATAATTTAGAAAACAATCAAGATTTTGCTTAAACGGCAATTTACAACCAAATCATCAAAATCGATTCAAAGGATATTGAATTGGCAACATTAAATAATTTTCATCAAAAGAAAACATCAATTTAAAACATTAAATTTGGTAGGGCTGCAGTACACGCACTCGCGTACGGCCTCGCCACATCAACTTGTCAACTCCGTGGCTGCAGTTCACGCTTGCGTGCACTGCCTCGCCACTACAACTTGTGAAATAAAACAAGTTTCCAAACAACTTATTACTGCACATTTCAACAAGTGCAAATTTTCATAAAAATGAACTGCAGTCACTAATGAATACAAGGGCGAATCTGCAATCAAAAATTTGCAGCCACCACAAGTACACAAAGCACAAAGGCTCGAATGACCCAATGCGCGAAGACAGGGGTACAAATTACCTGGAAACAGCAACATGAGGTGAGGGCACCAAAACATGGCACCACAACACCAATATTTAAATAACAAAACATCAGTACCAATCAAATGCATATATACAAGAGGGGCACAGCAAATACAAACTGCACCAACACAAGTATGCAAGGGCAAACTGCAACGATACCACAAGTACACAAGACTGCATCAAAAAGATCTCATATGCAAAACTTTAACAAATCAAAACAGCATTAAAGAATGCATAATGTTATCATGCCTAGAATGCAACTGCACAGGCAGGTAGGCCAGGTAGTTTTAAAAAAATGGTATTCATGTATACCCAAAATTTGAAACAAAGGCTACTATACTCAAATGCAACAGTGAATGAAGTGGGTAGCTGGCTCTAGTAATAGCAAATCTACACAACATGAAGACAATGCTACAGGAACAACTACAAGTGAGTACGACAACAAGTGATGCATCAGTGAAACAATTTTACACTTGCATATAACATCAATGTGCACAAGTGGATTTGCATATTAAATATGCAAGCAGAAGTTGCAATGAAACAACAATAATGCTCAAGTATCTGCATATTAATTATGCAAAACCAAAGTTGCAGTGAACAACAAAAATGCTCAAGTGCTATCGGAAGTCAAAAACCGAAGTCACAAATGAATTAAAACAGCCTTAACAAATGGATGGAACCAACACAAAATGCAAGTGGATGTGCAGAGGTCACAACTAAATACAAAGAAGAGTGCAGTTCAGCTACTACAATGATGCCAGTTCAAGTAAATTCAAGTCAAAAACCGAGAAATTCACAAGAGACAGTGACTTAAATCTTTGATTTAAATATCTGTTTTCCAAACTTGCTTTCAACTTTTACATTTAAATTTAGAAATCTGCAACAGTTACAGGTTCCATTTAAATTCAATTCACAAACCACTTCTTTTACTTATCATTTCTGAGTTATTTAAAACAACTCAATTTAAATTCAAAGCTAACTTGAAATCACTTTTAACCCTGGATTAAACTTAGTTAACATTGACATGAGACTTACACTCTGCTTCCAGTTTCCAAAAATAACAGCTCAGGTTCGAACTACATAGCATCACATAACTAGCAACAGAAAACTTCGGGCTAAATACTTTAAATCCATGAGTAAATTCTCGAGTTACCCGAGGCTATATGCCAACATCTCAACTAACAAGGTATAAAAATAGGCAAACTTCATCCAAAAATAAAAACTGAATCCTTCACCTGAATACAAAGGCAACTGCAAACAAGCTAGTACAAGAAACGCAGCAGTACACATAGGCAATGCAATTTCAAATGGGGATATGAAAAATGCCCAAGTCATGAATCAGTAAGCAACGTAAAATTTTCCAGTCGACAGAAGGTTGTGCCATGGTGACAACAACCTCATATATACACACATAAATGCATATATATATGAAATGCAGTCACAATTTCAAAAGGAAAAAAAAGTCAGAGGAAATATAAATGCAAACTGCACATGAATGAAAAACACATGAGCTCAATGCATCTAAATGCTCAAATATACAACTAGTGTATATCTGTTCATGAAGACAGCAGTTTCATGCTAAGCAAAACAGTGGCCGAAGCCAAAAGGAAGTCGAGAAACAGTCGAACAATTTCATGTTGACAGCAAAAGTGACGAACATCACAATCGCAGTACGAGTTCATATATCAACATCAATTTCCAACATCAACAAAAACCAAGTTCAATATAGTGAAGACCGATATCAACAGAGGAATGTACAAAGTCACTGCCGAAGTTACATGCAAATCAAGCAGTAATTTCGAAAATCAAAATCATTTATGTTCATATTTCTTTCCAAAACTTTTAGCAATTTCTTTCCAAAACTTCAAAATAAAATAAAAAAAAGAAGAAAAAAAAATTCCAAACAAAATTTCTTTTTAGCATATGAAATTACTTTTGAAAAAACACTATAGGATAAATATATGTTTTTCGTTTTAAAATTGAAATTTCTGAAAATTTATAAGTCTCAAAAAAATAAAAATAAAGTTTGATTACAAATAACGGTGGTTTAGCTAGTATATAGGAAGATTCATAGGTGATAATTATGAAGTGTATCTTAATTGAAAATCTTTGTTTAAAAAGTGGTGGATTTAAAGTAAATGTTATAACATTTTTGATCTTCTAAGTTCAATGGTGCTAAGATGATTTCGCAAAACTCTCTCTTCAATAAACAAAAAAATATATAACAAAAAAAGAAAGAACTTTTTTTGTATATATATATATATATATTTCATTAACACCAAGAGTCATGTGTTCACATGCAAGTGTGTACACTCACAATGCTTTGTACCCTTCTCACGTAAGCCCGAAAGACAGTGTACGATCGATATATTTGGCCTCAGTTTATCTGAGTTAGGTGTATGTATATAAAAATACTTTCATTAATCATATCTACTATCAATAGGTGTATACACTTGTGTGTACACTCGTTATCCTCTATATTCCCCTCACATAAGCCTGCAAGGCAGTGCATGAGTAGTATATCTGACCTTAGTTTTCGAAGTTAGGCATATGTAAATATTGTTAATATGAATAAAATTTTCAGATAATGAGAGAGTAAGAAATTGAAATCCAAGCACAATTTTACTTATTTGATTTGACATGTTATTCAAAAGAAATGAAAATACCAGTTTGTAAAAAGTTGATAATCAACTAATGATCCATTTTATAGTTGCACTATGTAATCAACCAAAACAACTAGCCAAACTAGAGTCTAATTGTAATGATAACTTAATTTTTGTTTTAAGTTTTGACAAGTAAAAGGACTTGAATTTATAGATAATGAGCAGAACTTATATTTAACTTATTCGTTTTGATTGAGAAGTAAATTCCATCATTCATAAATATTTTCAAAAACTTGCATTCATATCATTGTAAGTAAATCTTGCATTTAGGAATTTTTCATATTGCATTTGGATTTTGTGGGTAGTATCCATTGAAAACCCTCACTAGACAACATTCGTCCTACTAGGGACACCTACAGGTTTGAAGGCTTGTTTCATACGCTCAATGCAATCATGTTTCCTATGAAAACAAATTTATCTTAATTTAGTTTATTCAAGGATGAATAAAAAGAGAAATGTAGGGGTATTTGATGTGCATGTAAATGTGCAATATTTTTATGTTCATATTTAATCTAATTTAATTAAATAAATGAGCATATAGGATATTGTAACTTTTTTTAACAAAAATTCAAATTATTTTCAAATCATCATTTATATATAGGGCAAAACGGTCATTTTTGTGCATAAATTAATTTGAGAAACTTTACTTGGACATTTTTATGTTATTTTGTAAGAATTTGGATTCAAATGGAAGAGGGATTCATGGAAAATATGCATGCATAAGAGAATACAAGCAAATGAAGATGGAAATAATTCAACTTATGCATTATGGAGGACCCCACATACCCCTTACCTTAATCTACAACTAAAATCTAATGCACAAGTTAGTGGAGGTTAAAGTTACATGCATACTTGATGATGGATTTATTAGAGGCTAATGATAACTTGATGGCTACACTTCCACGATGGCAATTTGTGTAGTCCCCAAAAATATGATTAAGGTTTCAAAACATGTATAAATGCCTCTTATGTTTCATGTAAGGAGCTCTTAGCCTCCTCTTTGGTTTTGTTGGTCTTAGGCTCAAAAGTAAACAAAAAGATATATATTTTCTTTTTCATGGCTAATTAGTCATTCTCTTATATGTAATTTTCTTTTATGCAATGTTATTCTTGCTCTTTTCTATTTACATGCTCTCTTTCTTTTCATGTTAATAGTGTAGATCTTTTTTTTATGCTATTAGATTAGTTTTTATTTTATTTTAATTAGCTCTCTTCTTACTTTGCTTGCATTTTCCTCTTGTTTATGTTTATATTGCAATCTACATTTGTCGGAACGATAACAAATATGAGTAGCTAAACCCCTTCAATTTAGAGGTAGTGAAGTTATCTTAATATTGTAGATTCAATATAATTTGCTCATTTATATTCTCGTTTTGTGCTTAATGTAAAGTTGCATGCTGATGTAAGTTTATTAATGAATTTGATAGTTTATGGTGTTAATCACATATATGCTATTCTTACTCAAACATACACGATTTACATCATCATCTTACTAATTGATTTTGGTAATGGAAATGGATTTAGAATTAAAATTTGATGGTTTATGTTACTATAAATAAGCCATGTTTAAAATAGATTTTATTTTTTTTCATTATCATTTTCATGAAAGTTGATAAGTAGGTTTGAATGGTGTGTTAAAATTTCATGGTTGATGTTGCGCTAATTAATAACATAAATAAGCCATACATAGGATAAACACATCAATTAAATTCACTAATGACCAAAAAAGAGAGATCATAATTTCATATTGTGTTGATTTATGTGATCATGAATGTCGATTTATCTCTAAATTGTCTTTTAATATCACAGCTTTCATTCACTTTTGCAGTAATTTGTTTTTGCAATTTTTTTTAGTTAACAACACTCTCAAATTCTTGGTTTTATGTCACGACCCGTCTTTCTATCTCTAGAAAAACGCATCATGATTTAAGAAAGAAAGGGATAAAAGAAGAAAAGATAGGAAAGAAGAAACACAACAACAATAGATTCTCACAGCGGAACGAATGAAATATAATATATGACATAAAATATTACATAGCATCATATACATCAGAGTTACACAATCTATACAACACATATTAGACAGTTATAAACATCTGTCTAACTATACAACTCAAGATATCACAAGATACAGATATCACACAAACACAGCGGAACCATAATATATCTACATGCTGAAGCCTCCTGCTCCAAATCTCCTTCAGAATTCGTCAAGCTAACCTGAATCCATCGACTACTCATACGTAATATGAGTACCCAAGAGTTTAATAAAACAGAAAACAAACACTCGGGTCAGACAGGGGTTTGGTGTGAGTAAACGGTTTAAAATTGCTTAACTTTAGAAAATCTTTTGAAAAGAAAGGGTATCACGTAAGACTTCTGTAACAGTAACGGATTTTCGTTCTTCGATAATCCGACATCGACACTCACTTTATCGACTGCCGAGAAATCGAAGGCCGAAAACCGAGATGTTATGGGTTTTAAAAAGAATTTAAGAAAAGAAAAGTAGAAAAGAAGAAGAAGAGAAGAAGAAAGAAAATTTAGATAGGGAAAAGAAGATAGAAAATTTTAAAATAGAAAGAAAAGAGAAGAGAAAGGAAAAAGAAAAACAGAAGAAAATAGGACGGAATAGAAAACAACAGAACAACAACAGAATCTCACAATTCGCAGCGGAACAACATATAATAATAAATGAATAATCTTTAAACAAAGAACTATATCAGTTATTACATTACATTTCATTTCATTACATCATATCATCAGAGTGTACAACATCAACAACATCAAACAGTGCAGCGGAAAAAGAAATACTATATACTAGTAATACGCCATGCCATCCAGCTTGCCTCCAGCAACTCCAGAATATCCAGAATATCCTGATAAACCTAACTCTTGACTGCCCGTGTGGAAATTGGTGGGCACCCAGAGTTTAGGAAGGAAAACAATAAACTCCAAGTCAGTCATGTGACTGGTGTGAGAACTCAAAACAGTTTATTTATCTTTAAAATCAAAATAGAGGAATATTTTTAATCAATTCGCAATGCTTTTAAAAATGAGACTACCATAAGGCCTCCCGCACACACACACATGCAAACGCAGAATCGGAGGAGATTTCTCCTTATGATAGCCAAAGATGCTTGATACGCATTTAAAATAACATTTGATATTATTATTAGTGCATAATGTATAACAAATCATTTCGAAAATAAAGATATAAATCTTAGCCGACATAGACATTTCGAACTATGCCTACTATAGCTACTATCCAAACAGTGGTGACCACCATAAGTGAATAGCAGGTTCTACAACTAATACCGTACAAGTTTCGTATTGGGAATTGGATTTCCAACAAATGGTCAGGCCAAGGAACTTCCCATTGCCACTGAGAATGCCTCTGGATGGACATCCCCGAGAACCAAACCGGATCTCTACCAACACAAGGCCGGGTTACTCCTAACTGAGTAACAACTGACCGAATATGCCATCCCCCGGTCCTTTGGGACCTTTTTCCGAGAGCGCTCTCTAATCAATTCACACAATCATAACAAAGTGTTTTCAACATGAGTAAGTATCTGGGCTCCATACCATGATACCACCCTTTTCCAGAAGGAAATGGACACATCCTAAAGGGTGCTACCCCTCATAACCTTGCTGCTTCTTTCCTGTTTTGACCATTTCCGGGATGTGAGGCTCGACGAATTCACGTCCACAAAAACATACTTTATACAAAAGCCATGCTTTGGGTCAACAAATGATCAACACAATGATCACTAAGATAGACGATCAAATAAATGATCCTATCACAATAATCAACACAATGATCATTTCAGCATCACTCAGCATGTCACATTACCAAATTGGGAATATATCGCTGATAACTTCAACTATATAACCTTTGAGCTCGTACGTCTCAAAGAAGGGTGTTAAGCAAAGAATAAATTCTCCACCACCAACAGAAATATATTTGAAAGAAATCGGCTTTATATCTCAAATTGTAATGTCAGACATACAATCCATACAAGTCTGTTCCGGGATCGAACAGAACCGAAGGCACTTACAAAGAAGTCCTTGCAATCCGGATATTCACAATCCTGATCGGATTCACCATCACATATGGAGTTTCTATACCGGCGCGACTCGGTGCAGAAACAATCGATAGGTCATCCTATCGCTCTTGCAAATACCGGTCTTCAACACCGATCTTCAAATGCGATTTATCACGACGTATCACATATTCGGAATGGGTTATACGACCCCATGGTCCTTTCCCGGTTAACCCGAATAGTGAGCGCTTATTCAAAAATAAGTGTGCATTCAAATTCAATCAAATCACATCAAATACCCATTCAAAGGGAAATACTGATAGTCGGCTATTGAACTATCAATGGATATGCATACATCACCAGATTCCAAATAATTTTCCAAATTATTTATTTTCCAAAATATCTTTACAAGATATAAAATTCCAACACTTCAAAAATAAATCAATATTTATTTTCAAACAAATTTCACTTTCACATATAAATTCCATAATGAATTTATACTTCAAAATATCCATGCATATATGATTTCAACTATTCATTTCAATTTATCTTCAAAAAGATAAATTCTAATTTTTCACTTCATATTGGAAAACATTTCCATACTTATTAAAAATAAGTAATTCACAAATCTTTTTTTTATTTTCAACACTTAGAAAATATTCAATATACTTAAATCGAATTAAGTATATATTTCATTCTATTAAGGAAATCATTCACTTAAACATATTTATTTGGGCCAAAACGAATGTTACGTAAAACATCGTTACGACAACCCAAAATCACTAGTATAGGGATTCGAAATTAAAATAGATATATAAATCCCAATACTATACAAAAACATTTCCTTTCGGAAATCATTTACTATAACAACAGTGTTATAGTCCATCATCTCCTTTCATTTCTCGAAACATCTATTTCAACAATAAATGTTGAAATCTATGATTTCGAATCTCAACATGTTTAAAAACATCGTTAGATTGTTTTAATTCTATTTAAAACATCACATTCAAAACAATTCCTTTAACGTGTTATTCACTATTCAAAAATGTGAATAAACTTCGTTAACAAATCTCATCCTTTTATTCATTTTAATTCAAAGGATTATTCACTATTAAAAATGTGAATATAACTCCATTTCTAAGTTATAACAATTAACTTGTCAAAATAAGTCATTTGCGAATTTATAAAACAACGTTTATAAATTCCTTTTCTATTTATTTATAAAAACTTCCTTTTTTATAAATCCTTTTATTTACCTATTCAGTTTATAATTCAATTATAGACTAAAAGTTCATATTATAAGTTAACTACTTATAAAACGATTATTTTACAAAATCGTTCTTTTTAAAGACTTTTCAATTTATAAACCTTATAACTTATAAGATTTATTTATTTAATCAATCTATTCTTCAAATAATTTCACCAAATTTATAAATCTTACTATTTATAGATTTCATTTATAACTTCACAGTTTATAACTCTATAAATTTCATTCATTTATGAAATTCATTTTCACTACATTCAAACACTTATAAAAACTTGTTTTATAATGTCAATTTTTCAATTTATAAATATCCATTTATAAATCTCTTAATATAAATCAGTTTATATTATTATTCTGAAACGTCTTTAAATTCCTTTATAATTTCATCATTTCGATTTATAAAATAATCAAATTTTATAAATCCTATAATTAAACTTTTATCATATATTCAAAAATCCAATCTAAATTATTTTATAAAATCATTAGTTCATATTTCTCAAAAATCGACTTTTAATCGTATTTCTAAAAATCAGCTTTTTAACTATATTTCACAAAAACCATAATTTTTATAACTTTAAAAATTTTAACGTTTATTTATTTATAATGGATCAATTCCAAAAATATAGTATATTTTCAAAAATCACTTTAAAAACATTTCAAAATCCCAAATCTGGGTCCAATGATGCTACACACCAAATAGTCAATCACGACTAACAACGATATCATATATCGATATGATAATCCATCAAATATCAAAATATCTGAAATAAAATAAATACTGTTGAGGAATCCAGTTGGATCCCTCCAACCTGTTTTCCTGCATCCAAAAACATTAGCACAATACCAATTTCGCTCCAGTACGAAATTATCGCGGTATATGTTCTTAATAAATATTATCCGCTTAATAACGGCGTAATAGGGTCTCATCCGCTAAACAAAAAATGCGGGAAATCAACAACTGCAATATATACATATGCCAATATATATATATTGATATTATATATATAATACCAATTTCACTGTTTATGAAATATTCGCGGTATATGTTTATATTAAATAACATCCGCTTACTAACGGCGCATAATGTCTATTTTAACAATCAATAATTTACAGTCATCATTCAAACATGCATTCAAATATTTTAAATCTAAGTATTTAAAATAAAATCGAAATCTATTCGATTGAGTGAGAAGTTCTCACCTTGGTTTTAATTTCCGTTTTAGCTTTTATTTCGAATAAAATTAAACGCGCGTTTAATTTTACCCGAAATTCTCACTAACTCCAAACGACTCCAAACCAACTCCATCGCGTAGTGCTCGTCCATACGATTCCAACGCAACTGAGTTTGCATTTTTTCGACCTCGTATGAAAAAGTTACGAATTTTATAAGTTACACGTATTTTAAATCAACAAATTACAACTAAACCTTCATATTTTTAACCTACATCAAACATTAGCCATAGGATCCCTCATCACTCCATCATCACCGCACATCCTCTCCCTTCTCCCTCTCGTTCTATCTACAGGTCTTGGCCGAACGCATGAAACCCAACAATGAAAACTAGGTTTAAATATTGCAACATCAATACTCAATGAAAATTCGATCGGCAACCTGCAATACGAAGCTCTCACCCTCCTCTATTCTCGGCCTGAAGGGCATAAGGCTCGGCCATGCCTACAGCCTAGGGTTGCGTGCGCAAATCATGACTGTCGGCCCCACTTTGCCTCACCATCGTCGCTCCAAATTCGATCATCACCGTATGGAATCGAAGCTCTCGTCGAGCTCTTCGACTTTGTAGTTGAGCACTTCGCGTGAATGTCGACGGATTGTGAGTGATTGAGGGAAGAAAGTGGGAAAAATCTGGCCATTGGTTTAATATGTGGCGGCTAGGGTTTTAAAATTAGGGTTTTAGTGTTTTTTTTATTTTTTTAGAGTGAGGTTGTATTTATAGGAAAAGCAAGCGTAAACACTATTCATCCCGGGAATTCCGAACTCCGATTTAGACGCCGTAACCAGCGTACCTAGGGTTTATCCCGCGTTCCGAACACAATGGAACAGGTTTCGGAAGCTAATTCGGAAGTATGTGCGAGTTATGGCTGAAAACGTTCAATTTAAATTAAACCGATTTAAATCGATTTCTAGGCGTTTTAATTCGTACCGGACAAACGGTAAATCCAAACGACTTGAAATTTGAAACCTTACAATAATATCACATTACGGATCCGATGAAACTGGTTTCGTCGAATTCCGAGACTTTTTGAAAAATGGCTATTTTGACTCGCCAAATTTAAATTAAAAATAATTAGATGCGTTTCGAGCTGCCACGATCAAACGATAACTCCGATTGACACGAAAATTGAAATCCGGTAATAACTAACTATTACGGATCCAATGAAACTGGTTTCGTTCAATTCTGAGACTGTTCAAAAATTGGCTATTTTACGGTCGATAATTAAATATTAAAATATTCAATTTTCACAAATTAACTTTTAATTCGATTTTAAAAGTTCTAAAATATCATTCTAACTTCAACATGATAAAATAAAATTTTACAAATCATTTTCTATCATATTTAACTCAATTTTCAATTATTTCCATAATTTAACGTATTAAATTATTAATTTAATTATCCAATTAAATCTAATAAATCAAATAAAAATTTATTTGACTTATAAATTCACTTATTAATATTTAAAATTAATTAAATATTCATATTTTAATTTCTAAAAATTCTGGGTCGTTACAATCTTCCCCACTTAAAAGAATTTCGTCCTCGAAATTACAAGTAAGAAAGGTTACAAAATCTATTAACTTTCCAAAATTCATAATTAAACTTCTTACAAATCTTTACTAAGTTTTCAAATCATACTTAGTTATCTTTTCAAAAACAACTACTATCGTTTAACTTTCAACTCTAAAACAAAGTTAAAGTTTTCAAAATTTTCCCATTTTCTCAAAATTTTTCTAACGCCTTAAATTTTCGGAAAAATTCGCCATAGTCTCCTTTGCGCGGCTCGATCCGAAAAAAAAATGACAGTATATATATCACAAATATACATCTCATCAAGTAATGAGGCATCCCGAAGGGAAAAAAAGTATAAAAGTGCGATATTTAATCCGAGATATGTACCTTATATTTTATTAGCAAGCATATACGGCTAATATAGCGCTAAAGCGAACTCCAAATGCGAAGCAAACGCGATCCGCACCTACTAAACTCAACAAACAACATGAGAACCATGCATATAAACCATAGTATCAATATACAACATATAGCAACATAACAACTATATATGTCACATAGCAAATGCAACAAATGCAAACATCGACCAACTAACATCCATATCCAATAAACATTCATTCATATTCTCATTCATATTCAATGAATTGGTTTTAAATTTAAATCATATTTGATTCTTTTACATTGGATTTTGTAAACATTCATTCTCAATTCAATTAGTTAACATTTACTAATTTAAATCAAATTCACTTTCAATTCTATTCAAATTTATTTACTTTCAATTTGAATTTCAATTTCATAGCTTTCAATTTCATTAACACTTAATGAATTACATATAATCAATCAACAATCATATAACAACCAACGTATATTAATTATAACCAAATTCCTTTGCTTATATTCATTCTCATTCAATTTATTCAACTTCTAATAACATTTGATTTTAATGAATTAACACTTATATTCATTATTCATTCAAATTAATTCAATTATTCAATTCAATTACCAAAGTTGAATTTCATTCACATAACTTAAGTTCACATTTCTTTTAATCCACTTGATTATTTACTTCGATACCAAAATCAATTCCATTCAACAACACTTAAGTTATATTTCATTTAACCTTATATTCATTTTTATTTACAACTCATATTCATATAGTTTCATTTCTTATATATATAAGTTTATTTCACAATTGTAAACACTTTAATTATAATTCAATTCTTATATTTCATTTCCTTATACAATTATTCTTTTATTTAGATTATTCAAACAACCTAACAATCAACTTATATACACTTTAATAATTCTGAAAAATTATTCCTTTACATATAAAATATAATCAAGGTAAAATCATTTCATTTACCCAATTTAAAACAATATTGTGCCGAATTGTTCTATTCAAGTGTTTAGAAACCCCTTCGGCATAGTCTTGCGGACCACGCTGACGAAAGTTCATATGCCACTCAATAAACCAATCATCACAATATAAAACAATTTTTATATTCACTAACAAATACGCTCTCATAGCTATTATTACACTCAAACTCATTCTAGAGTACTACTGACTCTATCTCTAATGAGTACTACCCTACAGAACCATGGTTGTCGCTTAACCATCAAAGCTCTGATACCAAATGTAACAGTAACGGATTTTCGTTCTTCGATAATCCGACATCGACACTCACTTTATCGACTGCCGAGAAATCGAAGGCCGAAAACTGAGATGTTATGGGTTTTAAAAAGAATTTAAGAAAAGAAAAGTAGAAAAGAAGAAGAAGAGAAGAAGAAAGAAAATTTAGATAGGGAAAAGAAGATAGAAAATTTTAAAATAGAAAGAAAAGAGAAGAGAAAGGAAAAAGAAAAACAGAAGAAAATAGGACGGAATAGAAAACAACAGAACAACAACAGAATCTCACAATTCGCAGCGGAACAACATATAATAATAAATGAATAATCTTTAAACAAAGAACTATATCAGTTATTACATTACATTTCATTTCATTACATCATATCATCAGAGTGTACAACATCAACAACATCAAACAGTGCAGCGGAAAAAGAAATACTATATACTAGTAATACGCCATGCCATCCAGCTTGCCTCCAGCAACTCCAGAATATCCAGAATATCCTGATAAACCTAACTCTTGACTGCCCGTGTGGAAATTGGTGGGCACCCAGAGTTTAGGAAGGAAAACAATAAACTCCAAGTCAGTCATGTGACTGGTGTGAGAACTCAAAACAGTTTATTTATCTTTAAAATCAAAATAGAGGAATATTTTTAATCAATTCGCAATGCTTTTAAAAATGAGACTACCATAAGGCCTCCCGCACACACACACATGCAAACGCAGAATCGGAGGAGATTTCTCCTTATGATAGCCAAAGATGCTTGATACGCATTTAAAATAACATTTGATATTATTATTAGTGCATAATGTATAACAAATCATTTCGAAAATAAAGATATAAATCTTAGCCGACATAGACATTTCGAACTATGCCTACTATAGCTACTATCCAAACAGTGGTGACCACCATAAGTGAATAGCAGGTTCTACAACTAATACCGTACAAGTTTCATATTGGGAATTGGATTTCCAACAAATGGTCAGGCCAAGGAACTTCCCATTGCCACTGAGAATGCCTCTGGATGGACATCCCCGAGAACCAAACCGGATCTCTACCAACACAAGGCCGGGTTACTCCTAACTGAGTAACAACTGACCGAATATGCCATCCCCCGGTCCTTTGGGACCTTTTTCCGAGAGCGCTCTCTAATCAATTCACACAATCATAACAAAGTGTTTTCAACATGAGTAAGTATCTGGGCTCCATACCATGATACCACCCTTTTCCAGAAGGAAATGGACACATCCTAAAGGGTGCTACCCCTCATAACCTTGCTGCTTCTTTCCTGTTTTGACCATTTCCGGGATGTGAGGCTCGACGAATTCACGTCCACAAAAACATACTTTATACAAAAGCCATGCTTTGGGTCAACAAATGATCAACACAATGATCACTAAGATAGACGATCAAATAAATGATCCTATCACAATAATCAACACAATGATCATTTCAGCATCACTCAGCATGTCACATTACCAAATTGGGAATATATCGCTGATAACTTCAACTATATAACCTTTGAGCTCGTACGTCTCAAAGAAGGGTGTTAAGCAAAGAATAAATTCTCCGCCACCAACAGAAATATATTTGAAAGAAATCGGCTTTATATCTCAAATTGTAATGTCAGACATACAATCCATACAAGTCTGTTCCGGGATCGAACAGAACCGAAGGCACTTACAAAGAAGTCCTTGCAATCCGGATATTCACAATCCTGATCGGATTCACCATCACATATGGAGTTTCTATACCGGCGCGACTCGGTGCAGAAACAATCGATAGGTCATCCTATCGCTCTTGCAAATACCGGTCTTCAACACCGATCTTCAAATGCGATTTATCACGACGTATCACATATTCGGAATGGGTTATACGACCCCATGGTCCTTTCCCGGTTAACCCGAATAGTGAGCGCTTATTCAAAAATAAGTGTGCATTCAAATTCAATCAAATCACATCAAATACCCATTCAAAGGGAAATACTGATAGTCGGCTATTGAACTATCAATGGATATGCATACATCACCAGATTCCAAATAATTTTCCAAATTATTTATTTTCCAAAATATCTTTACAAGATATAAAATTCCAACACTTCAAAAATAAATCAATATTTATTTTCAAACAAATTTCACTTTCACATATAAATTCCATAATGAATTTATACTTCAAAATATCCATGCATATATGATTTCAACTATTCATTTCAATTTATCTTCAAAAAGATAAATTCTAATTTTTCACTTCATATTGGAAAACATTTCCATACTTATTAAAAATAAGTAATTCACAAATCTTTTTTTTTATTTTCAACACTTAGAAAATATTCAATATACTTAAATCGAATTAAGTATATATTTCATTCTATTAAGGAAATCATTCACTTAAACATATTTATTTGGGCCAAAACGAATGTTACGTAAAACATCGTTACGACAACCCAAAATCACTAGTATAGGGATTCGAAATTAAAATAGATATATAAATCCCAATACTATACAAAAACATTTCCTTTCGGAAATCATTTACTATAACAACAGTGTTATAGTCCATCATCTCCTTTCATTTCTCGAAACATCTATTTCAACAATAAATGTTGAAATCTATGATTTCGAATCTCAACATGTTTAAAAACATCGTTAGATTGTTTTAATTCTATTTAAAACATCACATTCAAAACAATTCCTTTAACGTGTTATTCACTATTCAAAAATGTGAATAAACTTCGTTAACAAATCTCATCCTTTTATTCATTTTAATTCAAAGGATTATTCACTATTAAAAATGTGAATATAACTCCATTTCTAAGTTATAACAATTAACTTGTCAAAATAAGTCATTTGCGAATTTATAAAACAACGTTTATAAATTCCTTCTCTATTTATTTATAAAAACTTCCTTTTTTATAAATCCTTTTATTTACCTATTCAGTTTATAATTCAATTATAGACTAAAAGTTCATATTATAAGTTAACTACTTATAAAACGATTATTTTACAAAATCGTTCTTTTTAAAGACTTTTCAATTTATAAACCTTATAACTTATAAGATTTATTTATTTAATCAATCTATTCTTCAAATAATTTCACCAAATTTATAAATCTTACTATTTATAGATTTCATTTATAACTTCACAGTTTATAACTCTATAAATTTCATTCATTTATGAAATTCATTTTCACTACATTCAAACACTTATAAAAACTTGTTTTATAATGTCAATTTTTCAATTTATAAATATCCATTTATAAATCTCTTAATATAAATCAGTTTATATTATTATTCTGAAACGTCTTTAAATTCCTTTATAATTTCATCATTTCGATTTATAAAATAATCAAATTTTATAAATCCTATAATTAAACTTTTATCATATATTCAAAAATCCAATCTAAATTATTTTATAAAATCATTAGTTCATATTTCTCAAAAATCGACTTTTAATCGTATTTCTAAAAATCAGCTTTTTAACTATATTTCACAAAAACCATAATTTTTATAACTTTAAAAATTTTAACGTTTATTTATTTATAATGGATCAATTCCAAAAATATAGTATATTTTCAAAAATCACTTTAAAAACATTTCAAAATCCCAAATCTGGGTCCAATGATGCTACACACCAAATAGTCAATCACGACTAACAACGATATCATATATCGATATGATAATCCATCAAATATCAAAATATCTGAAATAAAATAAATACTGTTGAGGAATCCAGTTGGATCCCTCCAACCTGTTTTCCTGCATCCAAAAACATTAGCACAATACCAATTTCGCTCCAGTACGAAATTATCGCGGTATATGTTCTTAATAAATATTATCCGCTTAATAACGGCGTAATAGGGTCTCATCCGCTAAACAAAAAATGCGGGAAATCAACAACTGCAATATATACATATGCCAATATATATATATTGATATTATATATATAATACCAATTTCACTGTTTATGAAATATTCGCGGTATATGTTTATATTAAATAACATCCGCTTACTAACGGCGCATAATGTCTATTTTAACAATCAATAATTTACAGTCATCATTCAAACATGCATTCAAATATTTTAAATCTAAGTATTTAAAATAAAATCGAAATCTATTCGATTGAGTGAGAAGTTCTCACCTTGGTTTTAATTTCCGTTTTAGCTTTTATTTCGAATAAAATTAAACGCGCGTTTAATTTTACCCGAAATTCTCACTAACTCCAAACGACTCCAAACCAACTCCATCGCGTAGTGCTCGTCCATACGATTCCAACGCAACTGAGTTTGCATTTTTTCGACCTCGTATGAAAAAGTTACGAATTTTATAAGTTACACGTATTTTAAATCAACAAATTACAACTAAACCTTCATATTTTTAACCTACATCAAACATTAGCCATAGGATCCCTCATCACTCCATCATCACCGCACATCCTCTCCCTTCTCCCTCTCGTTCTATCTACAGGTCTTGGCCGAACGCATGAAACCCAACAATGAAAACTAGGTTTAAATATTGCAACATCAATACTCAATGAAAATTCGATCGGCAACCTGCAATACGAAGCTCTCACCCTCCTCTATTCTCGGCCTGAAGGGCATAAGGCTCGGCCATGCCTACAGCCTAGGGTTGCGTGCGCAAATCATGACTGTCGGCCCCACTTTGCCTCACCATCGTCGCTCCAAATTCGATCATCACCGTATGGAATCGAAGCTCTCGTCGAGCTCTTCGACTTTGTAGTTGAGCACTTCGCGTGAATGTCGACGGATTGTGAGTGATTGAGGGAAGAAAGTGGGAAAAATCTGGCCATTGGTTTAATATGTGGCGGCTAGGGTTTTAAAATTAGGGTTTTAGTGTTTTTTTTTATTTTTTTAGAGTGAGGTTGTATTTATAGGAAAAGCAAGCATAAACACTATTCATCCCGGGAATTCCGAACTCCGATTTAGACGCCGTAACCAGCGTACCTAGGGTTTATCCCGCGTTCCGGACACAATGGAACAGGTTTCGGAAGCTAATTCGGAAGTATGTGCGAGTTATGGCTGAAAACGTTCAATTTAAATTAAACCGATTTAAATCGATTTCTAGGCGTTTTAATTCGTACCGGACAAACGGTAAATCCAAACGACTTGAAATTTGAAACCTTACAATAATATCACATTACGGATCCGATGAAACTGGTTTCGTCGAATTCCGAGACTTTTTGAAAAATGGCTATTTTGACTCGCCAAATTTAAATTAAAAATAATTAGATGCGTTTCGAGCTGCCACGATCAAACGATAACTCCGATTGACACGAAAATTGAAATCCGGTAATAACTAACTATTACGGATCCAATGAAACTGGTTTCGTTCAATTCTGAGACTGTTCAAAAATTGGCTATTTTACGGTCGATAATTAAATATTAAAATATTCAATTTTCACAAATTAACTTTTAATTCGATTTTAAAAGTTCTAAAATATCATTCTAACTTCAACATGATAAAATAAAATTTTACAAATCATTTTCTATCATATTTAACTCAATTTTCAATTATTTCCATAATTTAACGTATTAAATTATTAATTTAATTATCCAATTAAATCTAATAAATCAAATAAAAATTTATTTGACTTATAAATTCACTTATTAATATTTAAAATTAATTAAATATTCATATTTTAATTTCTAAAAATTCTGGGTCGTTACAACTTCCCACACATAAACATGGAAAAGTTTTTACCTTACGCTAACCAAGACATTTGATAGGAAATCCAGTGATATTACAATAGTGTCTAGGGTTTTCAAGTAAATAAGAAATAGCCGAAATTGTTACATTATTAAATTCCAGCTACTAGCCACAAAAGTGGGCAATACAATCAAAACTGTATGGTCTCATAGGAAGAATGGGTTTCCATCAATGGCAGGGCTACCGGAGTACCGCCCGTCACAGTACGTGGCGTAGATCACCATACCGAGGATCACTCCCAATCCCCTGCAACACAAAGCCGGAACCATCCCTTACTGGGCAGTCCCGAGTAAGATCACCCCGTGGTTGGCGCGACCAACCACCCATTAAGCCGAAATAAAAAGGGACATCTAGACAGGAATGACCTCACCCTGAAATGGGTGCTACCCACCAAGCCTTGCTGCACCTCCCCAGTTTTAGCCATTCTCGGTTGATGAAGCTTGAGGCTGCGATTACCTTTATAGAACACATCTATCTTAGAAAGCTCATCGTCCACCTGATGATGTTCTGAAAGCATTCAATCCATACAAGTTCGTTAACCCTTAATTACCTCTATAAGTAATTATCTTCTAATTACTTCCATTAGAAGATTTCACCCTTAATTAATTACCTTAACAAGTAATTAATTCCATCATTAAATAATCTCAATTCTTTAATTAATTAATTAATTACTACATAATTAATTAACTTCGAACAATTATATTAATTAATTCTTAAATTAATATCATCATGTGATTAACCCTTAATCACTTCACTCAATTACTTCCATAAGTAATTTTCTTCTTAATTACATCCAAAAATTCACCATTGATTACTTCATTAAGTAATTACACTTAATTAATTCATAATTAAGTGTTTATCTAAAATTAAACAAACAATTAACTACTCATATAAAATTAATTAAATAATTAGTTAACTTCTTACATTTAAAGATCCTTAATTAATTAAGAAAAAGCATTTATCTTAATTAATCTTTTACTTATTAACAAATCATATTAATGAAGTATTCTTAAATTTGTAACAAAAATAAATTAACCTTAATTATCCTCATAAATTAATTATTTGAATTAATCAAATTTTAATAACTTAAAGACAAAATATTCTATTTGGTTTACAAAATTATAACATTTACCTTATTTGAAAATAAAGCATTTAGAATTTAATTTGAAAATTTAAAACAATTTAATCATCAAATTTAAACTTATTCATTTTCAATAAAATTTGAAACTTAGTTTTTAAACATTACTTAAAAATTTACTTAAAACTTTGATTTAATACTTAAATTCAAAACACTCCTCTTTAAATTTAAAATTCAAAATTTAATTAAGTTAAATTACCCTCAAAGAAATCATCTTAACAATTTAAATTTTGAAAATAAATTCAATTTACATTTTTAAAAGTTTGATTTACTTATACTTCAAAAGAACAAGTTTTAACTTTGAAAATTTATTTATTTCTAGTAAAAACTTAAGCTTTGATTTTTTTTTCTTCAAATAATATGTTTAATCTGCACTTTATCATTATACCGTACTTAACCAAAAAGCAAATGACCTAAAATACTCGAGACAATCACCTATGAACCCCGAGCTCGCCTCGAGTCACTCACCACCTTCATCTGCTTCGAGTCAATTCATGAAAAACACCAGCTCCACTTCGAGACGACCCTCGTCATCCCCAACTCAAATTTCCAGTGCACACAAACATACACGCGTGCACCTACCCCATCACCTCCGGCCATCATAGGCCATCGCGACCATCGTCAACGACCACACAAACGCACGCGAGCCTCCTCGAACTCTCAGATCACACAACAACCACGCGAATCAAAATCGACCCCTATTGGTCGAAAAACTACAGCAACCCAACCCCCAAAATCCATCGCCTCAGATGATCGCCACCACTAGAAGCTCCAGTAACCTCTCCAAAGCACCGCATCATCTCCGCGCTATATCCCCCATCTTGCGAACATCTCCGGTCACGTAACGATGACGAGAAACCCTATTGGAATGACGGCTTCAACAACAGGTCACAAAACCCTACTCGACCCAATTCCGGTCGACTCATCCATTGGAAAAATTTTCAAGCATTTTTCCCGCATGCACCCTCCTACTAACCACCTTCGACCAAGGTATCTCCTCCGATCATCACGCCGATCAACGACAAACCACCAAAACACCCAATTCGAACAATGGCCGAAAACTCAAGAACTACCAAACTAAAAATTACGAAATGCATATCAAAATTCACGATTTTCCATCATGATTACATGCATGTAATTCAAATTAGAATTTAAGGCAGTTGATTTTTAACAAAAATTTTAGTTTCACTGTTAATCCCCTATTTAAAATTATCTGTTGCATTTAAAATCATGAAACTATTTTTGTGATCTTCATTATACATTCTCAAAAAAAAATTCATTCACATATTCAAGGCTGGCATGGATTAATTGAGAAATTTGGATTTTTGAAAACAAAAGTCAAAGATTTTAACCAACAGAGAACAAGATATCAACATATACTGTCATGCTTACATACATATATTTGCAAATGCAGATAAGTTTCGAACTATAGGATTTAATTCAATCCAACATCATCACATGCAATTAAGTTAAAACAAGATTATCTGTTTTTAAAAATATTTACTCACCAAAAATTTACAGAGAATAGAACTTGTTTTCCAGGCCTTGAATTTTAATCTGAAAAATGTTTTAAATTGCCTTTGATTGCTTTGCTGATGAAAATCTTTGCATGCCTTCAAAAATCTTTGATTTAAGTGTAGAAACTTGCAGTTGATCATCCATTGAATTACAGGTTTGCAAATTTGAATTCAGATTTACATTTGCTGTTGGTTTCAAAATTCACGTTTTGAAAATAATTTCTGGTTTTGCTCTTTAATTTTGAAAGAAGGAAGAAAAAGAAAAGAAATTGAGAAGAAGAAGATTTTGAGTTGGAAGAGGAAAACAAATTTCTCTTCAAACTATTATATATTTTTTAAATGATGACACTTGTTTTTAAGAATTTACACTTGTCACTTATCTCTTAATTTCCCTACACATGTTCCCTACACATGTTACCAACATGTGTTAATATGTTTGCACATATTTCTTAAGTATTCTTAAATAAATTTTCATTTAATTTAAATGTTAATATAAACTTACTTACTTAATTCACTAAATTAATAAATACTTACATATGTATATATAAATTTACTTTTTAAAGAAAATATTATAAAACTAATTATAATACAAATAAATCTTATACATGTATTTTAAAATCTAAAACATTTATATTTATTGTTTAAGAGATAATTTTTAAAAAGAAAGTTTACTAATAACTTTATATATGTATTTATATAACCATTTTAATTTAAACACTTTTAAAAGAAAACAAAATAAAACTTTGATCAAATCTTACTTAAACTATTATATTTAAAAATAAATAATTATCTTATACTTTGAAAATAAATTGAATTAATCTTAAATTAACTTTTGAACAATATTAAATTTAAAACAAAGCTTCAAATTACAATATATTCATATTCATATATATATATATATATATATATATATCAATAGATTATATTAAATTTCAAAATAACTCCAAATTATAACATATACATACATATGTATTACAATTTGAAAATACAATCTTTAATTTAAAACAAAAGATTTTCTTATTCACAGTATATATACCAAATATATATATATTATAAATAGAATATAATTTTATTAGCATTGAAAAATAGTTCTTATCAAATTTTAAATTGTAAAAAGATATTGATCAATATTACCAGATTAAATATTTATTAACCTTAAAAAGATTAAATTTACCAATTTAAATTAAAATTATAAAGGAAAATTATCAAATCAATTTAATTATTAATACAAATTATTAAATTGATATTGCCTAAAATTCCAAGTCGTCACATTCCTTCCCCCTTAAAAGAATTTCGTCCCCGATATTTAAAAGCAGAGATAATTTAATAATCCTGCAAAGATTTTAATTTCAAACATCAAAGCATTCTTATCATCCAGTTACTAACAACCATAGCAACCAATCAAGCAAACAAACCTAACTAATCATCCTGACACAAATCAGAATAGATCTTACTAACTATCTGGAGTTTCCCAAGTAAAAATCACTGGGAGACTCGCTCTATGGAAGTTCAACTAACTACACCACCATAATCCAGAGCTCCTCTCTTCTCTAGATCCATCAATCTGAACAGAACATCAGACTATACTCAAGTCTAGCATAACTTCCAAATCCAACTGAACTGCGATTCTACAATCAACGATGAATCATACACGTACTCCCTCAGAGATACGTGAAATACAATGAATCCCAACTATCCAAACTGGCAATTCAATCCTATAGAAAAAAGAACTTATCCTATCAAAAACACAGATAAGAAATCCCAAATACCTCAGAACTAGCCATCCAATCTTACCCAAACACTGCTCTCTTAACCAGAGAAACCTTAACAACAATGAAGTCTCCAACTTCGAATTCCAAACTCCTTATCTCACATCTGCATAACTCAATAGACAATCCTGAACTGCCCATCTTCTTGATCAGCTCAACCTATGTTGACGCTTCCAGAAACAATTAGACCAAAGCAAACCAGTTTTTAGACCCCCTTCATCAAAATGGTCTTCCAAGACCCGTCGAAATCTAGAACACAATCCCTACTTCCCAAGAAAAAGTAAACTGAACTTACTTCCTACCCCGTACAGCTGTTACCTCGCTTCCGCTGCACAACTCTGATTCTGGAATAATAAGAATACTGTTAAGAACACGAGTACAAACTTATCCAATAAATCTGGAAAACTCTGTTCATCAAATTCATAAAATCTTAATGACCCATCTGACTCGGTCACACAACCTTACAGGAGAAATCCAACTCAAAAACTAGGTCTGACCAATCCAAATTCCAAAAATTTCTGAGCTGCTACACCAACTCTTCTTTCTACAAAAACCATCCTACTACCAGGCTAACCACTAGTATCGCTTCTGGAACCAATCAATACGAAACTCGACTCCAGATGTAGACAACCTTCTGATTACTTCAGTAGCTCCTACTTCCACATGAGAACCCTCAGTCTCAAACAAAAGATTGCCCAAGATAAATTCCCAAACTAATCACAAGTCACTTTTGCGATCCTACCTAGTTCGGATTCCAAAGAAACTGTCCTCTCTTTACCAATTAGAACAGCCTTAAGCTTCTCCAAACAAGGTTAACTCTTTAAGAAAACCTTCACCATCTGCCCGGACTGCTGATAGAAGAACCACAAAGATTCCTGAACCATCGGAGAAACGACCACATTAGTGCTTCTAAACTCTACCTCGATGATACTACAAAGCCAAAAGGCCTTCTTGCCAGCACACCGAACACTTCGAGCTGCACTGCTACCACAGCTAACCAAAGACTTCTAATCCAAAGGCTCCTCGAACCCCAAAACAATGAACAAAATACACAAAAGTCCTTCAAGATGGCAGACATCCTCTCAAAAAATTCGAGCTCCAAACCAAGCATCAACATCACGCTCTCCTTAAGGGATGACAATGAGACCATGCCGAAGCGAAACAACTCATAGACCTTGGTCTCATGTTCCAAAACGCCAACCGCCCTGCTAAAGATCCAGATAACTCTACATAGACAAGTCTTCCCTGTAGCAGAAAAAAACTGCTCCTCAACCACTTCTAAAACCACTTCAAGAGAAAACATCTTCGAAAATATCCATGGGTACTGCATCTCACCATGCAACTACCAAGATACCATCACTTACTTCTGCACTTCCGATAGATCCAAATTCTAGAAAATTCGCTCACCCGAGCAAAATCCAAACTTACCCTTCAAAGACGGACTCCGAATCTTTAAAAGATTTTCTTCGGAGATCAGAGAAATCCTTACTCCAAGCTGCAAATCTCATTCGAGACGGTATTAGGTCTACAGTCTCGACAAATACACATCCAACCTCAAACATATGGACCTCTTCCATTTGTGGTAGTCGTGTTACACACACACACCACTACTCCATCTACCTCTAAAACTTATATTGGAAAATCCGAACAGATAACCCAACAAACCAGGTGTGTGTGTGTATATATATATATATATATTACAAGTACGCTCTCTCAAGAAAGACACCACTCCAGAGCCTAGGTATTCACTCAACCTAATGCTCTGATACCAAGCTGTCACGACCCGTCTTTCTATCTGCAGAAAAACGCATCATGATTTAAGAAAGAAAGGGATAGAAGAAGAAAAGATAGGAAAGAAGAAACACAACAACAATAGATTCTCACAGTGGAACGAATGAGATATAATATATCACATAAAATATTACATAGTATCATATACATCAGAGTTACACAATCTATACAACACATATTAGACAGTTATAAACATCTGTCTAACTATACAACTCAAGATATCACAAGATACAGATATCACACAAACACAGAGGAACCATAATATATCTACACGCTGAAGCCTCCTGCTCCAAATCTCCTCCAGAATTCGTCAAGCCAACCTGAATCCCTTGACTACTCATACATAATATGAGTACCCAAGAGTTTAATAAAACAGAAAATAAACACTCGGGTCTGACAGGGGTTTGGTGTGAGTAAACGGTTTAAAATTTCTTAACTTTAGAAAATCTTTTGAAAAGAAAGGGTATCACGTAAGACTTCCCACACATAAACATGGAAAAGTTTTTACCTTACGCTAACAAAACATTTGATAGGAAATCCAGTGATATTATAATAGTGTCTAGGGTTTTCAAGTAAATAAGAAATAGCCGAAATTGTTACATTATTAAATTCCAGCTACTAGCCACAAAAGTGGGTAATACAATCAAAACCGTAGAGTCTCGTAGGAAGAATGAGTTTCCATCAATGGCAGGGCTACCGTGGTACCTCCCGTCACAGTACGTGGCCTAGATCACCGTACCGGGGATCTCTCCCAATCCCCTGCAACACAAAGCCGGAACCATCCCTTACTGGGCAGTCCCGAGTAAGATCACCCCGTGGTTGGCGCGACCAACCACCCACTAAGCCGAAATAAAAAGGGACATCTAGATAGGGATGACCTCACCCTGAAATGGGTGCTACCCACCTAGCTTTGCTGCACCTCCCCTGTTTAGCCATTCCCGGTTGATAAGGCTTGAGGCTGCGATTACCTTTATAGAACACATCTATCTTAGAATGCTCATTGTCCACCTGACGATGCTCTGAAAGCATTCAATCCATACAAGTTCGTTCCGGGTTCGAACGAAACCGAAGGCACTATCTCGTTGCACTCATTTTGGAATCACCCTCAGAGTCAATGACCATAGCCCTTGCACTCTGGATCACCATCTCGAACCTGTAAGTACTATTTCCGTCAAACTCATCACGGAATCACCCTCAGAGTTATACTGACGAATAATTCTTACACTTTGAGTCTTCACTAAGCTCCACTTGGATTCACGACCCAACGTTTAATTTTGGATCGATGTGGTTTTCAGATATCCAAATATGGAAACTCGATCCCGGTCTTACCGAAATTCAAACGCCATTTTAATGTCCATGTTGTTTAAGGGTTTAAACAATTTAAACTTATATTCAGGATGATATAACAGATAGATGAATCACATTATCATAATAGATAATCATATCAACCATTCACCTCACAAAGCAGCATATCACATATCAGAGATATCACACCCAAATCATCCAACATCACTCATCCAATATCAATCATCCAGTATTAATCAATCATCCAATATCAATCAATCATCCATAAGCAGGTTTAGGTTAACTCTTAATCAATTGGATTTCCATAATCCTTCTTCCTCAACATTAATTAATTTACAAATTAAATGATCTTCCTTAATTAATCTCCTTTGATTAATTATCCTTTAATTACATTTAAATAATTAATTTCCACAAACTAATTATCCTTATCCAAATGCAGTAATTAACCTTTAATTACTATCATTAGTTACAATATTTAATGATCCTACATTTGCTTCCATTAATTAATTAACTATGATTAATTTGCATTAAACCTCAATTAATTACAATTTATTAATCATACTTTAATAATCATTTTCATTAATCAATCTTGATTAATTTTATTAATTATATTAACTAATGATCCTTATTAATTAATAATTCCTTTAATAATTAAATAAATAATTTATAATTAACTGTCTCATTAATTAGTCTTAATTAATCATAAAAAGTAATTAACAACTTGTAATTACTTATCTTAATTAATTAACTTCTTAATTAATTATATTAATCTAGATTAATTATACTAATTAATCAATCTTTAGTTACTTCATTAAGTAATTATTAATCAATTAAATTAATTAATAATCCTTAATTAATTACTTTAATAATTAATTACATTTTTAATTAATTACACTTAGTAATTAATCTTAAATTAATCTCATTCATTAACTAATTAATCGCATTAATTAATTAACTAAATTAATTAAGTAATTAACCCTTAATTACCTCTATAAAGTAATTATCTTCTAATTACTTTCATTAGAAGATTTCTCCCTTAATTAATTACCTTAACAAGTAATTAATTCCATCATTGAATAATCTCAATTCTTTAATTAATTAATTACTACATAATTAATTAACTTCAAACAATTATATTAATTAATTCTTAAATTAATATCATCACGTGATTAACCCTTAATCACTTCACTCAATTACTTCCATAAGTAATTTTCTTCTTAATTACATCCATAAATTCACCATTAATTACTTCATTAAGTAATTACACTTAATTAATTCATAATTAAATGTTTATTTAAAATTAAACAAACAATTAACTAATCATATAAAATTAATTAAATAATTAGTTAACTTCTTATATTTGAAGATCCTTAATTAATTAAGAAAAAGTATTTATCTTAATTAATCTTTTACTTATTAACAAATCATATTAATGAAGTATTCTTAAATTTATAACAAAAATAAATTAACCTTAATTATCCTCATAAATTAATTATTTGAATTAATCAAATTTTAATAACTTAAAGACAAATTATTCTATTTGGTTTACAAAATTGTAACATTTACCTTATTTGAAAATAAAGCATTTAGAATTCAATTCGAAAATTTAAAACAATTTAATCATCAAATTTAAACTTATTCATTTTCAATAAAATTTGAAACTTAGTTTTTAAACATTACTTAAAAACTTACTTAAAACTTTGATTTAATACTTAAATTCAAAACACTCCTCTTTAAATTTAAAATTCAAAATTTAATTAAGTTAAATTACTCTCAAAGAAATCATCTTAACAATTTAAATTTTGAAAATAAATTCAATTTACATTTTTAAAAGTTTGATTTACTTATACTTCAAAAGAACAAGTTTTAACTTTGAAATTTTATTTCTTTTTAGTAAAAACTTAAGCTTTGATTTTTTTTCAAACAATAAGTTTAATCTGCACTTTATCATTATACAGTACTTAACCAAAAAAGCAAACGAACTAAAATACTCAAGACAATCACCTATGAACCCCGAGCTCGCCTCGAGTCACTCACCACCTTCATCTGCTTCGAGTCGATTCAAGAAAAACACGAGCTCCACTTCGAGACGACCCTCGTCATCCCCAACTCAAATTTCCAGTGCACACAAACGTACACGCGTGCACCTACCCCATCGCCTCCGTCCACCATAGGCCATCGCGACCATCGTCAGCGACCACACAAACGCACGCGAGCCACCTCGAACTCTCAGATCACACAACAACCACGCGAATCAAAATCGACCCCTATTGCTCGAAAAACTGCAGTAACCCAACCCCCAAAATCCATCGCCTCAGATGTTCGCCACCACCGGAAGCTCCAGTAACCTCTCCAAAGCACCGTAGCATCTCCGCGCTACCATCCCCCATCTTGCGAACATCTCCGGTCACGTAACGATGACGAGAAACCACACTGGAACGACGGCTTCAACAACAGGTCACAAAACCCTACTCGACCCAATTCCGGTCAACTCAGCCATTGGAAAAATTCTCCAGCATTTTTCCCACATGCACCCTCCTCCTAACCACCTTCGACCAAGGTATCACCTCCGATCATCACGCCAATCAACGACAAACCACCAAAACACCCAATTCGAACAGTGGCCGAAAACTCAAGAATTACCAAACTAAAAATTACGAAATGCATATCAAAATTCACGATTTTCCATCATGATTACATGCATGTAATTCAAATTAGAATTTAAGGCAGTTGATTTTTAACAAAAATTTTAGTTTCACTGTTAATCCTCTATTTAAAATTATCTGTTGCATTTAAAATCATGAAACTATTTTTGTGAACTTCATTATGCATTCTCCAAAAAATTTCATTCACATATTCAAGGCTAATATGGATCTAATTGAGAAATTTGGATTTTTGAAAATAAAAGTCACAGATTTTAACAAACAGAGAACAAGATATCAACATATACTGTCATGCTCACATACATATATTTGCAAATCCAGATAAGTTACGAACTATAGGATTCAATTCAATCCAACATTATCACATGCAATTAAGTTAAAACAAGATTTACTGTATTTAAAAATATTAACTCACCAGAAATTTACAGAGAACAGAACTTGTTTTCAAGGCCTTGAATTTTAATTTGAAAAATGTTTTAAATTGACTTTGATTGCTTTGCTGATGAAAATCTTTGCAGGCCTTCAAAAATCTTTGATTTAAGTGTAGAAACTTGCAGTTGATCATCCATTGAATTACAGGTTTGCAAATTTGAATTCAAATTTACTTTTGCTATTGGTTTCAAAATTCAGGTTTTGGAAATAATTTCTGGTTTTGCTCTTTAATTTTGGAAGAAGGAAGAAAAAGAAAAGAAATTGAGAAGAAGAAGATTTTGAGTTGGAAGAGGAAAACAAATTTCTCTTCAAACTATTATATATATTTTTTTAAACGATGACACTTGTTTTTAAGAATTTACACTTGTCACTTATCTATTAATTTCCTTACACATGTTACCAACATGTGTTAATATGTTTACACATATTTCTTAAGTATTTTTAAATAAATTTTCATTTAATTTAAATGTTAATATAAACTTACTTACTTAATTCACTAAATTAATAAGTACTTACATATGTATATATAAATTTACCTTTTTAAAGAAAATATTATAAAACTAATTATAATACAAATAAATCTTATACATGTATTTTAAAATCTAAAACATTTATATTTATTGTTTAAGAGATAATTTTTAAAAAGAAAGTTTATTAATAACTTTATATATAACTTTATACAACCATTTTAATTTAAACACTTTTAAAAGAAAACAAAATAAAACTTTGATCAAATCTTACTTAAACTATCATATTTAAAAATAAATAATTATCTTATACTTTGGAAATAAATTGAATTAATCTTAAATTAATTTTTGAACAATATTAAATTTAAAACAAAGCTTCAAATTACAATATATTCATACATACATACATACATACATACATACATACATACATACATACATACATACATACATATCAATAGATTATATAAATTTCAAAATAACTCCAAATTATAATATATACATACATATATATTACAATTTGAAAATATAATCTTTAATTTAAAACAAAATATTTTCTTATTCACAATATATATACCAAATATATATATTATAAACAGAATATAATTTTATTAGCTTTGAAAAATAATTTTTATCAAATTTTAAATTGTAAAAAGATATTGATCAATATTACCAGATTAAATATTTATTAACCTTAAAAAGATTAAATTTACCAATTTAAATTAAAATTATGAAGGAAAATTATCAAATCATTTTAATTATTAATACAGATTATTAAATTGATATTGCCTAAAATTCTGGGTCGTCACACTTTATTTGATTGAGTAGAAATTTTAAAATCAACTAATTTCCCCGTGGATCAACCCGAACTCACCACATATTAAAATTGTATGTCCTGCGTTTGCAGTATTTTTATTTTAAAATTTTCGGCTATTTTTCAAATCCGACAAAAAGTTAGCTGCTAAACAAGAGGCCTATTATAGGTTCATGGTGTTAGTCCTTGAGAAGGATGGTTTTGATGACAACAACCTTAGGACTTGTTATAAAATATAAATAGTAACGTTATGGTTTAGATATATATGCATATGCAGAATATAAATATGCAAGTACCAAGAATGAATACTGTACAGTATAGAGAATCAAGATTGAATATATCAAGATTCAAGACTCATGAGTATCCAGATATCAAGAGTTCAAGATATCAATAATACACGATAAGTATTGAGTCTAGAATTATGTTAGAAATTCTTGAAAGCATTGACTTCTTTATTCAAAATTTATTCATGGAATGGAATCCACTTCGAGCCTGTCAAAGGGATGGAACCCTTGTGGGATGGAACCCACGACAATATCTAGTGGAACATATAGTGGTCCTACTTTGATATCCACTAATTTTATAAAAATATTTTTCAAAATATATCACCAATTTTTAAAATTAAAATATCTTCAGAACTTACTTTTCAAAAAGACATCTCTCTTGGTTTTAAATATTTTAGCCTCAAAACTATTTTTATCATTTTAAATATTTTGATTTCAAAATTATCCTTGTTTTTAAACCATCTCTTGTTTTAAATATTTTAAATTTTTTATACACTCGGATTTTAAATCACTTTATAGATAAGATTATATGTATTAAAAATTACTTTCTAAACTCTTTTATATGTTTAAACTATATTCAAATATATTTACAAAGTTTAGAAATTGTTTTGGCAAATTATAGAAACCAATTTCAATAAGAAAATCAAAACATTAATTTTTGCCTCGAGCATGTCGACATACCCCTACCACCCATGTCGACATGGTGTCCGTTATTTTCATTTTTCAATTTTCAAAAGATGTGTCTATTTATCGTATCCATTCACGAATAGATATAATTGTTGATCTCTATAAATACCAGTAAGTTCTAAATGATTTTTTAACGAGATTTTCATTTATTTTCTCTCCTCGTCTTCCTTATTTATTCTAAAGAATCCAAAACTATACTCTTCCGAGATACCATGTGAATCAAACTTGATTATCTCTTGTTTAATTCTCTCTCACTCTCTCCATAAGATCTCAGTGCTATTTAGATTTATAGGATCATTTGTAAATCAAACTATTGAGTAAAATGTGCAGTTGAGCCTTGGAATCAATTGGGTATGACCATTGCCTCGGAAATCGATTAGGTGATCTTGTGGCTTGGTAAATCAAAAGAGTTTGTCTAGAAATGAAATACAGGAGGGTGTACCTCATGGCCTTGAAATCGAGGGTGTAATCTGGGAGATTATTTTTGAAAAGAAATCCGTATGATTTTACGGTACTGGATGTAGGGTAACTCCGAACCAGTATAAGATCCTGGCGTGTTATTTCCTTTACCGCTTTATTTATTATTTGCTTCTGTGTCTAATTCTGTGATTATATCTGTGTCTATGAATTGCATTTGTTGGTGATTAAGTTACATAAATTTCAAAAAGAGTTAGAAAATCCACAAAACACTATTCACCCCCCTCTAGTGTTATTCCAACCTTAAGATCCGCAATCTGCGTTCCTCACATTTGGTGTCAAAGCAAGGTTTTCAGAATTTTCATAATCTGATTTTTGAAAAAAATTAAAATGGCAATTTTTTTGATAAAATTATTAACACTATTTTCATATGAATATGTCATAGAATCATCATGATATTGTTTTTTAAAACTATATTTAGTTATTTTGAAAAGTCACTTAATTCTTTAAAAAGTTATGTTGTTTTGCAGGAGAAGAGTTATGTCTAATGACTGTTGGTTAAAAGATAACAGATAATCATTTATTGATCAAGAGGAACAAATGGACATATATTGGAAATCGATAATGAAATGAGTACCATATCAATACTAAACTTTTGCCTCTCATCTACGAATTGATTTTATACTGTACTTCTCTCTATATACTTCGCAATACCACTAATCTCGTGCGAATCCGTCAAGAGATGACCAAGTTACGGTCAAATTAACTTTTGGTAAATAAAGAGAAAAAGAAAGCAAAACTTTCAATGGTGTTCTTCAAATTGCATCCAAATATTGGAGTATTTTGTCCCAACTCTATTTCCAGATTGTAGTTCTTGTTCCCACGGTCGTTTTGATGGGTGGATCATCAAATCCTGAGCAAAATTGAGTGAGATATGACAGTTTGAAGTTGGCTATCCAAAACTAAAAACCGTGTACGAGATTTCCTGCATTTCTCCTACCGTTTAGCCTGTTGCACTAAAATATCATCCAAATTCATCACCAAACTATTACTAGATCATATTCCTTGCATTCCTCTTCGATTTGCTGCTAGTTTCATCTAATTCCGTTAAGAAATGAAGGAGATATGCCTTATAGAAGTTTGATGTAAATAGAAAAACGGGATGAAGAAGAAGAGAAACTTTTATGAAAGTGATGACTGTGGGGACTATTTATAGTGGTTGAAGTGTCCATTCATGCAAAATTCAAATTCAAAGTTTTGGCGCCAAGTTGGTCAATCTACTAATTCATTTGTATATTTCTCACACGGTCTTCAAACTCAACAAATAATATACTACGTTGATCAAAAAAATGAGTCCTTCGCGATAGAATAAATCTCGTCGTCAAATTCTAAAAGATATAAATGTGTGGTTCACGGTAATGGAAGAACAACAAAGTTAGAAAGATGGAGGAGTGCAAAAAATGGTACGCTTTACTGTTATCCGGCCTTTTGGCAAGGCCCTGATACCAAAGATTGATCGAAAAAAACAAAGATGGTTCGTCTCAAAGATTGGTTACACACTGCTTCGCTATGGATATCGATGAATTTTGTCCGAGCCCGGATCAGGCTATAATTGATAGGATACGACAAGCAAAGCCATAAACGCTAGCATTTCAAATTTCAGGTTAATCGGATTTCATATGAATGAGATATGATCGATACAACTTAGCTAAAATGTGCTGTTCGTATCCATCAAAGAGTTGAGGCGATGTCCTATTCGAATCCATCAGGTTCGTATCCATCGAAATGCCATCGCCTCAGTATGTTCGAATCCATCAAGTTTTGTATAGTTCGAATCCATTATGTTTTTCTCAGTTCGAGTCCAACTGGAGTAGGCGAATTCGAATCGATCATCTTCGAATCGATGGGGCACGAATCGATCCGTAGTCATGCTATTCATAACCATTTTGTTTGTATCGTTCCGAAGAAATCTCATTCTCACTCCATGACAACGCAGCGGTATAATTCGCATCCCTTTGAACTACGCAATTCGTATCGACCTCCAGACAACTATTTCGTATCGATCGGTCGATAGTCGATCTATGCGAACGAAACCACAACTGATCGATGCGAACAAGGGAGCGAACGATGCGAATACTATTAATGCAAAGTCAACATGAAAAAGATGCGATATGAATTAGACTTCAACCTTGGAATGACCAAGGTGCGAATACCCAGTCAATGCACCACAAAAATTGGATCGATCCAAGAATCTCGCACACCACGTCACTGTGCGCTCACGTGTCCAGAACGATTCGAAATGATGGATACGAAACCATGGATTCTAACTCAGCAGCATACGAAAATCACAATCTTGCATCGATCATATCTCACAAACCACTTGTTCAAATGCTATGAAATTTTCACAGCAGCTTCCATACAAGGTAAAGAATGTTCCTGCCAAGTTTCAACTCGATCGGATCATTTTTTGATGGATACGAAATTGGTTCGTATCGATCACAGATCGAGTCGAAACTTGGTGGGGTCGGTCGCGTGCGCCCACTCACGTGCCAGAAGAAGTCTCCCGAAGTTTGAGCGCGATCTCAGCCTTCTACGCCTATAAATATCCCCGTGAAGCCTATAGAAAAAAGGTCTTTTGGGGCTATTCAACGTCCAGACTCTACGGGATTCAATTCTACATCTTTCTATCAACGTTGTATTCAAACTTCAAAGCTATAATCAACTGTAATATGCTGTAACAAGATTGAAATCATCAAGTGAATCAATAAAGTCATAAGCTTCAAAGTGGACGTAGGCAAGATCGCCGAACCACTATAAATTCTGTGTTGTTTACTGCTTACTTTTGAAGTTTCTGAGTGATCTGCACCATTATTCCTATACTTGTTTGTTACTTGTGATCTGTGATTACGAGCTGGTGCTTTCATTGGCAATTAGGTTTTTGTGACCAATTTTGGTGCAAACATTTACTATTATTTCATCTTTATTGTTGCATTTAGGAATATATACATATGCATTTAATTAGGTATAAAAAATTATCTCTTTTATAAGTTTTGATATTTTGGTCCATATATGGACACACCATAGTATACATATCGATATACTAGTCTAATTTTTTTTAAAAGTCTTTTGAATTGTGTTTCCTTTTAAATAAAATCTTACTACTAATTTATAAAAACTATACGAAGTAGAAAAGAATACCATCATTCGTGATTTCAACTTTTCTAATGTTGTTTTTAGTTCTTGTACTCTATTTCTTTTAAGATACTAACTTTATGTCTTTAAGAAATTAATAGAATGAATTTAAAATGTTAGAATAAGGCTCTGTTTTTGGATTTCTTCAATTAATAAGATTGTGCCACATCACATAACACTTGTCATATAAACAGATAGTGACACACTTGTTCTTTAATAAAAGCATTTTTACATACATAATGCCAAGTGTCTTTACACATGCTTTTTCATTATTATTTTTTATGTTTTTTAAGTGCTTTAATTATATTAAGTACTATAAAAAATTGGGTCAAAAATCAATTATTTAAGTGTCAAAATCTGGTCGTAAAATTAGTGCAAAATCATGTTAAAAATAGGTCCAGAACTTTAAATGCATTCCTGAAATGCTATCTTTGTTTCTGTAATGTTTTCCTTTCTGCAAATTCGTTTTTATAGCATTTCTATGCTTTGAAATGCTATAGTGTTTCAGAAACTTTTCATAGCATTTGGAAAATGCTGCAGTTTCTGTTTTACAATGTTTTGAATATATTTTACTGCAAAAACTTTTTATAGCATTCTGTAAATACTATCTTTTCTATTTGAAACTTTAGACTATGTAAAAATGATATTTAAATTAAATATTTTTCTCTATTCTTTTTAGAGTTATTTTCTAACTTATATCAGAATATTTTAAAATTAATTTCATGTTTAAATTTTTTTAATAAGTAATTAAAAAATTCAATATAAGAGGCCTTAATATAACACATGTTTATTTTAGTTTTTCAATCTTTGTTATTTATTTAATATTCCATTATGATTTTTTTTAAATTTAAAAGGTGTTTAAACTTGTTTCTAAATATTTTAATCAATAATAATTTAATATATTGGTTTTAATTAGTAAGTTATATATTTTATAAACTTGGAAGTTTGGGTTCTTTAAAAAACAACTAAGTTAACAAAAACTTATTTTAAAGAAATTAAATAAGGAGGGTATTAATTTTTATAAAAAACCATATTTAATCAAGTATGCAGTTTAAATCCATATTTCTTAGCAATTTGATTTTGATATTGAGTTTGACCACTACCTTTCATGAATATGTTATAGTTTTAATATCCCATTTTACCTTTAAACTCTTGCCTTTACTACCCTTTTAGTCTCATTCACTAGTTTCCTTAACCTAAGTCTAATAATTGTTGTGTATTACCTTTGTTTGGTTAAAGCAATATATAATAAATTGTTTGATATATTTATACATACATACATATACATACACATATACATATACATATACATATACATATACATATACATATACATATACATACATACATACATATATATATGTCAATTAGATATTACTTATCACTCATGTTTATCTTATAATCTGAATATCTCTTACCGTAGTATATATATCATCATATCATTCTGCATATTATTATTTCTACTTCATTATCATTTTATTTCATATCACATATCATTATGCATCTTATTTCATATCACACTTCATTGCATATTACATTATAAATTACAATGCATGAAATATCATAATCATTTGCATCACAAGTTGCACTTCATTTTGCGTATCATCTCATGGTACATTGCATATGTCATACATTTCGTACTGCATTACAAACATATTGCATACATGAACACATAACAAGTGTATTTTATTTAGGGGGAGTTTGTATTATTGTCTTATGGTATAGGATTATTAGTTTTTGATTTGTCTGGTATATTTTGATTGAAGTTTGATTGGATTGACTTGTTTGACTCGATTTATTTGTTTGACTTGTTTGACACGATTGGATTTGATGCGTGTGTTGATTGGATTGTTTGAAATATACTTATACATAATTATTTATTGAATAATTATAATGTAATTATGTTAATGTCTTTCACATTCCATTTAATATACTTTGTTCTAGTATTTGTTTAAGGGGGAGTTTTATGGTTTTAGGATCGTTTTTGTCGATGACAAAGGAGGAGATATATAAAATTTAATAGTTAGAGTAGTTAGGCTTAGATTAAGGGGGAGTTATTAGTTTTAGGGAGAGTTATCAGTATTAGAGGGAGTTGTAGTGAAGGTGAAGTATATTTTATAAACGGAGGTTATCATCATCAAAAAGGGGGAGATTTTTAGTCCTTAAGAATGATGGTTTTGATGACAACAACCTTAGGACTTGTTATAAAATATAAATACCAACGTTATGGTGTGTGTGTGTGTGTGTGTGTGTGTGTATGCAACATCCTGCCTTTTTGTACGCTTTAAATCGACGATAAACCACACACGTCAGACTTAAACCATACAGAAGGGCGGATAGTTATGGGGTAAATAAGAAACAAGTAGAGAAAGAAAAATAAACAAAAATAGAATCTTGCAGTGGAACGATAAATATAATAATAAAATATACAGTTCATGAAGCTGTTTACAAAATATTTGATTGTATTTATACAATACCAGCGAAAACAACTAATAATGCAGCGGAACAAATGTGATGCAATGAACTAATATAATATATAATAGTAATAAAATCTTCGTCTTCGTCCTCCAGTAGTAAGGTCTTCAAATCCTAAAATTCTCAGACTGACCCGAGCGAATTGAAAAGACAAAACACTCGAGTCAGAACTAAAATATCTTATGTAAGTTAAACCAACAGAAATATATAAGAGTGGAATGGCATCAGAGATGTTTACGGGATTTAACATCTCCTATCCAGTGTCTAACGTGACTGCAGTAACTCAAGAGATGCCCGGGATTCACATCTCCTAAGGATCCGTTAAACTATTTACTATGTAGTAATATTTCGCTATTATAATAATGTCTATTAGTAAAATAAACTTACTTTTAAATAGCGTTAAGGATTTACATTTTCCACCTTAACACATAATAGTGCCAATAGTCAATACAGTACTATAATACCTCAGGCTACCAGAGGATACTCCATAGGTAAGACACAAATAGAAACTCGTACAAGGCGCACTAGGGTAGGTGACACGGCACAACTAGGCAATGCCATGGTAGATATACCAGTTACGCTTCTGGGCCGGTGGTAACGCATAGCGCGCAGCTACCGCCCACCTCGAGCCACACCTCCAAATAAAAAATCAAAAGTGGCCACCGAATCAATCCAAAAGTCAAAGTATAATATCGAAGGGATGTGTCCGATCAAAGCTGCTACGTCATTAGCCCGTCAATCGCTCCTGTTTTAGCCACCTTATGCAAACTAACGGGAGTTGGGTCCACGTATTTACCTCAAAGAAAACGCCACCACCATCCTACTTCATTCTGGAATCTCCACCGCGTACACGGTTGTTAAAGTGGTTTTCGTAGTTAGCAGAGAGTATGACAACTTTCGATCCCGGTCTATATAACAACTAAACGTTATTATAACACCGTAGTCTTTTCAAAATAATTTATATTTCAAAACTAGAATATAGTATTCATCTCAAAAACCATATAAATACGATATCATTTCCGTTTTAAAAAAAACAATCAATATGATATCATTTTTATTTCAAAATATATCATTTTCCAAAAATCATAGCCCTTCAAATTTATATATCTTGAAACCCATAGCTTTGAAACATAACTTCAATTACTTAAATGGTTTAAATATTAAATTAGTTTATATAATAAAATAGCTTCTTTAATTTCGCAAATAAATTCCCAATACCGATTCGAACCTCCAAGTAAACCATTTCAGTTCATATTTTTTCAAAGTTTCAAGTATTCCACCATTTCAAACTAATTCTTTGATAATTCCATATATATCAAATTCAATTGCTATTATTTAGATTTGAAATGTTTACTTAATAAATCCAGTATAATTTAAGTAAAACTTTTAACTTCAAACAACTGGATATTGTTTTAATTTATTTAACTTGATATATTCATTAACCTAAACTTTATATTCATTTAAATCACTTTAAACCAAATCAAGCTATAGAATCATACCCTTTAAAATCTCCACTTTTATTTGAATTTCAAATCATCTACAATAATTTATTCAAGTACAATTCTTAAATAATCCCATTTAAACCAATTTCATATTTATCTTCTAACTTAAATTTCATTTTAAGTCATTTAAAACTCTATATGTACAATATCTAAAATAGGTACTTAACCATATAATATACAACAATCAAACTCCATTTTTAAACCCATCTTTATTGAACAATTTTATACATAGCTTAAATTCAAGAATTTAACTATATATAATAGTATATATATAATATCAAAACTAATATTTATTAAACCGTATATTTCTTTCCAAAACCATAAAAAATTTATTTCAAAATATTTTTATACATAGCCCGCGGTGTCTGTATATAATTTTCTATCCTATGGTCAAGTGATACGAATATTTATCATTTCAATCCGTAATTTAAAATAAAATTACGGTTATATATCATTTCAAACCGCAATCCCGAATGAAATAAAAATGCATAATAACTTGTAGTTTATAATAATATATAATCCAACATCCATTCATCCATCAACAGATCACACATCCATCGCAATCATCATCCAAAACAACCAATCAATATCAATAGATAACTGATAATATATATAACAAGTATTTGACTGGCAGTTATATTCAAAACTAAATTAAATAACGATTTGATTTAAATAAATACAATTAACTGAGATGATTAAAAATATACGGAAAAAGTCATAAATAAATGCATAATCACAACAAAAATTAATTTAACAAACATAAGAAATTTTGGAAGTTGTGAGTGGGTTAAAACACTCACCTTTTGAATTTAAATTGAATTTAAATCCAATTTGAACCCAAAATTTGAACAGTCTCGGAATTCTTCCAAACCCAGGCCAAAATGTCTGGAATTTCACTATGATCCTAACAAAGAAAATCGTGCGTAAATCGAATATCGCATGTAAAAGTTATGAAGATTTGAACATAGTTAAATTCGAATTAAAAAAATAAAAGGAAAAAAAAACCTTACCCTATGACACGTCATCCTCCACCGTCAACGCATCACGTACGTACAGAAACCCTAGGCCTAACTCGCGTAAGCACGACAGCCGCCACTGCTTTGCTCAAAACGCCGACCAATCCACTCGCCTACACCCGATCCAATGTCACCGTTGGCCGCTACAGGTTTGGCAGACCAAACCCCCCCCCCCCCCCCCCATGCGCACGCAATTCGAGGCAGAAGCCTCCACCGCCGCCGCGCTAAACTCGGGAAAATAAAGATGATTTCAGGTGACAATAGCAAGAACTAACCGTATGGATCTGAAGCACATGACCCCCTCTTCGCATCAGTACCAGTCGATCGTTCCCAAATTGACGATCCACCGTAAATCCTCCACCACAACGCACGAACGGCCGGAAATCATTCTGAAATTCTAGATAAACGATGCATCGAATTGGAAAACAAATCGTAAATATGAGATGCTCTCTTCGAGAGCTTCGATTATGAGATGCGCTCTTCGAGAGCTTCGATATATAATTTTTCTGAATTTTTTTGAAGAGTTTGAATTTTGATTTGATTTTTGAACTGTAATTGGATCTAGAATTTATTTGTCTGCCATTGATATGTGGAGGTGAAGAGGAATTGTACGCATAGACAAATGAGACATAGAGAAGCTAGGGTTTTTAACAGGGTATTTATAGACAAGGTTGAAAAAGAATAGATGGACCTGATTTATAAACGTGCTGAACGATATATGGCCCGAAAAGCCTGTTTTGACTCCGAAACGAAATTGGATCAACCCATATATCAAAATAGATGTTTTTAAATATTTTAAACGCAATGGAAAAGGTTTCAAGTCCAAATTCCATCGTATGAAGAAGTTAGGCTAAAATTAATATTTTTCAAATTGATTTCAATTGATTTCAATTTCATTGATTTCAAGGCGTTTCGAGTCCGCACGATCAAACGACAAGTCCGATCGCTACGAAAATAGAAATCCTACAATAATTCACTGTTACGGATTCGATAAAACTAGTTTCGTCGAAATCCGAGTCAGTGGCCAAAATGGATATTTTTACATTAATTAAATAAATTTATATTAAATAAATTAAATCACTATTTAAATTCAAATTCTATAATTCATAAATTTTATCATCTTGTATTACTTTAGTGATTTATAATTCTTTAAAACCAATTCCCATATCAATTTGAAGTAAATTAATTCGCCAATTATAGTATTTATTTCAATTACTTAAAATAATCCTTTTATTATAAATTGAATCCAATTTATTTTAATAAGTTTCCAATTAAACTTATTAGATTCAATTCCAACCCTTTAATTGAGTCTATTATTACTCTATAACACGGTTAACACTTGTCTCACATTTCATTCCATTGATATATTCAAATTTCATCTTCATTTCAGTTAGCGTAATAAATTAAATTTCATTTATAATAAATTCATTTACCAATAAATTAGGTAATTTTTAATAATTGTTATATTATGAATGGAATTAATGTTAATTTCAAATATTATCTCAATTTAAATTAAGATAATATTTAATTACCTTTAAATGAAATTTATTTCTTATTGCACTAATATACGCCTATTTACATCTTAATTAGAATAAATATTACATTTCTAAATGTGTACTTCTATCAATTGTACACATTAATTAAGGGTTAAAGCTAATTAATGAATTTACCTATATTCCATTCTTATACCAATTTATTACTTATACATACCTTAGTTTCTATGAAATTTATCCATTCACACTTCCGTTGTCTTTATTCATTACCATTAAAGTAATGTTTATTATCAACAACAAATATTATAATTACTCATCTACATTGATTGTATAAATTTTCACCTTATTACGTATTACTTCATTGGTTAATATACTTTGAATTCATTCAGTCACCACTAATTAAGTCAATTACGGCAATTTTCTTTCGAATTAAATTTTTATGAACTAAACAAATAGGTAACTTATACAATTGTAACCATTAAAATTTAATTAACTTTAAGTTTATTACTTTCAAGCAAATAATATGATTACTTATAGAACGTTGACTTTTATTCAGTTCTGATTTATTGAAATTCAAATTCATTAATTTATTAAATGCTTACATTTATTTCCATATATCCAATTTTTTACAACTTTACTTACATTAACACTATTTCCCTTATTTTGGTTACTATTTCATACATAGATCACAAGTTTACATTCCTTTATACTATCTTACGAAAACAATATACATTTCTAATACTTTATTACATTAATTTACATTTAGTAACAAATAAATCAATATATTATTCCACACATTAATACACTGGTTGCATTTGTTTATACTATATTCCATTTAAAACTAAGTCATAACATTTGAATTATTATATTAAATTGGAATGTTCATTCAAGTTCATTAATTATTAACTTGCAATAACGTATTTCCTTAATTTACATCCAATTACTATTAACCATGTTTTAGTACATTAATCGATTCAATACTTACCTCTAATTTCACATATTCAATTTATATCCAGGTATAAACCCTTATATCCCATTATAAGTTAATGCATACATTAATTAAGATTTTAAATCAAATTAATCATACCATCTTGGTTACATTCTTTTATTACAATAAGAATATAATTACATTTCCATTGCTTCACTTATTGGAATTACATCAAGTTATTAACAATTAACTGACCAATCTTATCCAAGTTATTATTTACATTAATAATTCACTAAATTTTTATTTCCTTCAACATTAAGTTACCAAAATCTTCTTAAATTAAGAAATTTAATTACCGAATTTTATGGGTCGTTACAGTCTCCCCCACTCAAAACTTTTCGTCCCCGAAAAGGAAAAGAAGGGAAAAGAGGAACCTATAAATCAATATATATTATTCAAAACATTATATTCATAACAATACATTTACAGAATAGGATAATTTAAATAAAATATAGCTTTATAAACAATTAAATCTTTTATATTCAAATTAATAAGGTTTGGAAAATATTTACAAAATATTTTCTAAGTCTAAAATTTACGAATTTTTTTGGCAGAGTCTCCTTTGCACGGAGAGGCTCGGGAGAAAATATAATATCAATATAACAATATACAACATATATTTTCCACAATAATATATATCCTAACACGGGAAAACAATATAATAACACTATAAACCGTAATCCGAAGACGTACCTATTGGGCGGGCAATTAACGCTTATTTATGAAACCAAAAGCAGTAGCAATTGTTTCCATAACCTGTATTTCACTTATATAATCCAAAAAGATTAACAATTATATAAAATGAAATATTAAAAGTAGTTTCAACCATCAACAACAAATCAATACAAACATCAACTACTTGCAACAAGGTATACAATCATCACATAGAATCAACACAAATCAATTATCCATCCATATCAAACAAACAAATAGTTGTTCGGGTTTAAAACTTTAAATTGTATGGAATGAAAAATAAACTACTAAGTGCACCCTTTACTCAAGTCTTAGGAGAAGCTAAGTAGATTATTCATTCATCTAAACAATTTTAAAGCATCATTGCCCAAACAATCACAAACCAAACAAACAACACTTCCAAACAAGAAATCAAGTTAAATTTCCAATTTCATAGCATTTATTATTTGATTTTATTTTCATTTATATAATGATTCATCCTTAAATTTACATTTATTCACTGCTTAATTTCATTTATTTACAGTATTCATCTTTCTGCTTATTTTCAAAATAAGTAACTTCAACATTTACTTAAGTCTGTAATTATTTACTTACAACATTGACCTACTACCATATTTTATTATAGTAAGATTTCCATTATAACTTAGGTTTATAACAATTACAACATCAATTCTTAAGAATAAAAGCAATTTATTGAACACTTCATTACATACTTTTACTTGTACCATTTCCATTACATTTTCTTATTAAACATTTCAACTTTTAATATATGGTAAGTTATATATATGCTTTTAAGAATGTAATTAAAAATTATACAAGTTTATTCTATTTCCTTTAATTAATTTAATGTTCGATAATAATTTCCTTTGTTTTATATGTTACATATTTAAATTTTCTTTTTATATAATTTATAACTTAGCATTAATCTCTTATTTCCTTTAGAGGTTTCAAATTTTTTTAATTACCTACGCTCCAATTCACTACAATAATTGAAACTATCAATTAACGGAAACTTAAGAATTAAATACCGGGTTAAATTTCAAATCATTTTGAAAATAATAGATAAATGTATACTTACAATTCATATGTCCAATTATACTTAAAACAATTAGAAATTTATATTTGGTCATCAAAATAAGTCTGCAGTAAATTACTACAGTGGCCTTCCCACTTCGAAACTCGAAAATGAATGTTGATGATGCGTGCACTCATCACCGAAATTATTTTCCAGCGACAGAGCGGGGAGTACAACTTATTCTTTTCAAAACTTCTTTAAAACAATTCTATAAATAATATGGAAATATTTATATCAAAAAATACTTCTAAAATAATACTATTATATTTCAAAATCATTCAAAAGAAAGTTTCAAAAGCCCGGAACTTAAGTTCCAAATTTCCAAATTTCATTTATTTTATTTTCAATCTTATTTCAACTATTATTTAAAATTTCGCTACCTAACAACCAATATATTACAACCAAATATAAGCTTTATAAAAAAATTATTTTATATATAAAAAATATAATAGGCAAAATTATTTCATTCACCTATATTAAAACAAATATTATGTCGGTCTGTCCTATTAAGTGTTTAGAAACCCCTATTGATGCCATAGCGTCCCATGCACCAACCGGAATTTATAAATACAAAACGGAACAAATTAACACAATATTAAAACCTTTTTATAACACTAACAAATACGCTCTCTCATATATATATACACTCAGCGACTCCCATAGGGTATTGCTACCCTATTAGTAAAGAGTCAGACCCCACAAAGCTATGGTTTATCGCTAAACCAAAGCTCTGATAGCAGATGTAACATCCCGTCTTTTTTTACGCTTTAAATCGACAATAAACCACATACGTCAGACTTAAACCATATAGAAGGGCGGATAGTTATGTGGTAAATAAGAAATAAGTAGAGAAAGAAAAATAAACAAAAATATAATCTTGCAGCGGAACGATAAATATAATAATAAAATATACAGTTCATGGAGCTGTTTACAAAATATTTGATTATATTTATACAATACCAAAGAAAACAACTAATAATGCAGCGGAAAAAATGTGATGTAGTGGACTAATATAATATATAATAGTAATAAAATCTTCGTCTTCGTCCTCTAGTAGTAAGGTCTTCAAATCCTGAAATGCTCAGGCTGACCCGAACGAATTGAAAAGAAAAAACACTCGAGTCAGAACTAAAATATCTTATGTAAGTTAAATCAACAGAAATAAATAAGAGTGGAACGACGTCAAAGATGTTTACAGGATTTGACACCTCCTATCCAGTGTCTAACATGACTGTAGTAACTCAAGAGATACTCGGGATTCACATCTTCTAAGGATCCGTTAAACAATTTACTATGTAGTAATATTTCGTTATTATAATAATGTCTATTAGTAAAATAAACTTACTTTTAAATAGTGTTAATGCTTTACATTTTCCACCTTAACTCGTAATAGTCCCAATAGTCTATACAGTACCGTAATACCTCTTGATTGGGAGGCTACCAGAGAATACTTCATAGGTACGACACAAATAGAAACTCGTACAAGGCACGCTAAGGTAGGTGACACGGCACAACTAGGCAATGCCAGGGTAGATATGCCAATTACGCTTCCGGGCCGGTGGTAACGCGTAGCACGTAGCTACCGCCCACCTCGAGCCACACCCCCAAATAAAAAATCAAAAGTGGCCACCGAATCAATCCAAAAGTCAAAGTATAATATCGAAGGGATGTGTTCAATCAAAGGTGCTACGTCATTAGCCCATCAATTGCTCCTGTTTTAGCCACCTTATGCCTACTCACGGGAGTTGGGTCCACGTATTTACCTCAAAGGAAACGCCGCCGCCATCCTACTTCATTCTGGAATCTCCACCGCGTACACGGTTGTTAAAGTGGTTTTCGGAGTTGGCAGAGAATATGACAACTTTCGATCCCGGGCTCTTTAACAACCAAACGTTATTATAACACCGCGGTCTTTTCAAAATAATTTATATTTCAAAACTAAAATACAGTATTCATCTTAAAAACCATATAAATACGATATCATTTCCATTTTAAAAAAACAATCAATATGATATCATTTTTATTTCAAAATATATCATTTTTCAAAAATCATAGCCCTTCAAATCTATATATCTTGAAACCCATAGCTTTGAAACATAACTTAAATTACTTAAATGGTTTAAATATTAAATTAGTTTATATAATAAAATAGCTTCTTAAATTTCGCAAATAAATTCCCAATACTGATTCGAACCTCCAAATAAACCATTTCAATTCATATTTTTCAAAGTTTCAAGTATTCCACCATTTCAAAGTAATTCTTTGATAATTCCATATATATCAAATTCAATTGCTATTATTTAGATTTGAAATGTTTAATTAATAAATCCAATATAATTTAAGTAAAACTTTTAACTTCAAACAACTGGATATTCTTTTAATTTATTTAACTTGATATATTCATTAACCTAAACTTTATATTCATTTGAATCACTTTAAACCAAATCAAGCTATTGAATCATACCCTTTAAAATCTCCACTTTTTTTTGAATTTCAAATCATCTACAATAATTTATTCAAGTACAATTCTTAAATAATCCCATTTAAACCAATTTTATATTTATCTTCCAACTTAAATTTCATTTTAAGTCATTTAAAACTCTATATATACAATATCTAAAATAAATACTTAGCCATATAATATACAATGATCAAACTCCATTTTTAAACTCATCTTTATTAAACAATTTTATACATAGCTCAAATTCAAGAATTTAACTATATATATATATATATATAATAGTATATATATAATGTAACGACCCAGAATTTTATTTAATTAAAATTTGAATATTTAATTAATTTTAAATATTAATAAGTGAAATTATAAGTCGAATAAATTTTATTTTGAATTATTGGATTTAATTGGATAATTAAATCGATAATTTAATATGTTAAATTATGGAAATAATTGAAAATTGAGTTAAATATGATTGAAAATGATTTGTAAAATTTTATTTTATCATATGGGAGTTAGAAAGATATTTTAGAACTTTTAAAAATCGAATTAAAAGTTTATTTGTGAAAATTGAATATTTTAATATTAAAATCGACTAGTGAAAATAGTCAATTTTTGAACAGTCTCAGAATTGAACGAAACCAGTTCCATTGGATCCGTAATAGTTAGTTATTACTGGATTTCAATTTTCGTGTCAATCAGAGTTGTCGTTTGATCGTGGCAGCTCGAAACGCATCGAATTATTTTTAATTTTAATTTGGCGAGTTAAAATAGCCATTTTTCAAACTGTCTCGGATTTCGACGAAACCAGTTTCATCGGATCCGTAATGTGATATTATTGTAAGGTTTCAAATTTCAAGTCAATTGGATTTACCGTTTGTCCGATACAAATTAAAACGCCTAGAAAATCGTTTAAATCGGTTTAATTTAAATTGAACGTTTGTAGCCATAACTCGCACATACTTCCGAATTAGCTTTCGAAACCTATTCCATTGTGTCCGGAACGCGGGGTAAACCCTAGGAACGTTAGTTTCGGCGCGTAAATCGGAGTTCGGGAATTCCGGATGAATAGTGTTCGAATTTTTCCTATAAATATACCCCCTACCCTTCATAAATAAATAAAAAATAACAAAACCTAAACCTAACCCTAGCCGCCAGTTACAAATGGAGGGCTGAAAATTGTCGTCGTTCTTCTCTTAATTTCATCAAATCCATCAACAATTAGCCTTAGGTTTCAACTAGAGAATGGAAGAGCACGACGAGATCTTTCAATCCATACGGATATGATAAGGTTTGGCGTCGCGTGGAGGTGACAAAATGGCCGCGTTTGTCATAGGTTGCGCACGCATTTTCTGATGAAGGGGGGGGCCGAGCTCATGGTGCTCATGGCCGTGGGTGGCTTGTGTTGTGGGCTTCGAGATGGCGGTGGTTTGATGTGGTTTCGTCGAGTGTTGGAGTTGCAAAGTGAAAACCTAATATTGGATGTTGGGTTCAAGTTCGGCCTCATTTCCTGTGCGTGCGTGTGAAAGTGGAAGGGAAGAAGATGATGAAACGCATGGTGATGATGGAGTGATGTGGGATCTACGGCTATGATCTGTGTGGGTTTGAAAATATATATTGATGTTGTAATTAGTTTATAAAAATCGTGTACAATCTTATAAAAATCATAACTTTTTCATACGAGGTCGAAAACGCGTGAAACCAGTCGCGTTGGAATCGTATCGTCGAGCACTACGCGATGAAATTGGATTGGAGTCGTTTGGAGTTAGTGAGAATTTTGGGTAAAATTAAACGTCCGTTTAATTTTATTCGAAATAAATCGCTAAAACGAAAATAAAATCAAGGTGAGAACTTCTCACTCAATCGAATCAGTTTCGATTTTATTTTAAATAGTTAGATTTAAAATATTTGAATGCATGTTTGAATGTTGATTGATATCTATTGATTGTTAAAATTGACATTATACGCCGTTAGTAAGCGGATGTTATTTATTAAAAACATATACCGCGAATATTTCATAAACAGTGAAATTGGTATTATTTATATATAATAGCAATATATATATTGGCATATGTATATATTGGAGTTATTGATTTCCCGCATTTTTTGTTTAGCGGATGAGACCCTATTGCGTCGTTATTAAGCGGATAATATTTTAAATCCCATATACCGCGATAATTTCGTACTGGAGCGAAATTGGTATTGTGCTAATGTTTGTGGATGCAGGAAAACAGGTTGGAGGGATCCAACTGGATTCCTCAACAGTATTTATTTGATTTCAGATATTTTAATATTTGATGGACTATCATATCGATATATGATGTCGTTGTTGTCGTGATTGACTATTTGGTATGTAGCATCATTGGACCAAATTTGGAATTTTAAAATGATTTATAAAGTGATTTTTTGAAAATATACTATATGTTTGGAATTTGATCTATTTTAAATAAATAAACGTTATAATTTTTAATGTTATAAAAATTATGATTTTTGAGAAAAATAGTTAAAAAACTGAATTTTGAGAATATGATGCTAATGATTTTATAAAATAGTTAATCGGGATTTTTGGATTTATTATAAAAAGTGAAAATATAGGATTTATAAAATTTAATTATTTTATAAATCAAGAGAATGGTGAAATTATAAAGGAGATTAAAGATGTTTTAAAATAATAGTATAAATTGATTTTATAAAGGATTTATAAATTGATATTTATAAATTAAAACCTTTGAATTATAAAACGAGTTTTTATAAGTGTTTGAATGAAGTGAAATTGAATTTTGTAAATGAATGGAATTTATAAAATTATAAATGGTTAAGTTATAAATGAAATTTATAAATAATAAGATTTATAAATTTTATAAAGTTATTAAAAGAATAGTTTTGAATAAATCATTGAATCTTATAAGTTATAAGATTTAGAATTATGAAGTTCAAAGGAACGATTTTTGTAAGCGAATAAATTATAAGTATTTGACTTATAATATGAACCTTTGTTTTATAATTGAGTTATAAATTGAATAGGTTAATAAAGGAATTTATAAAAGGAAGTTGTTATAAATAAATAGAAATAGAATTTATAAACGTTGTTTTATAAATCCGCAAACGACTTATTTTGATAAGTAAATTGTTGAAACTTATTTATGAAGCTATATTAACGTTTTAGACTGTGAATAATACTTTGAAATAAAATGAATAGAAAGGATGAAATTTGTTAACGTAGTATATTCACGTTTTTGAATAGTGAATAATATGTTAAAGGAAATGTTTAGAACGTGATATTTTAAACAGAATTAAAACGATCTAAAGATGTTTAAAATGTGTTGAGATTCAAAACCATAGATTTCAACATTTATTGTTGAAATAGATGTTTTCGAGGAATAAAAGGAAATGGTGGACTATAACACTGTTGTTATAGTAAATGATTTCCGAAAGGAAATGTTTTGTATAATATTGGGATTTATATATCTATCTTAATTTCGAATCCCTATACTAGTGATTTTGGGTTGTCGTAACGATGTTTTACGCAACATTCGTTTTGGCCCAAATAAATATGTTTAAGACAATGATTTCCTTAAAGAATGAAATATATACTTAATCTCGATTTAAGTATATTGAATATTTTCCAAGTGTTGAAAATAAATAAAATTTGTGAATTACTTATGAATAAATAAGTATGGAAATGTTTTCCAATATAAAGTGAATATTTTGAGAATTTATCTTTTTGAAGATAAATTGAAAAGGAATTTTGAATATGAATAATTGAAATCGAATATTCATAGATATTTTGGATTATAAATTCACTAAGGAATTTATAAAGGAAAGTGGAATTTGTCTAAAAATAAATATTGATTTATTTTTGAAGTGTGAAAATTATATGTCTTGTAAAGATATTTTGGAAAATAAATAATTTGAAAAATTATTTGGAAACTGGTGATGTGTGCATATCCATTGATAGTTCAATAACCGACTATCAATATTTCCCTTTGAATGGGTATTTGAGGTGATTTGTTTGATTTTGAATGCCACACTTATTTTTGAATAAGCGCTCACTATTCAGGTTAACCGGGAAAGGACCATGGGGTCGTATAACCCATTCCGAATATGTGATACGTCGTTGTGAATTGCATTGAAGATCGGTGTTGAAGACCGGATATTTACGAGAGCGATAGGATGACCTGTCGGTTGACTCTGCACCGAGTTGCTCCGATGTAGAGTTCTCCATATGTGATGGTGAATCCGATCAGGATTGTGAATATCCGGATTGCAAGGACTTCTTTGTAAGTGCCTTCGGTTTTGTTCGAGCCCGGAACAGACTTGTATGGATTGTGTGTCTGACATTACAAATTGAGATATAAAGCCGATTTCATTCAAATATATTTCTGTTGGTGGCGGAGAATTTATTCTTTTAGCTTAACACCCTTCTCTGAGACGTACGAGCTCAGAGGTTTTATAGTTGAAGTTATCAGCGATATATTCCCAATTTGGTAATGTGACATGCTGAGTGTTGCTGTAAATGATCATTGTGTTGATTATTTGTGATAGGATCATTTACTTGATCGTCTATCTTTGTGATCATTTCTATGATCATTTGTTGACCCAAAGCATGGCTTTTGTATAAAGTATGTTTTTGTGGACGTGACTTCGTCGAGCCTCACACCCCGTGAATGGTCAAAACAGGAAAGATGCGGCAAGGTTATGAGGGGTAGCGCCCTTTAGGATGTGTGCATTTCCTTCTGGAAAAGGGTGGTATCATGGTATGGAGCCCAGATACTTACTCATGTTGAAAACACTTTGTTATGATTGTGTGAATTGATTACGAGCACTCGGTGAAAAGGTCCCAAAGGACCGGGGGATGGCATATTCGGTCAGTTGTTACTCAGTTAGGGGTAACCCGGCCTTGTGTTGGTAGAGATCCGGTTTGGTTCTCGGGGATGTCCATCCAGAGGCATTCTCATGTGGCAATGGGAAGTTCCTTGGCCTGATCATTCGTTGGAAATCCAATTCCCAATACGAAACTTGTACGGTATTAGTTGTAGAACCTGCCATTCACTTATGGTGGTCACCACTGTTTGGATGGTAGCTATAGTAGGCATACGATAATGGTCGTATGTTGGCTAAGATTTATATTCTACTTTTGAAATGAATTTTTCCTACACTATGCACTAGTAATAATATAAAATGTTCTTTTAAATGCGTATCAAGCATCTTTGACTATCATAAGGAGAAATCTCCTCCGATTCTGCGTTTGCATGTGTGTGTGTGCGAGAGGCCTTATGGTAGTCTCATTCTTAAAAGCATTGCGAATTGACTTTAAAAATATTCCTCTATTTTGATTTTAAAGATAAATAAACTGTTTTGAGTTCTCACACCAGTCACATGACTGACTTGGAGTTTATTGTTTTCCTTCCTAAACTCTGGGTGCCCACCAATTTTCACACGGGCAGTCAAGAGTAAGGTTTATCAGGATATTCTGGATATTCTGGAGTTGCTGGAGGCAAGCTGGATGGCATGGCGTATTACTAGTATATAGTATTTCTTTTCCGCTGCACTGTTTGTTGTTGTACACTCTGATGATATGATGTAATGAAATGTGATGTATAAAATGTAATAACTGATATAGTTCTTTGTTTAAAGATTATTCATTTATTATTATATGTTGTTCCGCTGCGAATTGTGAGATTCTGATGTTGTTCTGTTGTTTTCTATTCCGTTCTATTCTCTTTTCTTTCTATTTTAAAATGATCTATTTTATGTTTTCTTTTCTCTCCATTTTCTACCTTCTAATCTCTTCTTCTGTCGTTTTCTTTTCTTAAATTTTTCTTAAACCATAACATTTCGGGTTTTTGGCCTTCAATTGCTCGACAGTCGATAAAGTGAGTATCGATGTTGAATTTTCGAAAGTCGAAGATTTTCGGGGCGTTACATATAATATCAAAACTAATATTTATTAAACCGTATATTTCTTTCCAAAACCATAAAAAAATTATTTCAAAATATTTTATACATTGCCCGCGGTGCCTGTATATAATTTTATATCATATGGTCAAGTGATACGGATATTTATCATTTCAATCCGCAATTTAAAATAAAATTACGGTTATATATCATTTCAAACCGCAATTTCGAATGAAATAAAAATGCATAATAACTTGCAGGTTATAATAATATAAAATCCAACATCCATTCATCCATCAACAGATCACACATCCATCACAATCATCATCCAAAACAACCAATAAATATCAATAGATAACTGATAATATATATAACAGGTATTTGACTGGCAGTTATATTCAAAACTAAATTAAATAACGGTTTAATTTAAATAAATGCAATTAACCGAGATGATGATTAAAAATATACGGAAAAAGTCATAAATAAATGCATAATCACAACAAAAATTAATTTAACAAACATAAGAAATTTTTGAAGTTGTGCGTGGGTTAAAACACTCACCTTTCGAATTTAAATTGAATTTAAATCCAATTTCAACCCAAAATTTGAACGGTCTTGGAATTCTTCCAAACCAGTGCCAATATGTCAGGAATTTCACTATGATCCTAACAAAGAAAATCGTGCATAAATCGAATATCGCATGTAAAAGTTATGAAGATTTGAACATAGTTAAATTCGAATTTAAAAAAATAAAAGGAAAAAACAAAACCTTACCCTATGACACGTCATCCTCCACCATCAACGCATCGCGTACGTACAGAAACCCTAGGCCTAACTCACGTACGCATGAACAGAACACGGCCGCCACTGCTTTGCTCGAAACGCCGACCAATCCACTCGCCTACACCCGATCCAACGTCACCGTTGGCCGCTACAGGTTCGGCTGACCAACCCCCCCCCCCCCCCCCACGCGCACGCATTTCGAGGCAGAAGTCTCCACCGCCGCCATGCTAAACTCGGCCAAATCAAGGCGATTTCAGGTGACAATAGCAAGAACTAACCATATGGATCTGAAGCACATGACCCCCTCTTCGCAGCAGTACCACTCGATCGTTCCCAAATTGACGATCCAGCGTAAATCCTCCACCACAACGCACGAACGGCCGACAATCATTCTGAAATTCAGGACAAACGATGCATCAAATCGGAAAACGAATCGCAAATATGAGATGTGCTCTTCGAGAGCTTCGATATATAATTTTTTTGAATTTTTTTGAAGAGTTTCAATTTTGATTTGATTTTTGAACTATAATTGGATCTAGAATTTGTTTGTCTGCTATTGAGATATGGAGGTGAAGAGGAATTGTACTCACAAACAAATGAGACGTAGAGAAGCTAGGGTTTATAATAGGGTATTTATAGACAAGGTTGAAAAAGAATAGATGAACCCGATTTATAAATGTGCTGAACGATATATGGCCCGAAAAGCCCGTTTCGACTCCGAAATGAAATTGGGTCAACCCATATATCAAAATAGATGTTTTAAAATATTTTAAACGCAATGGAAAAGGTTTCAAGTCCAAATTCCATCGTATGAAGAAGTTATTCTAAAATCAATATTTTTCAAATTGATTTCAACTGATTTCAATTACATTGACTTCAAGGCGTTTCGAGTCCGCGCGATCAAATGACAAGTCCGATCGCTATGAAACTAGAAATCCTACAATAATTCACCGATATTAAGTATTCAATAAAACACTATTTTCTATTGATTTTTTGATGAAAGATTTGGGAGACACATCTATATATTGAGTATAACTATCTGTAGAGATAGACCTAAAAGGAAATTAGGCTTGTCAGTACGGTTTAGTAGGGAAAATTCAATGCAGGACAATGTTTCAGTGCGACATGGAATTGTTTGTTCTAAGAAAGACTCTTCATCTACGAATGAGTAGGGAAAAGCATATGGGTAGGACTCGTTATGTATGTCAATGGGATCCACCATGTACGCTTTGCTTTGTACAATTCTATATGTTGCTTTTGCACTAAGCGCATTAAGTCCATATCAATCAAATCCAGACGAAAATCATTAGACAACAGTTAAGATCATTCTAAAGTATTGAAAAATTATAAGGATTTTTTTTAATACATTGAAACAATGAGCTACTTATAAAAGGGTACTCAAACTCATGATTTCAAAGTGATGTTGACAATAGTAAATTAGTCGCGGAATTCGTATTTATCCTTAATGGAGGGAATGTAGGTTGGAAAATCTCCAAGCAAAAAGTGCAGTTAATTCACCGATGGAGGCTGAGTATATCGTCTTAAACATTATTGCAAAAGAAGTAGTGTGGATACGAAAATTCATTAAAGAGGTAGGAGTGATCCTAAAAATTAGAGATTCAATGCTATTGTATTGTGACAATAATGTAGCAATACAAATTACCAAGGAATCATGAGCACATAAGAAGTCCAGAGACATAATCTGCAAATCTAAAATATATACAAGTGGAAAATATTTTAAGGATAATGTATAACATTTTATTTTGATATGAGTAATAATGTCAATATATTAAATATATACATGCAGAAAATCCTTAAGAAAAGTGTTTAGTCATTCTAGTTGGGAATGTGTTTGTGATCATGAGTATTGGATCGAATATTTAAAATACTTATCTTTGAAATAATCTTAGTTAAGATGTATCGAGAAAAGAATGTAAATATATTCATTGAGATTAGTATATAACGCTCTCCATGTAATAATGGTAAAATACTCTTGACCATTGGGTAAAACAAAGGATTATGAATGTTTGGTTGTTTGGAAAAGTCACAAAATCACTCGATGGGAGTTGTCTATGAGTTAATACGACAAAGTCAAAATAGAATATCACTTATAGCTATGTGTGATGGTCTTCAAACTTGAGAGTATTGTTGTTTTAATATCTATATTTTACTTTGATTATGGTCAATCATATAACATCATGATCATGTTACGACAATATTTGGGCACACATTGAACCCCTTGAAGTGAAACACTGCTTTTCGAACCAAAAATGGCACAAACACCCAAAAGAGTAAGAGAGTAGAGGTTAGACGAAGAATGTAAATGAAAAATGGAAGAAACTAAATAGAAAACAAGGACACATGAATTTATAGTGGTTCGACAATCTTAGCCTACCTCTAATTGAATGATTTTATTGCTTTTGTACTAGATTTTGTGATTACAAGTAGGAGGGATCTATAGGGATCCCAGAATATGATGGAATTTGAGTGTAGAAACAACGTAAAAATTTGAATGAAGCATAGCCCATGTATTTTGAGGGGTAAACGACCAAATATCTCATTGATATTTCGTCTACAAACCCTCACGATGAAGACAAAGTCCTCCAAAAAGTCTCACCCACCCAACCCCTAGGGTTAGGGATTGGTACCGACCCCTCTAGGAGGATTGGTGCCGATCCTTATGTATGCATCATAGGGTCTTGCAACGTCTTGTTTTGGCTTATTTTGATGTTGGTTTCATTTTTCCAAGGTTGTTTTGGCTTATTTTGATGTTGGTTTCACTTTTCCAAGGTTGTTTTGCTTAGTCGCCTAGGTGTTTTTTAGTTCAAGCGAAGGATCTACAGAAGGTTGAATTATTGCTTTAGCCGTATGTGGAGATTGTCAATATGACGCACAGAAACTCCAAAACAACACTTGAATCAGGCTTTATGTAGATAGATACGAGTGTCATAGGAGTGGGGTCTACTTTAGGTGTATCCACAGTGATCGGTATTGATCCCCTATGTAGGGTGGAGCACCAATCTATACTCAGTGTATTCCAAGGTGTTGTTGACTCTAGTGCTTATAGATCGACAGAGAATTGCATTAATTCAGAAAATGACTATGAAAATAGGCTCTGAGCATTGATTTAGGAATGTAGGCAAATAGTGGGTCCATCTAAAGTGGAATTTGGAGTCAGTGACGATCCCTAGAGTGGGGCCAGTACCGATCCCTAGCTTGGGTGATTCCCTTGTTGTTTTTGTTTGGGTTGAATTTACTTAGAGTCCTACCTAAGAAATTCAAATGTTTCCTTGGGGAATGACTTGAGATTTTCTAAGATTTTCATGTTCTGTGTTTTCCTTCATTTACTTGGAGTCAGAACCAAGATTTTTGAGTATTTGCTTTAAGTCATTAGGAGTCGGTATCAAGTAAAGTCTAAGGATCGGTACCAAGTCCACTCTGGGTCACGCTTAGGGTTTTTATGGATCGCTTTGGGTTTTACTTGGAGAATTCTCAAGTCTATTCTACTTTGAGTCTGACTTGACGACTTTTTGTGGGTTTACTTCGTGATGACTCGTTCAAAAACTTAGACTTCCAGATTTTCAACTTTTTCGCTTATTTTTTTATACTTCTTTTTTCTTGCCTTTTTGTGATATTCCCAACGTCCTTGGGTCATTTCTCTATCATTAGCTCGTCCAATTTGATTATTTAAGTTTGTTCGAATATTTTCTAGTCAAAAAGCCCGATAACACTTGCCCTCTAAATTACATCTTATTGCAAACATGATGTGCTTTTAATTTAGACAAGTTAGGATTGCTGGAATGTATTTCACTCTGTCCTTGAATTGTCATTATCCTTTCGTCGAGTGACTTTCACGAAGAGTTGTATCTCTAACTATCTGTTGCAATGCTTAGTTGATATCTGATATTGTAAATTCATAATGTATTTTCTCGACATTTTTCTGTGCTTGATTCCTTTGAGCTAGTTGATTGATTTAGTAGGCCTCGATTATTTGAATTGGTTTGTTTCCGAAAGTTCCAGGTAAGAATTCAATTCTCATTCAATTCAAGAAATTGCATGTCGAGTATGCACACGTGCTCGTACGTCTATGCGCATACTTTTTCAAGTGGCTTCCAAGCATGTTCATGGGCCTATAAGTCATTACAAAGTTCCATGGAATTGTAATCACAAGTTGTTTTGTTTGTTTTTTATCCTAAGGCATCCTTTCGATCATAGCCTTAAGTCGTATCGAAAACTAGGAATGGGCCATAATGTTAAGTTGCTATATCGAGCTTTCAGGTGATTATATTCTTGTCGTAGTCTTGGCTTAATGAGGTTAGTGCATAGATGGTTGATCTCATCATTATGAAGTTAAATTTTTATCGTTGGGTTTAAGGTCTGTGTTCGTAAATAGGTGGTCAGGTCACACCCATCTTGAGCTTGCCCTCCCCTGTCAGGTCAAAGGTAGGAGTTAGTGAATATTGATTATAGATAGTGTCAAATGGAAAATGGTCGGATCACACCCATCTCAGGTTGTGCTTTTTCTCCCGTGTCAAAGGCAGAAGCTCGTGAGTGAACGGTCAAGTCATGTTCACCTTTGTTTGGATGGTCATAGTTAGCGAATGGATAGTCATGTCACATCCATTTTAATTTCATACCCAGACCATCAGATTGAGGGAGAGAGTAGGCTGATGGATGGTCGAATCATGCCCATCTAGGATCAGACGGTCGAATTACACATGCTTTATGATTTATGCTCTTCTTCCGAGTCAAGGAAAAGAGCTTGGGGCCTGATAGGCGGATCACATCCCCTCTAAGTTCAACGATGGATAGTCGGATCACATCGTTATGTGTTTTAACTTCCCCTGTTGGGTTAAGGGAAAGAGTCAGGAGATGGATGGCTAGTCACATCCGCTCATTTATTGTTTAAGCTTTCCCTATCGGATAAATGGAAAGAGTTATGTTGATGGATGGTCGGTCACATCAACTTTGGTTTGAACTCCTCTTGTCGGATCAAGGGATAGAGTTAGGTTGAAGAATGGTCAATCACGTCCATTTTTTTAAGTTTTGGGCCTCATGCTAATGGTAAGAGTTAGTGCGTGGACGGTCGTGTCACGTTCACGTTTGATTGGGTTTCGAGTCTACCGATCTCTAGGCAAGGCATAAATGTTTTAAAAATTGTTAGGTACGAGCTTGAGAATGGATGGTTGAGTCACATCCACTTTTGGATCACGGTCTTGCCCATGTCTTAGGAGCAAGAGTTGGCTCTTGAGCGGTCGAGTCATGCTTGCCTTGGTAGAGCTCCATAGGTTTGGTCATGACCTATGGAGATTTGGTGGGAACCTTACTTTAGGTACCTGCACACTTGCATTATTCATTTGCAGTTTCGTTTAACTTGGTCATGCTCATAACAAAATTTCATAAGATAAAGATGCATGGTTGGAAAGCCATTTTATTGAAAAATAACAGAGTTTGTCTTATTAAATAATTCAAAGAAATTAGTAATAAGTTTTATTCTTAAGCGAAATAGCACATAGATGCTCGATATTCCATTTTGCTCTAGCCCTTCACAATTGGAAGACGACGATCGGCGGTTTAGTTTATAATCAATCTCATTTTAGGCCGCCAAGTTCGTCAACACTAGGAGCGATCCGTCCTCGTTAAAGGTTAGATGTTTCTTACTCGCCATCCTATGGGTTTTTCACAAATTGTTGGAGCTTTTTCTTTCAAATCAATTCTTTCATCATATCACAAAGGTGTCTACACTTGTTCGTGTCATCATTGTAACAACCTAGAATTTCAGTCATTAGATATTCGTACATTTAATTGATTTTAAATATTCACAAGTAGATTTTATAAGTTGAATAAAAATTTCAAATATCCTGATTTAATTGGATAATTAAATTGTTAATTTAATATTTGAAACTGTGGAAATAATTAGAATTCGAATTTAATATGAATAGAAATGATTTATAAAGTTGGATTAAATTCTATTTGAATTAGAATGATGTTAGAGAACTTTTGAAATTTAATTAAAAGTTCATTTGTAGAAATTGAATATTTTAATATCTAATAAATGTGTAAAAATAGCGATTTTGAAACAGACTTGGATTTTGACGAAACCAGTTTTAGATCCATAATGTTATATTATTGTAAGATTTCAAATTTCGTGTCAATCGGATTTATGGTTTAGCCGTGGCAAGCTAAAACGCGTAGAAAATTGTTTAAGTGAATTTTAAATTTAAATAGTCGATTTGAAAACCTATCTTCCAAATACGATCAAATAGCTCCCGATATATATTCCATTGTGTTTGGAATAAGGGTAAAAGATTATAAACGCCAGACAGCACGCTTCGTTTGGAGTTCGAAAATTTGTCGGGTGAATAGTGTTGCGAAATTTTCTACGTAAGGCCAAAATATTTTCATTTTTCACAAACCCTATCTTCTCTAAACCCTAGCCGCCACTAAGGAATACATGGCCAGAAACTTCTAACCTTTCCCTCTCGATTTCTTCTAATCCATCAACCTCTATGAAAAATCTTCAACTACAAAAACGTAGAGGGCATTGTGATCTTCAAATCCAATGGTTACGATTGGATTTCATGCGATGGATCAATGGCAAAATGCTCTCATTCGACTGGCATGCGTTCACAATTTCCAAGGAAAGGGGGTTGGCTGAGTGCAAAGGGGTCCATGGTGAAGGGGTGTGGCAGCTAGGGCTTCACGATGGTGAAGGCCCATCAATTTATGGTGGCGCGGGGAGGGGGAGTGGGGATGTCAGTGACGATCATCGATCACTTGTGATATTGGGTTCTTCGTTCATGTGAAAGAAACGATAGGAGGAAGAAAGATGCGAATGGCCTGGATATGATTTTCGAAAAAAAATGCGGCCATGATTTAAAGGTTAAAAAATAAAATAAAAATTGTAATTTATTTATATATATTAATTCATATAAACTTTAAAATTGCATAACCTCTTCATATGAGGTCCGTTTTTGACGAAACAAGTTGCATTGGGTTCATATTGACGAGCACTACATTTTAGAGCTGGTGGAGTTGATTAGAGCTAGTGTAAATTTTGAGTAAAATTAAATGGATGTTTAATTTTATTCGGAATAAAACACTGCACCTGCTATTGGAAGCAATGTGAGTACAACTCACTCTTTTTGACTCACTGATATTTTTATATAAGTGAGAATAAATTTATTTTATGTTGATTGATGATTGTTTGGATGATATATGGTATATTATCTATATATTGATTGGTATTTGGATATACTTCTGCCTATTCGACCAGATGAGACCCTATACGTTTCCGTGTATGAGCGGATGACCTTCTGTACGCACGTCTGCCTCGAAGCGGGCATTGTACATATTTTCTATTATGCATATTTATTGCAAGTGATAGGTTAGAGGGATCCAACTGGATTCCTCACCACTGTTGATTTATTTATAGATATTGATATATATGCTGTTATCATGTGATATATGATGTTTTAGATGCTGTGATTGATGTATTTAGTGCTGTTGCAGCATTAGGCCATATTTTGGTAATTTTAAAAATATTAAAGTGATGATTTCAAATTTAAAAGGATTTTCAAGTGATTCTGAAAATAGATGTTTTATTAATTTTGAATGGTTAAGGAAATGAATTTATTTTAAAATAAATAAAGTTATAAATTTTATGTTATAAAGATTAAGATTTTTGTTAAAGATAATCAGAATATGACTTTTGAAACGTGAAGTTAATTATTTTTTGAAATAGTATAAATTATGCTTTTTGAATTTATTATAAATGGTAGGTATATAAGATTTATAAAATAGATATTTTATAAATGAAAATGATGGAATTATAATAGAGTTTTATAAGTGTTAAAATGGAGTAATAAATGGATTTTATAAGTGAATAAGATTTATGATTTGTAAAGTTATAAAAGGAATGATTTTGTAAATAAGAGATTTATAAGTAATTAACTTATAATCAGATTTTTGGGCATGTAAATGAGTTATGTAATGGAATTGGTTAATAAAGGGATTTTATAAGTTGAAGTTTTTGTAAAATATAATTAGAATTTATAAACATTGTTTTATAAATCCAAAATTAACTTATTTTGATAAGTTAAATATAGAATTTTATTAAAGGAATTATATTCACGATTTTGGACCGTGGATTATCCTTTAATAAATATGTAGAGATAATGAATTTGGTTTGAGAATTATATCCATGATTTTGGACAGTTGATAAATCCTTAAAATAAATGTGTAGAAACATTAATTTGGTTAGAAATTATATTCACGATTTTGAACAATGAATTATCCTTTTAAATTAAATGTGCGATATTAAGTAATTTGGGCAAGAGAATTATATTCACGATTTTGGACAGTGAATAATCTTTGAATTAAATGAATGTTTTAGAAAGTGATATTATTAAATAGACTTAAAATGGTTTGAAGATGTTTTGAAATGTGTTAAATATCGAAACCATAGATTTCAACATTCATCGTTGAAATAGACGTTTTCAAGAAATAAGGAAATGATGGACTATAAACTGTTGTTATAGTAAAATATTTTCGAACGGAAATGTTTTGTATAGTATATGGGATTTATATATCTATCTGATTTTCGAATCCCTTTACTAGTGATTTTGGGCTATCGTAACGATGTTTTACGCAACATTCGTTTTGATCCAAATAAATACGTTTAAGAGAATGTTTTCCTTAAAGAATGAAATATATACTTAATGATGATTTAAGTATATGTGATATTTTTTAAGTGTTGAAAATAAATTGAATTGTGAATTATTTATTTCTAAATAAGTATATGGAAATGTTTTCCAATATTGAAATGTTGAAATGTTTTGGAAATATATCTTTTTAAAGATAATTTGAAGTGAGTATTTGGTAAGTGATTTAATTAATAAAAGATTAATTAAAAGGGCCTAGTGATTACTTGTGGTGTTAAATATTTGTTTGTTTGGTTTGATAGTTAAATAACCGACTATCAAATTTGGCCATTTTAGTTCCTCGACTTGATGTGGGAACTATTTAGTCGTACACTTAGTACGTCGTCTTCTATGTAGGCTTGATTATTATTTGTGTTGAGGATCTTGATTCGTATGGTGCGGAGTATTACTCCAATCTACTGAGCTTCCTTCTTGACCGAAGGATAGCAAATTGAAAGATGGAGACGTGATAAGTCTACGAGATTAGTTTCTATGTGAGGTTGAGAAACGCTTTTGCGTTGTTGGTGCGAAGAGACCGGGATCGGTTTATCTGAAAACCACATCGGACCAACATTTATGCGACGATTGTATAGGTTGGTTTTGATGATATCGATATTCCAGATTTTCATAGTGGAGGACTACTTGTTGATCGTTTGGGGTTAAAATCCCAATATACATATAGTAGCAGTGGCCCCTTCATTATGAAATATCCAATGCAAGGACTATTCGCTAATAATCCTAGGGATTTTCCGACAGGATATGGTAGGAAAGTACCTTCGGTCTGTCCTATTCTTGGACAACTTGTATGGATGTTTATCTGACATTGCATTTCTAAAAATTACGTACATTGGTTTTTACAAACGTACATCAGTGGCAGAGGATAAGGCAACTTCTCTTAGCTTGACACCCTCCTTGAGACATAGGAGCTCAAGGGTTATATTTTTGAAGGAAGGCAATTAGTAATCAATGGAATTGGCCATGTGACATTCAAAGTGATGTGATTTGTGATATGTGAAAGATAATCGCTACCTCAGGCCTTATCAACCGGAAATAACTGAAACAAGGTTAGATGCAGCAGGGCTAAGTGGGTTGCTCCTAAGTAGGATATGGCCATCCTCTTCTAGATATATCTTTACACAGTTTGATGTCATGTATCTGATTATTGTGGTTCATATGTTAGAGGGACCTCGAAAAAGGTCGGTAACGACTAGAGGATGATATATTCGGTACCATCTAGTTAAAGAGGTGGGCCGGTCTTGTGTTGATAGAGAAGCTTTGTGATGGTTTCTCGGGACATCCATCTAGAGGTGTACCCATCGGAAAGTAGTCCCTTCACCTGGTCATTTGTATGGAAATCCAAACTCCACTACATACCTGCCATTTTAATTGTAGAGCCTAGTATGCTGGAATTTAATAATGGTAACAATTTTGGCTATTTTAATATTATTTGTGCAATAGACACTAGCATAATATAAGAGGTTTGGATATGAAATGTTTTAGTTGTCTTAAGGTAAAAACATATCGTGTTTATGTGTGGGCGTGTCTTACAAGATACTTTTGTTTTTGAAAGGAAAAGTTTAGTAATTTAATAAATTCAGTTGAGTGTGTTTTTCATGCTGGTTTACCAGACTGATCCGGGCGTTCTTCGTTTTCAATGCTCGGGTCAGACTGAGTATATTTATAGGTTCAGATTTGGTCCTTTTGGAGCTTCAACAGGAGAGCTGGAGATCTTTTTTTTTTGTATTCACATATCTATTTTGATTATCCGTTACTTATTTATTGTATATTGTCAGCAATTGTGAGGACATGTTATTATAATTGTTCAGGCTGATGATTAGTGATTCATTGTTAAACTCTAATTGATGTATGTATATACAGTTTCTATTTTGTAAAGATCATTGATACGATGTTATACGTTTTCCGCTGCGATCTGAGATTCTGTATTGTTCTGTTTTGTTTTCTCTTCTCTCTTTCTTCTCTTCTCTTCTTCTCTCTTCTTTTTTCCTCCTGACTTTCCATCAGTCTATGCCTTTTGGTTTGGACATGTGTGGTTTATTGTCGATTTAAAGGGTACAGATTTGCGGGTCGTCACAATGACCATATATCCCATGAAATCTATAGAATTTTTCAGACTTCCTCTGGTCTTCAATTGACTTTCTTAGGAATGGTTTCCTATACTGCTCTGAGTCACGATTAGCTAAGTAAATATTTTTAGTTGAGTCATTTTATGGGGTGTAAGTGTCAAATCTTAGGATTATCGGTTGTCTCGTAGAATCCAGGTTTTCCTCTAGGGCCCTACTACGGCCTTTTCTCTGACCGCTGCTCTTATTCTGTATATTCACAAATATGTTCCCAAAACTTGCTCTGGACTATCTCACAGTGACGTTGCCTTGCACTACTTTGGCATGATTGCCTATATCGTTGCCTTTCCTAGTCAGTGCACCCACCTCCTTGCATAAGTCTAGGCCGCCTTGTTGTAAAAGCAATCTAAAGTAGTAGGAGGCTTTCTCGATAACCATTCACCAAAGTCTATGCTAGGGTGAATCCCCCTGCACAAATACATCAAGATTATGTTGTCTTAAGGGTTGCTCACCTCAGTCACAACAGTATTAAATCTTTGCAAAAATTCCTTGAGCGATTCCGTAGGTCCTTGGAATAAGTTGGACAATGAGATGGCATCCTTAAAGTGAGCCGCGTGCATTTTGGACTACTTGATGAATTTCCTTGCCCGTTGGTTAAAAGAAGAAATGGACCTTGGTGGTAGTTGACTAAACCATATGGTCGCCACTCCTTCTAGGAAGATTGGCAAGCACCTACACTTAATTTAATTTGACACTCTGGCCGAGTCCATATACCATCGTATTTTATGAGATGTTGTCTAAGATCAGTCTTTTCGAAGTATGAGGGCACCATCGGCATGTTGAATCCCATGGGTACTCTTTGTGTAAGACTACTTTAATGAAAGAATTTTGACTAGGGGAAGTGCCCCGGTCATCATTAGTTTGGCCCTGACTTTCTCTCACAAATTGTCTTAACATCTCAGCCAAATTTGGCTCTTGGGTACCTGTTGGGTTGTGATAATCGTAGTTTATTCCTTGTGCTTTGCCTAGTAAACTATCTTGGTTCGTGCCTTATCTCTTAAGTTCTCCTAGCTTCGGAAGAACCATTTGCTCGGGAGCTCTGCGTTTATTTCTTAGTGGAAATTCAGCAACAAACTCTTAATTTCTGGTGCCTTAGTCAGTCACAATGCATTCGAATTGCATTGCAATTCTAGTTTGAAGTCCTTCTCCTTAGTGGATGAGTTCGATACCGACCCCTATAGGGATCGATCGGTACCGATCCCTATGCCTAGGTGATGGTCGGTTGCGTTCTCCCACCTAGAGGTTCCTGATTCATATGCTTTTGTCCTTCGCCTTATATTTCTCTAGATGTGGTCAGATGATGAGGAACTGCCTGATTTTGAGTATGGAGGAGATGGTTCTCTCCTAGTCTTCATAGATAGGCATTCAGTTTGACCATTATGTTTATGTTCTCTTAGATTTTCTGTTTCAATGCCACAAGTTTATCCCATAGCTCTTTCATCATACGCTCAAAATCAATCCTATTGATAGCATCTAAAGATTCTGGACATTAACAGCTTCTTGCTACACATCATCATCCAGGATGTGAAGGTTAGCGTTCTCAATTTCATCAGCAGCTCTTGAGGTGGCAACAACTTTGTCTGTCGTAAGGGCCATTGCAGATAGCTTCTTGTAGACTTTGTTCAAATCTGTAGTAGGAAAACTAGCTAAGAAGAAACTGGATCCCTTCCTTTAAATTTTAGGCAATCGATAGTAGACAAGGTTTAAAATAGCCTACAATCGAGTCTCTCAATGAAAGTGCCAAAATATTTGAACCAAAAATGGCATAAACACCCAAAAGAGTAAGAGAGTAGAGATTAAATGAAGAAAGTAAATGAAAAATAAAAGAAATCAAGTGAAAAAACAAGCACACACAAATTTATAGTAGTTCGACAATCTTGGCCAAGGTCCACTTGTATAATTTTATTGCTTTTGCACTAGATTTTATGATAACAAGTAGGAGGGATCGACAGGGATCCCAGAGTACAATAGAGTTTGCATGTAGAAGTAGAATAAAGATCCTTAAAATGAAGCATTTCCCATGTATTTATAGGGTAAACGAACAAATATCTCGTTGATATTTCACTTAAGATCTTCACCATGAAGACGAAGTCCTCCAAAAAATCTCGACCCTGGATCCCCAAGGTTGGGGATAGGTATTGATCCCTCTAGGGAGATGGGTACCAATCTCTATGTATGCATCATAGGGTCTTGCGACTTCTTGTGTTGACTCATCTTGATGTTGATTTTCATATTTCAAAGTTTATTTTACATAGTCGCCTAGGTGTTTTTCGGTCCAAGCGATTGGATCTATAGAAGGTTAAATAGTCCTTTAAGTGGTATGTGGAGATCGTCAATACATCGCATAATAACTTTAGAACAGCACTCGAATCAGGCTCTATGAGATAGAGAACAGTGCCATAGGAGTGGGGGGCTTCTTTGGGTGTACCTATAGGGATCGATACCGATTCCTATGTAGGGTGGAGCATCAATCTATACTCAGTGTATTCTAGGGTGTTTTTGACTCTAGTGCTCATGGAGATCGACAGAGAATTGCATTGATTAAAAAAAATGACTTTGGAAATAGGCTCTTAGCATAGATTTAAGCATGTAGGTAGAAGATGTACTCCACCTAATATGGAATTGGGAGTCGGTACCGATCCTCATAGTGGGGTCAGTACTGATCCTTAACCTGGGTGATCCTCGTATTATTTTGGTTTTGGTTGAATTTTTTTAGAGTTCGACTCGAGAAATTTAAGTGTTTACTTAGAGCTTGACCTGAGATTTTCTATAATTTTCATGTTCTTAGTTTTCTTTCATTCACTTAGAGTCAGACCCAAGATTTTTAGGTGTTTCCTCCGAGTCATTAGGGTTCGGTACCGAGTAAAGTCTCAATATTGATATCGACTTTACTCTGTACCGAGTCCACTCTGGGTTGTGCTTGGAGTTTTTTATGGATTGCTTCAGGTCTAACTCAGGGATTTCTCAAGTCTATTTTGATTTGAGTCTGACCTGAGGATTTTGTGGGTTTTCTTTGAGCACGCTCATCCAAAAAATTGAATTTCCAAGTTTTCAACTCTTTTTGCTTACTTTTTATGTTTCTTTTTTCTTGTCTTTTATGATATTCCTAATGTCCTTGAGTCATTTCTCTACCATTTGCTCATCCTATTTGACCGCTTAAGTCTGTTTGAATACTGTCTAGTCAGAATGCCAGATAACACAACTCAAGTGAGAATTTGTTTCCTTCATTTTACAAGGTTAACATCAATGTATTTAATAGTGAACTTAAAATCAAAATCTCTAGCCTAAGTTAATTGGTTAATCGATAAATATTATTAGATTCAACCAAGGACTTTAAAGTGGCACTATAATACAGAAATTATTAGATTTTTTTTTACCATTGACTACATTTCAGATATCTTTGTGATATAGTGATGAAAAAAAAGAAAATGTACACAAAATATCATTACTTAGGTTATATCTTAATAAAGGCTAGAAATAGGATTTTGCCTAATGGGTATGTAAGTAACCGAACTTGTGTTCGATATTGTACTACAAAAAAGACCATCCAGGCTTTAATTTTTAAATTATTACAAATTAGTGAGGACCGATTCATACCAAGGAGTCAGCACAATAGTATTTATTACCAATTTTTAGAGTTTAACTTGATTAAATCAATTATAAATGTTATAAACTAATGATGAAGTTTTATATAAATGTTGTATTAATTATATATGGTTTTTATTGAACTATTTAAGGCTGTAGAATTAGTTAAGTGATATACAAAAGTTATACATTAATATGATTATTTAAATTGGTACAAGTGAATAAATAAATAATATAGGATATTAATTAGGCCTAATATTTAAATTAAATCTACTCTAAAAGCTACCATAAAGGGAGGATAAGGAGGGTTTTACTTTCCATTTTTGAAGAGATTAGATCTAGGTAAAGATGGGAGAAATATAAAGAGATATTCTGAATATCTTATGGCTATAAATTCCACACCTTTCTACCATTTTATTTACGCCATTCTAACTCAAAATTCCAAGACTCCATTGCCTATAAGTTCAAGCTTATAACTAGGATTTGCAAATCAAGGTAGGAGGAGAAGAAGACAAACTCCGAAAAAGAGGCTACAAACACGTGTCAATTGTTGGATCAAGTGGGTCACACAGTGAAGTAAAATGGTTGATTTCAAAAAATCTTTTGTTAAATTTACCAAAGATCACTTTTGTATTATAATGAAAAAATCTGCAAATTATATTTAATACATATTTAATTTTGATTTATTTTAAAAAAAATATTCGTAAAATAATCATTTGAATATGGGTATCAACGGACTCAATATTTATACAATAAGGCAATAGAACTATAGGTATATAAATATATGATATAATGTGTGTGTGTATATATACATACATACATATATATACACACACACACACACACATATATATATCTGTGTGTGTACGTGTGTTATCCAGCTTTTTAACCAAGCAGGCATTTATTAGAATCTGAATGTTAGGATGAAGATTAAACAATTCATGCACTTGAGGACACGCTTAGGAGAGCAATGGAAATGGACTCAATAATTTGGAGATCAATTGGAGCTAATGAAACCACTCGGTACCGAGCATTTCCTATTCGGTACTGACCACTTTATTTATCCTTTGTGGGCCCCTGAAGCTCTAACACATGGAAATATAGGCTTAGGTGATCGTCGTGAAGTACATTTCCAAAGGAATAGGCAAACAACTCTAAAGGAATTCTGAAGGAAAGCAAACAAGTACAACTGGTATAAGAACCTCTTGAAAACAACACAAACTCTACTGAAAAGTGCTCGTCATAGAGTGGGTCAAGGATAAAAGATCAAAGTAAGGAAGAAGTGGAAGTTCTCCCTCCAAAATCAGGTCGGTATTGACCACTTTTGATTGGTACCAAGATTTTATGGCTCGAGGAACTTCATCTTCCCCTATTACATCCTCGGATCTAGATCTGGACTCGGTATCTCATAGGCCTTCGGCTTTTCTAGATAGTTTGCCAATAAATACAGACCCTATAGTAACTGGAGAAGGACTTTTTGCTCTTTTATTTTCTTCGTCTTCTATCTCTACGTCCCATAGTGACTAATGTAGATACTATTGGTCGTTCTAGGCTGCAAGAACATAGCAATCCTTGTACCGAAAACTCTCAATGAAACAATCCATAAATTATAATGGATGTAGGATGAAGATTGTCAAACCACTTAGAAAACCTTATTGTTCTCTTTATTTTACATACATTTGTTGTCGGATTTCTATATTTTTACAAGACTTTGGGTGTTGTGCCATTTTTAATATCATCATTTTGGTTCTTTCACCGAGAGAGAAGATTCATAGGTATAGAAGCTCTAGCTTTCTATTTTGGATTGGAGCATCCAAAGGTTAGATATTGAAGATTTTCATTAAGGATTTAAGGAATTAGCATATTGGAATAAATGACATCGAAGGGACCTAGAAGATCATCAGGAGCAGTGGCTGGAGATGAAGAAAATTCTCAACACATGGAGGCTAGCAACCAACAGGTGTTGCTAGGACCATCTGCTCCTCAAGTGATGGTTACTGGAGTGAAATTTGACAAAATGATGCAGGAGATAAATTAAAAGATTGCTGAAAGTCAGAAGGCTCTAATGGAAAAGATGAATGCTAGCATAGCTCTATTGATCTAGCAGCCGTAGAGAATCAGAAGAAGCAAGAGGGAAGTTTCACTTGCTGGAACTGAAGAAGAGAACTCGTCTGTTACTGGTTAGGATAGAAGGAGGAAAAACAAAAACAAAAGGAAAGGACTACTGGAATGACAAAAGGAGTTGCTGTAGGAAGTTGGGGAGCATCCCTCAAAAGAATTCAACTCGGTACCGACCAGAATCAGGTCGATACCAAGAATAATTAGGCACTTCAGTGGGGGCGAGAGTGAGGATATGGACTTGTCTGGTTCGGAGGATGATCTGCAACACGATAGTAATGATTATGAGCATGATGCTAGGGGTTTAAAGCGCTCATGAGCAGACAACTGCTATGGAGCCGGCCAAGTGGTAGAGAAGAACTAAAGGAGTGGTTCTCCTAGATACTGGAGAACGTAGACATCAACAAGTAAATTGAACATTTGCAAAGTTAAACACTCTATGTAGCTCCTAACTATCGACCTTCAGAGTTCAGGCAAGTGATATATAGTGGATATGATTAAGCTGTTATTAGAAGAGAATAAATGGATAAAGATTAAAGAATGGGGTTCTGCACCAAGAAGAACTTAGTTTACGAAGAACATTCTATGGAAGGAGTATCCTAAGAGGTTTCCAATGCCGACAATGCCATCGTACAACAAGACCACCGATCCCAAGCATCATTTGTTTAAGTATGAATGACACATGGGTTGTGCCAAGGTATGTGGTGCTCTATAGGTGCTTTCCAATATTTTTGGAAGGTTTTGCATCGATGTGGTTTACTCGGCTTAGGTCGAGATCCATATCGACTTTTGACAAGTTGGCAAAGAAGTTAATGGAGCAGTCCAGACTCCATACTGCTCAGTCTAAGGATGTGATGTCCATGTCAAGCCTATCTCAAGGACCTAAGGAGTCATTGAAGGGGTTCTTAAATTGTTTTAATAATGTAGCAACAGAGGTTAACAATCTAAAGGAGGATTTGTTTTTTACAGCTTTGGTCCAAGGCATTCGTCCGAACAAGATTTTAGTAAATGGTTGAAGATGAAACAACCTACTACCCTGAAGCAATTCCACCGAAAGGCGAATCAGTTCTTGCTTTTAGAGTAAGCAAGTGAGGAAATTGGATAGACTTATGGTGGACTGTTGTAAATGTCCATATCTTTGTTCCTTTTGAGTAGACAATAAATCACTCGTGTGCAACTCAAATTGAACGCAAATACGAATCTTTAGGGATTAATTAAGAAAAATAAGAAAAGAAGAAGAAAACAAACACAGAATCTCGCAACGGAATGATAAAATATAATAATCAAATAAACAGTTCATGAAGCTGTTTACTATACATTTGACTATAGTTTATACAACATTTATCAAAGTTAAACATTTACATCAGAATAAAATATAATGCAGCAGAGAATATGTGCAGGAATAATAATACCAAATCTTCATCTTTGTCCTCCAGAATAAATCTTCAATAAGCTAAAAAAACTTAGGACTGACCAGAGCGTAATAAAAAAACAAAACATTCGAGTCAGGACTAAAATATCATTATGTAAGTCAAATCGATGTCGCATATAACATGAGTGTAATAGCGTCAGAGATATTTACGGGATTTCACATCTCCTATCCAGTGTATAATGTGCGTGCAATAACTCAAGAGATGTTATGGAATTTTCCATCTCTTAAGGATCTGTCAGAATATTTACATGTAGTAGAATATGCTATATATGTAATGTCTAGTCAATAAAATAAATATTAAAATAGTGTTAAGGCTTTACATTGAACCCCCATAATGCGTTTTTAAGCATTGTTGTACAGTTTGCATATAAATCACCAGTTAAATGGTCGGTGGATAGGGATGCGCCGTGATACGACAACACCTAACCAAAATTATATAGGTCTCCTATAGGGATAAAAGTAGGACAAGGCACGTGAGGCAAAGTCCAAGGTAGTGTACTACTAGTTCGGGTCGCTGGGCTGGTGGTAACGCATCATAGCCATGACCGCCCACCACATCCATCCATCCCATATCGAGTCAAAGGGTGGCTATCCCAAATCAAGGTGCACAATCGAAACCAACAACAAGAGTAATAATATGGACCGAGTCTAAGAAAATAGAAGATTGGATGTCCACTTGGGGTAGTTAGCCCATTTGGCCTTGTCAAGCCGTCCTGTTTTAGTCATTTCAAATTGGCACAAGTTTCAAGGTCTATCTATCATCATTCTCTTTCTTCAAATCCAGCAAATAATGCCAAATCTACCCACTTCGTTCTGTAGTCTCTTCCGCATACACAGTTGTTAAAGTGGTTTCGGTATCGACAGAGATTATGCCCATATCTAACCCCGGTCTCTTTAACAACCAAACGTCGTTTTACACACCGATTGGTACTTTTATATTTCAAAAACAATTATGCTTGATGTCAAAATATGATATTCGTTTCGAAATCAAATCCATTTCGAAATCATCATATTTGCTCAAAATATACTATTCAATTCAAGATCATTTTGAGTTAATATCTCGATTTCGCCTCCAAAATTGTTTTGAATTTCAATTTAGGTTATAACTTCGTTATAACCCAATTCGTATTTAAATCCATGATCTAAAATAACATTTCACTCTTGACCAGTTTGAATTTTTGAAAGATAGTTTGAATAGTTTAAATAATTGAAATAGTTAAAAATAGTTTAAATGGTTAAAATAGTTTAACATAAAATAGTTTAAGTTTTAAAAAGGTTTATATGGCAAAATAATTTGTATATTTACAAAGGTAGCTTTTAAATAGTTTTATATTAAATAATTTATTTGAAAATAGTTTCAAATTCAAACCGATTCAATTCCAACTTTCCAATTAAAATCAATTCCAATTTCCATTCGATCGATTCAATTTCAGTTTCAATTCAAATCGATTTCAAATTCGATTTCAATTAATTCAATTCCACTTTCAAATCCAATTAATTCAATTTCAATTTATATCGATTTTTAGCTCGATCTTCAAAATATCGATTCAAAATGCTTAAATCAAATTAACTTTCAATATTCAGTTTAAAATCCTAATCTTCAAATATAATTCAATTCTGAGCTTAATTTCAAAATATCGTTTTTAAATTACATTTACTTAGCAGTATTTCAAAGTTCGAATAAAGTCCAAATCTTTAAAACAATCCGATTTCCAAATTTTAAATCTTATTTCTATTATTGCTTCAAAATCTCAACTTTGATTATTTAAAAAATTCGATTACCATAATTTAATTCCACAATTTGATCTCAAGTTTGAAAATAATTTTATTTCTATAAATTTGAGTTTTATTTCTTTTAAATCAAAATCATTTAGATAAATTTCAAATCAAAATTTAAAAATCATTTTATTTAACCAATCCGGTATCCGTATATAATTTTCTATCCTATGGCCAAGTGATCAGTTGTTTAAATTTAATTTTAGGGATGGATATATACCATTTCAATCCAAAACAAATGTCATAGGTATATCATTTCATTCTATTTCTTAATTTATTCGAAATAATTCAATTTATAGTTTTATATACTATAAATAATATATAGAGTAATAATAGATATATATGAGATAAATAAACATCTAATCGTCCAAATATCAATCAATTGACATCCATCACAATCAATCATCCAAACAATCAAAATAATTCAAAACCATTCCATAGTTGTTAGTATCGGTATTTTACTAGCAATTCAATTCCAAATTTCAAATCTAACTATCAATTTTAATATTTTTATCAATTATTTCAAATGACAACTAAATTTATCAAACAATGACCAATAAATTCACATCACTTCATAATTTCAAATTAACTAGCATAAAAATATTCTAGTACGTTGTGAGCGTTATAAAACACTCACTTTTTATTTTTGTTGTCCCTTGCCCGTTACGGTTTCAATTAAATTTCCACGCATTTGAATTTATCTAAAAATTTAGCAAGCTCTAATCTCAACCAAACCGAGTCCATAGCCAAGATCCCATTTATACAAACCCAACGCGACTGATCGCTTTGGATTCCGATCTAAAACAAATAAGATATTCAATTTATAAGTTTTAATGATTTTATCTTAAACAATTATATAAACTATATTTTATTTTTCAAAGAAGACCCATTACCCATAGTAACAGACCCGGCCTACTACAGTCTTCTTCCCTCTTTAGTTTGATTTCCACCTTATGCTACAGGTACTCCAACACCATGGCCGCTACCTTCCTTCTCCTCTATCTCCCCTATCCTTGCGTTAGAATCTCCGAGACCTCCACTGTTGGGCTCTCCATCAAATTATCCACCACCCCATACCCACTAACTCGAGCTCGACCTTCTCCTCTGATTCGCAACCTCCATCCCCTTTACGCGACTGTAGCAAGGCCATTTCCCTAAGCCACCGTTCCCTTCCAAAAACCCCATGCAACTGCTAGATTTGACGATGAACACAACTCAATACTCCGTTGCTCGAATCGACAAGCCAATCTCTCAAGAAAAGGAATACTAGTTAAAACATCTTCACGAACACAAAGCCTGCAACCCAAACAATCGCCGTACCCCACACTTCCATATCTGATTGAAGGGAATGAAAAATTAGGATTTTAGAAACTGGTTTCACGTTTTTTAAGTGAGTATTCAAGGAGGAAGGAATTCTTGAAGTTCTGATTTAATTTTCTTCTTACTATCTGCGTGCTGTTATTTAAAAAGGGAGGAGACATGAGGTTAGCATGTAGATGGTTGTCTACGGTGACTTGAAGGGAAATAAAAGAAGCTGAAGTGAATATTTGACTAGACAATATATTAATTTAAATTCCTAAATATCTCGATTTGCGTAACTTAAAATCTTGGACCCCTATCGAGGCGTGCCGCTATGCTTTTGTAATGTTTTAACCCTATTCCGAACACAATAGAATATGTTTCGGGGTCTAATTCGATCGTACGTGGAAGACAGCTTTTTGGATCCAATTAAAATATTAAATTTTCGATATTAATTTTAACGTGTTTCCAACCTATACGACCAAATGATAATTCCAAATGCTACGAAATTTGAAATCCAATAATAATACACTATTACGGATCCAATGGAACTGGTTTCGTCGAATTCCGTGACTGTGCTCTGGGTCGCTGTTTTAACGTCTCAATTATAATATAAAATTTCCAATTTCTAATATTCACTTTTAAATCCAATTTTAAATGTTAACAATCTTCATCGTTGTTTAAATAAAATTTACATCAACTTTTGATTTCATTTTCTAGCATATTAAATTCAGGATTCAATTATTCAAATAATTTTCACTATTAAATTTAAACGATTTAATTGTTCAATATTCAACAAATTTCATTATTAGATTTTAAATGAATTTTAGTTATCAATCAATTAATTTATTTACATCTAATGAATTCAACACTTATTATTCAATTCAACTATTGATTGTGAACACATTCAATACATAGCATTACCTTCCAATACTTGATATTACTTAAGTCTTCGAAATTGGTTTATTTCAAAATTTTATTCAAATTCACATCTAATAACTTACATTCAAAATAATTAAACCTTTATTTTTAACCATTTTATTTAATAATTATATCAAATTCCATAATTTAAAGTGGTTAAAAATGTGGGTCGTTACAATCTTTCCCACTCAAAACTTTTCGTCCTCGAAAAGACGTTAAGTAAATAATTTGACATTTGATATATTTTATTCAAAATAATCAACTTATAAAACAATAAAATCTTATTGGAAACCTTTACTACGCTTCCGCTATGCTACTCTAATCGGCTTATGGAATTTACAAGTTAGTTATCAAAACAAGTTATAGAAATTTTAAAACTTCAAAAAATTTCGAACACCCGGATTTACGGAAATTTTTGGAAAAGTCTCATTTCCATGGCTCGATCCGAACAACTAAAAAATGCCACTATGTGCCCCAAACCAACAAAAGAAAACAAAATCCAAGTGGCTCAATCATAAAATCGTCAAATCAAATGACAAAATAAATATGTGTCTTTTTGTCGCGCAATCCAAATTTTTCTTGATTTTAAATACCCACATCTTATTTACCAATGATATCCAATCATATAATTTAAAATCATTTTATATTTTGCAGTTTCAATTTCCAATATTTTCTTTACTTAAGCACGTACAATGTGCATATATCATCTGTACGTAATATCAAGTATAATCGCTCACTTGATTGCACAATTTCATTTCCAGACTGATATCGTTCACATGTTTCTTTAGCATGGATTCAGATTTGGTTCCTTGATCAGAAAACTGTTGTCACGACCTGGTTTTTTCGACACCCGAGAAAATTGACATTAGTACGTCCGCTGTATTAAATGCCGAAACAATCGAATGTCGAAAAACCAAACTGTAAAGGGAACAAGATGGAGGTAGAAGAAGAAACAGAAAACAAAATCAGAATCTCACAATCGCAGTGGAATAACATATTCCAAATAACAATAGATTTTTATACCAAAGATACCATAAATGTTTTATACATTACGTCATCATAGTACAACACAAATCAACACACAATTCAAGATAGTTATAATAACTTGTCCTTCCAAAGCTGAGTGTACAGCTTCACTGCACAGCGGAATATACATCAAGTACGTGTGTTACGTCTCGCCATCCAGCTCGACTCCTGAGCTCCACAACACTTTATCCTGTATCCTATAATACTCGGTCTGACCCGAGCATTATAGTGAAATAACACCTGAGTTAGTCTGGAAAACCTACGTGAGAAAACACACTCAATTGAATTATTAAAGTTTCAAAATCCTTTGAAAATAAAAGATATCTCGTAAGACCACGCCACAAATAAACATGTCATGTTTTTACCTTACGATAACCAAAAGATTTCTTATCAAAATTCTTGGATATTATAATAGTGTCTAAATACAAATACTTATTCAAATAGCCGAAATTGTTACGTTCATTAAATTCCAGAAATACTAGGCTCTACAATCAAAATCGTAAAGGGAACGTAGGGAGAATGGATTTCCAAGTAATGACTAGGCATTTGGGTACCACCTGTCATGGTATCTGGCCTAGATCAGCATACCTAGGATCCGCCCTGATCCTTTGCAACACAAAACCGGAGCTACCCCTTACTGGATAGTCCGAATAAGATCACCCTACGGTTGGGATCAGCAACCGTGCATACAACCGAATAAAAGGGACATCTAGACAGGGATGACCTTACCCTAATTGGTTGCTAGCCACTTAGCCTTGCTACATATCCCTTGATTTTCAGTCATTCCCGGCTGATGAGGCTTGAGGCTAAGCGTTACCTTTTTGGAACACATCCCACTTAGAATGCTCATCGTCCTCCTTACGATGTCCTGAAAGCGTTCATCCATACAAGTCCATTCCGGGTACGAACGAAACTGAAGGCACCACTCCTACTACATCCATTTCGGAATCACCCTCAGGATTAGTAGCGATTAGCTCTTGCACTTCATTGCTCCATCTTCGATTCCAAGCTCTTGTCTTCATCAAGAAAACGCACTCGTTGGATCGAAGTTGTTTTCGGATCACAAATCCGATCCCGATCTCTTTGAAACAATGTTCACTTTTTTCCGGTAAACTCAACCCCGGTTCTTTAGGAAATAAACAGACATAAATAAGATCGGAGTTCACCTTCTAACCGTTAGTGGACGGATTTCCTTATAAATGTCCTAGAAGAATGAACGAGTTTATACGTACAGTATAGCACCTCGAATGGTAACTGTACCATATAATTCTCATACCTCTTCTAGATATTTACAAAGTTATATTTGAGTCCAGCTTTGATAGTTGGTTATTTAACTATCAAATAAACAATGAATTCAACCAATTAATTTGTTTCCAGTGGAAAAATCATGTCTTATAAAAATTCAATTTTTATAACTTAAATCACTTTACCCAAAAATATATACTTAAAACATTTTAAATAAAACTACTTAAGTCACTTTGTTCAAACAATAGTTAAGAAATTCTATAATAATTTCCAAGTAAAAACTTTAGCCAAAACCACTTTAAAATAAAATTATTATATAAGGTAAAATATTAAATAATTATCTTTTTAAATCAAATAGTAGCTAATCCTTTAAAATAATTACCTCTATAATTAGCTTAATATATAATTACTTAAAAAATATTGAAATGATTGAATAATAATTTCTCTAAAACATTCCTTTAAAACAACTTTAAACTGCCAACTTATACATAAAAATCTCCTTTGAAAATAAATTTGGCTTGACAGGGAAATACACTATCCATTTTAATATAGCCCATCTAATCCTTTATAAATCCTGCTCAATTTATTCTAACTTAATTTATGCCCCAATCCCGTAAATCTCTTTCAACACTTAAGAAATTAAACCACCTTTTTATTTTTAAAACACATTTCCCATCTCCTTATAAATTCCCACTGTAAATTTATACTTTCAAATTATCCACTGATAATATTTCACTTTATTTATAAACCTAGTTTATAAATTTTCATTCCTCATTTCCTTTTAAATCACGGTTTCCAAAACACTTAATAAATTTCAAACTGATTTTTTGAATTAAATTCCCTTTAAATTTATTACTCGATTTATCCAATAATTATTTTCTTAAAATTTTCTTTTCATTTCCTTTAAAAAACCAATTCATTCTATTTTATACTTTAAAATACCAAATTATATTCATCCAACCATAGCACCGAATAACTCAATTTAAAATCCAATCTATCATAGGATATCACATATCATAGATATGAAAAATAATTACAATATTTTTAGGGAATCCAGTTGGATTCTCTCCAACCTGTTTCCCTACATCCACAGATGTTTGTCAACAATTAAAATATCAAATCCCACTTCGATGGGGATATCGCAGTGTAAATGGTCATCCGCTATTATGCAGGGAGCATAGGGTCTCATCTGCTATATAATGCGGGAATATCAATCACTCCAATATATATATATATATATATATATATATATATATATATATATATATATATCACATCCAGACTGATAATGATTATCAATGCAATCAAACACCAAAAATTTAAATTTAACTATTTAAATTTAAATGGTAATCCAAACGAGTGAGATTAACTAACCTTTGATTTTATTTTCACTCTGATCCAACCCGGCCTGTTTTCTTCACGATTTCAGACCTTGCATAAACATTATATGGTTTATTAACATTTGGACGAATCGAACAACCAATTATCGTTTAATAAATTTAGTTAACTAATGATTTAACTTAAACTAATTTTCCCTTTTAAAAACTTTTTAGTAAAATCCCTTTTAGTAACTAAAATAAATTAAATAAGTTATTTAATAACTAATCCCCTAATTACATATTTTTAAATAACTATTAAGTTTAAAATATGTAGATTTTTTTTATTGAAACTACATATATATACTTATAAAAGTAAATTATAGATTCCAAAAATCTAATTTTATATAAACATTTTAAACTTCCAACTTTTTCCAAAACCTTTTATATATACACACACACAATATTTATCTATCTTCTTTTAAATGGACAAAGGTATGTGTATATACATATCTACATTTATATTATATTTTCCTTTGCTGTAAACATATACATATATATAACCCTTTAAATTGAAATAATAAATTGTTCTATACCTCACTGTACACTTAAAATCTTGTGTGTGTGTATATATATATATATATATATATATTAGGTTAAACAATAGGCAAATTATATATATCTGAAACTATGCTATATATATATATATCCCTCTGTATATTTTAAAATCTGTATGTGTATAAATGTTATACTAAGTCAAATTAAAATTGATGGTACTCACTGCACCCGGCGAAACTGCGAACCTGCACTTCCCATGTCGCTCCTCACGAGGCAAACCAGACCTCCCCAAACCATAATTGCCGACCTTTGACAACCTCGACGTAACCACCCCCATGGCCTCGTCACCTCGAATTGCGAAGCTCGTCGCGACCTCCCCAACCCAAACGAAACGAACATAACCCCCCTTATCCAACGCCGCTTCCATTCTTCGCAACCACTACACCTCCTACGATTGCGCCTCCCTTCGGCCATGGTAATCGCGACAACGTTGCGATTTAAAATGGTTCGCGAATCCCCTTTTGCATTTTTTTCCGAATGAATTCGTTCGAGGAGTGAGCAGGGAAAAGGACGTGGATTTGAAGAATAGTTTGGGTGAAATGAAGAGGAGAGGAGTCAGGAAGCCGGCGACTCCTAGATCGATTTTGAACTGGCAAGAATGAAGAAGGGGAAAGGCGTTTTGAATTGAAGTGGAAAAAGGGAAGATTCGATTGCTTTTAAAATGCTCGATTAAAAATATAAAAGAAGAAGAGGACATCTGGTACGTGATTAGAGAAGGCAGTAGACATGTGTACTAAGGGAGGAAATGTGTTTAATTTGTCTACTGTATGTGACTACACATATTTAAATTCAAATTCAAATTGTCTCGGTTATCACGACTCAAAATCTCGACTTCCTATCAAGGCGAGCCGCTAGGCGTTTATAATGCTATACCCCTATTCTGAACGCACTGGAAAAAGTTTCGAGTCCTAATTCGATCGTATGGAGAATATACCTTTTTGTACCCAGTTGTTATATTGAATTTTCGATGTAGATTTAAGCGCATTTATATACCGTATGATCACACGACAACTTCAAATACTACGAAATTTGAAATCCAATAATAATACATTATTATGGATCCAATGGAACTGGTTTCGTCAAATTCCAAGACTGCCTTGGAAGGTTGTTTTTAAATATAAATTTAAACGATTATATTTTTAAAACTGAACAAATCATCTTTAGATTAAATTTTAACACTTCTATTATCTTTAGTATCATTAATATAAACTTTATAAGCCTTCAAATTATTTTTAACGAGCTTAAAACTCTAGACTTCATATTTTACCCAATTCCACTTATTAAATTAAATATTTAAATTATCCAAAAAATGGAGATATTTGAAATTCAAGCTAGAAATTAACTTTTAAATATTTAAAATTAATTAAATATTCCAATTTCAAATATTCAAAAATTTTGGGTCGTCACAACTATCATTCTCCTTGCATAGCCATATACTATGATAGAGAATTTTAGAATCAAATCAAAAATCCATATCCAGGTTTGCAGTCGAGAATCGAGTGAAAAATCCTTACTCGAATCAATGTAAATTGTCTTGCAATTTTGTGCTCGTACCCGGATCAAATCGTTATGCGAATAAAATAATATATATACAACTTATGTATTTATTTCCAATTGATTCTTGACTATACCAAAATTCCTTTGTTCACATTTACTTTTTTTCTTCATAATTTCATTTAATAATAAATTTTTTTGTGTAACATTTTATTAATCATCAATTTAGTTTATAATCATTCTATAAAGTCTAATTTCTTATATGTGACTTTATCTAAGTTTATAATTATCCCAAAAGTTACAAATTCAATTTCACAATTTCTTTGCAAATATATATTAATTCTACAACCCATTTACAAAGATATTGGTTAATTCATTTATCTACTTTCTTAAGCTCACTTACTTATCTCATTTAGTCATTAATCATTTCATATTATAACTAAGTATATAACATTTATTATTACAACTAAATTCCCATTTATATTTATTTTAATTACTTTTGAGTTTTGTTTACTTGTATAATATCCCATTACATATCCAAATCACCACTAACTTTTAACATTTGGTAGGTCTTGTTATATGTTATTAGAATGCAATTTGGTATTATACAAATAACCAAATTCATTTTACTTATTTAGAATGGTCACTTTAACTTGTTTAAATTTTCTTTATTTCAATTTTAAGAGTTGCAAACTTCAACTCTAAAGTTTCTTAAACATTTAGCTTAGATTTCTTAATTCTCTTATTTATAAGCTCTGTTTATTCAAACATTTCATTTCACTCAAGTAATTTGAAGATTATTAATGAATAGAACTTAAAATTTTAAATACCGGGTTCATTTCAAATCATCTGAAATAAGTATATATGCTTATATTAAATCATACTTTTGGAGTTTAAACCAAAATCCATTTATTAAAACAATTTTGAAGCAAGGCTTCTCAAAAGTCTCCCCATTTTAAAACTCAAAAATGAACGTCGATGATGCTATGCAGTCATCACCAAAATTATTTTCCATCGACAGAAGAGGGGAGCACTAAATTCCCTTTATTAAAAATCCTTTTGAAATATTTTTCCTAAATATTTTTCAACTAATATTACTTTATTTTTTCCAAAACTTTGAAAACTATTTTCTGAATTCCCGGGTCTTATATTCAAAACTTCTCAATTAAAATCCATTTTAATTTATAAGTCATATTTATTAATTATATTTACAAAATTTCACTTTCTTTATATATTTCACAATGGTTTTATCATTGTTTATTGTGTAATAAACCTCTTTTATTAAAATCCAATAACCAATTAATGATAATAATCAATATTATCACAAATACACTATATATACCATAATAATTTTTGAAAATTATTTCTTTATATATGAAATATAATCAGGGTAAAATTATTTCTTTTACCTAATTTCAAAACAATACTATGTCAAATAGTTCTGTTCAAGCATCTAAAGACCCCCCTATCAATAACATTAATTACTCGTATTGACCAGAATCCATAAGCCACTCAACAAATCAACCAGCACAATATAAAACAATTTTTATATTCACTAAAAAATAAGCGCTCATATCTGTTAATACATTCAAACTCATTCTAGGATACTACTGACCCTATCTCTAATAAGTCAAACCCTACAATGCTAAGGTTATTGCTAAACCAAAGCTCCGATACCAACTGTAAAGACCCGTATCTTCGTTCCCTTTGAATAGACAATAAATCACACGTGTCCAAATCAAATTGAACGGAAATACGAATCTTTAGGGGTTAATTAAGAGAAATAAGAAAAGAAGAAGAAAACAAACACAAAATCTCGCTACGAAATGATAAAATATAATAATCAAATAAATAGTTCATGAAGCCGTTTACTATACATTTGATTGTATTGTATACAACATTTATCAGAGTTATACATATACATCATAATAAAATACAATATAGCAGACAACATGATGCAGGAATAACAACAATAATAATACCAAATTTTCATCTTTGTCCTCTAGAATAAATCTTCAATAAGTTGGAAAAAACTCAGGACTCACCCAAGCGTAATGAAAAAACAAACAGTCGAGTCAGGGCTAAAATATCCTTATATAAGTCAAATTGATATCGCATATAATACGAGTGTAACAGCGTTAGGGATGTTTAGAGGATTTCACATCCCTATCCAGTGTATAACGTGCGTGCAATAGCTCAAGAGATGTTACAGGATTTTCCATCTCTTAAGGATCCATCAAAATATTTATATGTAGTAGAATTCACCATATATGTAATGTCCAGTCAATAAAATAAATATTAAAATAGCATTAAGGCTTTACATTGATCCCCCTTAACACATTTTAAGCATTATCGTATAGTTTGCATATAAAACACCAGTTAAACGGTCGGTGAATAGGGATGCACTGTGATACGACAACACTAAACTAAAATCGTATAGGTCTTCTATAGGGATAAAAGTATGACAACGCATGTTAGGCAATGCCCAAGGTGGGATACTACCAGTTCGGATCGAAGGGCTGGTGGAAACGCATCATAACCATGACCGCCCACCGCATCTATCCATTCCATATCGATTCAAAGGGAGGCTAGCCCAAATCAAGGTGCACCAATCGAAACCAAAAACAAGAGTAATAATATGGATGGACTGAGTCCAAGAAAATTGAAGAATGGATGTCCGCCCGGGGTAATTAGCCCACTTCCCTGTCAAGCCGTCCTGTTTTATTCATTTCAAATTGACACAAGTGCCGGGGTCTATCCATCATCGCTCTCTTTCTTCAAATCTAGAACGACACTAAATCCAACCACTTCGTTTTAGAGTCTCCTCCATGCACACAGTTGTTAAAGTGGTTCCGGTATCGATCGAGACTATGCCCATATCCGGCCCTGGTCTTTTTAACAACCAAACATCATTTTACACACCAGTCGGTACTTATATATTTCGAAAATAGTTCGTGCTTGATATCAAAATATCATATTCCCTTCAAAATCAAACCATTTCGAAATCATCATATTTACTCAAAATATACTATTTCAATTCGAAATCATTTCGCCTTAATATCTCGATTTCGCTTCCAAAATTATTTCCAATTTCAATTTAGGTTATAACTTCATTTTAACCTAATTCATATTTAAATCCATGCTTTATAATAACATTTCACTCTTGGCCAATTTGAATTTTTGAAAAATAGTTAGTTTAAAATAATTTAAATAATTGAAATAGTTAAAAACAGTGTAAATGATCAAAATAGTTTAAATGGTTAAAATAGTTTAAGCATTAAAATGCTTAATATAGCAAAATAATTTGGAAAAACAAAATAATTTGTATATTTACGAAGATAAATAGTTTTATGTTAAATAAATTATTTGAAAATAGTTTTAAAGTCAAACCAATTTAATTCCAACTCTCCAATTTAAATCAATTCCAATTTCCACTCAGGCGATTCAATATCAATTTCAATTCAAATCAACTGCAACGTCGATTTCAATTAATTCAATTCCACTTTCAAAGCCAATTAATTCAATTTCAAATTATATTGATTTCGAGCTCGATTTTCAAAATATCGATTCAAAAAACTTAAATCAAATTAACTTTCAATATTCCGTTTAAAATCCCAATCTTCAAATATAATTCAATTTCGAGCTCAATTTCGAAATATCATTTTTAATTACCTTTTCCTAATAGTATTTCAAAGTTCGAATAAAGTCCAAATCTTTTAAAACAATCCATTTTCCAAGTTTATAATCTTATTTTGATTATAAGTTCAAAACTTCAACTTTGATTTTTTAAACAATTTCGATTACCACAATTTAATTCCACAATTTGATCTCAAGTTCAAAAATAATTTGATTTCTTTAAAATCGAGTTTTATTTCTTTTAAATAAAAATCATTTAGATAAATTTCAAATCAAAATTTCAAATTCATTTAATTTAACCAATTCGGTGTCCGTATATAATTTTCTATACTATAGCCAAGTGATCGGTTATTTTAATTTAATTTTAGGTATGGATATATATCATTTAAATCCAAAATAAATGTCATAGGTATATCATTTCAACCTATTTCTTAATTTATTCGAAATAATTCAATTTAGAGTTTTATATACTATAAATAATATACGGGGTAATAACAGGATAAATATGAGATAAATAAACATCCAATTGTCCAAATATCAATCAATTGGCATCCATCATAATCAATCATTCAAACAGTCAAAATAATTCATAACAATTTCATAGTTATTAATATCGGTATTTTATTGGCAATTCAATTCCAAATTTAAAATCTATCTGTCAATTTCAATTTTTAACTATTAATTCAAATGACAACTAAAATTATCAAACAACGACCAATAAATTCATATCACTTCATAATTTCAAATTAACTAGCACAAAAATATTCCAGTACATTGTAAGCGTCATAAAACACTCATTTTTTATTTTTGTTGTCGCTTTCCTGTTCCAGTTCTGATTAAATTTCCACGCATTTGAATTTATCTGAAAATTCGACAAGCTCTAATCTCAACCAAATTAACTCCATAGTTAAGATCTCGTTTATGCGAACCCAATGTGACTGATTGCGTTGGATTCCGATCATAAAGGTATAAGATATTCGATTTATAAATTTTAACGATTTTATCTTAAACAATTATATAAACTATATTTTATTTTTCAAAGAAGACCCATTACCCATAATAACAGACCCGACCCACTATTATCTTCTTCCCCCTTCAATTTGGTTTCCTCCATATGCTACAGGTACTTCAAGATCATGGCCGCTACCTTCCTTCGCCTCTATCTCCCCCATCCTTGCGTCAGAACCTCCGAGACCTCCATCGTTGGCCTCTCCATCAAATTCTCCACCACCCTATACCTAATAACTCGAGCTAAGCCTTCTCCTCTGATTCACGACCTCTAGCCCCATTACGCGACTGTAGCAGGGTCATGTTTTTCCCCAAGCCACCATGCCCTTCGAAAAACCCCATGCAGCTGCTAAATTTGACGACGAACACAAATCACTACTTCGTAGCTTGAATCGACAAGCCAATCTCTCAATAAAGGAACCATAGTCAAAACATCCTCATGACAACAAAGTCGAGCCACCCAAAATGATCGCCGTACCCCACGCCATACCAGATTGAAGAGAATGAAAAATTAGGATTTTAGGAACTGGTTTCACGATTTTTAAGTGAGTATTTGAGGAGGAAGGAATTCTTTAAATTTTGATTTAATTTTCTTCTTATTGTCTGTGTGCTCTTATTCGAAAAGGGAGGAGACGTGATGTTAGCTTGTAGGTGGCTGGCTATAGTGAATTAGAAAGAAAAGAAGCTGAAGTGAGTATTTGACTAGACAATATATTAATTTAAATTCCAAAATATCTCGATTTGCGTAATTTAAAATCTCAAACCCCTACCGAGCATGCCGCTAGGCGTTTGTAATGTTTTCCCCTATTCCAAACACAATGGAACATGTTTCAGGGCTTAATTCAATCGTATGTGGAAGACAGCTTTTTGGATCCAATTAAAATATTAATTTTCCGATATTAATTTCAACGCGTTTCTAACCCGTATGACCAAACGATAATTCCAAACGCTATGAAATTTGAAATCCAATATTAATACACTATTACGATCCAATGGAACTGATTTCGTCGAATTCCAAAACTATACTTCAGACCGTTGTTTTAACGTCTCGATTATAATATAAAATTTTCAATTTCTAATTATCACTTTTAAATCCAATTTTAAATGTTAAAAATCTTCATTGTTGTTTAAATAAGATCTACATCAACTTTTGATATCATTTTCATTCATATTAAATTCAGATTCAACAATTCAAATAATTCCACTATTAAATTTAAACAATTCAATTGTTCAATATTCAACAAATTTCATTATTAGATTTTAAATGAATTTTAGTTATTAATCAATTACTTTATTTACATCTAATGAATTCAACATTTATTATTCAATTCAACTACTGATTGTAAACACATTCAATACATAGCATTACCTTCCAATACTTGTTATTACTTAAGTCTTCAAAATTAGTTTATTTCAAAATTTATTCAAGTTTACATCCAATAACTTACACTCAAAATCATTAAACCTTTATTTTTAACCATTTTTATTTAATAATTATATCAAATTCCGTAATTTAAAGTCGTTCAAAATACGGGTCGTTACAACTATCGAAGTAAGTGATACAGATCAACATGTCGATTAAACAGACCTGAGAAAGCTCTTGTAATGTGGTGGTTAATGTTGTGAATTCAAATAATCAAAAGAAAAGGAATCAGGGTTTTGGTGGTAGGCGAAATGAAGTGATGAAGCACCCAAGGAACATGAGGCCCGATGAGTACACACCTCAATGCGACACATTAGAGAATATATGCCTTGCTACGCAAGGAAAAAATGATATAAAAAGCCATCTGGGAAGGAGGTGACTAACGAGGAAAGTTGCATATGAATGCACTGTGATTTCCATGGGACTCATGGGCACTACATGAACAAGTAGAGACATCTAAGAGACCCCATTGAGGAGTTGATAAAGAAGAAAAGGTTGCAATAGTATGTCAGAGATCCACGGGATGACGAATAAAATGCTAGACCCCAAGGGCCGAATGCCTAAGGGAACCAACTTGGACCTAGCAAAGAAGCACCTAAGCCCATAGATGGACGATTAATCATAAACACCGTAACACATGATCTCATCCAGTAGAGAAATGCTAGAAGGAAATGGAATGGCATGCAAGCTCATTGAAGCATGTACCGTAAGAGGGTTACTTTACGATAGAGGATGGAGCTCTGGTTAAGCAAAAAAGGATAGTGATAGATGATATATTTTGCAGGAATAGAGATGTTGTTGGAGTCGAAGCACCAACTTTCGACCCCATGGTGATAACGGCTATTATTGGTTTGGTAATAGTACGTCAATTCCTAGTGTTATCCCGCTTTTTGGCAAAGCCGTGATATCAAAAGATTGGTCGAAAACGGGAAACAGTCCGTCTTAGAGATTGGTTATACATCACTTAGCTATGGATATCGATGAATTTTGCCCGAGTCCGGATCAGGCCACGATTGATAGGACACGACAAGAAAGGTTGTAGGAGCCATCATTTCAAGTTTCAAGTCAATCCGAGTTCGTATGCTCAAGATATGATGGATTCAGTGTGAAGAGAAATAGTCATTGTCCGGTTCGAAACCATGAATTTCGAACCCATCCTTTTCGAAACCATGCTGTTCGAAACCATCCACGCCCTCTCCTTCGAAACCACCTAGTTCGAACCCATCCACGCCCTTGCCTTCGAACCCATGATGTTCGAACCCATCAGCTAGTACCCAGCCTCGACTCCATCGCCTTCGACTCCATTACCTTCGAACCCACCACAGTAGCATACCTTCGAATCCACGACTTCACTCGGCCTCACATCCTCACTTCGAACCCATCGAATAACCCAATTCGAACCGATCAACTTCGAACCCATAAGAATTCCTGGATTCGAATGTCACGTTCGAAACCAAGAGTGCTTCCTATTTCGAATCCACCGAGTCAATTGGTTTGGAGGACGTGTTCGCCGTAGTTCACGGAGTCGAAGCGGTCCATTCGGAGATAAGTTAGGATCGATTCGAATATTGCGCGCCACGTCACTGCAAGCTCACGTGCACTGATGGATTCGAAGCGAAGGGTTCGAAATAATGGGTTCGAACGCCTCAGCCAACCGAAGGTGTCGATTTCGAACCGAGCATATCTCCTTAACCATAGATCCAAATGCAACCAAATTTTCACAGTATCTTCCATGTGAGGTAAAGATTGTTCCTGCCAAGTTTCAGCTCGATTGGACCATTTATTGATGGGTTCGAAATCACTTCGAACCGATGTCAGATCGAGACGAAACTTGGTGGGGTCGGTCGCGTGGGCCCACTCACGTGCCAGAAGGAGTCTCACGAAGTTTCAGCAAGATCTGGGCCTCCAACGCCTATAAATAGCACCCTGAAGCCTTCAGAAAAGGGGATCTTTCCGCCATTGAACGCCAAGACTCTGCCGGATTCAAGTTTAACTATCAGAATCGCTGTTGCATTCAGATTTCAAAGCAATTGTCAGCTGTAATCCATTGTAATCGATTGAATCGAGCAAAGCAATAAAGAGAAACCCTTCAAAGTGGACGTAGGCACGAACGCCGAACCACTATAAATCCTGTGTTTGTGATTGTTGCTTGTGAATTACTGTGATTTGTTACTTAGAGCTGAATTCTATACTGATTGTTGCTGAGTTCTGTGCTGAATATTATCGAATTGAACACGTAAACGGGTGCTTTCACGACCTTGGGTGTTTGTGACCAATTTTGGCGCAAACATTTTGGTGCTTTCACTGAGAACTGATTCAGGAAAAAGTTGATTTTGAAAATATAGGAGTTCAGATTTAGGAATTATGGCAAGACAATCGAGTAGGAGGCCAAGGACAGAGAGAAGCGAACCACAGGGAAGCCAAGAGGCTTCCTCAGGAGCAAATCAACCATCGATATACATTACGAGGGACGAGATGGAAACTATGATGAAGAGGCAAGAGGAAATGATCCAGAGTTTACTTCAACAGATAGGACAGCTTGGGGCACAGAATAGAGAAGCCAATGGAGCCCAGAACGGAGCGGGACCATCCGGCATAGCACCAGAGCTAGGGGGCACACATATGGAGAATGTTGACCCAATCTTGGAAAGAGAAAGAGGAGCATCTGCGCAACCCGGTAGTAGTAGAGATGCGAACGCTCAGTCAAGGGGGCAGATCCCGGGGTTACCTCGTGAGCTCGGGGGGCAGGTTGGAAGTAGTGAACAAGGATTACATCTCGGAGACAACGACCGATTGGCAGAGATAGTTAGGAGAGCTTTGAGAGGCGGTATGGTGAACAAAGATTTGGAAGATGTCAATAGAAGTCCTTTTACTTCAGCAATCAGGCAAGCTAGGAACCCACCTGATTTCAAACTACCATCGTTGGATATGTATGACGGGAGAGCGGACCCCACGGTCCACCTGACAAAATATATGAGGCATATGGAAGTACTGGGGGCATCGGAGGAGGTTATGGCCCGGTGTTTTCCATTGTATTTGACAGATATCGCCGCACTATGGTTTAGACAGTTGGAGAACGGATCCATCGGTACATGGAATGGTTTAGTGGAGAGATTTATGAGACAATTCAGGGTTCATATTACCAGACCCAAGAACGTGATGACTCTGGCAACCCTAAAGCAAAAGGCTGGAGAGACCTTGAGAAGTTATCTAGCACGATTTAATGCTGCAGCAGCTTCAGTGGATAGAGCAGATCCATCCATGGTAGTAATGGCAGCCGTGTCCGGAATAGCTGACGGCACAGAGTTCAAAAATTCATTGACTAAAGATCCACCCATTGATCTAGAGGAATTCTATCATGAAGCGGAAAAGTTTTTACGATTAGAAGATGCGAATGCCGAGAGAGAAGAAGGAGATGGGATAGAAATTTTTGCACTCAAAGACGCCCCTAGAAGGGACTCGGACAAAGATAAAGGTAAAAGAAAGATTGAGAATGACAGAGACAGATCAAAGCGGCAACGGAGGGAGCCGCGATTCACCACCTACACTGAGTTGAACGAGAGCCTGGAACGAATTTATCAGGATACCAAAGAACAGATTCCGTACCGTAGGCCGATGCGAAGGGATCCTACCTCAGACGAAAGGAAATCAGATAAGTTCTGTGTATTCCATGAATTAAATGGTCATACTACTAATGATTGTAGGCACCTGAAGGATGAGGTGGAAGGGCATATCAGGAACGGTATGCTCCCTCAGTATGTAAGGAGGCGAGCTCCTGTGGCGGAACCAGAGCGACCACCATCCACGTCAGCTAGAGGCGATCCTGAATCAAGGCACCGTTTGGTTATCAACTGAATGAAATAACGATGAACAAGTCGTAAGCTTCCACTACCACAATTAAATCATTTACACATGCGCGAGATCGCGAACGATCTCCAGGCATGCTCTGAGTGATCACCGACCGTTTCGTAGTGGGAACTTACACTTTGACATCCATGCTTTACTTTCGTTTCATTTTGATTTGAACGTTTGGACTTTGTTTATCTGGACATTGTTTTTGGAACTCATCTGTTTGATAATTATTTGATTTTGATAACTCTGGAATGGCTAGGCTGCTTGCACATGTACAGGGTCGCGAACGGTCCCTAGGTAAGCTCTGAGACGGCGATGAACCGCCCCTATAAACGATCCAGGAACTCACCCGAACGTGACCCTGGCATCGATAACACCAAGCCCTCCCGGGCACACACACAATTCGCCTCGAACGGCATCCGACCTCGAACGGTCACAATCCGCCACGAACGGCACCCGACTTCGAACAGTCATAACTCGCCTTACCTCAAATGGCTTGATCGCGAACGGTCGTCACTTGAGGTCCGAAACCCGACCGCGAACGGTCACAAATTCGCCTCGAACGGCACACGATCGCGAACGATCACCCTCCGCCTCGAACGGCACACGACCGCGAACGGTCACAGATTCGCCTCGAACGGCACACGATCGCGAACGATCGCTTCCTGCCTCGAACGCCATTGATCGCGAACGGTCATGGCTCACTGATTATGAAAACCGACCTCGAACGGTCACCATTCGCCTTGAACGGCACTTGGTCGCGAACGATCATCATTTGCCACGAACGGCAGTCGACCGCGAACGGTCCCATCTCATCATTCGCCGCGAACGGCATCGACCGCTAACGGTCCTATTCGATCTTATGCCACGAACGGCACGGACCGCGAACGGTCCCGATTCACCTCAAGCAGCATACGATCCCGAACGATCGAAGCATGGATTTATACGCTCGACCGCGCACGGTCGCACTTCACCTCGAATGACTCGATCGCGAACGATCGTCATTTGAAGTTGACGCTTGACCACGAACGGCCGCGCTTCATCCCAAATAGCTCGATCTCGAACGATCGTCATTTGAGTCCATATGAAACTATCGAGTTCTTTGCAGGTTGATAACCGGATACGAACATCCAACTCGAAGCATTACAAAACACACCTTCCTACCGCAAGGCATGTTTTGGGGGGCAAAATGTTATCCCGCTTTTTGGCAAAGCCGTGATATCAAAAGATTGGTCGAAAACGGGAAACAGTCCGTCTTAGAGATTGGTTATACATCACTTAGCTATGGATATCGATGAATTTTGCCCGAGTCCGGATCAGGCCACGATTGATAGGACACGACAAGAAAGGTTGTAGGAGCCATCATTTCAAGTTTCAAGTCAATCCGAGTTCGTATGCTCAAGATATGATGGATTCAGTGTGAAGAGAAATAGTCATTGTCCGGTTCGAAACCATGAATTTCGAACCCATCCTTTTCGAAACCATGCTGTTCGAAACCATCCACGCCCTCTCCTTCGAAACCACCTAGTTCGAACCCATCCACGCCCTTGCCTTCGAACCCATGATGTTCGAACCCATCAGCTAGTACCCAGCCTCGACTCCATCGCCTTCGACTCCATTACCTTCGAACCCACCACAGTAGCATACCTTCGAATCCACGACTTCACTCGGCCTCACATCCTCACTTCGAACCCATCGAATAACCCAATTCGAACCGATCAACTTCGAACCCATAAGAATTCCTGGATTCGAATGTCACGTTCGAAACCAAGAGTGCTTCCTATTTCGAATCCACCGAGTCAATTGGTTTGGAGGACGTGTTCGCCGTAGTTCACGGAGTCGAAGCGGTCCATTCGGAGATAAGTTAGGATCGATTCGAATATTGCGCGCCACGTCACTGCAAGCTCACGTGCACTGATGGATTCGAAGCGAAGGGTTCGAAATAATGGGTTCGAACGCCTCAGCCAACCGAAGGTGTCGATTTCGAACCGAGCATATCTCCTTAACCATAGATCCAAATGCAACCAAATTTTCACAGTATCTTCCATGTGAGGTAAAGATTGTTCCTGCCAAGTTTCAGCTCGATTGGACCATTTATTGATGGGTTCGAAATCACTTCGAACCGATGTCAGATCGAGACGAAACTTGGTGGGGTCGGTCGCGTGGGCCCACTCACGTGCCAGAAGGAGTCTCACGAAGTTTCAGCAAGATCTGGGCCTCCAACGCCTATAAATAGCACCCTGAAGCCTTCAGAAAAGGGGATCTTTCCGCCATTGAACGCCAAGACTCTGCCGGATTCAAGTTTAACTATCAGAATCGCTGTTGCATTCAGATTTCAAAGCAATTGTCAGCTGTAATCCATTGTAATCGATTGAATCGAGCAAAGCAATAAAGAGAAACCCTTCAAAGTGGACGTAGGCACGAACGCCGAACCACTATAAATCCTGTGTTTGTGATTGTTGCTTGTGAATTACTGTGATTTGTTACTTAGAGCTGAATTCTATACTGATTGTTGCTGAGTTCTGTGCTGAATATTATCGAATTGAACACGTAAACGGGTGCTTTCACGACCTTGGGTGTTTGTGACCAATTTTGGCGCAAACACCTAGTGGATAATGTAAGTTTTATGAACATTTTGACATTTGATGATGCTTAATATAAAGGAGTTTATGGCTTGTAAAATCAAAATTCAAGGGTTTATAGGCGAAGCAGAATAACCATTCAGGATGATTAATTTTCCTATGGAGTTGAGTAATGGAGATCGCAAGGTAGTTCGAATTCAAAAGTTTTTCATTATGGATGAATACTCAGCATATAACGCCTTTTGGGCCAACTGGCCCTGGTTGACTTTAGAATAACACTGGCTCATTAGTGCTTGATGATGAACTTCCTCACGGATAATGGGGTAAGATTTATAAGGGGAGATCAAAGCACGAGAAGGGAATGCTGTGTCGTGGAGCTAAGGAAGCAAAGTGACAGGAGAAAGGCAGGAATATGGAGAAGGCTCTCTGCATTATAAATTCGAAAGCATAGTAATTAAATCCCATGCCCTGACTCGGGAACTATAACAGGTTTGTTAAGTCTATAGATCCCGGGAAGAAGTTAGAGGAAGTGCGGGTAGCACTGGCTAAACTGACAGTTGATATTCCACTCGATATGGATAATCCCTTCCAAACTCTCAGGGTTGGATCTCAACTTGGTTTTGGACTAAGGAAGGAACTGGTTAATTTCCTTAGAGGGAATTTGGGCGTATTCGCTCTGTTGCATTCAGATATGTGTGGGATATTGTTGGAGGTTGCGTATCACGTGCTGAATGTGGTCCAAGGTTTCCACCGGCAAAGGTGAAAAGATCGAGTTTAGGTCTGGAGCGATCTATCGCATTAAAGGAGGAAGTGGATGAGCTGATGGCGAATGGCTTTATCTGTAATTCCTTGCATCCGAAGTGGGTATCAAATCCCATATTGGTCAAGAAGTCGAATGGAAATTGGTGGACGTGTATCGACTATTCTGATTCGAATAATGCATGACCGAAGGACAACTTTCCTTTGTCAGAATTGACCAAATGGTAGATGGGACTATAGGACATGAGTTGCTCTCATTTATGGATGTTTATTCAGGTATAATTTGATACTGATGCATATACTAGATAAAGAGTATACTAGTTTATAATGGATGTGGAGTAGTACTATTATCGAGTAATGTTATTCGGTTTAAAGAAGCTGGAGCTACATACCAGAGGTTGGTGAATCCTATGTTCAGAAAGCAAATCGAACACATAATGGAAGTAAAGTAGATGATATGCTTGTAATGTTGCAGTTATCAAGGAACCACGTGCATGACAATTCAAAAATGTTCGAGGTATTGTTGAAGTATGGAATGAAGTTGTATATGTTGAAATGCTCGTTTGAAGTTGCATCAGGGAAATTTCTAGGATTCATCATGAATCTGAGGCACATAGAGGCTAATCTGGAGTAGGTTATTGCCTTAAGGAATGTAGGGGACCTAATCACAAATAAGGAGTTACAAAGCTTGAATGGGAAGATTGCAGCCTTAAGCCAGTTCATCTCAAGGGCGATGGATACGTGCATACCATTCTCCGATGCCCTTAATGTAAGAAGAATTTTAAATGGAATCAAGACTATCAAAACACCTTTAAGGAGCTGTTGAGGAACATGGAGACACCACCGGTTCTATCCAAACCATCATAATAGGAGGATTTTTTTCGTTTGTTTGGTAGTGTCTGCTCATGTACTAAACACAACTTTAGTAAATGGGGAGGCAAGGATTCAAAGGACAGTTTATTTTATTAGCAAGCAATTTACTGGAGCTGAAAAGAACTGCCAAAGTTAGAAAAAATTGTATATAGCTTGTTGATTGCATGGAGAAAAATGCAACTATACTTTCAACCTCGTCTGATTAAGTGCTGACGGATCAGCCCTTGAATTGGTGTTATACCGACCTGAGACTTTGGGGAGGTTTCTAAAGCGGAACATAGAGTTTAATCAGTATGATATTACTTGCCATCGAAGGAGAGTGATAACCCATCAAGTGTTAGCGGATTTCATCGCCGAGTTTACTGCACAAGACGATGAAATTCCTTATTGGAAATTATTTGTAGATGGAGGCTCAAATGAACATAGTTCAAATGTAGGAGTAATGCCTGTAACTCCAGAGGGATGATCAATTTGTTATGCATTGAAGTTGGATTTCCTGCAACTAACAATGAGGCTAAATATAAGATGTTGATATCGAGGTCGAGGATAGCAAAGAACTGGGAATAAGGATGTTTGTACATATTTAGTGACTCCCAGATGGTAATTAGTCAAGTGAGGAAGGAGTATCAGGCTAAGGGTGCGAGACTTGCTCCGTACTCGACAAAGGCATTGAAGCTGTTGGATGATATAAAGCATTACACTATTATGCATATCTACAGAGAGGAGAATGCAAAAGATGATTCATTGGCTAAACTGACCAGTTCTATAGAAAGTTGTGTGATAAGTTTGTTCCAGTGGTGCTTTTGACTACTCCAAGTATCGATCAAATGGATGTCGAGTGGATTTTGGAGACCATGGAGGAAAATGAATCGGGGATAACTTCGATCAAGGAATAATTACCTAAGGGGAATCTCCCGAGAGATAGGAATGAGTGGAAGAAACTCCTTCGAAAAGCATCACGGTTCATGATGCAAGAATGAGTGTTGTATAGAAGATGTTTCTTTACATCCTTGCTTTGGTGTGTAACCAAATACAAGGGTAGGAAAATCCTCATGGAAATCCATGTGGATAACTACGATGACTACACTAAGAGGTGGAATTTAGCAAAAAAGGTATTTCATTATGGATATTTCAATGCAATAATAAATCGGGATTCGACTGATTACACCAATTGATGCATACTAGGGATTTGCAAAGATATCGAGGGCTCTATCCATGGAGCTTACGTAAATGGTTAGTCCATGGCTATTTTCATTTTAGGGAATTGACATTATCGGAGTACTACCGTTAGTGAAAGGAGGAGCTAGATATGGAATAGTTGTTGTGGATTACTTCACGAAGTGGGTCGAAGCAGAACCTCACAACAAAAAAGTGACGAACTTCATGATGAAGAGCATCATCTGTAGGTTTGGAGTACCTCAAAAGATTATAACGAATCATGGAACTCGGTTCAAAAGTACCAGTTTCTAGGATTTCTACAACTGGTACAACACCGAGAAGAGCTTTTCAATGGTAGCACAACACAGGCGAACAGACAGTTGAAGGTGGTAAATAAAATCATCAAATAAACCTTGAGGAAATGGTTAACAAAAGCCAAGGGCAATTGGGTCGATGAGCTTCCACTGGCATTGTGGGCTTATAAGATGACTCAAATGTCTACGATCGGATACACGCCATTCGCTCTGTCTTACGTATCAGAGGCTATGATCTCGACAGAATTGGAAGCCCCATCTCATCACAAAAGGCTTTATGATGCAAAGGCAAATGAGAAAAACTTTCTTGAGTCCCTTAATTTGATTAATGAGAAAAGGGAAGAAGCAGAATTAAGAGTAGCTACTCGCCAGAAAAGAATAGCACGTCACTTTAACACCAATGTATGTTACCTTACTTTTGAGGAAGAGGATCTTGTTTTGAAACGAATTCACCTGAGTGTGAAGGCCTTTATGCAGTCGAGAAAAATATGGGAGATGGAACGTTCAAGCCGGCAACCACTGACGAAATCTCAATTTCGCATGTATGGAGCAACGATTTTCTACGACACTGTTTTATTTAATTTTTTTTATAAAAATAATCCACCAAGGATTCTATTGGCAATGAAATAAGGTAGGACTTGTGTCCTTTTCAGTTATAAATGCAATTAGCTTCTTGAAACAATGGAACTGTGTTCTTGTAAGTGAAAATTCTATGCTGCGTGATTAGCAGTATAATTAGGTATGAACTTCTTTGGTCCAGGATAAGGACTAAGGAGTATATTTTCAAGGATTGATTGGATAATTCAACCATATATGCTTGGGCACTTGAAGAAAGCACCTCCTTCAGTCTAGGATTAGGATTGGGGAAGGAAATCATGGGGGACGATTGGATAAGTTGACCTTATTTTCCCAAACCTAAAATGGTGTTAAATCCTTTGGCCCAGGATTAGGTTCGAGGAGTACAATTTCATAGGTCGATCGTATAATTCGACCCTTATGTACTAACTCCACTGGTCCAGGACGAGGACCAAGGAGGTTAAACATAAGGGTCCATCGAATAATTTGACCACAATCTTTAGGTATTGGTTATGGCATGGAATCAGGCGACGTTAAGAACAAATGCTCGATATCAGACTTTAAAGCATCGGTTTCCAGAGATTGAAACTAGTGCATGGTTGAAATCCCAACGACCACGCTTGTAGCTTGGCATGATAAGCTAGGTTGAGTTAGGCAAGGACGATCAGTGGATATTCTCAATCAACACTCGGAGATAGGTGAGACTAGGTATAGATGATCGAAAAAAGCCATCCAAAAGAATAAGTTCTTAAATATTTGAACTAGTGTAGGTTAAACCTTTACGACTGTGCTTGGGGCCTAACTGGACACGCTTGGTTACAGATAAGAAAGAATAGTGGGTTGAAAATGGGTAATACTAGATTCTTTTGATCCAGAATTAGTTCCAAAAAATTATAATTGAAATGGGGGAATCAGATAATTTGCCTCTATAATTGAAATACCAACCATGCTCAGTTACTGGCAAGATTAGGGAAGTCAAGAGTTAGACATTCAACCGCAGCTCCCAGAGACACGGAATCCAGAGATACGGAATAACATGGAACTTAAATTAATTATAACTTATTAACAGTCAAAGGAAACTTGACCTAACGCAAATAGGAATAACCATGGAGCTGGATAAAAAATTATATTTTAGTTTCACTAAATGAAATACTTTGATGACTATAAACAAGGATAAATAATGGAACATAGTTAAAGAAATCATAGGAATTTTATTTATATGCACGAAATTGCAGTAATTAAAAGCGTTGCATAGAATTAGACATGTATAATATGGTAAATCGCAGCATAAGCAGTTATGTTATATATGCAGGCAATTGTACATAAGCAGGTACATAATATAAAAGCGTAGAAAAGTAAAATGGAATAAAGATTACAGACCAAAGTGATTTCATTGCTTGAAATTTTATGCATAAAGGTAGCGGGGCCGTTCCCATACAAACATGGCCAATTTACAACAAATGGAAAGCAGAATATATAATTAAATGACCCATCTCACTCACATCCCCTAGGAATATCTTACTTATTCTTCGCTCTCTTGCTGCCTTTGCTAGCACAGGGTGGTCTCTTATGCTTCCATCTGCCTTTAGATTTCCCCGCTTCAGGAGTGTCGCTTTAAACTGGGTAGTCTCCCCTTCAGTTATAGTAAAAGGTTCATCGAACTTCCCCACAGCAGTATCAATAGATTTTATCCTGAGGGACTTCAGCTTGATTAGGGGTAGTTTAAAAGAGGGGTCTATTGGTTCAGAGTTGACCAATTTTTCAGTTCCGGGCTCAATTTTAATCTTGACCTTGGAAAGGACGAATTTCCTTCTCTCCACCATGGTGATTTGGTCAGTTGGGCCAGCAGCGCTAGTGAAATAACATCTTCCTTCAAGGATAGAGTCACATCCTTTAGGTCTCTAGGGTGGCTATTTCTCGAAATCGGGCCCTAGGCTAAAACTTGAAGAAGGAACATAAGTAATAGGTCCCATGGAGATGGAGGTCGATGTGTTGAAGATTACTGTAACACCCATGTCTTGAGTGGTCGGCAATGGAGGAGGAAGATGGGGATAACCTGTAAGTTAACAAACATAATGGTAAATATTGGATATAGATTTAGGCGAGAATCAGAGTTTCTTGAAAACCAGTGAAACAAGGGATATACCTTCACCCGGAGCTAGTTGTGAAACCGAAGATTTAGGCATTTCATCTTCTTAAAGCGAGTGTCAGATTAGTTGATCTACGAAGGGAGTAATATAGAGCTTGATAGAAAAAGTTCTATGGATGCTAGGAAGGTTTGGGTGCTGTAGAGCTAGTTGTCTTGGTCATAGTATTATCTGGCATTTTGACCCGGCTATATCCGAACTGATTGGACAACATAGACTCGATTGTCATCAAGGCCAATAACCCAGAGCGATGATGATGGGGTCCAAAAATCAAACATAGATGATAATATGAAGCAGTAACGAAGCAAAAGCATGAAATCTCACTACTCCCTAAAGATCGATTAGGTACGATCCATATTCAACGCTACAGATCGTATCGATTCCACAGCTCAATTCAACGATGGTTGATCAATATCTCAGAATCTACAAATCCATTACATATGAAATTTTGAGAACAAGATGTGAGGACTCTAGGGAGCCTACCATAGGGATCACACCTCAAAAGATGAAGAAAGAGGGATTAGCCTTCTTCCCTCCATAGGGATCGAATAGAATCAGGAGACAACTCACATTGCACCAAAGATTGAGCAATAACTCAAGTTCTACTCATCCAATTGACATGAAACTTGAAGTACAAGCCTACTACAACATGTGAAACATTCCCTAGGGATCTCATTCCAATTAGAGGTTAGAGGGATCGGCATAACTCCCTTTAAAGGGATCGGTAGAAATCAGAATTCAAACAAAACTACTTCATTGAAAATGCGATATCTCACAAACCGTATGTCAGAATTGCACCAAATTTTAGGAACATGTATTTATCATCATGGGGCACCCCTTATAGGGATTGCAGCACATTTTAACACAAAAAAGGGATCAGTACCGATCCCTATTGTGGGCTCTGATGGGCCAGTAAATTCTTATGTTGCCTCGTCATGGCCTGGAGGTTCTTTTGTCGAAATTTCAACCCGATCCATGCGCGTCTTCTCCTATAAATAGAGAAGGCATGACGTTAGAAAAAGATCCTTCTTTTGGCTGCCAACGCTCTTCGATTTTTATTCTTTCTTGTACTAATGGATCCTAGTTGATCTAAACAATCTTGAAATCATAATCAACTACAAGACAATAAAAATATAAAGTGGATATAGGCCAAGATTGCCGAACCACTATAAAAATTTATATGTTCATTTATGATATTTGCTCTGTTTTAATTTCATTCTTCATTTAATCTCTACTATATTCTATTGGGCGTTGATGCCCATTTTTGGCATCAACGTTTTGATGCTTTCACTGAGAATCGAATTCTCACCTTGATTGGATCTCATCATCTCCTTGTGGATTCCCATTTTCGTGAGATAGATCCAGCATTCTACCAATAAATTTCCTATTCTACTCAAATTTGAAGGAAATCTAAAGGAAGCTGATAGCCATGGTTAGAAGAATTAAATCAACTTCTCATGGAGTTGAAATAAATAATGATGCTAGTGTTCTTGTTTGGAGTTATTCACGTGTTCATGTCCATTTGGAAGGGATCAGATTCACTCATGTATGAAAGTTCTTAGGATCAGATGCTGAAGTTTTCACTCAAATTAGCTAAAGGTTGATCCCCCTCTTAAGGGAAAAATGACTGATCCCTCTCTCAAGGCCAAAATGGTCGATCCCTTCATCAAGGACATCATGATTGATCCCTCCTTCTTCGGATCTAGCACCATTCCCTTTATGAACGACCCTTAAATACATATACATGCTCAATACCGGTCCCTCCAAAGACATAAATATCGATCCCTTTGAAACAGCTATACCAATCCCTCCAACATATATGTATACCGATCTCTCCAGCATATATACTGATCGTTTCAAAAAGTATATATACCGATCCCTCTGCAAGGTGTATATATTGATCCCTCTGCAAGGTGCATATACGGATCCTTCTACAAGTTATATATCGATCCCTTTACAAGGTCTATATACTGATCCCTATACCACTAATCCCTCCTTAGCACTACAACTGATCGCATGCCAATAACCGTCTTTATGATGGACCCCTATTGCCGATGGGTTATAGCCAATCCCTACATTCATTTACCGATCCTTCTCATATAACATTAAATATCGATCCTTATGCCGCATTTGTCCAGAACCATAGCCTTGTTCGATGGATCCCTGCACCACACTCAACTACAATCGATCCCTTTCGCATTCAAAAAAGGGAACATAACCGAACCCTCCTTCCAAAGGGAAAAAAGGGATCGGGACCGATCCCTCCTTCTTGCCACACATAAAAAATATGGATCGGGTATGTTCCATTTTAAAAAAAAAATGGATTGGGTATGATCCATTTTCTTAAAAAAAATAGCTCTAAATTTGTTTCCCCCGTGCCTCTGCATTCTGCATTGGGAACTCAACATAAAGACGATACGTTCTATCTGCTTCCCTTACATCCTATGACTGATCAAGGCATAAGGGATCAAGTGGCAGCTGCTGAATTGCAATCAAGGAATGGACAAATAACTGCTACTCAAACCATATACCCAAAGGCTGGAGAACCAAGATGATATGACACGAACACGAACTGGGATCAGTTATTGGATCAGGCTTCTAGGGTAGATTACGACTACTCTCAACTGACCAGCTTCCAAACGCCTAACTTGCTAATATGATATGATGGCTTATGTGATAAATTCCCTACATAGCTTATTATGCCATCTCAAAGTATAACTATCAATCATCAAAGTCGAACCTGAAGTAGTCACCCATTCGACTTAAAGCAAACCCATGAAGTTTTGGCCGAAGGTCAAACTTGGGTAAAACCAGGAGTCCTCCAAGAAAACACTAGTATGACTCCAAGCACTGTTCATCACCAACCAACACTTCAAATTCACCGACTCCAAGCAAATTATGTATGACTCCAAGAAAATAGAAAATTTTCTTGGGTTGAACTCCAAGTAAATTATCACCAACCTGTCAATACCGATCCATCTTATTTTGGTTATAACTCGGGCGTACGGGCTCCAAATTACTTAAAACTTGGTGTACAACCTCAAGAGGCCTTACTTACTGCCCTATATGGATTTCATCCCAGCTGGGTGAAAGTGTCGGGGTCATTACCGATCAACAACCCCATCCTAATTGATTCACCATTCGATCGGCTTTCTCAACCATCAAACATTGGACGGTCATGCATACAACATTCACAAGAATTACAAGCAGCAATTATGTGAAAATGGACTAGATTGACAACTTTTGGGGCATCTCCTTTAGTGGAAACTTATTTATTAAAGTCGTTCAATATATGAACGTCCCAGGAGATTCAATTTGTCGATCATGCCATCTTGTTATATGAATATAAACCTCTTACAATATCCAAAAAGTATGAGTGGCATATAGATTCTACCAAAGTGATAGATGCCATCGAATACAGATGCTTTCCCATATTTCTCAAAGGGGTAGCGATCATGGGGTTTATACGATTACCACCTGGGTCCATCTCTTCAATCGATCAACCAGATCAGAAGTTTGTCAAGCAATTCAGGTTGCATGCGACTTACACCAAGGATGTGATGCTATTATCCAATTTATTACAAGCACCAAGCAAGATTCCCAATGACTTCCTATAGAGATTTAATGTTTCCATCACTCAAGTGAGCAATCCCAGTAAGAATATCATGCTGATAGTGTTGATAAGGGAATCGACCCCAAGAAAGACTTCGACGACTGGTAAGCTAGAGAGCCTCCTACGACTTTGAATCATTTTTGTTACAATGTGAACCAGAACCTAAGCAAGGAGGAGGTAGAGCAGAGTGTGAGAAAGAATGATGCAGACCCGTTGGCTAAAGGGAATTAAAGCGAGTCTTGTAATAATGATGCCTTAGATAAGGACTTGGATTCAGTAGATGATCCAAAATCCCAATATTCGACCCATATACTCCTTTGAACGATTCAATTAAAAACATATACTTAAAGACTCATGACTCGGAGAGGTACTGGAAACAAGCCTCAAGGGAGTCCATCGAAACCTAGAAGAAGTTTGAGAAATGTTGTGTATTTCAAGATACACATGGTCATAACACCAGCGATTGCAAACACCTCTGAGATATGATCGAAAAGTTGATCCAGAAAGGAAAGTTTCAACAACATGTGCAAGCCCCATAGAATGGCAGGCGTAGAACATCCGATCAATAAAGAACTCTGATTATCAATTGGACCACCTACGGTTAACTTCCTGTTGAGAAGGGCTGGGGCGAAGTGGAATAGCGAGCATACGACTCTGCTTCACTTATCAGTAATATTTATTTCAATTTCAATTATGTTGTAAACTATGACCAACTTGAACTAAACTACTTCCAAACGATGTAGGTGACCAAATACTTAGAGTTAGGCACCAACCGCTCGATGCAAGTAACCAACTACAACCAATTATATTGATCGGTCCTTTGGGGAATAATCAAGATGAACGTGATTTAATCACTCATTAGTTACCATATACCCTGACTTGGGGGTAAGGACTCGAAATGGAAAGTGGGTGTGACTCAACCATCCACTTCTTACTCGGTGGTTCAATTCCGACAGTCCATTCCTTACTCAAAGCCCGACAAGGTCGGAATCCAATATAAAGTGGACACGTTTGAATGTCCGCTCAGTAACCTCCACACTTGACTTGGAGACCAAAGAGGGACTTGAAGTGGAAGTGATTTGACCATCCACTCCCCAGCTCATACTTGAAGTTTGCCAAAATATTTATGCCACTCCCGAAGCTCAACATGACTGAGGTACAACTAAAGTAGATGCAATTTGACTGACAACACACTAACTCATGTGTTGGGCACAGGAGGCGATTTGGAAGCTCAACTTAAAGTAGGTGTGATTGACTGTCTACTCATCAACAACCGCCCCAGATAAGAGGACACGACTGTAACGTGAGGTGGATGTGACTCGATCATCCACCCAACCACTCTTTCCCTTGACTTGTTGGAAAGAGTACGAAGCATAGTGGATCCGGTTCTACTATCCATTGATCAATTCTAGTTGTCGTAGCACAGACTGGAGTATAGACATCAAAAAGATTATGACTGACCATCCATTACAAAACTCTAGTCCCCGAAGTGTTGATCGAAGTATAAACATAAAAAAATGGATGCGGTTTAACCGTCCATCGATCAACTCTGATCCTTCAGCTTAGTCTGGTGTATAAATACCATAAAATGTGGATGCGGTTCGACTGTCTGCTCCTCAACTCTTACCCTTGACTTGAGGGCAAACACACATCTCAAAGTGGATGCAATCTAACCATCTGCTCCTTTGCTTGAGCTTGAAGTTCTCCAAAACACTCATCTTACTCCCAAGGCTCGGCAAAACCAAATGGAAGTGGCCGTAATATGACCATCCATGCACCGATTCCTACCCTCGAAGCAGGGGAAAGTTTGAGAGCCTAAGACTAAATTGGATGTGGTTCAAATGTCCAATCCAAAAGGGATGTGATACGCCCACCCACAACATTGCTTGCACCTGAGGTACTGCGAACTATCCAAACCTTGCCCGAAAAATAGCAAGCCCAAAATTCAAATCAAGACAGGGACGCAGTCGATCATCGACCAAATAACTCTGGTCCCCCAGTGCAGATTGGAGTATAAACATAAAACAGGTGCAGCTCGACCACCCGCCAACAAAATCTTATCCTCAGAGCATGAATATGAGTATAAACAAACAGATGAGCGCCGTTCGACCACTCAATATCCCATAAACTCTGAATTCCACTCGATAGGAGGAGTATAAATTCACCACGGATGGAATTCGGCCATTCATGAGCTAATTCTGCTAACCCAAGAATGGGAACGAGAGTACAAACTACTACAAGCTGAATACCACATCTCACTATAGCTCCGACTTGATGATCTTTACAACTTAAGGCAACAACCGCAAGGAGGCTTCAACACAAAAGCAATCGAAATGACTTTCGAAGTTACGGGCAACCGACTACATTGTGCCATCGGATTAACATGCACTATGATCCGAGCTTTCCATATCGTGCCGTTGGGTCGACGATCAATATCAGTCCGCACCAAACACAAGTGGATGCGACCCCAATGTCCTTCGAATAAATCTGATCACTAGAGCATGGATAGGAGAATACATCACCAACGAGTGTGACTTAACCATTCATTCTCCAACAACATCTTTGAATCCATCAAGAGGGTTATGAAACCGAATGAGCATGACGCGACTACATCTGAGCTAACTCTTTACCTTGATATGACTGGAGAATATAAATCAAAATGGATGTGACTGACCATCCAACTTTGAATGAATGTGACACAGCCATTTATTCGCAGGCTCTTACCATGATCCGACTAGAAGAGAAATACGAAACAGACCTGACTAGACTTTCCGCACACCAATCCTTGTCCTTGGTTCGAGGGTGGGAGCATCAATCATAGATTGGATGTGACATAACCATCCATTTCTCGATCCTGCCTAGAGTACGGTGAAATCTGCGCCAAAAGTGGACATGATTGACCATCCAATACCCACTTATACCCAAAATTCAATGAAGCATTGAAGTATTCCTCTGGAAGGAAAAGCCAAATAAAATCCAGGGTAGGTGTGACTACCCACATTTCAGAAGGTTTAAATCGACAATAATCCACACATGTCCGACTTAAACAATCCGAAACATAGATAATCAATGGGGTTAAATAAGAAAAATAAGAAGAGAAGAAGAAAACAAAACATAGAATCTCACAGCGAAAACGATAAAATATAATAATCAAATAAACAATTCATAAAGCTGTTTACTATACATTTGATTATAATCTATGCACATTTATCAAAGTTATAAATATACAACAAGGAGAAATAATCAATGCAGTAACATAACATGATACAGGGTATAATAATAACAGTAATATACCAAAACTCCGTCTTTGTCCTCCAAAGAATAGTCTTCAATACACTGGAAAAAAACTCAAGTTTGACCCGAGCGCAATGAAAAGACAAAACATTCGAGTCAGGACTAAAATACTCTTATGTAAGTCAAATCAATATCACAGAATATGAGTGCAACAACTTAAGAGATGTTACGGGATTTTCCATCTTCTAAGGATCCGTTGAACTATTTATATATAATAGCACATGCTATAATAAATAATGTCTATCAGTAAAATAAATATCAAAACAGCGTTAAGGATTTACATTGATCTACCTTAACACATTTTTACAGTTTTAAACCAAAGTCGTAATGGGCTCGTATAGGGATAAATATGACAAGGCACGTGAGGCAATGCCCGAGGTAGGATTCTACCAGTTTACCCTTTCTGGCTGGTCGTAACCCATCCATGGTCGACCGCGACAATCAATCCAAACGACAAATTAGGTACACCCATCAAATCCAAAACCACAAAAGTAATACGAGGGATCAACGTCGCTAGAGGTAGCTAACCTTAATGGCCAAACATAGGCTCCTGTTTTAGTTATTTTAGTTATGACACGAATGTCAAGGCTATCCATCATCGTTCTCTTACTTCATTCCAGTAAACATCGCCAATTCAACCACTACATTCTGGATATCATCCACCGCATACATGGTTGTCAAAGTGATTCCAATATTGAAAGAGGGTATTTTAATAAGAGGCCCCGGTCTCTTTAACAACCAATCGTCATTTTACACACCGGTTGGTACTTTTACATTAAAATAATTCATATTTGATATTAAAATATCATATTCGTTTCAAAAACAAATTCATTTCGAAATCATCATATTTACTCAAAAATCATATCCATTTCAAGATCATCATATCCATTTCAAAATCAGCGTATTTACCCAAAAAAATCAACTCAACTCCATATATCGATTTCACTTCAAAACTTGATTTGAATTATAGTTTTGATTATAATTCCCTTTAACCCAATTTGCATTTAAATCCAAGATTTATGAACAATTTCCCTTTAACCAGTTTGGATTTTAGAAAATAGCTTAAATAGTAAAAATAGTTTAATAGAAAATGTTTAAATAGTTTAATCGAAAATAATTTGAATATAAAAACGGTTTATACGGTAAAATAGTTATAAAAAAATCAAAACAATTTGAATATTTAAAGAATATAGATTTTAAATCGTTTATACTAAAATATTTATCTAAAAAAATAATTCCAAAGTCAAACCGGTTAACTTCCCAATTTCCTACCCGAAAAAAATTCCAAATTCCAGTTCAATTTAATCGATTCAATTTCGATTCCGACTCGAATAATTTCGGTTTCAAATCCAATTTCCATTTTTAAATTAGTTTAAATCTTTTCCAATTCCAAATTAATTTTCAATTCCAATTCCAATTTCAATTTCAATTCCAAATTACTTTAAATTCCCATTTCAAATAAATTTAAATTCCAATTTCAGATTAATTTAAATCCCAATTTCAAATTAACTTCAATTCCAAATTAATTTAAATTCCAATTTCAAATTAATTTCAATTTCAATTTCAAATATCGATTTAAATACTTAGATCAAATTTACCTTCAATACCAAATTTAGATCCAAAATTTCAATTATAATTCAATTCCAAACTAAAATTTGAAATATCATTTCATACCACTTTTTCTTAGAAATATTCAAAGTTCTAATAAAAGTCCAATCTTTTTAAAACAAATCCATTTCTAAAATTTACGACGTATTTTGTTTATAACTTATAATTTTAAACTTCGATTAATTAAACAATCTCGTTTATCAAGTTTAAGTTCCAACATTTAGAGCTCCAATTCAAAATAATTAAATTTCCATAAATTTGATTTTATTCTAAAAATCAATTCATTTAAATAATTTCCAAAAACTTTTAAAATCATTAAATTTAACCAACCTGGTTTTCGTATATAATTCTCTACCCTATGGCCAAGTGGATAATTATTTCAAATTAATTTCAAGGATGGATATATATTATTTCAATCCTAATAGATGTCATAGGTATATATCATTTCAACCTATTTCTTAATTTATTTGAAATGATTCAGTTTACAGTTTTATTGAAATACAATATACAAGATGATAACATGATATATCAAATTTAATAAACAACCAACATCGAATGGTAGCATCCATCACAATCAATCAACCATAAAGCCAATAACTTCACAAATTTCAATTTTTACCATATCGGGTAATATGCTACCAATTAAATTTAAATTTATTTAATGGTCGATTTAAATTCTATCAATTAATTCATATACCAATTTAAATGACAATTAAACCTACCAAACAACAGCGAAAAAAATTATATCACTTCAGAATATAAATATAACCAACATTAAATCATTTTAGTCAATTGTGAGCGTACATTCACCTTTGATTTATCGACGATTTAAAATCCAAATAAAGGCTCAAATTTGAACAGTCTCCGAATGCAACCAAACTAGTTCCCTAATGTCCAGAATTTCGATACGAACGCAATGGAGAAAACTGCACGCTGATCCGAGCTCGTATGCAAAATTTATTCGAGTTAGAACATATAAATTTTAATATAAAACAATTAATTAATAAATAAAATAATTACAAAGCATACCATCTTCTCCCACGCATATTAGCATAGTCGAACCCATGAATGCACAACCACCACAAAAAAAGGACACAACTCGAGACATCCAGAGTTCAATTAGCGACTACTAGTGTGTGCCAACTTGAGAGCCACCTACACACCAAGTTTCATCGCGTCATTCACTGCCGTTTGCACAAAATCCAAGAAAACACGTGCATCCTTCAACCTCAGACCTCGAAAAATCCATGACGTATTAGCAGTAATCAACCATAAGGATTTGAAGTGCTCACCGAGATCTACAACTTTGGTTTTGGAATTTTTCGATTTCGTTGAACGGATTAAGAGATAAAGAGGAAAGAAGATCAGCAATTTCTAGCCATTGGAATAATAGGTGGCGGCCATGGTTTGAAACTAGGGTTTCTGAAATAAAATAATAATAAAACTGTCTCGATTTTGCGTGCGTATATAAATAGCTAGGTCCAAAATCGTCTAAACTCCAATCGAGACGTGCCGCCATGCGTTTATAATGTTTTACCCCCATTCCGAACGCAATGGAATTAGTTTCGAGGCCTAATTTGATCATATGTAGAAGATAGCTTTTCAAAGTCAATTTATTTTACCGAATTCCTTTAAATTGATTTCTACGCGTTTCAAGCTCACACGGACAAACGATAAATCTGATCACCACGAAACATGAAATCTTACAATTATTCACTATTACAGATCCGATGAAACTGGTTTCGTTGAAATCCGAGACAGTTGCCAAAATGGCTATTTTTACCCGTTAATTAAAATATAAATTTCCAATTTTTTTGATTATTCACTTTTAAATTCAATTTTAAATTTTAACCATCTTCATTCATATTTAAATAAAATTTTGAATCAATTTCCGATGCATTTTCATTCACATTAAACGTAGAATCCCATTATTTAAATAATTCCAATATTAAATCTAAACAATTAAATTTTCAACAAATTACATTAATAACCATTTTTATTCAATAATCGCCTAAAATTTAATAATTAAAAATAGCTAAAGACAAGGGTCGTTACATACTCCCCCACTGAGAATTTTCGTCCTCGAAAAGGCATTAATTACAGAATTTAACACTTGATATATTTTCTCAAAATAATTAACCTAAAAAAATCATAACCATGTTATTTGCGAAACTATTTCTACGCTTCCACTACGCCATTCCGATATCTTTTTACGAAAAATATAACTTATATATAAAAGCAAGTTATAAAAAATTTAAAACTTCAAAAAATTTCTAACTTTCAGATTAACGGAAAATTTTGGCAGTCTCCTTTGCGTTGCTCGATCGGAAAATTTTTACAATCCAATATAACACAAATATAACCAATATATATCAAATATACATCTCATCTAGATGATGAGGCATCCTGAAGGGTAAAAAAAATAAAATCGCGCTATTTAATCCGAGATACGTACCTTATTATTTATAATACAAGCGAGTTTGCTCGTATTAAGCAAGCAAAACATATAAATCCCCATATACGCCCAAACGATCTTCGTATGTACGTATCTCAACTCAATTGGAAACGTTAGTTGCTTATAGTAAGATGTAGAACATGCATAAGTTCCAATAAGTATAAAATATGCATTCTGAATTCAAATCTCAAGCACGAGCACCAATATGCAACCATACAACCATCATATGCACTCAAAACAATTGGATTTACAACAAAACAAATCATCCGACAAGTCAATATTCATTCAATTTAATTCATAACTATCAAAAATTATATTTCAATGTCAATATTTAGATTAATACATTTTCACTCTTATTAACACTAAATTTTTATTAACATTTAATTTGCTCATTACCATTTATTTGCATTCAACCAACTTTTATTCTATTAAATTTACGTTCAATTGATTTTTCATTCAATTTATTTACTTCCAATCGATCTCCATGCACTTATCAACATCAATAAATCCACATTCTATTTATTTCCACTTGTTTATAGTTATATTCATTTTTTTCATTTTAATAATTCATATAATTAATTATACTTAAGTAACTTAATTCCATACCACGTTCCATATATTTAAAATTGATTCTCATTCACTTATTAATATTCATTTCATTAATCATACATGTATTTATATTCAATTCATTCATTTTTAATTAATTTACATTCAACAAATCTGGTTTCAATCCTTTTCTTTCTATCAATATTTATTGCATTCACATTTGATTTATTAAAATTTAATATATATATATACGCACATTTGTTTCATCCACTTTTAGTTGGTTTACATTCTGTTGTTTTCTTTCAATTCATTAACATTCATTACATATTCATTATATCCAATTTTATTTAATTCAATTTGTGAAATTTCAATTTGTTTCACTTTTTTTTGTTCAACCTATTTCATATAAATTCATTGGCGAATCATTTATAAAATTATTCGACTTAACCCTACTTAAGTTAAAAAAAATTTATTTCCACTTAATATGTCCTCTTTTATTCACATACTAACATCATTTATAAATTATCTAAGTTTATTATAAATATTTTATACAACACAACTCACTTTTATTTATTACTTCATATTTTAAGTTGTTCTTAATTCATCGATTCACTTTATTTATTCAGCTTCCTATTATTAATTTACTAAAATAAATTTTATTTTAAAACTCAATTCATATTAATAACTTTCTCTTTTTTTTTCTTTCACAATTAATTCATTCACCTTCTCTTAAGTCCACTTTAACATATAAATTTTTTTCAGTAACTTATTCCAGATTATATTAGTTAAAATTCAGACTTTTATTTAAACTACTCCACTTGTAAATTAAATTTTTTTATCCAATTTAAATCAAATCCAATTACTCATGCTAAATTATCTAGGTTCACTTAATATCCAATTCAATTTCATTTAATATTAAGTTAAATTTCATTTTAATTTAATCCACCACTCATTTTATTTAATCTTATTGAATTTAATTTTTTTCTCTTATCATTCAAATTTAAAAAATTTAAAATTTGTCTTAGGTTAATATTCTCAAATCTATAAATTATACTATTTATTCATTCATCAACTTCATTTCAAAAGTAATTCAATTTTATTTAAGCTTTCATGAGATAAACTACATTTTATTTACTTCATTTCACCAACTCAATTAATTTAATATTTCTTAAATCATTTATTTTTCTTAAGCAAAAAAATTTAACCATTTAAATTTGGTTTTCATTTTCCTATTCAAATTTATAAGTGATAACTTAAATTTTTCTACACTATTTTGAATTTATTAGTCATAAACTTATTCCTTATATACTATTTTCAATTAAGTTCAAAAATGTTTCATATATTTATTAAACCACTTAAGAATATTTTTCACAATCAAAACTTGTTTTAATTGAAAAATAAATTTCTTCTGACGGAATTCTCACTTAGAAACTCGAAAATGAACACTAGAGATGCTGCAATCATCCCGGTATTTATTTTCCAGCGACCAAATGAGTTCAATGCTTTATTTCTTTCAAAAATATTTTTCTAGTCAAAACTCTTCCAAATAATACTATTTATTAATTTTAAGGCTTTGAAAACAATTTTGAAAACAAAAGAATTTTAAATTCTAAAATTCTCAATTTTTAAAATCACTTCTATTTATATGCTATATTTAAGTTTACCCATAAAATTTCATTACTTCATTATGAAAATATTTCGTTAATTTACAAATTTGTTATTCCAATTTTTATTTATTTTAATTAGATTTAAATTCAATTTTATTATCAAATGCTTTATGAAATAAGATTCATTAAGTATTTGTTTTATTTTTAATTTAACCCATAATCAATAACAATTAAATATTATCATCACCTAACTATTATCATTCATTAAAATTTTCATTTTATATATGTAAAATATGATTTAGGAAAAATTATTCCATTTACTCGATTTTAAAACAACATTATGTCGACTTGCCTCTTTTAAGTGTTTAGAAACCCCTATCGATAACACGGTGTCCTGTATATCGACCAGAATTCATAAACAACTCAACGGATAAGTAAACACAATATAAAACATTTTATAACACTAACAAGTACGCTCTCTCATATATATACACTCAAACTGACTCATTTAAGGTACTACTACCCTATCTCTAATGAGTCAAACCCTACAAAGCCAAGGTTATCGCTAAACCTTCGCTCTGATACCAACTGCGACGACCCACATTTCGGAAGGTTTAAATCGAAAATAATCCACACATGTCTAACTTAAACAATCTAGAACGTAAATAATCAATGGGGTTAAATAAGAAAAATAAGAAGAGAAGAAGAAAACAAAACACAGAATCTCACAGCGGAAAAGATAAAATATAATAATCAAATAAACAATTCATAAAGCTGTTTACTATGCATTTGATTATAATCTATACACATTTATCAGAGTTATAAATATACAACAAGGAGAAATAATCAATGTAGTAACATAGCATGATACAAGGTATAATAATAATAGTAATATACCAAAACTCCGTCTTTATCCTCCAAAGAATAGTCTTCAATGCACTGGAGAAAAAAAACTCAGGACTGACCCGAGCGCAAAGACATAACACTCGAGTCAGGACTAAAATACTCTTATGTAAGTCAAATCAATATCACAGAATATGAGTGCAATAACTTAAGAGATGTTACGGGATTTTCCATCTCCTAAGGATCCGTTAAACTACTTATATATAATTGTATACGCTATAATAGATAATGTCTATCAGTAAAATAAATATCAAAATAGCGTTAAGGCTTTACATTGATCTAGCTTAACACATTTTTACAGTTCTAAACCATAGTCGTAATGGGCTCGTATAGGAATAAATATGACAAGGCACGTGAGGCAATGCCTAAGGTAGGATTCTACCGGTTTACCCTTTCTGGCTGGTCGTAACCCACCATGGCCGACTGCGACAATCAATCCAAACGACAAATAAGGTGCACCCATCGAATCCGAAACTGCAATAGTAATACAGGGATCAACGTCGCTAGAGGTAGCTAATCTCAATGGCCAGACATAGGCTCCTATTTTAGTCATTTTAATTATGACACGAATGTCAAGGCCATCCATCATCGTTCTCTTACTTCATTCCAGTAAACGTCTCCAATTCAACTGCTACATTTTGGATATCATTCACCGCGTACACGGTTGTAAAATTGGTTCCAATATTGAAAGAGAGTATTTCAATAAGATGCCCTGGTCTCTTTAACAACCAATCGTCATTTTACACACCGGTTGGTACTTTTACATTTCGAAAACAATTCATATTTGATATCAAAATATCGTATTCGTTTCAAAATCAAATTCATTTCGAAATCATCATATTTACTCAAAATTATATCCATTTCAAGATCATCATATTTACTCAAAATCATACCCATTTCGAAATCATCGTATTTACTCAAAAAAATCAACTCAACTCGATATATCGATTTCACTTCAAAACTTGATTCGAATTATAGTTTTGGTTATAATTCCCTTTAACCCAATTCGCATTTAAATCCAAGTTAAATATAAACAATTTACCATTTGACTAGTTTGAATTTTAGAAAATAGCTTAAATAGTTAAAAATAGTTTAATAGAAAATGTTTAAATAGTTTAATCGAAAATAATTTGAATATAAAAATGGTTTATATAGTAAAATAGTTTAAAAATCAAAATAATTTGAATATTTAAAGAACATAGATTTTAAATCATTTATACTAAAATATTCATTTAAAAGAATAATTCCGAAGTCAAACCGGTCAACTTCCCAATTTCCTACACGAATAAATTCCAAATTCCAGTTTAATTTAATCGATTCAATTCCGATTCCAACTTGAATAATTTCGATTCCACATAAATTCGATTTCAAATTTAATTTCCATTTTTAAATTAATTTAAATCTCAATTTCAATTTAATTTCCAATTCCAAATTAATTTAAATTCCAATTTCAAATTAATTTAAATTATAATTTCAAATTAATTTAAATCCCAATTTCAAATTAATTTCAATTCCAATTTCAATTCCAAATTAGTTTAAATTCCAATTTCAAATTAATTTCAATTTCGATTTCAAATATCGATTTAAATACTTAAATCAAATTTACCTTCAATACCAAATTTAGATCCAAAATTTGAAATAATTTCATATCACATTTTTTTAGAAATATTCAAAGTTCGAATAAAAGTCCAATCTTTTTAAAACAAATCCATTTTTGAAATTTACGACGTATTTCGTTTATAACTTAAAAATTTAAACTTCGATTAATTAAACAATCTCTTTTATCAAGTTTAAGTTGCAACATTTCAAGTTCCAATTCAAATTAATTAAATTTCCATAAATTTGATTTTATTCTAAAAATCAATTCATTTAAATAATTTCAAAACAACTTTTAAAATCATTTAATTTAACTAACCCGGTGTCCGTATATAATTCTATACCCTATGGCCAAGTGGATAATTATTTCAATTTAATTTCAAGGATGGATATATATTATTTCAATCCAAATAAATGTCATAGGTATATATCATTTCAACCTATTTCTTAATTTATTCGAAATGATTCAATTTACAGTTTTATATGCAATAAACAATATACAAGATTATAGCATGATATATCAAATTTTATAAACAACCAATATGGACCAGTAGCATCCATTACAACCAATCAACCATAAAGCCAATAACCTTTACAAATTTCAATTTTTACCATATCGGATAATATGCTGCCAATTAAATTTAAATTTATTAATGGTTGATTTAAATTCTATCAATTAATTCATATACCAATTTAAATGACAATTAAACCTACCAAACAACAACCAATAAAATTTATATCACTTCAGAATATAAATATAACCAACATAAAATTATTTTAGCCAATTGTGAGCGTATAAACACTCACCTTTAATTTATCGACGATTTAAAATCCAAACAAAGGCCCAAATTTGAACAGTCTCAGAATGTAACCAAACCAGTTCCATAATGTTCGAAATTTCGATGCGAATGCAACGGAGTAAACCGAATGTCGATCTGAGCTCGTATGCAAAAGTTATTCGAGTTAGGACATTTAAATTTTAATATAAAATAATAAATAAATAAATAAAATAACAAAGCATACCATCTTCTCCCACGCATATTAGCATAGCCGACGCACAACCACCATAAAAAAACACACGCAACTCGAGACATCCAGAGTTCGATCAGCGACTACCAGTGTGTGCGCCACCTTGAGAGCCACCTACGCACCAAGTTTCATCGCGTCATTCGTCGCGTTTGCACAAAATCCAAGAAAACACATGCATCGTTCTATCTCAGATCTCACCAAATCTGTGATGTATTAGCAGCAATAAACCGTATGGATTTGAAGAGCTCACCGAGATCTACAACTTTGGTTTTGGAATTTTTCGATTTCGTTGAACGGATTGAGAGATAAAGAGGAAAGAAAATCAGAAATTTCTGGCCATTAGAATAGCAGGTGGCGGCCATGGTTTGAAATTAGGGTTTCTGAAATAAAATAATAATAAAACTGTCTCGATTTGCATGCATATATATATATACACACATATATAGTTATGTCCAAAATCGTCCGAACTCCAATCGATACGTGCCGCCAGGCATTTATAATGTTTTACCCCTATTCCGAACGTAATGGAACTAGTTTCGAGGCCTAATTTGATCATATGTGGAAGATAGGTTTTAAAGTAAGTTTATTTTATCGAATCCCTTTAAATTGATTTCTACACGTTTCAAGCTCGCACAGCCAAACGATAAATTCGTTCACTACGGAACTTGAAATCTTACAATTATTCACTATTACGGATCCGATGAAACTGGTTTCATCAAAATCCGAGATAGTTGCCAAAATGGCTATTTTTGCCCGTTAATTAAAATATAAATTTCCAATTTTTTTAATTATTCACTTTAAAATTCAATTTTAAATTTTAACCACCTTCATTCATATTTAAATAAAACTTTGAATCAATTTCTGATGCATTTTCATTCACATTAAACGCAGAATCCCATTATTTAAATAATTCCAATATTAAATCTAAACAATTAAATTATTCAACAAATTACATTAATAACCATTTTTATTCAGTAATCACCTTAAGTTTAATAATTAAAAATAGCTAAAAACACCGTTTGTTACAGTAGATGCGACTTAGCCTTCTATCAATTAACTCAGTCCCACGATTCAATGGGAAAGAATATAGAACTAAAGCAGACATGACTAGTCTTCCCACTTATCAACGTATGCCCTAGACTTGAGGGCACGAGCGAGAATAAGGTGACCATGAACCGATCATTTTTCAATCAATTCTAAGTCTTCGATTCTTAGGTGAAAGTATAAACACGACTATGACAAATCTCGACTGTCCATGCAGTACATCTAGCAACCGAAGGCTAGAGGCAGAGTGTGATCATCCAAAAGATGATTGTGATAACACAATATTATAACTCATGCCTAATGTTTATAATTACTCGAGGTTATAACAGAAAGGATGCCTAGAGATAGAATCATCGGATTGATTCCCAGACTTATGGACGATTGACTGTCATTCCAACCTGAATGACGAGCAACGTATCATGAGTACATTTAATGGAAAGCACTTTACACGAATACATAAGCTGATTCAAACTCAAAATAAGAGCCAGTTATGCACCTGCATGCAACTTGAGGCTGAACCCTACTCGATGTTTGATTCAATGTGCTTCTAAGCCTGATCTTCGGCCATTTGCGGATAATCGCTCTAAGCATCTAGAGCCCTTAGCTATCGAAATCATCAGCTTATGACAAGATCTAGAAGTTCAACCAGAGCGACTGTCATCACTTGCCATCCTGACCGGCTTTCATGCCAATGACTATGCATTAGAGAAATGCTTGGATATAGGGATCGACGTCCAATCCAAGGCTGCACTTGATGAGCTAATGATCGACATCATGGTTAGTCACGACGATCCCTCATAGGTCCTGAAGATCAGATCATAGCTCAGCCTAGTGGTGATGAAGGAATTTGTTGGCTTTCTCCAAGCGAACCTTGATATGTTTGATTGGACCCATTTTGAAATATGTAGAACCTTGTTGACTATCGTGAGCCATGCATTGAATATCTACCCGAGACATGTCTCGACGAAACAAAAGCGATGCAACATAAATCCAGAGAAATATATTGCACTTAAAGAGGATGTGGATAAACTTAAAAATAATAGGTTTACCCGGGACGCCCTCCGTCCGAAATTGGTATCGAATCCAGTTCTTGTGAGAAAAGCTAATGGAAAGTGGCGGTCATGCATCGACTATTTAGAGAAGGACAAGGAATGTCCGAAAGATAGCTTTCCACTTCCAAGGATCGACCAGTTGGTAGACTCAACCGTTAGATATGAATTGCTTGCATTTATGGATGTATGCTCCAAATACAACCAGATCCCGATGCACGTCCCCGATTAGAAGCACACCAACTTCATTGTCGATCTAGGGCTATATCGTTATATTATGATGCCGTTTGAACTAAATAATGCTGAAGCTACTTATCAAAGACCGGTCAATAGGACGTTCAAAGACCAAATCGACAGAAGTATATGTAGATGATATGCTCGTGAATTCATGATGATCAAACGACCACATTGATGACTTAGTAAAGATGTTCGATGATCTACAAAAATATAGAATGAAACTAAATCCCTTGAAATGCACTTACGACATTACGTTAGGAAAATTTTGGAGTTTCATCGTTTACTATCGCAGAATCAAAGACGATCTTGAGAAGATTCAAGCAATTCAAAACATCCAAATGCCGAAGATGATTAAGCAGGTACATAGCATAAATGAGAAGCTTGCTTCCCTAAGCCGCTTCATTTCTAGGGCGACCGACAAGTGCATTCCTTTCTTCGACTTGATCGGAAGAGGGAGAGGAACATTGAATGGACACAAGATCGTATAGATGCATTTCAACCTCTGGTAGATCACTTAGAAAGACCTCCTATCCTATCTAAGCCACTAGATTGTGAAGAATTATACATCCATTTAGCAGTGTCGGTACACGCCATAAGTACCACACTATTACAAGAAGAGACTAAAATTCAGAGGCCTGTACATTATGTTAGCAAGCGATTGACAAGTGCTGATAGAAACTACCCAAAGATGAAAAAGCTCACGTACTGTCTGTTGATTGCATCACGAAAGCTTTGCCATCACTTCTAAGCTCACCCCATCAACTTCTAAACCAACCAGCCGTTACGACAGGTACTATAGCAACCTTAGACATCTAGATGGTTGCTCAGATGGAATATCAAGCTAAGCCAATTCGATATCACTTATCTCCCTTGGAGAGCTATGAAGGGACAAACATTAGCAGAATTTATATCTGAATTCACTGCATTAGACGACTATCCAAAGAGTAGTGGAGAACCGACTAACCGACGAAAATGTACATGGATGGAGCTTCCAATGATTGGTGATCTAACATCGAGTTGTGTTAATGACTCTTAAGGAACGATCGATCTACTATGCCCTAAAACTCGACTTCCTTGTTGAGTCAAGATTTTTATAGAGTTTTGATTTCTCACAAAGGGATAAGCGTTTTGATTTCTGACAAAGGGATAAGCCATGATCGACAAGACAAAGGGATAAGCCGTGATCGACAAAAAGAAGTTATTCATTAAAGAGTCACAAAGAGCTCCATATGTTAGAGGTTGATTATTTGGTATGTTAGTAATGTTATTTATGTTAAAATCTATCCTCAAATAATCTTATACCTTCAATCTTTGAATATATATATATATATATATATATATATATATATATATATATATATATATATGAATGAGTGCACATTAACTGTGCAATCTGGGCTAAACCGGTCGACCGGTTAAAACAAGGCAGTCGACCGTTTCTGCCCAGAATGCTCAGTTAACGTGCACAAGTGTACATAACGTATATATATTCAAATTCCTTTCTACTGGTCCTTTTTGACCTGTCGACCGTTTTCAAACAGAAAGCAACCTTTCGTATAGACACTTCCTTTTTCTTCAACGGTTGCTTCTCTTTCTCTTCACCAATGATCATGACCTTTGTTTGTACCTTTTCACAAAGGGTTACGACTGTTTATTTCTTATATAAACATCATGAAATCATTATTCCAATGAACCAATTTCTATTATTCTAATCTCTATTCTATTGATCTCAATCTTATACTTTCAAGTGCTCAAATTGCTCATATTCTAACATATATTGTTTTTGAATCCTGAAATTTATTTAACATTCTTTTGATTCAATACGATATCCACTTCCAAATCTTCATATACTCAAATATTCTATTTGAGGATAAGATTATAGGAAGTTTATACTACAAGTGACAAAATAGTGTTAGCAAGAACACATACCGTCAACAAACAATTATTTTCATCTTTGTTGAAGTCCTCGGTGTTGTAAGAGGCAAGTGTTGAAGTCCTCGGTGTTGTAAGAGGCAAGTGTTGAAGTCCTCGGTGTTGTAAGAGGCAAGTGTTGAAGTCCTCAGTGTATTAGAGGCGTGAAATCCCGTTCGTCTGCTCGGGTGTTGTAAACCAGTTCCTCCGGGTGAAGCGAGGTAGTTGGTAGTGAAAATCCAGATAGAAGTCTGGGACTGGACGTAGGACGGTGCTCCGAACCAGTATAAAAATCTCTGGCGTGCTTTTTCTATTTTACTGAATTTTCTATTATCTGTTATTAGTCATATTTTTGTGTGTTATACATCATATTACACGATCCGTGTGTACTATATTAGCATGTACACATTTTCATTTGGTATCAGAGCCAGGTCATCATATAACCGTAACACAGTTATTTGGTATATTCTTGTAATATGGCAAATAACGCAAGTACTAGCACTCAAAACACCACTTACACGGAAGGTCAATCGACACAAAGACCTCCATTTTTCAATGGTCTTAACTATAGCTATTGGGCAACACGTATGTCATTCTTTATGCAATCAAATAGTTATGATGCCTGGAATGCTACTCAAAAAGAAATAGTGAATCCAACAACTGATTATTTAGAATGGATAGCGGCTGAGAAAACGGCAGCAGCCGTAAATGCAAAAGCAATAAATATGTTGTTTTGTGCATTAGACCAAAATGAATATAACCATGTTAGTATCTGCACTACTGCATATCAAATTTGGCAAACGCTGAAAACCACTCATGAAGGTACTAACAAGGTTAAACAAGCCAAAATTGCCATGCTGAAAAGTCAATTTCAAAATTTCAAAATGAAACCAAATGAGACAATCAATGATATGTATTCACATTTTCAAACTATCCACCATGCACTTATTGGTTTAGGACAAAAGTATTCTGATTTTGATGTTGTTTCAACAGTCCTACATTCTCTGACTAGTGAATGGGAAGGAAAAGTATTAGCAATTGAAGAAGCTAATGACCTTTCCGTCATGAAGCCAGATGAATTGATAGGAAATCTAATTTCCTATGAAGCTAACTTGCAGACTAGAAAGGAACAAAAAGAAGAACAGAAGAACGTGGCATTCCATGCTGAAAAAGACGAAAATGAATCAGAGTCTGAAGATGAAGATCTGGCATTCATAGCAAAAGGTTTCAAAAAATTCCTAAAACAGCGAAAAGCCAGTCGTTATAACAGAAAGAAATCTGGATCAAATAAACCAACATCATCCGCTATAGAATGCTTCAACTGTCACAAAAAGGGGCACATGCACAAGGATTGTCCGGAGCAAAAGAAGAAGTCAGACAATGACAAATTAAAATATAAGAAGGACAATTCAAAGAAACGAGCATTCTCGGTAACGTGGGATGATACAGACTCATCAGAAAGTGATAATGATACGGAAGATGAACAAGCAAATGTCTGTTTCATGGCAACAGAAGATGAGGTACAAATTCCTAATTTGAACATTTTTGTACAAAGAAAGGTATATATCATAATTTTTCGTTTCCCAGAACTCCACAACAAAACGGAGTTGTAGAACGGAAGAACCGAACTTTACAAGAATGTGCAAGAACATTATTGAATGGAACCACCTTAACAAAACATTTCTGGGGAGAAGCCGTCGCAACTGCCTGTTATGTTTTAAATCGTGTGTCCATAAGACCTCTTACCAAGAATACTCCTTATGAATTATTTAACAAAAGAAAGCCTAAAATCTCATACTTCAAAGTTTTTGGTTCCAAGTGCTTTATTTTAAATACGAAAGACCAGCTTGGCAAATTCAATCCAAAAGCCGATGAAGGAATATTTGTCGGTTATTCGGAACGAAGCAAGGCCTATCGTATATTTAATAAAAAAACCAAAACTATTGAAGAATCACTTCATGTCTCTTTCGATGAATTCTATCAGCATCCTCAAAATATATCAGATGATGACGAAACAATAGTCACTGATAATCCAATCATCACAAATGTTGATTCTGACTCGGAAATAATTATTGAGAATATTCCTCAAATATGTGAGTTACAATCACCACCAAGAATATTAAGAGACCATCCGGCCCAAAATATAATCGGTGAAGTAACATCACATGTCTGAACAAGGAGTCAACTCAACCAAATGGGTCATGTCGCTTTTCTCTCAAATATCGAACCTAAGAATCCAAAAGAAGCTGCTGCAGACAATTACTGGATCATTGCCATGCAGGAAGAACTAAATCAGTTCGAGCGCAATGACGTTTGGGAACTTGTTCCAAGACTAACTGATCAGTCAGTTATTGGTACTAAATGGGTCTATAAAAATAAGGCTGACGAACAAGGAAATATCACCAGAAATAAAGCAAGATTAGTAGCACAAGGGTATAATCAGAAAGAAGGTATCGATTATGAAGAAACTTTTGCACCAGTTGCTCGATTAGAAGCTGTTAGAATCCTATTATCTTTTGCTTGTCACCATAATTTCAAACTTTATCAGATGGATGTCAAAAGTGCATTTCTCAATGGATTTATCAAAGAGAATGTATATGTCGAACAACCTCCTTTGTTGATACATGAAAAATATCCTGACCATGTGTTCAAACTTAAGAAAGCTCTGTATGGTTCAAAACAAGCACCTCGTGCTTGGTATGAACGACTACGTAGCTATCTTATTAACTCAGGATTTCAAATAGGCAAAGTCGATCAAACTTTGTTTATCAAACATTCTCAAAAGGATATTCTAGTTATTCAGATATATGTAGACGATATCATCTTTGGTTCAACAAACGATAAACTCTGCATGGAATTTACAAATATTATGACCAAAGAATTCGAAATGTCTCATATGGGAGAACTGTCATATTTTCTTGGACTTCAAATCAAACAACTTCCGAATGGTATCTTTATTAATCAAGAAAAATACTGCGGAAATCTTATCAAACGCTTCGGGTTAAATAACACATCTGGTAAACCTACTCCTATGAGTACAACTACACATCTTGAAAAAGATAAAAATGGTAAGAATATTGACCAGAAACTATATCGAAGCATGATTGGTTTTCTTCTTTATCTTATAGGAAGTCGTCCAGATATAATGATGAGTGTTTGTCTATGTGCACGCTTTCAAGCAGATCCAAAGGAATCACATCTACGAGCGGTGAAACGTATAATTCGTTATCTTAATAATACCAAAGATTTTGGTCTTTTTTAGCCAAAAGAATGTCCATTTGAATTAGTATCATATAGTGATGCTGATTTTGGAGGCTCTCGAACGGATAGAAAGAGTACAAGTGGTACGTGCCATTTTATTGGAAAATCACTTGTCTCTTGTTTAGTAAGAAACAAAATTATGTTTCACCATCAACATGTGAAGCTGAATATATATCAGCGGCTCTCGCTTGTACTCAAGTAATATACATGCAACAAACACTTCAAGATTTTGATATTCATTTATCAAATTCTATTATATACTGTGATAATACAAGTGCTATAAATCTTTCTAAGAATCCAGTGAATCACTCCAGAACCAAACACATTGATATCCGTCATCATTTCCTTAGAGACAATATTGAAAAAGGAAATATATGTCTCGAATATGTCCAAACTGATAGTCAACTAGCGGACATTTTTACTAAGCCTCTACTTGAGTCTAGTTTCATTAAATTTCGTAGAGAACTTGGTTTAATTTCTAGAAAAGAACTTGATAAGTAATCACTAATGTTATATTCTTAAGTTCTTTTCGGATTATTTTTGCTATTGCTATATTAGGAAATTGAATATGAGCTTCTAATTTTTTCTACGGCCAAGTTTGCATGACAATTCTCATCCACAAGCTTATATGTAGGAATTTTTTTATAAGCTTGACAAAAAATATTGTTTTTATCACTTTCTATCTAAGCCTAAAAGTTTATACATATAGTTCATTATGGCACATATTTGTGATGAGTGTGCTCAAAAGTCCCATATTTCGGTCACAAGTTCTGAGCCAGAAGAATATTACTCTCCTGAAACTCCAAAACACAAATCAAAGTGTCATCACCAATGCATTCATACTCCTGGCAATACGCCAACTTCGAAACGGCAAAGAAGGTGTTGTTTTGTTCACCCCGTACCAGAGAGAAGATCAATGAGATTCATCATTATCAAAAACATCAAATCGATCTTCAAAGACAGCTGCATTATGAGCAACAACTGACTTCGGAATGACTATCTCTTCTAGAAAGAATGGCATCATTCTTTTGTGGTTCAAACAAACATGGCATATACGAGCCAATGCCTCATGCACCTTCATCCTCTAGAAGCCCAAATTCATGGGATAAAAACTATGCTCAGAATGAAGGAGCGAAAGAAAAATGGTCACCATGGAAACCACGCATTACCGATGTCAAAGAAGAGACTTCCGACCATAATTCCTCTACCTATCATTAAATTTGTTTCAATATTATGATTGTATTCTCGTATTTGTTTTCATGAGCTGATATATATGTATATATATATATATACACATATATATCATGTTTTGAATAAACTCAATATTATATGGACCGTTAACACTCAGAAATTCAAGCAATAAGAAGGAAAGACAACTCACAGGCAAACCAGTCGACCGGCCATATACCACCGGTCGACCGTTTTTGCTTCTGTATGAAAACGGTCGACCGATGATTTCAGGGTGGTCGACCGGTTTCGAGCAGTTTTTTTTTTTTAAAAGGCACATACGGTTATTTTTTTTCACTCCATCTCTTCATTTTTTTCAACAAACTCTCATAACCCTAGAACTAAATTCTTCTACCAATCTCACCCAAATAGCTCCTCCACAAAAGAAATTAAAGCAAGCTTTTACCTCCGAAACTCAACCAATCGATCTCTCTGTCATGAAGTGGCTTGTGAATCCAATCGCAGTCAAAAGGTGGAATGAGATGAAGGATTTTACAATCCATCCAGGTTCTTTTGTTAAATTTTCAGATTTCTCTAGTTATCGTATTCTTGGCTTAGCAAAGGATGCCGACATTGAAAACCTAATTGACTTTGATCAAAACAATGTGAAAATTAACCATGTAATGATCAAATTATTCTATGCTAACCTAAATTTAGAGAAAAACAAGCCAGAGAATCCTAATTATTGTTTTTGGTCCGTTGTTTGTGGCAAAGAAGTGTTTATCTCATGTGATAGGATGGCAACCGTTCTTGGTTCTTCGTTTATCGGTGAAAAATTCTCAAGTAATTTTTGCAATGTTCATGTCCGTAATCAAATTAGCCATCAATTTATTGAAGATGACAAGGATAGCACTAAGTCTATTGGTTTACGGCCTTCTGCAAGAATTCTTCATCATACTCTTATGCACTCTATATTACCGAGAATAGGAAATTTTGATGCCGTCTATAAAGAAAATTTCAAGGTATTATACTCAATCTATGGGGGTATTCGTATAAATTGGATTGGTATGATCTTTGATGAGATCTTGAAAGTAAATGATTGCTCTAGGCCACACTTGTTCTATAACGAGTATATTATGCGTCTCTTGCTTGATTGTGGCATTGAACCTCCTAAGTCTTAAATTTCCAAACCAAAAGTCATCAACAAAGCATTGATTAAAAGAATGAAGCTTCCCGCTCCATACTTTAATATTATGCCTTTTGAACAATGGAAAGAACAAGTACATAAAGAAGCTTCATCACGATCATCCCGCCCTAATCCTGAGGAAGTTAAATTTTTACGACCATCTTCCTCAACAAAAGAATCACTTGACACTATTGCTCGAAATCAATTCCTTCTCGAAGCACGACTTAAGCGCATGAATACAAAAATGGATAAACGCTTTAACAAACTTAAGTCTTTCTTCGTTTCTATATGGGAAGCAATATCATGTGGTGCATCATCTTCATCAATGCAAGCTCCAGACCTTGGCAAGCGCCCAGTTCCTCCTACTTTTGCTTGGACATCTTCGGAGGAGGGTACAAGCTCTGGAACTAGTCATGAACGTGGACACGGAAAATCTCAGCTTGTCGAAGAAGAAGGAGGAGGAGAAGAAGAGGGTGAGACGGACTCAGATTAAGTCTCTTTTAGTTTATTTTTTTTTGCGTTCTTATGACTTTAGTTTTGCTTTAAAGACATTATCTGGCACTTGTACTAAATAGTGTCGTGTTTTAATTCGTACTAGACTTGTGTGTATTATCATCTTGTGTGAATGTTACTCTTGATCTATGGTAGTAGTTTTATGTTGCTTATAATCTCATTTACATCTATGGTAGTAGTTTTATGTTGCTTATAATCTCATTTACATCCTCCATTTAACAACTCCTTTTCGTCGATGACAAAGGGGGAGAAAATTGTGCTAGTAGTATATATGCAGGACACAATCTCAGGGGGATATCATATACAGGGGGAGATTCATAACTATGTTGTCATCAATCAAAAAGGGGGAGAATGTTGAGTCAAGATTTTTATAGAGTTTTGATTTCTGACAAAGGGATAAGCCGTGATCGACAAGACAAAGGGATAAGCCGCGATCGACAAGACAAAGGGATAAGCCGTGATCGACAAAAAGAAGTTATTCACTAAAGAGTCACAAAGAGCTCCATATGTTAGAGGTTGATTATTTGGTATGTTAGTAATGTTATTTATGTTAAAATCTATCCTCAAATAATCTTATACCTTCAATCTTTGAATATATATATATATATATATATATATATATATATATATATATATATATGAGTGCACATTAACTGTGCAATCTGGGCTAAACCGGTCGACCTGTTAAAACAAGGCAGTCGACCGTTTCTGCCCAGAATGCTCAGTTAACGTGCACAAGTGTACATAACGTATATATATATTCAAATTCCTTTCTACTGGTCCTTTTTTACCTGTCGACCGTTTTCAAACAGAAAGCAACCTTTCGTATAGACACTTCCTTTTTCTTCAATGGTTGCTTCTCTTTCTCTTCACCAATGCTCATGACCTTTGTTTATACCTTTTCACAAAGGGTTACAACTGTTTATTTCTTATATAAACATCATGAAATCATTATTCCAATGAACCAATTTCTATTATTCTAATCTCTATTCTATTGATCTCAATCTTATACTTTCAAGCGCTCAAATTGCTCATATTCTAACATATATCGTTTTTGAATCCTGAAATTTATTTAACATTCTTTTGATTCAATACGATATCCACTTCCAAATCTTCATATATACAAATATTCTATTTGAGGATAAGATTATAGAAAGTCTGTACTACAAGTGACAAAATAATGTTAGCAAGAACACATACCGTCAACAAACAATTATTTTCATCTTTGTTGAAGTCCTCGATGTTGTAAGAGGCAAGTGTTGAAGTCCTCGGTGTTGTAAGAGGTAAGTGTTGAAGCCCTCGGTGTTGTAAGAGGCAAGTGTTGAAGTCCTCAGTGTATTAGAGGCATGAAATCCCGTTCGTCTGCTCGGGTGTTGTAAACCTGTTCCTCCGGGTGAAGCGAGGTAGTTGGTAGTGAAAATCCAGATAGAAGTCTGGGACTGGACGTAGGACGGTGCTCCGAACCAGTATAAAAATCTCTGGTGTGCTTTTTCTATTTTACTGAATTTTCTATTATCTGTGATTAGTCATATTTTTGTGTGTTATACATCATATAACACGATCCGTGTGTACTATATTAGCACGTACACATTTTCATTCCTTGCAACAAATAATGAAGCTAAGTATGAAACCTTGATCCCCAGGCTCAAACTTGCTAGATAATTGGGAGTGGAACCTTTACATGTATTTTTTGATTTCTGGTTAATAGTATGTCAAGTCAGGGCGGATTGTCTTGCTAGAGGGTAGCACCTTGCTCCTTATCTTGGTCAGGTCCAAGAGTTACTAGCTAACTTCTATTATTACACACATCCTCGAAGAACAAAATGAAAAAGCCGAGTCATTGGTAATGCCGGCCAGTTCTGGGGAGCACAACAAATAGACTTTGTCCTGGTTGAAGTACCTAACATTCCAAGAATTGACAGGTAGAGATCAACTAGATCTTGGAGACGGAGCCAGAAAGGGAGTCATGGATGACTCCTATCAAAAACTATTTACAATGGAGCATCCTTCCAAGACAAAGGATTGAAAAACGAAAGATCATCCCCAAAGCTTCATACCGCATCATCTAAGAAGGAGTCATGTATAGAAAGGGTTTCTTCGTTCTCCTGCTTCAGTGTATCTCCCATGACGAAATCAAACAAGTCTTGAGAAAAGTCCATAAAGGAGAATGCGGCAAGCACACCGAAGGGCAAACCTGACAAAGAAAATACTCCGTTATGGGTATTACTGGCCAACTATCAATCGAGATGCAATTGATAACGCTGGACAATGTGACAAGTGCCAGATGTTTGCAAAAATTCCGAGAGCCCCGTTGATGGAAATTACTCAAATGGCAGTTCATAACCGTTTGCCACTTGGGATATTGACATCATCAGCTTCTTACCGATTCTAAACGTGGTGTGGAATATACCACTATAGCGGTTGATTACTTTATTAAATGGGCTGAAGCAGAACTTTTAACCATGATATTATCTGACACATCATCTATCATTTTGGTTTCCATGAACCATTAAACTGATAATGGAACACAATTGACATCGCTAAATTTAAAGACTTCTGCCATCGACAACATATTGAAAAGCGATTTGTGGCAGTTGCTCGCCCTCAAGTAAATGGACAGATTGAACCTGTGGATAAAATCATAAACTCCATTCTAAGAAACATTTGGAAAATGCTATAGGCAAGTAGGTGAATGAACTCCCAATATCATTATGGGCTTATAGAGTCACCTACAAGTCCGTGATTGGAAACACTCCATTCACACTTGCTTATAGCTTCGAGGCCATCATCCCTGTAGAACCTGAAGTCCTCTCTCGTCGAATAACTTATTACAACCCATAATTCATTATAAATAATATATAAACAAGGAATTGCAATCCAATTGCAATTAAACTAGAAGGAATTAGTGACGACTCATGAGGGTACAAACACATCCGGGAATTAATGACAAGAACGTGTACTTGAAGTGCTCATGTGTATTCAAAAAATTCAATTTCTTGAAATCAACATAAATTGAATTTATTTATTAAAGAAAAGAATGTATCAGATAATCAAAGCTTTCTAACCCTGTAGAATCGGATACAGATAGCAACTAATGGAATACAATCCTGAATTTATACTATTGGAAATTGACCAAACGTCATGATGATCAAAGTGGGATAAAACACTTTGGGAAGATGATTCAACAGTAGCATAGCGACTATTCAAGAAACTAGACGGATTTCTTTTCGAGACCCTAACATGCTTCGATTCAAAGCACGTCATGTACACAACAAGACGTACTTTGGGAGGAAAATGTTATCCGGCATTTTGACTCAGCTATATCCGAACTGTTTGGACAAGTTAAATTCAACTGTCATCAAGGCCGGTACCCCAGAGCGATGATTATGAGGTCCAAATATCAAGCATAAATGATAATATGAAGTAGTAGTGAAGCAGAAGCGTGTAAGCTCACTACTCCCCGAAGATGGATCAGATACGATCCATATTCAATGTTATGGATCATATTGTACCGATTCCATAGCTCAATTCAACGGTGATTGATCAATATCTCAGAGTTTACAAATCCATTACACATGAAACTTTAGGAACAAAATGCGAAGACCTTAGGGAGCTACCCTAGTGATCTCACCTTAAAAGGATGAAGAAAAAGGGATCGACCCTCTTCCCTCCATAGGAATCGGCTAGAATTAGGAGACGACTCACATTGCACCACAGTTTGAGCAATAACTCAATTTCTACAAATCTAATTGAATTGAAGCTTGAAGTGCAAGCCTAATGCAACATATGGAAAACCTTCTAGGGATCTCCTTCTAATTGGAGGAAGTTGGAGGATCAGTTTATCTTCCTTTGGAGAGATCGACAGAAATCAGAATTCAAGCAAACTACTTCATGAAAAATGTGATATCTTAAAAACCTTACGTTGGAATTTCATGAAATTTGGAAAGTAAGTAGCTATCATCATGAGGCACCCCTCAGAGTGATTGCATCCCATTTGGTCACACTAATAGGGATTAGTACCGATTTTTATTGTGGGTCTCGATGGGCCTGTAAATTCTTGTATAGGAGTTTCTTCCGCCAAAATTTCAGCATCCATGCAAGTCTGCTCGTATAAATATAACATGCATGGCGTTAGAAAAAGGGATCCATATTTGGCTGCCAAGGCTTCCCTATTTTTATTCTTTCTTGTACTAATAGACCTCAGCTGATCCAAGCATTCTTGTAATCATAATCGAGTGCAAGATCAATAAAAATATGAAGTGGACGTAGGCCAAGATTGTCGAACCACTATAAAAAACTATGTGTTCATTTATGATATTTGCTCTGTTTTAATTTCATTCTTCTTTTAATCTCTACTAGATTGTATTGGACTTTGATGCCTATTTTTGGCATCAACAACAAAACTGTATGTTGAAAGCTTCTAGGATGTAAGAGTTGGTATTGCCTAACCTGACACAGTCGAGCCAGTGGAAGCTTCGATGGTAGCGATGGCATTTTCCTCGAGGAGGATAGTATTTCCCTCCTAAAGTTTTGCTTTTTCGTCTGCATCGAGATACTTGGCCATCAATTCTTCTTTAGTGTGGCCTTCACTAGCTGCTTTCGAACGATGCAACACTTCCTTTCAAGCATCGGTAAGGGTGACGGCATATGTACAGCCTAGCCATTTTGGGTTTTTATATTGTATAACACTGGCAAAGAAGTGCCGGAGAGTGGTGTTGAGTTCTTCTCGCTCTTTGTTTTTTGCTCTTTAAGCACTTTCGAATCTTGTAGAATATTAGACTTCCATGTCTAGCCTTTTAGTCTTTGCCAAGAACGGGATCTCCTCGAGCTCGTCTTCCCGATAATCTGTGTTTTCAAGATAGCAATGTCCTTATTGGTAGTTTTAAGCATGTTCCTTTTCACGATCTCTACGTTGATGTAGGCTTTCCTTATCTCCTCCATCGGTCTTTTAGTCTTAGCTTAAGACCTTACAATAACATCTCTCTATGCCTTCAATTTCTCTAAGTTTCTTTTGTACCCATCAGGAAGGCCATCATAGGTCCTTTTCTTGGACTCAAATGATTGAATGTTCATATAGTTTATCCGATTAACCTTAGAGAGGGTTGATAGAGCTTCTTCCACTTATTGCCTTAATCAACACATCTAATCTACTTGACTTACTAGTCTGGTTCCCCCTTCAGAACATATTTGATATCACGGTTGAACATGACACCAGTCAAGAAAAGGTCAGGAAAAGAAGTATGCACTCGGGATGATGGAGCTGGAATAGGAATTGGAGTAGTAGAGATTCCTTTAGAATGAGGAGGAAAGGTTGTGATTAAGGTGTGAAAAGTGGAATTTTTTTGATAAGTAGGAATTTGGGATTTAGAGTGGGGCAGAGGAATACCGTAAGAGGAGTCACGACGATCGTTACAGCCCTTGTGCTGCTTGCTTAGATCACTAGACTTCCTTTCTTCGACTTGCCTTTTCTTTCTTTCTCTTTCTTCGTAGCGACCATCTTTTGCTCTTTGCTTTTCCTTTACTTCTAGTTTTGTCCTCTTCGAATTCATAGTTATAACGCTTGCTAGAACGAGGCGGGTATAGATTAGGAATGCATACTCTTGACTCACCAATGATGTAATGGAGCATGTTATATTTATTACTTGCCATGATACCTGAAACAAGGAAAACGATCGTATAGGTTTTGGAAATTTAGGATTTAAACAAATGTAAGGGATGTGTGTTCATGATCCTAATGAAGTGTAGAGTCGACGACCACCCTAAGTACTCTATAGACTGTGTTCAAAAGTGGGTAAAGATGGAGTCTCTCCACCTTCAACTATGATATCCCTAGGTGCGAATCTAAAACCAGGAGAGCTATCCTTAAGGAGATCGCCAATGGAAACATTGAAGTCACTCAAGGAGCCAAAGACATCTCCAAAAGACCGACCGGAGGAGTCGCATATTTACTAGTGAGATGACCATTTTAACCGCGTTCTTTGGAGAATTAATATTTACATGTTTTGGATGAGGCAAGGAAGGAAGCTCAATGACTTCGGGATACATCTTGCTGCACGACTTGTCTTCTTCTAGACTAGCTTCATAATTATCGTTGCCTCTTCTTCTTCCTCTTGTTTTTTAATCTCTCCTTTTCCTTCTCTTTTTGCCTCATCTTTTCTTTCCTTTAGAATCTTTTGCATTCTAGCTCCTCTATCTCCTTATTTTGGGATTTCATAGGCGGTAGGATCTTCTTCTGCCCTATCTATAGGCTCATTAACATTTCCAGCACCCGATTGACCTTTAACTTCTCCTTGAAGATTATCATCGGAGCTGCGAGTGGGAGAAGAAGATCTGATAGGCATTCTAGAGCTGCTCGATTGAGTGGTTCTATAACAACCCAAATTCCAATGGGTCCAGATTTTTCACAAAAATGATAAAACCCAAGCCCACTGAAACTCGAGTTGGGAATCTAGTATCCTGTAAATAGGCAAAGACAATTATATCAGAGCTCAATTAAATATCGTACAGCCTAATTGACTAAAATATAATAATAAGTAAATACTCACCAATATAATAACACTTTCTAAATAAGTGTCCTAAAGCTGAGAAGTCTCTACCATCTACCTAACCTGTACCGTGTTATGAGGAGGGGTTCAGAACTAAAGTTCTGGTGAACGGATAACATATATCATTTTATTTCCATTTACTCTTATATTAGGTTCATTAGGTTACAATACTCTCATCTCTGTTCGTGAACCATGCTCATCTACTCCATAGTAGATTAAAACCTAATATATATATATATATATATATATATATATATATATATATATATATATATATATATATATATGTATGTATGTAGCTATATGCCCAATGACCATATTGGTCCTAGGTACCACCCATGGTACCTTTCGTATACTCCTCAAAAAGGGTTCCATTGTCTTGCTCTGTTAGCATTTCGTATCTACATCTGTAAAGGACTGCTTTGTAAGGCCTATAATACAGATGCACCACAACTTACTATAAAAACGTAAATCGCGTCCGCACTAGTCTATGCCAGTGCTTGGACATCCATAATGTACCACCCAGTGCGTATGAGGACTACGTAATCATTCTGTCCACTATTTGAATCCCGCCAACAAGGTCAATCTTGTACAGAATTTAGTCGGGGATTTTCTATATCTATAAAGGACTGCTTTGTTAGGCCTACAATACAGATATTCTAGTTGGTCTGTCTCTTTTGCATCGTGGCTATGGCCCTATGTAGCCACCCTTCAACTAACCAAAAAACTTCTAAAGAGTTAGATGGTCATGCTCTAATACAAACAATCTAATATCCAAATGACGGCGCCCCTCACCTGATGTCTCGATAGTGAAAGTATCATTGGCTTGATGGTTTAACTGTAGTCTTTCTTGAAATCTCTCTTGGTCATGATGCTGGCCGATATCCACATGCGACTATCCTTAAACTTACTTGCAAGTACTGGACATACAAATACCCTACTCCGAACACCAAGCCCTTCTGACTGCCTATAAAGGTCCGCTTCATTAGGCGTACGATGCATATACAGTCAAGGCATACTCTCTTGATGGAACACCTACAGACCTGCCTCCGGGGATGCAGCTTCATTAGGCCTACCCAGAGGGCCATCCTAGAGCATCCTCACATCTCATTGAAGTCTCATACTTCCTTCTAGCCCAAAATAACTAAGTTGGACATGCTTCTCCTTTACTGAAATATGTGATGAACTGCTTGTTTAGGCTCTTCATCCTTTGGGCTACTCCAAATGCATCTCACTCTTTTATAAGACCCTAAGTCTAATCTTTTAGTTTGCGTGTAGTTTATTTTCTTATACTGTTGGCTACTTATTTACCCTAATTAGCATATTCCTGCCCTCGTCTCACTTTTGGCTATTGTGAGACTGCCATTAATCTAATAGGGAATGTTGTTGGTACTTCCACTTCTATTACCTTGCTTATTTAACTCAATTTATGTCTTAAGTTTATTAAATAAGCATCTTCTATTATCTCTGTTCTATTTTGTTATTAACTTAATTTAAACCTTAAATACGCCTTTCAATTCTTTCTACTTTCATTATAACCTATCTTATAATTTTACTTGTAATTGTCACTTTTATCTTCCTTTATAATCTGTATATGATTACAGTGTCTTTCTTCTCTTCTATGCTATCTTCTTTTATGATGATATAGAATTGTCTTTAATTCTCTTGTAATTCACTTATCATAATAACTGTCTTATTGTATAGTCTAGGTAGTAAATGCAGATCTAGGTTCATTATCGTCTACAACTTTAAATTCTTTTCTAATAATTTACTTGATTCCTTTCATACTTTATTTTCTTCTATTCTAGGAAGTAATTCTATTTTATGTGGTTGGCTATGAAAACTATACTAAAAATCCATTTTCATATTTTAATAATAAATAATACTATAAACGATAATTCGTAACTACAAGGTATTTCTTTTATTATTTTGGAATAGTGTAAAATACAGTGGTTTCTCTATCTCACACTTGTTCACTTTTTCTTTCTTTTATTCTTGCTATTACGTTTATCGTTATCTTTTAAATATTAAAGTATAGAAATGTATCCTATTTTCTAAGCCAACCAATTAATCCATTACTTACTTCCGAATATTATTGGATTAATTTATTATTCCTGTTTTAGCGTAACTTATTGCAGAATTCCATTTTTCTAGCTTTATTCGAACTTTTCTTATTTTACATATAATCTAGTATTTTCCCATTTTAATCCATGATCGTGAATTTTCTTTTTAACCATATTATTCACGTATAAAGAGAATAAAAAGAAACTAGCATTTAGGCTAAATTATAACATCAAATTAGTTGTATATAACTGTAAATTCTTGCGGTTCAGCATAACCAATTAAAAGAATTAATTACTGAAATACCAAATAGAATTATTTAATGGGAATTTATTCATAATATATCATAAACGTAAAATATATAATTAAATCCACTCACATTGCTAGCTTTCCAAATCTCCCTGTTTTTATTTCAGATCTGTCACTAACATCTATATTCACCTCCCTTTTAATCTTATTTGGAATTACAAATGATATATTTACAGATCTATAATATTTGAAAGAGTAAAGTAAGTGATTTGGATTAGAAATAGAAAATAAAACTCAGATCTACAGTTTTACCTTTGACATAGCCATCTGATTTGAACCAATTCCTAATTCCCTAATTAATTATATTCTCTTTCTATTTAGATTTAAATTCGTGTGAATTAGATCTAAAATTTTGTTATTAAGAAAGTGTAGAAGAGCTAGAAAAAAGGCAGAGCTTCTGTAGGCAAGAGAAAAATAATGAGAATAAAAATGAGGCTCTGCACCTATATTTATAGTGGTTCAAATCAGTGCTAATAATTAGATATAAAACCTGAAAATCTAAAGCATACACTCAGTCTATGGACGTTAAATTAATATGTTTTCTACGGCGTTTGTTTTTATTTCAAATTGAATCTCCAACAATCTTTTCATTAATCACTTTCCCCTTCTCTCTCACAATCTATGGAAACATATATTTTTAAATGTGACGTTTCTTTTAAATAAGATTCCCTTATTAATCACCCAATAATTGATTTCATATATACCTAAAATTAATTTACTATCCAACTAATCCCTATCTGCATTGTGATTTCTTATCAAACTAATATGCCAACCAACACCATATTAATTCGTCACATATATGCATATTAATTTATTTTATTCCCTTAATTATTGCATGCATATATTCTAAAATTGAATTTTGAATCACAATCTTAATTATATAAGTTACCAAAAGTCTGCATATTTAGTAATTGACAATTGATTACTTGCATAAATTACTCTTCCTCCATTTTATTCTCTTGCACTAACATATATGTTTCTTATCATATCAATTAGTTGCTACAATATATGTTCCTTTTCTTGTCAGTCCCTGTCAATTAATCACCTTTACTAATTAATTGAATATTAGTTTCTCTTTTAAACAAACAACATTAATTAATCTTCCCTATTAATTAATTTTAAATATTTCTCTCTCTCTAATTTATTTGTTACACAAATATATATGTATTCCAAATAATATTATTAGTTGCCACATTTACAAACATTTCTTTGTTTTAAAATTTCAAACATATATAACTTAATTAAATTATTTGCATATATAATTGTAATTTAACACGGGGTGTTATAAGTTCCAAGAACAGCGGAACAGTTAGGATGTATAGACGTACTGGCAGAGGTTCTCATTTGTCAGGAGGTATGCAGTGGTACAATGTTGGAAGTTGACTCTTTTTAAAGCTTCCATGGTTTTGGCATGCTAATGACATGTGTCTAGAATAGGAATATCTACGAAAAAATTGGATAATAAATTAAACATTTGGACCGAAGCAGTTTGAGTGCGAAAAGAATGAAGAGAAAAGAGGCTTACTATCAGAGAGCCAAAGCCTGTTGAAGCCTTACCTGCATCGAATGAAGAAATACTCATTCTTGAAACATGAGCATTTGTTATGAAGCTTCTATATGACTTTACATAGACACCAAGCCTTAATTATCATATATAATGGCGATTCTTGCCGATGCTTCAAGCTCCAAATGTGGTTTAATTCTTTGATGTTTGGAGACTGCTAGAATCGACTCATGAGTGACTAGTATAGAGAGCTCAGGAGTGCGTATCCATTAGGATGAACTTGGGATGGAGCAACTCTAATCTGTTGGAGATTCATGCGTAGGAATGGATTAAAGGGTAGTATGACACAACTCATGCACATATATTAGTTTGCACATTGTATTACCCACCGAAGGGTTATGTGCCCGCTAGTTTTGTGTCGGGAGAAGCATGCCATCTTCCAAATCCCATGATGCATACATATATTACAAAGCATCTTCATGCTTAGAATATTTGGCACCTATTCAAGTGGATCGTCCAGAACACCTAAGCCAACATATTAATTCAAAGGAGGAGGTGGACCTTCCAATTGTTCCACAAGTATGATCATTCTTTGATTATTGATGATAATTAAATGTTTAGGTCCAAAAGATGTTTGGTCAAAGTCTGAGCGATGATGGACCCAGTTTCGACAGGAGTAGACGACTCGACCGGGTTTTAAAGTAAGGCGACTGGCAAGTCATTCCGGGTAGAAAAAGTAGCATTCAACATAGTCAAGTGTGTTTTATTTTGGTATGTTATTTCCAATTTAAATTCATGTGATCGAGACCCAGAATCCGATGGATGTTAACCAATTGGATTTTAAACATCGACCACGGAAAGTGGTTGTCAATCTATGCAGTGCAAGTCCCATGTCCTGTACACGAAGAACGTACCATCCTATATAAATAGCTCACTTGTGTTAGAAAGAAGAGCCACGTTCCATGATGGAACACACTCAATGAACTTGTTCTTTGGAAGAGAACCATCTTATTGATATTCGAATGGCAATATGTGATTGGTTACATGTTGGTCAGAGAAAACCCAAAGAAACGTGAAATAAAAAGGCTCAAGTTGAAGTAATCGAACAATTCTCCAATGCTGCAAGCCAAACTTGAGCTCATTGTAGGTTAGACCCGAGAACAGTTTTATAGAGATCAAGGGTCTGCAATGACCCAACATCTGCCCAAAACCGTCCCTATCGCCAACGCTAGCCACACGATGACCCAAGTGCACCACGATGGTAACCACCATTGACAAAAAGCCTGCCTTCAAATTTCTTAGATCCGATTCAAGGAAATGATCGTGGTCGAACACTTTTAGGGAAAATGATGGTCGACGATTTTTTCCAGAAGCGATGACGACGTTAGGGAGCTGATGGCGGTGTTAAAGGGAAGCAATGAACTGTTTCTAGCAAAAGCAGAGCAGTTTCGGATGCTCGATAGACAGAGAGACTCGGTTGTGAAACGGTAGGATGGAAGAAAAATGGCTAAGTATCAAGCACTTAAAGTACTTGGTGAACGGAAAAACTATCTCAGTACGAGAAGTTCTACTCAATACCAATATGAAATTTTAGGGCAAAAACTGGAGAAAAGGTAAGGGAAAGGAAGCGCGTGTTTGGCTAAAGCATGGATCGATCTCTAGAGTGTAGGTCTTCTCTTTAGTGCAAAGAATAGGACTTGTACTACTTAAAGCGGTTGAATGGATTTCCACGAAATAAAGATAATGCTTTGAAGCAACTCTTGTATAATCGTGTACGTACACAAATGATGATCAATGCTTGTTTTGTTTCAGAGCATGCTTTGTTTTCAATGAAAGCATACTCTAAGGATTAATGTTATATGGCTTTTTAACCAAGAAGTCTTTTATTCGAATCTGAACATCGAGATAAAGTTGGAACGATTCATGGACTTGGGAATATGCTTAAGAGAACGACATAAATGGACTCAAGAATTTGGAGGTCAATTGGAGCTAAGGAAACCACTCGGTATCAAGCACTTCCTTCTCGGTACTGACTACTTTATTTGCCCCATATAGGCCCTTGAAGCTTTGACACATGGAGATATGGCTTAAGTGATAGTCATGAAGTACATTCCCAAGGAATAGGTGAATAATTTATAACACCCGTAAAATGAACCATAATTAAATGGATTAAACTAAATTAAATATGATAAGGTTGGATATGGAGATTTTAAAAATGTTGGAATTTGACAATGAAAGTTATTTTGTTGCATTCATGGCAAAATTCTAATATATATAATATGCTAAAAACAGAGCTCAAACAAAGAAGTTATAAGCGTTTGAAATTTTCAAAATCAAATTAATTTAGTTTGAATTCAAATTCAAACGAGAAATCAAATTTAGGATTTAAATTTCAAAAATTAACTTGGAGCTAAGTAAACATTTAATTAATGCTTAATGTTAAAAGGTCAATTAGGAAATAAATTAATACGGTAACGGAAATAAAATAAATGCCCCTGAATAAAAGAACAATCGACCTATCAGGTCAACCGGTCGCCCAAGAACGGTCGATTGCTTGGCAATAATAGTTGCCAATGGTGGCTTGGGTTCTAAGTTTTGTTTTATTCGATTGTGTGCTCCAGATTTACCTATTTCCTACCTACTTCCATTCTACGTTTCTGGTGTTTCAACTCGTACAAATAGAACTCTATCCTCCCTACTTTTATTTATATTATTTTAAGGAATATGAAGAAACTCTGCTATTGCTATCTCCCTAATAAGATTCGGAAACTCTATAGAGAGTTAAGGTAAAGATTTAACATATTTCCTTTTTGTTTCTTTTTCCCCTAGTCTATTCTTATCCTATTCTTCTTCAATTATTCCGAATCTAATTAATATATATACCTCATCCCGATTATGTGTGTGTATCGAAAGAGAGAGATTCTGGAAGAGATTATAAAGCATGAAATCCAAGGAAGGCGAAGCTAAGGCTATTTAGTGAGTGGAAACCTTAGTATTTCCTTTCAGCAACTATTTAGTATATTTCTTTTAGATTTGAATACGCCTTCAAGATTTTGGGATTTCAAAAATATGATAGTTAAAATCCCCCAAAATTTCTTTTTAATTTGATATGTCAATTATATGCTGAGATCCCAATTATTTACATTAATTTGTTGGAATTTTTTTTATTGTGCAATTTTTGATAATTTCATAGTTTATTTCACTTCTCCTTCTTTTTCTGGGTAATTGTGGTTCTTCAATAATATAAGCGGTTTAGATTATGAATTATATTCATAGTTTCACCACTTATTTCATATCTAGTTCTTTGTAAAAAGAGGAGCTTAATAGAATATGGTAGATTGCAATCAATTGGTGTAATAAATCGAATTTCTATTTTATTTACACATTTGTTATTGCAGTTTTGATTATGAATATTTATTCCCTGTTTTGGACATTTGAATTCCATGATATCTTAGAAAGTTGAAGAAAAATAACTTGTAATAATAATTGATTAGGGAATTGAAAGTAAACTCTAGCTTAGGGCATAAAATCCAACGTTTAGAACTTATTAAGCATGAAGATTTACTTATTATATTGTGTAATTAACATATAATTATTGTGAATATGGCGTAGTTAACTAGGCTTTTATTTACATTTATTTTTTTCCGTTAGGAAAGTAATTGATTTTGAGGCAAAAATAAGAGGAAACTCTTATATATACCCTAATTATTAATTTAAGACGTAATAAGGAAGATTCCTTATAAGGCCTTATTTATGAAATGGTGAGATGAGTATATATACATATGGAGAGTAATTGATTCATGGCTAAGCCATAGAGATGCAAGGTCAATAGAGTTACATGACAAAAGTATGCCCTTCATTTAAGGCCAGAAGTAGTTATGTACACTTTTATTGATATAAGATATCCTTATGACAAATATTTATAATGACGCGAGGTTAAATTCAAATTCTATAGAGGAAATCTGTCCAGCTAATCTGGCTACCAGTTCCTACAAATAACGAACTAATATGAGATGTCATTATGAGATGGGCCATAAGACGAAGGGCCTACTTCGAGGTTTGAGATATTAAGTGGTTGGACCTACCTTTTTCTCAAATGAAGTATTAAATGGCCAAGGGGTTACATTAGGTGCTATATCTACAGGGGTCCGCTTTTGGAAGTAGGTCTTAAATGGCATGGTCTGATTATTTTTCACTTGGAAGTATTAAGTGGCCTATGAGATTCCATATGATGATAGCTAGACAGTACCATTGAGGAGCATGCTTCTAGAATTAGGCCTTTAATGATGGGATTTGTCTATTTTTCACTGGGAAGTATTAAGTGGCTTAGGTACGTCTCTCACACTATTAGCTATTTATGACATATGGTTGAGATATTGGATCTACTTGAGCATTTACCATCGACCGCTGGGACCACCACTTGCAATCGTTTTAAAAATGACGAGAACGAAAAATGTAGCCCAATCGACCCACTGCCACTTTCGTATTGACAACTTTTGCTAACTTCTAGTGTTTGAGGAGTTATTTGAATTATTAAATGAAAGGGGAATATGAATTCAAATTGTAGTGGTTGCTGTGAGTTTTTCTCTTTGCATGCGTGAAGGAAAATGGACAATGTTTCCTCCTTTTTATCACATGTGTGCCTTTGTTTTCATGAAGTATTTGAAAGTGAAAATGGAAAAAGTGTCCAACTCCTTTTATTTCAGAGAAGAAAGAAAGTAAGTAATTGCGAAAGTGTGTAACAAAAAAAATGAAATCCCCCTTATGTTCACCCATGCGTGTAAATATATAGGCAAGATTTTACATACCTACGAAAGAAAGAAGGGTACAAACCATTAATACAAGCAATCACCATCCATCACAAGACATTTAATGCAAGAAAAGCACGGTAGAGATATTTTGTGTTGTTTATTATATTTAAAATTTAGAGTTTTAGGGTACGACGCTACATCATATCATGTTCACGTACGAGCTGTGAATGACAAAAATAAAAATATAATCATGCTCTACAATGCAAGATGATCATAAAATAGTAATAAAATAGATAAGTTAACTAATTCTGTGAAGTTTCAAAAGTACCGACATTTGCCGCAAAAAAGTCAAACGAAAATTAATTATTTTCCACGCTAAAATTATGGGAAAATTCCATAATTGAATTAAAATGACATCATTAAAAAATCAAGTCTTTTTATCAAAATTTGATGTCTTTATAATTTATTACATTCAAATAAAATCTGAATCCTAAATAGATTAAAGATTCACATTTGCAACGTCTAAAATTTCGGCTCGTTACAGTTGCTTTCATCTACTCCAAATTTAGGTTTAAACCATTGCAAATGCTTTCTAAGAAGTTAGAAACATTAGGTTTTTGATATTTTTAAAGAAAATAAACTGGTTTATGATTTTTTGTGGAATGTTCAAACAAACTTTACAGAAATTTATAAGAAACAATAGAATTGAAAAGAATTTTTAAAATGAGTTAAAAACATCAGTATTTGAAATCTTTGGAAAAGTATAGAATTTGAAGTTTGAATCGATAACCCATTATTTTGATGCTTCAACATAGGAAAGCTTAATAAAAAAGTGAATTTTTGTAAATATTTTAAAGCTTTAATTATAAAACCTTTATGTAAGGCACATCACTGCACTTATCTTTTGATGGTTACTTTGCTTTTGGACGGTGGAACTTTTAAAAGGTAAATTGAAAAAAATAAACTAAACTTATTGAAAATATTTCTATCGCACTTTGAAAAGAAAGGCAAAATATCATGTTTTATTTTCAAATTCACCTTTGTAAAGATTTCTTGTTTATAAAAGAAAATTTTGGAAGATACGTTTGCATATCCACTTTTGTAAGCTAAGTTGAACCATTTTGGATGAAAATTTAAATTAAAAAAATTGATGCCATGATTTTTATTAAAAATAAATGTTTGTTAAAATTAATAGAAAATTTTACAGTTTTAAGCGCTTAATATTTTTATGGGAATGATGTTGATATCAAAGATATTTGTCTAAAAAGAAAAAGAAGATTTGATTTGACAGGTTATTGGTATTTAAACTTGAAGTTTTATTAGATATATAACGATTACACAACCTACAAAGTTTGAGTTGATTAGGTTGGATTAATTAGAATAGTCAACATGTCATTGTGTTAAGGACTTGCTAATTATGGGGTTGTAAAGCATTGGAATATTTGGGGGTGAATAAAGAAATTAAAATAGTGATTTGGTGGCATTTTCAATCAATGTTCAAAGTGGAAGGATAAAGTACTACATTGTATCTGTAGTAATAAAGAGTGAACACCACTTCTTGTTTTTCTACCCAAATATGGTTTAAGTTACCTACTCTTAGGATGTGAAGATTTGAAAGATGTGATTAGGCTAAAACTTATTTAACTTTAAAGAAAGGAAAAGGTAGCCAAGATATTTTATTTTACCAAAGAACTCTATGAAGGCAAGAAGTTTCATTGGTTTGACTAGCTACTATAAGAAGTTCATTTTGATGTTTTCAACACTGCTAATACTCCTTATCAAGAGGGATTTAGTTTTTGTGAGGAATTCAAAATATGAGCATGCTTTTATTAAGCCAAATGAGTTGTTTATGGATCACAAGTGTTTAAAGTATTAGTTGTTTTAACATCGCCAAAAGAGATAGACGATTTGGATTATTTGTGCGTGGGTGTCATTGGTCCAACATTTTGGGTATCTTTATGCCACGCATGTTTCTTTTTGTTTAGGAAGTTATAAGTATAAGGCAAGTAGGTTGTCGTGTACAATATACGTTCTATAGCCATATTTCTAAAGTATTGGTACTTGAGTTATCGTCGCCACTGCAAGCACATCGTTAAGCGCTTAGGTGATACGAGTTCCTTATCATATTCACTAGGCTAGGACATTGTTAATCAAAGACGTCCTTAGAGGAGTTTTGGATATGTTCCTGTCTAATTAATGACCATTATGTCAATTGAATTAATCTAGAAAGACACTATTCCATCTTTCTTTGTCTTGACCATAAAACAACTATAGCAGAATAGTGAGAAATTATGTTTGGGGAAGTCCTGTTAGTTAGATTGCATTAAAGAATGGTAAAATTTTGTAAGTTTAGGTTGTAAAGATATCCTAGATGAAGTTGTAAATAAGATTACATAAGGGATGACTAATTCAAGGTTTTAATTCTCATCAAGAAAAAGATATTACAATCTGCATGCATTGAGAATGTTATAGCGATTTCATGGAAAATGAGATTTGAAAGATTTTCGTAAGATTTTGAGAAGAAGATAGTAGACTTTCTTTCAATCATTCCTTGGATTAAAAGAACTATATATTTAACAAAGTTATCTTCAAGTATTGACTTATGTGTACATAGTTTGTGTTGCATAATAGTTGCATGTACATCTGAATGAATTAATTAATAGGATTACCTTACTTGAATGCATGAATGATTACTGCTTGTACGTTATAGAATCTAGTAGAAATTAAATGAAAAATTAATTTGAAACAGAGCAGAAAGTATAAACGAACACATGAAATTTTATAGTGGTTCAGCAATCATAGCCTATGTCCACTTCATATTTTTATTGATATTCCACTTTATTATGATTATAAGAGTGTTTGGATCAGCTAGAATCCATTAGTGCAAAAGTGAAGAATAAAAATGGCAGAGCTTCGGTAGAGAAAGCAGACTCCCTTTTTCTTATGCCATGCCTGTTGTAGTTATTAGGGAAGACATGCATGGATCAGAATGAAGTTTTGGTAGAAGGTTCAGGAGACTAAGATGAGACGACCTAAAAATTTGCAGGTCCATCAAAGCCCACAATAGGAATCAGAATCAATCCCTATAAATTTATCCAAATGGGCTACGATCCCTATGAGGGATGCCCCATAATGTTAGCTACTTGCTCTCCATATTTCATGCAGTTCCGACGTACGGTTTGTGAGATATCACATTTTCTGTGAAGTTGTATTGCTTGAATTCTTATTTCTGTAGACCGCTCTAGAGGGATAGGTACCAGTCCCTCCAACTTGCTCCAAATGCCATACGATCCCTATGGGTGTTCCGCATGTCCTAGTTAGCTTATACTCTTAGTTTTATGTTGATAGCATTTGTAGATTCTGAGTTATTGACCAATCATTGTTGCAATACGCAGTGAAAGCTGAATATGGACGATCCTTTTTTACAGATCCCTTTAATACCGATCCCTTTTGATAGTTGAAATAATTTGCCAATAACATGAGCGTGCGGACTCCAAATGACTTGAACTTGGAATGTAACCTCATAGGGCCTTCCTTGTCACTCTGTATCGATCTCACCAAGTTTAGGACATTAATTGAGGATATGTACCGATCCTCTAAGAAAAGGGATAGGCACTGAACCCCCGTCTAGGTTAGTCATTATTCCATGCTTAGAATATTCTGGATAGTCTATCCGTTGGCCTCGATTGACCATCATTTCATATCATTGCCTGCACTTGATCCAAGCCTAATAATCATCTCTAAGAGCTATCTACCTCGATGATCGTTTAGTCTAACTTGTCCAGTCATTCTGAATATAGCTGGGCCAAAAGGCCGGATAACACTTTCCCTCTAAAGTACCCTTGTTGCGTACATGACATGCTTTGAATTAAAGCAAAGTAGAGTCTCCAGAAAGAAACCCATACAGTTTCCTGAATAGTCATTATCCTTCCATTTTATCCTCCCAAAATGTTGTATCCTTCTTTGTTCGTCATGATGCTTGGTCGGTTCCCAATAATATAAATTCAATATTATATTCCATCAGTGGCTATCTATGTCCGGTTCCACAGGACTAGTAAGTTTTGGCTATCTAATCGGGTTTTTTCTTTAATAACTCCAAGTGAAAATTAAATTTCTATTGCTTTCAAGAAGTCGATTTTTTTGAATATATACGTGCATGTTCGGGTGCACATTCTTGTCGTTGACTCCCGGATGGGTTTTATACGATCATGAATCATCACCAATTCCTTCTAGTTCGATTGCAATTCCTTGTTTATATTTTTTGTGAAATAGGGGTTGTAACCAGCCACACGATGAGAGGGGACTTCAAGTTCCCAAGAATAATGGTCTTAGAGCCGTAAGCAAAGGTGAATGAAGTATGGCCAGTCACGAACTCATGGGTAGTTCTGTAAGCCCATAATGCTATTGGGTGTTCATCCACCCATTTACCTTTAGCCTTTTCCAAACATCTCTTTAGAATGGACTTTTTGAATTTTTTCACAGCTTCAACTTGTCCATTTGCTTGAGGGCAAGAAAATACTATGGATCTCTTTTCAATATGATGTCGATGGCAGAAGTCTTTAAATTTAGCATTGTCAAATAGGGTTTCATTATCAGTTATAATAGTAGAAGATCAAAATGACAAATGATGTCTTGAAAAATGAAGTTGATTATTTTCTTCATCGTGACTGTGATTAAAAGTTCTGCTTCAGCCCATTCGGTGAAGTAATCAATTACTACGATGACGTATTTCGTACCACCTTTAGAACCAGCAAGAAGATGATGATGTCAATGCCCAAAGTGGCAAACAGCTATGGACTGGTGATCTGAGTAATTTTCATCGACGGGCTCTCTAAATTTTTGCAAACTTCTAGCACTTGTCACATTACGTAGCGTGATCAGTAGCATCTCCACTGACAATTGGCTAGTAATACTTGTAGTATAGTATTTTATTTGTCAGGGTTTGCCCCCGGTGTGAATGCATTCTTCTTTATGGACTTCTCTAGAGACTCTTTTGATATCATCATGGGTGATAGACCGAAGCAGGGGAATAGATAAAGTCCTTTCTATAGGTGGCTTCTTCTTGGATGTTTCAGCGTGAAGCTGTGAGGAGGTTCTGTCGTTTTCCATTCCTCCATTCAGGAAGAACTCCCTATTGTAGATCATCTTTGATAGGAGCCAATCATGAATTCTTTTCTGGCTCCATCTCTGAGGTCTAGGCGATCTCCATCTACCAATGCTTGGAATACTAATAACTTTAACCAAAACAAAGTCTATTCACTGCGCATCCCCAGAACTAGCCACCTTGGCCAGTGGCTCGACCTTTTCATTTTATTCTCTAAGGATGTATGTAATGATGTAATACTCAAAGTTGACTAGTAGCTCTTCAACCCAGCTGAGATAAGGAGCAAGACGCTGCCTCCTAACAAGATAATCTTCCCTGAATTGGCATACTATTAATCAGAAATGAAAAAGTTTCCACTCCCAGTTCTCTAGCAAGTTTGGGTGTGGCGATCAGTGCTTTATACTTAGCTTTGCTATTTGTTGCAGGGAAGTCAAGTTTCAAGTTATAATAGACCGATCATTCCTTGGAAGTCATTAACATAACTCCGACGTCAGAACATCGATCATTTGATGCTCCATCCGTGTATAGTTTCCATCTGTTGGTTTTTTTTATCCCTTGCTCTTCGAATCATCATCTGATGTAGTGAATTTAAAGATGATGTCTGTTAATGTGTATCTCGGGATAGCTCTTCGAGGGATGTAAGTAATATCGAATTGCTTAGCTTGGTATTCCATGTGCGCAAACTTTTAGACATCTCATGTCGTTGTATGACTCGTTGTAATGGCTAGTCGGTGTAGACGTTGATTGAGTAAGCTTGGAAGTAAAGGAGTTGCTCTTATGATGCAATGGACGGGCAGTATGCATGCTTTTCTAGCTTTGAGTAGTTTCTCTTAGCACTTGTCAATCACTTGGTAACATAATATATTGGCCTCTGGGTCTGATTATCTTCGGATAACAATATGGTACTTATGGCATGTACCGATATCGCTAAATAGATGTATAAGTCTTCACGATCCAACGGCTTGAATAAATGAGAGGTCTCTCTAAGTGATTCACTAGAGCTTGGAATGCGTCTTTACAATCCTGTGTCCATTCGAAGTTTCTTTTTCCCTTACTACTTAATCATCTTTAGTGCCTAGATGTTTCGAATTGCTTAAATCTTCTTATGGTTGGCTTCAAGTCTGCAAAAGTTGAACATTAAACCCAAGAACTTCCCTGACACAATGCTGAAAGAGCATTTCAAGGGATCAAGTTTCATTCCATATCTTTAGATAAAATTGAACATCTTTGCTAAGTCATCGATGTGGTCATTTGATCGTGTGACTTAACAAGCATATCATCCATATATACTCTCATCGAATGCCCAATCTGATTTTTGAACATCCGGTAGACTAGTCTTTGATAAGTATCTTTAGCATTATTTAGTTCAAATGGCATCACAACATAATGATATAATCCTAGTTCGGTAATGAAGTTAGTGTGCTCCTGGTCAAGGACTTGCATCAGGATCTGGTTGTATCGGGAGTACACATCCACAAATGAAAGCAGTTTATATCTAGTGGTTGAATCTACCAATTGGTCGATCCTCGAAAGTGGAAAGCTGTATTTTGGGCATGCCTTGTTCAGGTCTGAGTAGTCGGCACATGACTTCTACTTTCCATTAGCTTTTCTCACAAGATTGGGATTTGATACCCATTTCAGGTAGAGGGTGTCATAGGTAAACTTGTTGTTTTTGAGTTTATCCACTTCAAATTTAAGTCCATTAGATCTCTTCGGATCCATTACGTGTTGCTTTTGTTTCACTGAGACATGCCTCGGTTCGATATTTAATGAATGGCTTATGATATTCGGTGAGATCACATGCATGTCAGAATTGGTCCAAGCGAACACATCAAGATTCATTCGAAGAACGCCATCTAATTCCTTTATCATCGTTGCATTGAGCTGTGATCCGACCTTCAGTACCCGTAATGGGTCGCCATAGTTGACCGTAATGTTCATCGTTAGCTCTACGGGTGCAGCCTTGGATTCCTAGAGTTCAAATGTAATTGTTTCGCGTAATAATCAGCGTGAAATCTGGTTGGAACGCTCAATGATGATGGTTAATCCGATCGAATCCCAGAGTCTTGTCATGAGTTATTAAGTCTAACAGTAAAGGGCTCTAAGTGCTTTGAGCGATTATCTGCAACTGGCCGAAGATCGAGCTTAGAAGCACATCGAACCAAGTGTCGAGTATGGTTCAACCCCATGTTGCACACAACCGCATAGCTGGCTCATGCTTTGAGTTTGAATATGCTTGTATATTTGACTAACGCACTTTCCACTCAACATATTCATGGTCCGTTACCTTCGTTCGGGTTGGAGTGATAATCAGTTGCTCATGAGCTTGGGCATCGATTCGACGATTCTATCTCTAGACTTCCTTTCGGTCGCAGCCTCGAGTCATTGTAAACACTATATATAAGTTTCAATATTGAGCTATCGCTGATAATCTTTGGATGATCACACTTCTGCTCCCAGTCTAGAGTTGATAAATGTACTGCATGGACGGTCGAGTCTCGTCCTAGTTATGTTTATACTCCCACCTAAGCTCCAAAGACAGAGAGTTGATAGATGAATGGCTTCTTCACATTCAACTTGTTTCTCGCTCATGCCCTCCAAGTCTAAGGTATATGTTGCTAAGTAGGAAGGCAACCCGTATCCACTTTAGCTTTGCACTCTTTCCCGTTGGATCGCAGGATCAGGTTAGTTGATGGAAGGCCGAGTCTCACCTATTTTGGATTGTGTTTTGCCTTTTCCTTCTAGGTGGAATAGTTCGATGCTCCATCAAATGTTGGGCATAACTTGGGTACTGGATGGTCAACCATGTCCACTTTGATTCATATTCTCTAATCAGATCTAGGGTTAGCGTTGGCTTAAGTGCAGTCAGGTCATGCTCATCTGGTTTCATACTTCTTCCGATGGATCGAAGGATGGTGCTAGAAAATTAATGATCAAGTCTTCGTCGTTTATTCTCCTTTCCACACTCTGGTGACAATAGTTTTTTGAGGGACATCAGGGTCACATTTGTTTGTGTTTCGTATGGATCGATATTGACCCTTGATCTGATGGTACGATATAGTCGGTCACCCTTAACTTCGAATGTCGTTTCAATTGGTTTTTTATTGAGGCCTCCTTGTAGTCTTTGCATTAAGTTGTAAATAACACCAAGCTAGAGCTATAATGAGCTGTCGTATTTAGTTTTTAGTGATTTGTACTCCTCCTCCATCATTGATTCGGCGAGGCCATTAGTCGAATGATCGAATTCGATCTTAGCCATTTTATACTCCTCCTGTCGATTTTAAGTTGGAGTTTGTGGAATAGATAATGGTCGAAATCCACTCATCTATTCATCCATGTTTATACACCAATCCATAATCTGGGGACTTAAAGTTATTTTGCAAGTGGTTGGTTCATGCTCGATTTATGTTTATGCCGTAGTCCGCACTCTGATGACTTAGATTTTTCCCATGTGTAATCAGTCTTACCCAAATTGTTTATACTCTAATCCACATTTCGGGGATTTAGAGTCATTTTGTCGTGGGCAGTCGTATTTCCACCGAATGGTTTATACTCTAGTCCGCGGTCAAGGACTTAGAGTACTCTAGTCTGCAGTCGAGGACTTAGAGTTTTTTGTTGTGGGAACTGGTGTCTCCGCCCGTGGTCTGCACTATGGTCCACGGTCGGCGACTCAGAGCACTCTAGTCCTTAATCAATGACTTGGTGTTTTTTGTCATGGGTAGTCGTGTCTCTGCCCATACTCTACAATCTGGTTCGCAATCGGGAACTCAGAGTACTCTAGTCCATAGTCGGAGACTTGGAGTTTTTTGTCGTGGGCAGTCGTGTTTCCACCAAATGGTTCATACTCTAATCCGCAGTCGGTGACTTAGAGTACTCTAGTCTGTAGTCGAGGACTTAGAGTTTTTATCATGGGCAATCGTGTCTCTACCTGTAGTCTATAGTCTGGTCCATAATCGAGGACTCAAAGAATGCTAGTCTGTAGTTGGGGACTTGGAGTTTTTTGTCGTGGGAAGTCGTGTCTCCACCCGTAGCCTCTACGGTTAGGGACTCAGAGAACTCTAATCCGCAGTCGGGGACTTGGAGTTTTTTGTTGTGGGTAGTTGTGTCTCCGTCGAAGTCTACACTCTGGTCCATGGTCGAGGACTCAGTGCACTCTAATCCGCAGTCGAGGACTTGGGAGTTTTTTGTTGTTGGCAGTCATGTCTCTGCCTGTAGTCTAGACTCTGGTCCATAGTCGGGGACTTGGATTTTTTGTCGTGGGCAGTGTCTCCGCCCGTAGTCTGCACTCAAGTCCGCAGTCGGGGACTTAGAGCACTTTGGTCCACAGTCGGGGACTAGGAGTTTTTTTGTCCTAGGCAGTCATGTCTCTGCCCATAGTCTATACTTTGGTTCGCATTAAGGGACTAAAAGTACTCTAGTCCACAGTCGGGGACTTGGAGTTTTTTTATCGTGGGAAGTCGTGTCTCCACCCATAGTCTACACTATGGTCCGTAGTCGGGGACACAGAGTACTCTAGCCCATAGTCGGGGACTTGGAGTTTTTTGTCGTGGGCAGTCCTGTCTCTGCTCGTAATATACACTATAATCTACAGTCGGGGACTTAGAGTATTCTGAGTCCTCGACTGTAGTCCGTGGTTGGGGACTTATAGTACTCTAGTCCTTAGTCGAGACTTAAAGTTTTTCTCACGGGCAGTCATGTTTCTACCCATGGTAGTCATTTTTCCGTCTATTTTTATACTCTAGTCCACAGTCAAGGACTTAGAAGTTTTCTCACAAGCAATCAGTCATACCCTTTTTGATTTATACTTCAGTTGCCAAGTCGAGGTTAGAGTTGTCGAGCGAACAGTCGAACCATGTTCATCCATGGAATGAAATTCTGCCCCTAGCATCAAGGATATGTGGAATGAATCAGAGGCACATGGTTGCTGATGAGCGACCAAATCATGCTTGTCTTAATGAAACTCCAAAGATCTGATCATGGTATGTGGGGATTGGATGGTGGCCAACTCCGAGAACTTGGTCACCTACATTGTTTTCGAAGTAGTTTAGTTCAAGTTGGTCGTAGTTCACAGCACAATTGAAATTGAAATAGGAATAATTCAAAGATCGGAATAAAGCTCATTAATAAGTGAAGCAGCATCGTGTGCTCGCTATTCAATTTTGCCCCTAGCTCCTTTCAACGGGAAGCTGTGTAGTTAATGCCCCGCTATTACCCCGTTATAACCCCGCTATATCTCATAGCGGATTTCTACCACTACGATTTTTCCATATAGCCCTAAAATATAGCCTTTCTGCTCTAAGCCCCGCTATTTCCGCTATATCCCGTTATTCCCGCTATATTTCACTACCTCCGCTATATCTTGTTTAATAAAATGAATTGAAAATTTGCATTTATGCATTATAAAAATTATGAAACTAATTTATTTGATTTATTTTTTAATATATTTTCAGAAATGAAAATACTCTTATATTTACTAAATTCAATTATGTTATATAACAGTTTTACGTTTATTTAAAGTACATTCGCACATGTTTTTAATTAAAATTATTTATGTATTAATCATAATTCAATTGAATGATGATTTTTCATTGAATTACCATTTATATATTTGTAAAAACATTAAGTACGAGTTTTATATGCTATTTTAGAACCATCCGCTATATCCCGCTATATCCTCACTGTAACCCCGCTATGACTTTTTGCACCTCCACTGCTTTGAATCTGCCGAGCGCATTAACTGCACAGGCGGGAAGTCGACTATCAGTGTCTGATTGATAATCGGAGTTCTTTATTGATAGGCATCGAATGTTCCATGTCCGCCATTCTACAGGGCTTGCACATACTACTGAAGCTTCCCTTTGCGAAACAGCTTTTCGATCACCTCTTGAGGTGTTTGTAATCGCCAGTGTTAGAACCATGTGCACCTTGGAATATACAACATTCCCCAAATTTTCTTTTGGCTTCGATGGACTCTCTCGAAGCTGGTTTTCAGTACTGCTCTAAGTTATGAGTCTCCAAGTAGATGTTATCGATTAAATCGTTCAAAAGAGTATATGAGTCAAATTTTGCGATCCTTGGTCGTCTCCTGGAATTTGATTCCTTAGCTAACGGGCCAGTATTGTTCTCTCTCCTAGTCTGCTCTACCTCCTCCTTGCTTAATTTCTGATTCATTTTGTTACAGAGACGATCCAAGTTTGTAGGAGGCTTGCTACCTAACTAGCTGCCAAAATTTATCTGAGGTTTGATTCCCCTCATCAGCGCCATCAGTATGGTATCCTCGCTAGCATCTAGAATAAATTGGATAATGACATCATATCCTCGGTGTGAGTCACATGCATTCTGAACTGCTCGACAAACTTCTGATTTGGTTGATTGAATGAGGAGACAGATTTGGGCAATAATCGCATAAATCGCATGATCGGTACACCTTCGAGGAATATAGGAAAGCGTCTGCATTCGATGGCACATATTGCTGTTGCGGAATTCACATGCCACTTGAGTTTCAAAAGATGTAGTCGAGGGTCGGTTTTCCTTGAGTAAACCAATATAGTTGGTACATTGAATCTCCTCAAATATTCTGCACACTAAATGACTTCAATGAATAGGCTTCGACTTGTGAAGATGCTTTAATCATCAGCAATCTGGCTCAGTTTTAAGTACAGCTAGTTGTTATGCTTGGAATGATGTATGCATGCCCGAGATATGAGTAATGCAAGATGGACTGGTATTGACGAATTAGTAGTAAGTTACTTGGAGTAGGACCCAAGAAAATCTGCTAGTAGCTTGAAGTCAATTGTTGGTTTGCTTGGAGTCACTAAATTCAAAGGCCTAGTGATCGGCGCCGGGAATCACTTTGGCGTTTTCTTAGGGAAAACCATGGTTTTAGCTAAGTTTGGCTTTGGATCAAAGTTTCTTGGGTTTTTTTAGAGTCACATTACCTATGTTATCCAACCTTTAGGAGTATCTTTTGAACAGTAGTTGCTTCTTTCGTTCCCTGATTGCAAGTAGAAGCTGTTGTGCCTCTATCAGTCATAGGATGTAAGGGAAATGGATAGAATGCACTGCGTTTAAGTTGAATTCTGAATTCAAAATGCAGGGCCCTACGTTGCCCAATTCATAAATGGATAGACCTGCTTTTTATAAAAATGGATCGTACCCGACTCATAATATTTTATAAATGGATCGTACCCGATTCATATTTTTTGGGTATTGGGATAGGTCACATAGTACCAATTCCTTATTCGTAAAGATCTTGACACGTTGGGATCAGTATACAAGGTTAGAGGGATCGGTATCGAGAAAGCATGGAGGGATCGGTATATACCCTTTGGAGTGGGATCAGTATACATATATTGAAGAGGGACTGGTGTATACCCCTTAGAGAAGGATCGGTATATACCCATTGGAGAGAGATCGGTATACTTATATTGAAAAGGGATTGGTGTATACCCCTTGGACAAGGATCAGTCTTCATCACCTTCAAAGAGGGATCAACCATGAGCCTTGAGTGAGGAATCTGCCATGAGCCTTGAGGAGGGATCAACCATGAGCCTTGAGTAAGGAATCGGCCATAAGCCTTGAGGAGGGATCGACCATGAGCCTTGACTGAGGGATTGGCTATCAGCCTTAGGTGAGGTATCGACTGTCAACCTTGAGAGAGGGATTGGCTATCAGTCTTGAGAGAAGGATCAGTTATCATCCTTGAGTGAGGGATCGGCTATCATCCTTGAGTGAGGGATCGGTTATCAACCTTAAGAGAGGGTCCGGTTATCGCTTAACTTGAGTACAGACTCGAACATCTAATCCCAAGATCTTGCATGCATAAGTGAATCCGATCCCTTCCAAATGGACATAAACACATGAACAACCCCAAACAAGAACACTAGCATAATTAAATTATCCAAAAACACGGGAAGTAGACTTAGTTCCCTTAAACATGGCTATTAACTTCCTTTAAATCTTCTTTAGATCTGAGTAGAATAGGAATTTTATTGTTTGAACGTTGAATCTATCTCGTGAACATGGAAATCCACTAGTAAATGATAAGATCCAATCAGGCTAAGATCGTTTGTCAGTTAAAGCACCAAAATGTTAACGCCAAAAATGGGCATCAATACCCAATGAATCTAGTAGAAATTAATTGAAGAATGAAACTAAAATAGAGCAAAAATTATAAATGAACATGCATAATTTTTATAGTTGTTCGACAATCTTTGCCTTCCACTTTATATTTTTGTTAATATTCCACTCTATTATGATTACAAGAGTGTTTGGATCAGTTGGAATTCATTAATACAAAAGAGAAGAATAAAAATGGTAGAGCCTCGATAAAGAAAGCAGGCTCCCTTTTCCAATGCCATGCCTGCTATATCTATAGGGGAAGACGTGCACTGATCAGACCGAAATTTTGGCAGAAGGTTTAAAAGACCAAGATGAGGCGACCCAAAAATTTGTAGACCCATTGGAGCCCACAATAGGTCGGTACCGATCCCTAAACTCAGCCAAAAGGGCTACTATCCCTACGAGGAATGCCCTATGATGTTAGTTACTTTCTTTCCAAATTTCGTGCAATTTTGACATACGGTTTGTGGATATCGCATTTTACGTGAAGTAGTGTTGCTTGAATTCTAATTTCTGCCGATCCCTCTAGAGGGATAGGTATTGATCCCTCCAACTTGCTCCAAATGCCATATAATCCCCATGGGGTGTTCCATATGTTTAATTAGCTTATACTCCAATTTCATGTTGATAGCGTCTATAGATTTTGAGTTATTGACTGATCATTGTTGCAATATGTAGTGAAAGCTGAATATGGACGATCCTCTTTATATCGATCCCTTTTGATAGGTGTAGTAATTTCTCCATAACTTGAGCATGCAAATTCCAAATGACTTGAAACTTGGAATGTTGCCTCGAGGGGCCTTCCTTGTCACTCTTTATCGATCTTAACAAGTTTGGGATATTAATTGAGGATACGTACCAGTCCCGTAAGGAAAGGAATAGGCACTAAACCTCCTCCTAGAAGAGGCATTATTCCATACTAAGAATATTCTGAAGAGTCTATCCATTGGCCTCAATTGACCGTCGTTTCATATCATTTCCAGCGCTTGATCTCTGAGCTTAATAATCATCTCCTCGGGTTATCTTCCTCGATGATCGTCTAGTCTGACTTGTCCAATCAGTCTGAATATAGCCGGGCCAAAAGGCCAGATAACACTTGGTATCATAATTGTTGGAGGATTAGAGAAGCAAAAACATAGATACAGCCTAAGCTAAATCTAAATTTTAAATTAAGTTATATTATTTTCAAAAATTAAAGGGATCGCTAGATTTAGATGTCCTTAAGTGAAAAGGTAGAATAATAAGAGATTCAAGTCATTTGATATTAAGCGAGACATCGCCCACTTTCAAGTTATCTTACCTTAGTATCTAGAAGATGAAGTAATCGATATACTGCTAAGATGACTTAAGGTTCTTTTTTATGCGCATCAAGGATTACGCAAGGCTACGTTTCTGTTAGGGCATACTTGTGCTCAACTTATCGATTATGGTGCATGTCGGTATCATTTTATTTGAGTTGGCAGCAAAGGTTGTAGAAGTTTACATATGCACGTACATTTATAGTTATTCGGATTGAGTCTCTACGTTGGTAGTAAAGTTGATAATTTAAGGTTGGAAGAATGAACCAACTAAGAGTTCTAGGAAGCCCGAGGTGAAAATCCAAGCTACATATCCAAAGCTCTTTTCTAGATGTTTCCATTTGAGTTAGTTTAATTACTTCCACACATAGTATATAGTTTAGTATATCCCATAGGTAGGAGTGTTGGATTCTAGGCATGGTTGTGAACATGCCACTAGGACATGTTTTGGATGATGGTGCTAATGGATGTATTTTGTTAGTTAGTATTGCATATATAGGTTGATATGTTCATGTTAGCCTATGAAACACAATCATATCATCCATTGATTTTATCAATTAAATTCAGAATGGTTGTCACATTTTGCATATGTATTAAATGGTTTCTCATCCAATAACATTGTAAGTACATAAGATATTGCATACGTTTTGGATATATGGCATAAGAACCAACATTTCAGGAGGTCGACTAGTTCAAAAGACTGCCTAATTTATATACCTATACATTCTTATGCATTCCATTCCAATACGTATGTGCTGCATTAGAATTTTGAAACTAAGGACAATGTTTGCAAATTGTTGATGGTTGAGTAGATGGTTGTAAATATTGGTTGCATGAGTGAGTTGCATTTTCTATCTCTTGAATTTTGAGGATGAAATTTCTTTAAGGTGGAGAATTTAACACCCCGTATTTTTAATAAAAATAAAACTTAATTAATTAAAATATAAATTTTGGTTATTTTACAAAAGGCTAAAAAATTAGTTTTTTACAAATGAAGAAATCTGAGAAATCCAACTTTTCCATTACATCAAGTAGACTTTTATAGCCCAAATTCACATATAAAATGTCCAAAATGGATACCATGTAAAAAAGATATGGAATGTTTACCATTACGTGCATATCAGGTATTGTACCTATTTATAACTTAAGTTTAAGAATTAACTATAAAAAATGCATTTATTAAGTATTTAATTGAATATGTTTGAATTACTTTAAGAAAAGTACAATTTACTTTAACGTGCATTAAAAAAAAGGAGGAAAGATATTTACATGCATAGAGGGAAAGCGTTAATTACTGTGTTAATGGAATTTATTGCTATAATTAATGAAAGTATATGTTACATATATTAGAAAGGGAATGTAACGATATATGTATGAAAAAAAGAAAGCATTTGATTTAACATATTTTGAAAAGTGAAGATAAGAATATATGCATGGAAGGAAAGCACTATTTTAAGGAAAGGTAAGGTACAATATCTCTTTATTAAAGAATAAGGGTTTAATCCAATTTTTTTAATTCACAAAGATTAATACCAATCAATTGCAAAATTAATTGTGCAATTACTTATAAAGAGTAAGGTTTCTAATTAATGTAAATAAATACACACACATATATAACACAAGTATGTCTGAATATTAATAAATAATTTCCTACAACTGTCCATAATAATAAATGTGTAGAGTATCAACAAATGATATGAATCTATTTGAATTGTAATAAATGGAATTTACTCGAATCATAATTAACGACATTAATTGAGAGAATATAAACTTTATCTTCTTTGAGGGAAAAAAAGGAAAGGAATTTTATGTATATGTAAGGATAAGTAATATGCAAATAAAGATATAATTTTTCCTAGACCCAGACTTCGCCTATAAATATAAAGCCCTAATTATTACAAACCATGATTCTAAACACTACCATCACTTCACAAATTCTATTTTTTCTTATCTCCTTCTTCCTCAAGACTTCTCAAATCTAAACATTTTTTGTTCTCTTCTCTAAATTTTCTTATCAAAATAAAAATAAAACATATCAAATTAAAGGAGACAGAGAACCAAATTAAAAGGGAAAGAGAGAAGGAAGGGCAAAAAAATCAAGGCTTGGAGCTCTAGAATGAAGATTTGCAAGGACAAAAGACGAGGGAAGGCATTGAAATGGTAAGTGGGTCTATTATGATGTGTTATGTTGTGAAATAAGTAGCTAAATTTCTCTTATACATCTACCTAAATTATAAGGTATGAACTTTGAATTTGAATCGACAATTTACAGTAAAATATTTATGGATAAGAATTATGGGGAAAATCTTAGGTGATAATTAAACAACATAATTATTGAAATATGGGGGGTAAGTAAACTATTGTAATTCACCTCTAAATAGTAGGTACATGTATGTATTTTCTTAATCACCTAGTTTTGATTATACCCCTTTTTGGATAGGCTTGAATACACAGATATATATATATATGTGTGTGTGTGTGTGTGTGTGTGTGTGTGTGTGTGTGTGTGTGTGGATGAATGTGTGTGTATAATCAAACAGAAAAATTACATGAATTGAGTTTAATTAAGATTGAAATTTATTCAAAATATTTTTAAAAATTAGCATTTTAGCAGTATATAAATCTAGAATAAAGAACAAAATAAAAAAAAAGAAACGAAAGTAAAATAGCAAAAAACATGAAAATACCAAGGGAAGCATCCGAAATATTAATCAAATGTTTGAATTAGTTACAGTGCAAAACAGAAGGAAATCAATTCATTACTTACCTGATTTTACGTTTAAATTTTCTTTTAGATGTCTAATCAAAGTCGGACGTCTAAAAATAGGGTTATATGTCTGAATACATGTAGCCAGGTCTTTTTTACAATAGTTCACATGTTTAAATTAAAATTTAGACCTTTAAATGGTTGTAGCAAGTACAGGTTGAACCTAGACCAGGTGTATGCCAAGTATAATGAATCAAGGAAATTAATTCCCATTTTCTCGACATTTAGGAGTTCACGTAGCTGCATGGAGCAATGCAACAGGTGGTATTGGTTCTACACTTGAAGACATACCTAGATCCATACTTCATGGCGTGCACAGCATGGAACTCGAGAAGGCATGCAATTACAACACAAATAGAAGCTCTTATTTTACAGGCCCGGTCACATGTTTAACATGTTGGATAATGAGGAACGGAGGTGGAGATGTCCACAATAGTAGGGCTATACAGCTAGGCAGTGGATGAACCTACTAGGGAATTTTTATAAGTTACTTCTTTAGCTTCAGGTTGAATGATAAAGAGTGTAGGACATGTTTACCATTGAAAAGGTGATGCAAATTCTTCGATAGGTCAAATCATCGAGGTCGTATGTTCGGCACGTGCACAAGCATTGCGATGTTCGCTCAATGTGTGTGCGATTTTAAGTAGTTTGTCATTGAGAATGTTAACCCAATGTTGGCTAGGGGTTATTTAGCATGACTGCATGTTAGGAATTAACCTAGAGTTATCTAGTTGTTGATTGTTCAACCTTCGAATGGAAAGGTTCATGAGTCATTATTGATGTAAGTGTAATAAGAAGCATACCCTATGATTTGTAACGCAACCTTTATATGTAATACATAAATACAAATAGACACCTTAGGTAGAGTAGATTATAATTGCAACTTAATTACTTTCCCATATCACTAGCAATATGATCCATTCACCTGACTTGTCCGATCCACTCCATTTTCTCCTCCTTATATCTACCATAGATTGTTAGGTCAGTAGGTGAAGCATGCAAGACAAGGTAAGTGTGGAGGAGGCGGCTTTGCACATTAGAGATCTATTTTACTTGTAGTTACTCCGTTATGTACTTGTATTTTTTCATCAGTCGGGAACTTATTACGTACTATCATTGGGGAGATTTTACCTATGTTAGACATTCTATGTACCATGTTTGTTTTGAGACCGTGTTTCCTTTGGGTTATTTTTAGTATTTATATCTTATTTCCCTCCGCTGTAAGAACTGAAAGTGTAGAACGTTCTAAATTTTATATTAGTCACTATATCATGTTACACTAAAAAACCCGACGACTTTTACTCCTTGGCACGTCGTGAGTTCAAGAGCCATTTTGGGTTTTAGATCGGCGTGTTTGGGGTGCAATGTAACACCCTATATTTTGGATGGTCCATAATATGAGAAAATGAACTTAAATAATAATAATAAGATATTATTAAGGAGATGAACAAAATAACCATTTATGATTTTAAATCAGAAGGATTGTGTTAAGAGAAGAATAATGGTGTGAATAGGCTAGAATGGAATATTTTCCCAAGCCAAAAGCACAAGCCCACCTTCTATGGCCACGTCCCCTTATTTCTATTTCAATTCATTTGTCAAAAACAAATCTCTTGAAATTAAACCAAGGTTGGCCACCATTTTATAGAAGTAAAGGGAAAAATCAAATTTAATGATCAGGTTTTCAACTTTTAGGAACAAAAAATATTAAAAAAGGTTTCTTAAACCAAGTTGAGTGAAATTTTTCTTTAAACCCATCCCTAACCATTTGGGTTCTAATTTGATCTTGTATAAATGTTTTGATGATGGTAAGAATGTTTAAATGATTAAAACATTATTTGCATTTAGAAAATTTAAAACATGAATTAGTAAAAGATTAATGATCCAAAATTGAGATACGATGTTATAATGATGAATTAAAGATGAGTTTTTGATTTAATAATTTTTGGAGTTAATTTAGGATTATTATTAATTTTTTAAGTTGAGAAACAGGTTAATTTAAGGTAATTGATTATTAAAAATAATAAAAATAATTATTTTCTCTTGAGATTTTTGGACAAATTAAAATAATATTAATTTGATTTTTGGTGAATTTTTGGGATTTTTCCCATCAAATTTCTATTTTATATGAATTAATTGGTTAAAGAAAGAAGTGACTAATTAATAAATGGAAGATGTAGTTAGCTCATTTTTGAAAAGAAAACTATAAAAAAGAAGATTAGCCAATGAAAATTTGACAACAAATAGGATTTGGTGTAAAGTGCTTACTTAATAAAGCACGGAAACAATTTTCAATTTAATAACAAGATTGCCACTTTCAAAAGGTAGTAGTATCAACACGGAGGCTTTAATTAAAACAACCCACGATAACTTAGGTAGCTATCATCTCACGATGGCTTTGAGGAAGTCATGACGTGATGGCACTTTGGTCCGAATCCTCGAAAGCTGCCAATACGGGATGGCTTAAAGAAGCTATCTGCTCACGATGGCTATAGAGGATTCAACACGCGATAGCTTAAGAAAGCAATCTACTCACGGTGGCTATAGAGGATTCAACATAAGATAACTTTAGGGGAGTTAGCCTTATGACCACTACTTAGAACTCAATACGCAATGGCTTGGGGAAGCTATCAACCCGCGAAGGCTTATAGAAGTCAACACACGATAACATAAGGATTAATCAACACGCGATGGCTATAGGATAACCAACATGCAAAAGCTAAGCTTAACATTCGAAGGTTGTGATATGGCCAATACACGATGACTAGCTCAACATTCAAAAGCTATGTAATAGCTAGCATGCAATAGCTTGGGAAGCTATATTTTTCAAAGTAAAATAAGAATACTAAAGCCACATTGGAAGACAATTTTCAAGTGTTAATGAACTATTTCATAGAGATGAAATAAAGGAGGAATTTAGCAAGTTAAAATTGTATTGACTTATTTTTGAAATGAAGGAAAGCTTAGGGAAGATTATAAATGATATGTTATCATTTAACTTAAAAGATAAAGATGTTTTATCCAAAGAAAGTATATGGTATACTAAAATGAGTGAAAGAAAAGGGTTAAACTATGATCGTAAAGATATATCGGCTTATGGAGTTATTGGATGGAACGGTTCCTCGACTATTAGTCTAAAGTCCAATGGTATATGACAGGGTGCCACGATACAGTTCAATCCTAAAAGATTTATAAACTTTAAATGGGAGTTATGGCAGGGTGTTATGGCAAGGTGCCAAAACATCAGGGTGGTGTTATAACTAAAATAAATAAATTAGCAACATGAACGATATCTGTTCAGGCACTAAAGTAGCTATTGATGCTTAGTAAGAACGTTTACTAGAACATATTTAGGGTGGCTCTAGTTGGGGTGGCTCATATTCGTAGAATGTGAGGTCATTTCATCAGGTGACATTCTTTGAGAATAGATGAATTGGTGATTGATAGGTCTAGGGAGGTAATCACCAAACAAGTCAATAATAACTTAACGAAGAAAGCCTAAAACCATATATTACGTGATGTTTGAATTGATCTTGCTTATGAATGTTTGGATTGTATTGAATGTTTGAATTGTTTGATAACCCTGATGTGTGAAGTTCTATGATGTGAATTGTCCTGAATTGAGCTGTGAACTGTAATTTAGTTATCTATGATGAATTTACATATTTATCTATGAATCTGTGAATGAAGATAATCGTTATAGGATTATACCGCTTATCAATATTGTTGTGCTTGAATTGATTATGGTTGTGATATGTTATTGTTGTGTGTAAAACCCCTGGGCTACACCACACACAGACAAATATGGATTTCACGTGGAATTAGTTAAGTCGCATATATTTTGGATTTAAATATTATTTTGTTTAAAGGTTGAATTTTGAATCCAAATGGTTTGGAAGTGAAACTGAGTTGAATATAAAAAGCTTTTGAAAAGGAAATTCAAAATCTAAATTTAGTTTGAATATATTATGTCTTGTTTTGAAATTATGTTGGGAGCTATGGTTTGAAAAGAGTTATACATGTTATATAATGTATATAATGTATATATATGGATTTTTAAACTATCTTTAAAGTATTTTAAATGTATTATTCAGGAATTTAAATTTAACCTAAATTTATACTTTAAAGGCTATAACTCGTGCTTATTTGATCGGATTTTTCTGAAATGAAAACTCTTTGTTTTCAAATGATAATAGCTTTCATATAAAGAAAGAATTTCTGTTTTTGTTGAAAGAATTTCAAGTTATGGGTGAATCAAATTGAAAATAGTTTTGAAAGTTATGAATGAATCTTTGTTAAAGATTGGTGAACTTTGTTTTCAAACAAAAGAAGATCTCAAAGATAGATCTTTTGTATAAATATTATGAATGAACCTTTGTGAAAGATTTGGTGAACCTTGTTTTTAAATTGAGAGGATGTTAAAGGTGTATCTTTTATTTTAAAAGATTAAAAGTGGAAATTTGTTTAAACCATTTAAAATGAAAGGTTTTGAAAACAAGTGTTGAAAATTGTGATTTAACTAAGATCCCAATATATCCATATGTTTTTAAATTTTGCGCTCATTATTCGATTTAGCGGGGAGAGGACTTTATGTCATAAAAACCATTTCGAATAACGATACGACGTAATGGATAGCATTTGAAGACGGCGGTGAAGACCGGGTATTTTCGAAAACGAAAGGATTACCTGTCGAATGTCTCTACACCGAGTCGCGTCGGTTTAGAGATCTCTATATATGATGGGGAATCCGATCGGGTTTGTGAATACCCGGATTTGCAAGGGCTTCTTTGTGAAGTGCCTTCGATTTTGTTCAAACCCGGAATGGACTTGTATGAATGTATGTTTGACATTACACTTTGGGATATAGAGCTGGTTTCTATCAAATACATTTCTGTTTGGTGGCAGAGAATTTATTCTCTTTGCTTAACACCCTTCTCTGAGACGTACGAGCTCAGAGGTTATGTAGTTGATATTTACTAGTGATACATTCCCAATTTGGTAATGTGGCATACTAAGTGCTGCTGATCATTTGTTGATCAAATCATAGCTTTTGTGTAAAGTGTAGCTTTGTGGACGAGACCTCGTTGAACCTCGCACCCCGAAAATGTTCAAAACAGGAAGAATGTAGCAAGGTTATGAGGGTCGCGCCCTTTAGGGTATGTCCATGTCCTTCTAGAAAAAGGCGGAATTATGGTATGGAGCCCAGATATTTAACCTATATGGTTGTTGCTATTTGTTGGTGAACCCCGGGATAAAGGTCGGTAACGACCGGGGTGTGGCACACTCGTGACAGTTAGGTACCTAGTTATAGAGGTAATCCGGTCTTGTGTTGGCAGAGAGCTAGTTAAATTATCGAGACATCCCTCCAGAGGCGTACCCATGTGGTGTAGGAAGTTCGTTAGCCTGACCATTTATTGGAAATCTAAACAAAACAATACGAGCCCTGTACGTTTTTAGTTGTATAACCTGCTATGGAATGTGGCGGTAACCTGCTATTGAACATGGTAGCTATAGTAGGTATACCATAATGGTGGTATGCTGGCTAAGATTAATATTATACTTTCGAAATATGTTCTGCACTATGATCAAAAGGATTTTGCGTATCAAGCATGTTTGACTATCATAAGGAGAAATCTCCTCCAATTGTTCGTTTGCATCGTGTGTGTGGCGGGAGGCCTTATGGTAGTTTCATTTTCCAAAAAGAATAGCGGATTTCAATTTTAATTTCTTTTGTTTGCTTTTGTTCAAATAAAACTGTTTTTGTTTGCTCACACTAGTCACATGACTAACCTGGAGTTTATTGTTCCCTTTCTAAACTCTGGGTGCCCGCAATTTTCCACACTGGCAGCCTAGAGTTAGATTTTCAGATAGTCATCCAGTAGGTGTAGCTTTTGGCAGTCTTTGAAGTATCCGGATTGGCGATCGCATTGGTTTCACTTCAACATGATCGCGGCACCGGATTTGGTTAAATCAAGATGATGGTGGTTCTCACTTTTTAGTTTGGAGTCTTTCTAGCTTTGGAGCTTTGGCAATGGAGATGCAGGCTATCTTTCTCTCTATCTCTTAAAGACTCTGTGAGGATATCATTCCGCTGTTTTATATCTATTGTGCTCTGATGTTGTACATTTGTATCATTGTTGTGTATCAAATAAATCATTCATTCTGTTTCCGTTGTGTTGTTTACTTAATATGTTATAAGCTTCGGCGAACCAGACTCAACTTATGAATCTGCGGCATTCGAATACGGGTGATGTATTTGGGTGTCAATTTTCGAGGGCCGAGTCAGGGTCGTTACACTTGCCACACTCTGCACCCTTCTCACGTAAGCCTAAAAGGCAGTGCATGATCGGTATATCTGGCCTCAGTTTATCTAAGTTTGTGTGTAAATAATAATAATGTTAATACATTTCAAAAATAGAGAGAGCAAGCAATTGAAATCCAAGCACTATTTTCACTTATTTGATTCCATTGTTATTCAGAAGAAATAAAAATACCACTTTGCAAAACTTAGATAATCAACTACAAGATCCATTTCATAGTTGAACTATTTAATCAATCGAAACAACTAGCTAAACTAGAGTCTAATTGTGATGTTAACTTAATTTTTGTTTGATGTTTTGATGAGCAAAATGACTAAAATTTCACGATGGTGACCGAAACTTATACCTAGCTTATTCATGTCAATTTAAAAGTAAATTCGTCATTTGTAAATATTTTCAAAAACTTGCATTCAAATCCTTGTAAATAAATCTTGCATTTAAGAATCTTTCATGTTGCATTTGGATTTTGTGGGAAGTATCCACTGAAAACTCTCACGAGGCAACACTCATCCTACTAGGGACATCTAGAGGTTTAACGGCTTGTTGCGTATGCTTATGCTTATTGCAATCGTACTTCCTACGAAAACGGATTTATCTTAGTTTTAGTTTATTCAAGGATGAATAAAAAGATAAGGATGGGGGTATTTAATGTGCACATAAAAGTGCATATTTTTACTTCCATATTTAATTTCTTTTTATTTAATAAATAAGAATATTAAAGTATTTTACATGTTTAAACAAAAATTTAAATTATTTTCAAATCATCATTTATTTATCTTTATATAAGGGCGAAATGGTCATTTTGTGTATGATTTAATTTGAGAAAATATACTTAGACATTTTAATGTCGTTAGGTAGAAATTTGAGTGAATATCGGAAGTGGCTTCATATATGTATGCATGCATAAGAGAAGGAAGACAAAGGAAAATGGAAATAAATGAACTCATGTAATTATGTAGGAGCCCACCTACCCACTAACCCATGGATCACAATTGATAGCCAATGTAGATTAGAAGCACATGCACATGTTCATGAAAGTTTAAGGGCATGCTATGGAGATCAATTATATGCTAATGATAACTTGGAGGCCACACTTCCTAGGGGCATTTTGGGTAGTCTCCTAAATTATAATTGGGGCTTTAGGCATGTATAAATACCCCTTATGTTTCATGTAAAGAGCTCTTACCATCTTCTCTTTAGTTTAGTTGTAGCATGTAAACATAAACTCTCTTTCTTTAATGGCTTCTTAGCCTTTGCTTATGCTATTTATTTTTATGCAATTTTAATACATGTTCTTTTCTTTAGTTTAGTAATGTAGGTCACTTTATTTTATGCAAGTAGTTTAGCTTTTAGTTCATTTTAACTAGCTCTCTTTTTCCTCTTGTTTATTTATGTTGCAATCTACATATGTTGAAATAATAACAAATATGAATAGCTAAACCCCTTCAATTTAGGGGTAGTGAAGCTCTCTTAATCACGCAGATTCAAAATTTTGCTAATCTATGATCTCTTCTTATGCTTAATGACACATTGATGTTTGTGTGATTTTTGTTTCATATTGAGTTTGATGGCCTATGTGTTCAAAACAAATAGGTTGTGCTTGGTTTATGAATCACTAATTACCACTTCATATACATATGATTATGGTAATGAAAATATGATTAGAATTAAAATTTGATGGTTTATGTTACTAATTAAATAGTAAATAAGCCATGCTTAAAATAGATTCTACTTTTAATTTCATGACAATTCCATTATAGTTAGTAAGTGAGTTAGAGGTTGCATTAGAGTTTGATGATTTAAGTGTGTTAATTAATAACATAATTAGGCCACGCTTATGATAAATGCATCACTAATTCTACTTAGATTAAATTAGAGATCAAAGATTGTTTTTGGGTTGATTTATGTGAGAGTATGAGAGTCCCTCTAAATCGTCATTTAATCTAATATTTGTATTCACTTTTGTCTAGTTTAATTTTTGTAATCTTTATTATTCTAAAAACGAACTTGGATATTTGGGTTAATTTGATTGAGTAGAATTTTAAACCACTTCAATTCCCTACGTATCAACCCGTACTCGCTACAAAATCAAACAAAATTTTAAAATCACTTCAATTCCCTACGGATTCCTAGGTTAATTTGTACATTTTACATTTTTTACCTAAAAGAAAAATAATTCAAACAAAATCAAAACTCCAATTCTTTTTCCTTTTTTAGAAAAAAATCCAAAATAAATAAAAATACATTTTTGAAAAGGTTTGAATTTCCATACTGGTAAGAATTTTACAATAGTTGTGAAATTCAATATAATCCATATAGTTTCACATCAAACTTATGGATATTTTAATAACAACAATGGTATCGAATTTGCATCATAAAGTTTTCAAAATGATGACCAACCTCGACTCTTGAAAATAGTATTGAAACGATTTGGTCTTTACTTGAATAACGAAATAAAATGACAAATAATTGAGTAATCTATGTAATAACTCAAGTCAAGGATTTCAAAATTAGCAAAATTTGAATTCACTTCAAAATTCAAATGATTTCGAATATAACTCATGCCAATACAACTTCGAACTCCAAAATGAATTTCGAAGTGAAAATGGAAATGTGAACCACTTTTTAAATGATTTTGGCAATGAGAATAATTTTAATTATGGTGCAATGGACAAATTTTGTTCTTAACAATTTCAAACTAAAAACTCTCAAATTAATAATTATAAATTTGATTTTGTTGAGCAAATGATAGAAATTTACAAAAATCATGCGGATTTGTTGTTTGAAACCTACACGAAACAACGTGAGCAACATAATCAAATCCCAACGTGTGACAGGTCAAGTCATAATCCACCTTCTACCAAAATTGACGATTTTCAAAAAACAACCTTTGAAATGAAAAATGACAATCTTAATGAAGTTGTTGAAAATGCAGTAATTGAATTGGATTTCAATTCTTTAGAGGGTGAGAAACTCGATTTTAAATTCGATCTTCCTTTTTCGGACCAAAACGAATTTCAAACAACAACTTTACCCTTGGAAATGATGAAGTTGTGAATAATTCAACAAAGTAAGATGAATTTTGTGAACACAATTTTTTTGGACTTTTCGAAGACGAGTTGTGAATTCTGAAAGTTTAGACTTAAATCACCATTTTGATTTTAAAATCGATAATTTTGAAGAATTTGTCAATGATAAGTTTTAATTTCAGTTTAGTTAAAATAAACTTGAACTTCAACCAATTGTTCTACCTACCCCAAAAATCATTGAAAATAAGACAACTTATACGATTTTTAATAAAACGACATTCGTTTTTCAAAATTAACATTCAACTTTGGAATCTTTTATGGTTTGGTTTTCTGTGCTTAAGCTACATCTCTCATACTTAATGAGACAAATGAATTGGTCTTCGAAAGACCGTTTCATTTACTCTTTAACAGTTATTTTCTGACGTCGTGTAAATAATATTTGTTTCATTTTTATGTAAATGTATGTCATATTTTTATTTTATTTTTCTCTTTTCACTTGGGTTGATTGTGGGGACAGTCAAAATTAAGTGTGGGGTTAGTCTCATGCTAATTTTCAATTTTTCATGGTTTATTTTTTGCATTTTCTTTCCAAAAGAAATAAAAAAACAAAAAATAAATAAATGTGAGGGGGGTCCTACTGTTAGAGATGTCTCACATCAATGGTAAGTATATAGAACTGTTGATAGCCTCTAGGTGAATGGTAGATTTCTGTTGTGTAACTCCACTGATCTTACATCCCAACCCACTAAACTGAACTTATCACCCAATACCTAAGTATTGGGCTAGGAAAACTAATTCACGCTCGTTCTAAACGCATAATTGAAGCTATATAATTTCCAAATAGGAAACTTATATGGCCTAATACGTGTATTTAATTGTATTAATATTTACGTGTTCGCTATGTAATTATCTCTATTTTATACGATTAGGTTTTGGTTTCCTTGTTTCCTTCTTATGTCTAATAAATGTCACTTGCCCATAATAATAGGTTATTGATATCCAAATTGAATAATCTCTAAAGATATTTATTTACTCATTTCAAAATCCACTTATTATGCCTATTCAATTTCCCCATAAATGCCAAATTAAATTCTCTAATCAGTACCCGTTTTGATTCTTTTAACTCTCTATTAACTATAATTTGTTGCCCATTAAATTTGTAGTTATTGTCCATAAATTTTGAAACTATTTATTCCTTTTTCAACCTCTTAGTCCTCTAGTTATTACGTTATTAATAACCAATGCAGATATTGTCGTAAATTATGCTACATATGTGTGTGTGTGTGTGTGTTTATTCATTAAGCGCGATTATACGTGTATATATATATATATATATTCCTGTTTCTAGCTATAAATTCCTAGAACATTCCTTTCTACGTTTTAATTTATCAGAGCCACCCTCTCAACATGGATTACCGTTGTAGCTTTCCATAAACTAACTAAAAGTGAGGCCTTGCTTTGTTTGAAATTACAAGGAATTGTTTCCCTTCTTTTATTTAAATAAATGGTGTAATCTATGGAGAATAATATTCATACTTCACACACTCTTTCCCTTTTGTTATATTCTTTGATAATTCAAACTACGCATTTTTATACATATTTTTGAAATTGGATAATTTATGGAAATTACATAAAAATAGATATAAATAAATTATTCCCCACTTCAAATAAATTAAAATGTAGAAATTCACATTTCAAGTCAACCAGGACAACATAATTTACAAGCCAATTATAAAACTAGAATAAATTCTACAGCTTACAAACATTCTTCAATTATAATTATTTGAAACCAATTTCAAATTTTCAGATTAGGTTGTACATGCTATTCATATTCCAATAACCAGTTTTTTTTATAGAATATATGTAGGCCACAATCTTATATGATTGTTTTAAGCCTACATCTCATTAGATCTTTTATAAAATTAAATAAAATTCAACATTATAAATTTCAATGTTATAAATAAATTATATAATTTTTCATTCACCTTTCTAGCTTTCCAAATCTGAATTTATTCCTTTACTTGACTCCTTTTCCATTCTAACCCAAAAGAATATATACAACAAGATATATACATAGATATATAATTAGAATTATAGATCCGATAAGAGATTTAGAGTTAAGAGGAATATAAATTTACAATTATAAAATCTTACATTTTACTTTCACAGTGTTGATTCACTTCTTCTCATCTTGTCTTTTATTTTCTGTCATTCTCCAATTTGTGTATTTATAAATATAATATTTTATTATTTCTAGAAATGGAGGAGAAGGAAAAATGGTAGAGCTTCACTGCTTTGATCGAAAAATATGAGAAGAGAAGTGAGGTGTTAGGCCTGTATTTATAGGCGCTCGTATTAACTGTAACAGTTAGATTAAAATAGTTAAATCTGGACCCTTTGCCGAAGTTCAAACTCTAGCCGCCACACGCCAACCGGTCAACCACCACTATAAGCAGCCAAACGCTAGCGGTCGACCAAGCCACGTAAGGAGGTCTACCATGGGGTTTTGCATTTACTATAATATTTTTTGTTTTTAGTTATTTTCGCTTCAAAAACTTCAAACTCTAATAAATTTTTCGTTTGAGCCCCGATCGCAAAACTCCAAATATGGAAGTTGCTCATAATATAGACAAGAATGCAACGGTGTAAGTTTCGTGGTCAAATTCCATCATTTCTCATATTCCATTTTTTTAAGCCTTACTAATTTTATGGGGTGTTACCCCTTAAAATAATTCCATCCCTGAAATTCCTCAAGGATTGAATCATGTAACATAGTGCATAATCAGTCTGACCTATCCGACCAATTTTGTAGCCAAATGTATACAGGTGCTAGGTGTATCACAACATATACGACATGCATGTGGAACGACTCTACATGCATAATGACACAAAATCAGTGACTCCTATATAAATGCATACTTTTAAAAACATTTTCAAAATATGATGCAAACAACCTAAATATACTAGCAGTTCTATTTGTATGCAAGTTTCTAAAGATCAAAAATCATTTTCCACATGAAGATTTCCACAATTACTTGAGTAGAAGTATGGTTCAACCAATTTAACATCTACTCCATACCATCCGAAACCTAACACACATTTTCTAACATCCAAAAATTTGAAAATCCAGTTTTTTTGAATCTGTACTCCAATGTCGAAAAAGGAATTTAGATGGAAATTTTACGATTTCACCCTTCTTTTGGATGTCTATTCCTTTATACCTTGGAATCTTCTCTTTTGCTCTCAAAACTTTTTCAACTTTACCAAGTACAATACGCATAAGAGGTTTATTTTTGGATATTAAAATGTAATTATCCTAAATGCAATTTTTGTTTACTCTCTATAAGGTATGGAAATAGAAATTCCAAAGCTAAAACACCCTTTTCCCTTTTTATTATCTATGTTTAGTACACTATCACCCGTACTGAACAGTAAAATTCATATTCACTAACATGTCGATCCGCCGTACGTTAAGCATGTAGCTCCACTAAAAAATTGAACTTTTTTCATTTTCCATCAAAAATCATTTTCCTTCTCCAATCAAACTTGCAAAATAGTTTGAAAAACCAATTTCGTAAAAGTAATTAAACACCATTTTTCACAAACATTTGAATAAAATTTTCCAAAAAGATTTGAACTCAACTTCTCAAAAGCATTTAAATAAAAAAATTCGAAAGCAATTGTACATAACTTTTCAAAACATTACTACTCTATTCTAAAAACAGATCTGGCTACGTTTTAACGTAATCAGGACTTGGTCTATGAGTTAATACATATGATTGACCTTAATATTGTGCGGTAATCTTAAATTTGGGGAATCTTTTCTTTTATTCTAAAACAACAAACTACCTAAAAGCGTATTTATAAATTTTAGTTTTTAAGGTATGCAGATAGTAATCCATGATTTCGCAACAACCTTTCCTCATCCTTCGCTCGTTAAAATTTATTTTACATAAAATCCTATAGCTTTTGGGATTAAAGCATTTTTAATTTCTATTTGCTAACTTATTTCCCTAATTTATGTATAAACTTTCTGTCTTACCTACATTTTAAGATAGTTAAGTGTCCTTATGAGGTCTCCTTATTTACACTATTTCTCAATATATATAAATATATACACACACAAACGTATGTTAATCGGGTTTTTAACTCATCAGAATTCAACAAGAGTTAGAAAATTTAGACTATGCTAGAATAAATCAAGACTCAACCAAAACAACCAAGCGAACAAGTCAATATGACCCAAGGAAAATGTGACGATTTACCTTTCGAAAGGTTTAAATCGAAAATAATCCACACATGTCCAATATAAACAATTCGAAACATAGATAATCAAGGGGGTTAATTAAGAAAAATAATAAAAGGAAGAAGAAAACAACACATAATCTTGCATTGGAATGACAAAATATAATAATCAAATAAATAGTTCATGAAGCTGTTTACTGTACATTTGATTAGAATTTACACAACATTTATCAGAGTTATATATACAACAAAAAAAATGATGCAGCTGAACAACATGATGTTGGGAATAGGTTAGTAATAATAATGTACCAAATCTTCGTCTTCGTCCTCTAGAGAATAATCTTCAATACGTTGAGAAACTAAGGACTGACCCGAGCGTAATGAAAAAAAACATTCGGGTCATGACTAAAATATCCTTATGTGAGTCAAATCGATATCACATAACATGGGTGTAACAACTTAAGAGATGTTTATAGGATTTCACAACTCCTATCCAATGTATAACGTGTGTGCAATAACTCGAGAGATGTTACGGGATTTTCCATCTCTTAAGGATCCATCAAAATATTTATATATATATATAGTAGAGTAGCTACATATATAATGTTGAATCGCTAAAAATAAATATTTTTCTTAGCATTATGGATTTACACTAATCCCCCTTAACGTGTTTTTAAGCATTTTCATAAAGTTTGCATTTAGCACAACCAACAACACATCAGTAGCCAGTGATGAGCCATGATACAACAACACTAAACCAAATTTGTAGGGGTCTCACATAGGGATAAAAGTATGACAAGGCACGTGAGGCAATGCCTAAGGTAGGATACTACCAATTCGGGTCGCAGGGCTAGTGGAAACACATCGTAGCCACGACCGCCCACCGCGTCCATCCATCCCATATCGAGTCAAATGGAGGCATCCTAAATCAAGGTACACCAATCAAAACCAACAACAAGAGTGATAATATGGGCCAATTCCCAGAAAAATCGAAGAATGGATGTTCGCTAGGGGTAGCTAGCCCGCTTGGCCCTGTCAAACCGTTCTGTTTTAGTCATTTCAAATTGGCACAAGTACCGGGGTCTATCCATCATTGTTCTCTTTCTTCAAATACAGAAAATGATTCCAAATCCAACCACTTCGTTCTAGAGTCTCCTCCACGTATATTGTTGTTAAGGTGGTACCAATATTGGTAGAGAGTATGCCAATAAGAGGTCCCGGTCCCTTTAACATCCAAACATTGTTTTACACACCTGTTGGTTCTTTTATTTCGAAAACCATTTGTACTTGATGTAAAAATATCATATTCCCTTCAAAATCAATTTCATTTCTAAATCATCATATTTACTCAAAGTATGATATTTCACTTGAAAATTATTTTCGCCTCAATATCCCAATTTCGCTTCCAAAATTGTTTCGAATTTCAATTTAGATTATAACTTCATTTTAACCGAATTCGTGTTTAAATCAACGATTTAAATATGAACATTCCAGCCTTGGCCAGTTTGAATTTTAAGAAAATTGTTTTATAGTTAAAACAAGTTAAAATGGTTTATATATTGAAAATGTTCATATAGAAATAGCCTGGAAAATTAAAATAATTTGAATATTTAAAAAGATTGGTTTTAAACATTTTATATTAAGATAATTTATTCGAAAATAGTTCCAAAGTCAAACAGATTCAATTCCAAACCTTCCAATTCAAATCAATTTCAGTTTCCATTTCAATTTAAATCGATTCAATTTTGATTCCAATTCAAATTAACTTTGATTCCAATTTCAATTAAAATCAATTTCTATTTCGATTTCCAATTTATTTAGATTTCAATTCCAGATAATTTTAATTTTGATTCCAATATTAATTAATTTCAATTCAATTCTCAATTTTAAACCATTTCAATTTTTATGAATTCGGGTCAATTTCAAAATATCAATTTAAATCAGATTTAACTTCAATATTCAATTTAAGATTTAAATCTTCAAAATAATGCAATTCCAAGCTTAATTTTGAAATATCGTTTTAAATTAAATTTACTTAGCAATATTTCAAAGTTCGAATAAAATCCAAATCTTTTAAAACAAATCCATTTCCGAAACTCAAATCTTATTTCAATTATAACTTCAAAATCTCAAATTTTCTTTTTAGACAATTTCATTTAGCACATTTTAATTCCACATTTTAAGCTAAAATTCGAAAATAATTCGATGTCCATAAATTCGATTTTTATTTCTTTAAATCAAAATCATTTAAATAATTTCAAATCAAAATATTTAAAATCATTTAATTTAACCAAATCCGATGTCCGTATATCAGCGTTTATCCTATGGCCAAGTGAATTAATTATTACAATTTTAATTCAGGGACACATATATATCATTTCAATTGAAAATAAATGTCATAAGTATATATCATTTCAACCTATTTCTTAATTTATTCGAAATAATTCGATTTATAGTTTTATGTGTTATAAATAATATACAGAATGATTACAGGGTATATCAAAATAATTAAACATCCAAAATATCAATCAATAGCACCCATCACAATCAATATCCAAATCAGTCAAAATATCATAATAATTTACTAGTTATCAATAATCGGGAATTTAACTAGCAATTTAATTTCCTTTTTAAATTTTAATTGTCAATTCAAATTCCTATCATTTTAACACTTATCAATTTAAATGTCAGTTAAATTTACCAAACAACAATTAATAAAATTGAATTACTCGTGATGCCAATTTAACTAACATAAAAATTATTTTAGTAAGCCATGAGCGTTATAAAACACTCACCTTCTATTCGAAACTAAAAATTTTCTCAGCTTTAAATAAATTTCAAACTAACTCCGTGACGTAGCCTTCGTCGATACGATTCTAATACCGTTTGTTTCGTTCGAATCGGACCTCGTACAAGGAAGTTATGAAATTTATTAATATACAATATAATTTAAGTTTAATTAACAAAACAACAACAACAACAACAATAATAATAAAAAAACACGTTACCTCCTCTCACCTTTGTTCAGCACGCATAGACCAAGTCACGCGAGAACCCACAACACGCGACACTCCTCACGTCGACCCGACACCTCATGAACTAGCGAGCTCCAATCCAAACATGTCGCCGCGCGCGTGCCGCCCAAAGCCACTGCCACCTCAGGCGCAACTGCGCCAGCCGCCGCCGTTGACTCAAAAAAACACAAAACTACTGCTGTAACAACCTGTATTTTCCCGATAATTTAAAATAGTAAATTAATAAGATTTTCGGAATTTAATATTGTAGGAAATTTAAATTTATGATTTATTAACGGGAAAATATTTAAAACATGATTTAATAATGTTGTTTGAATATTAATAACAACTATTTTAATATAATCTAAATCAATTGGAACAATTGTAAAGTTAATTTGGTTAGAATCTATAAATAAGAGATAAATTGAATATTGGATTTAAATGTTCTAATTATATGTTATTAATTGGAATATGAAAATAAATTAATCAGTATGTAACTTTAGTAGCTTTAATTTGTAACAATAAACTTGGAAATGTGTTTGAATTATTAATGTATAATAATTTCTTCAATTATCATTGTGTTATCTGATCCGGTAAATTAATTTGGAAATAGATTTTTTTTTTAATATAATTGAAATATTGCAATTAATATGGTAAAAGATGATAACTGTAGACTATTGATGCAATAAAACATAAACCAATGTTGATTATATCCATAAGATGATAGTTAATTGAATAATAAGATGTAAATCAAAATAAATGAATTTATTGGAATTTAAATTATAATTAACGAATGTACTACAATTGAAATTTAACGTTGTAATTTGTGCAACGTTTAAATATGGAATTAGACATGGGAAATATTTTTTAAAGGGTTATTAATTTTTGTGTAATTAGAAATGATAAAAGCTATTAGTTATGAAATTTGAATTTAAAAAGTGATTTAATCAGTTTAATAATAATTTATTTAATTAATGTGAAAATAGCCATTTCGTCCACTGTCTCAGATTCCAATGAAACTAGTTTCATCGAACCCGTAACAATGAATTATTGTAGGATTTCAAGTTTCGTAGCGATCAGACTTGTCATTTGATCGTGCAGGCTCGAAACGCATAGAAATCAGTTTAATGAATTCTGCTTAAAATTAGCTGATTTTAAAAGCTAACTTCTATATAAAATATAATTTGGGTTTGAAACCTATTCCATTGAGTTTAAAAATATCAAAAACATCTATTTTAATATATGGGATGATCCACTTTCGTTTGGGAAATGGAATGGACTTTTGGGTCATTATTGTCGTTACGAACCAATTCGAGATGTTCATTCATTCGTATAAGGCCTTGTCTATACAAATGGTTTTCCTAACCCTAGCAGCCTTTCATTTTCTTATTCCTATACATATAATTACGGTTGAATGTTCCTTTCTTCCAATGGTAGAAACCAAATTCCAATTACAAACCCAAAATTCAAAATCAAAATCAATTTCAAAATTTCAACATCTCCAAACTATATCTAATTATATATCATTGGAAAGCTCTCGACGAGCACAATCTAGATCTGTTGTTCATGTTTGAAAACGGGTTTTGGTTTGTCTGAAAATGACTAAAACATTCTCGGTTTTTCATTTGGTGGTTGATCAACGACAGTGATACCTCGATTCGAGGGTACGGTTGTGTAGGGATCGTCGGGGGAGTGCATCAAAGTGGTTCGTTCGACAAATCGATGGGTGGATCAATGTGTAAAATTGATTAGATCTATTATTGAAGGCGGAGGCTGCTAGTTTGGGGGCATCGATCGTGGAAAGCCAATGGGGTCGCGAACCGTGGGAGATTCTCATGTGAAGTCGACTTAGCTGGGGAGTGGGCGGTGCTTAGCTACGGCGGGCGGTGCTTAGCCACGGCAGGCTGTGGCGATGTGTGGTCGATCAAGAGTCGGCGGCTCTAGGGTTGGACGAGGCACTGTAGGGTATGACATGTCTTGTTTAGTTTATTAATTAATTTTTTTTATATTGAAATTCAAACGTTCTAACTTATATAACTTTCTCATACGAGCTCGGATTCATATGCGATTTTCTCCACTACGACCGTACCGAAATTTTGAACGACATAGAAATGGTTTGGACGAATTATGTGAATGTTCAAATTTTGGGCTGTAATTGGATTTTAAATCGATTGAAAATCAAAGGTGAGTGTTTTAACCCACTCACAACTACTAAATTATCTCGTGCTAGTTAAATTAAATTTATGATGTGATTAGAAGTTGATTGATTATTATTTGGTATATTTAATTTGGCATTCCAGTTAAATCTAAAAAAATTCGTATTTAATTTCCATTTAATTTAATATTAAATTTCATTTGCTATTTAAATACCTATTAATGACAATCAGTTAATTGTTGTTATTTATTGGTTGATTTGAATGATGATTGTTTTGTATGTTTAATTGTTGATATTTGGATGATTGGATGGAGGTCAATTTATATGTTGTTATCACATTGCAAGTTCCTTTAGTTATTATTGGAAAAATCACTATGGGTTGAAATGATACATATCCGAAGGATCTTATAGATAAGGAAAAATTCGTTATGGGTTGAAATGACAGACTCAAGCGATTTTACGGATTTAGAATTTTAACTCGGGATTGCGGATTGAAATGATACATGCTCGTAACTTTTAATTTATTCCGGATTGAAATTATATATTTTCGTATCACTTGACCATAGGGTAGAAAATTATATACGGACACCGAATTGGTTAAACACTGAATTGGTTAAATTAAATGATTTTAAATTTTTAAATCCAGTTGAATGATACTTTTAAAATAAAATTTGATTTATATAAACTGAATTATTTTCGAAATTCCAAGCTTTAAATGTTGAAATTGAAACAGGTTTAGATGAATTTTTTTAAAAGAGTTTAAGTTGAAATTTTAAAGTTGAATTATGAAATATAAATGAAATTTATCAAAATTGAGTTATTGTAAACTTTTGAATATTTAAATTTGAAATCTATTGAATTTGAAGTAATTTAAATGTCTATACAAACAGGGATTTGAAATTAATACAGATTTAAATGGTTTTAATGATAATCTGAATTGAAAGATTAAAATTGAGTTTTGTTGATTCGAAAGCTGGATATGGTCCAAGTTTTTTGAAATGGAAGAAATAGTTTAATTTGGTATTAATTTCAAATTAATTGTTTTAATATAAACTGTTTAAAGATATATTATTTTAAATTCAGATTTATTTAGATTTTCAAACTATTTACTATATAAACCATTTCAATAATTAAATCAATTTATATATAAATATTAAAATTATATTAAATCTATTTTTAACCATTTTAAACCATTCAACTATTTTAATCTATTTTACTCTAATTTAAAACTATTTTAAACTATTTTAAAGTATATTTAACCTTTTTAAATTATTTAAAATATATATGAATATCTAAACTATTTCTAAAAATTCAAACAGTGCGAGGTTGAATTGGTTAGATTTAAATCCTTGATTTAAAAGCAAATTTGGTTAAATGATGTTATAAATTACATTGGAATTTGAAATCATATTTTCTTGTGAAATGACATATTATGAGTAAATATGATGACTTTGAAATGAGGGTTTAACCTATTTTGTGGATATAATTTAAAAGTGATAATGATTTTGAAAGTGAACATGATTTTGAAAGTAATGTCATTTTAAGTAGATATGATATGTTGATATCAATTATGAATTGGTTTTGGAAATGTAAAAGAACCAACCGGTGTGAAATACGCATTTTGGTTATTAAAGAGACCAGGATCGAATGTTGTCATACTCTCTGACAATACCGAAAACCACTTACAACTATGTACATGGTGGAGATTCGAGAATGAAGTAGGATGGTTTGGCAAACTGTAACGACCCAGAATTTCTGTCATTTGAAATTCGTATATTTAATTGATTTTAAATATTAACAAGTAAAATTTGTAAGTTAAATAAATTTTATTTCCAATATCTAGATTTAATTGGATAATTAAATCGATAATTTAATATTTGAAATTACAGAAATAATTGGAAATTTGGTCTAATGTGATTAAAATGATTTATAAAGTTGTATTTAATCATATTGGAGTTAGAATGATGTTATAGAACTATTAAAAGTTAATTTGCAAAAAATTGAACATTTTAATATTTACTTGACGAGTAAAAATAGCCATTTTTCAAACAGTCTCAGATTCAACGAAACCAGTTTCATCGGATCCGTAATGTTATATTATTGTAAGATTTCAAATTTCATGTCAATCGGATTTACTGTTTGTCCGAGGCAAGCTAAAACGCACTGAAATCGGTTTAAGTGAATTTTAAATTTAGATTAGTCGATTTGAAAACTTATTGTTAACGTTAAAAATTGAACGCTAACACCCCAGAAAATGAGTTATAGTTATGAAAGCACCACCCGTTATCACGGGAATAAGATACAAGTAACGAAATTGCAGAAAAGCAGTAAAAACACAAGTTTTATAGTGGTTCGGCCCAAAGTCAAGCCTACGTCCACTTAGATTCTCTTTATTGCTGATATGAGTACAATTCTCTACAATTAACTCCGATTACAACACATTTAGACAATCATCTCAAAACCCCATGAAGAATAATCTTTTGAATTCATCTTGAATGATTGTGACTCTATCTCTTGAAGTTTGGTGTAATGTCTTCGATGTTTGGAGTGCTTGAGGTGTTGCTTGAGCTGAGAAAATGGCAGAGTATCGGCGCTTCGAGAATGAGCCCCCCCAAAAAAGTCCCCTCTTAGTTCGAATTAGGGTTGTATTTATAGGCAAACTTTCTAGGCTGAAATCGCAGAGTCATGAGTCGTGACCGACTCATGATGAGTCGTGACCGACTCATGATGAGTCGTGAGTCGTCTGCGAGTCACCCCTTTGCAGCATGATCTTGAACTTGCCTCTGAGTCTTGTGTTGTGTGTCGGCTTATGCTTGACCCGTGGCCGAGTCATATTAAGTCATGGCCGACTCATTGGACCAAGCCTCTGAGTCGCTTCCGAGTCATCTCCCGCTAGCATAGGTTGTTCGGCAATGGACTATGGCTCAATGGTTTTAGGTCGTAGACAAGCCATGATCAGTTGTGAGTCGCTCCTTTGAGTGACCTTATAGGATGAGTTGTGGGCCAGTTGAGTCGCTGGGTCGGTAATGAGTCGGCAACTTACTGAGTCGGCTATCAAATGAGTCGGTGTCCCTCATGAGTCATTGAGTCGTCATTAAATTTAGGTCGGCAACAAGCTAAGGCTACTGAGTCGGTAATCATCTTGAGTCGTGAGTCGCTCAGTCCTTTAACTCGCGCGGCCTACCGATCCATTGAGTCGCTACGTGCCTTGAGCATATGAGTTGATCCAATCCTTCAGTCATAAACCCACTGAGTCGTTAGGTACTTCATGCTGATGAGTCGTGGATAGCTCTGAGTCATTCACTCATATGAGTCGCTCCCTGTTGAGTCGGTAACTTCTATGAGTCGTGAGGTTTCTTGAGTCGGCAGCTCAATGAGTCGGTCTGTATCATTGAGTCGCCACCAGTTGAGTCGGGGATTCTTTGAATCGGTCCTTTCCTTAAGTCGTAAGACACCTTAAGTCGTAGGTCGCTTCAAACCTTAACCCGTTGACGCTTCTAACTCGTAGGCCTTTTAACTCGTATGCTGGAACGGGGTTAACATTTGCCCCTCGAAGCACACGCTTAAATCGTAAGTCGTGTGCTTCGACTCATCATAACCCGTGCCGATTCGAGTTCCAATATTTCCAGGTATAAAAGTGCTTGAGTCGTTTCTCCTCTTTCTCACTTCTCATTACTTATCCCAGAGCCGCATCTGCCATTAGAGACCTTTCAATCTTCCGAAGGCGAATCCAAGTTAGCCGATCATCAGTCCATCCTTTCCACTACATTGCGTAAGTGATTTCGAACTTCAATCCAACAACGACCATTGCTAAGGCACAAATTTCCGTTTCCTATTCCCAAATCACCGCCGCATGTCTCACTTGGGCTTTGAGTTGAGTTGTGAACGACTCTGATCATTGTTGGCTGTGTTGTTGTTGTGATCCTCTAGATTATAGCATCGCACTTGATTCGTGGCAGCTTCATGACAGTTTTGGATCGGTGTTTGATGAACTGGTGGGATAAGTGAGTAATAGGCTTAGTTGAGGGGATGACGGATCGGTGTTATTTAGGCGATGGCGGGTATCGGGTTGGAGAGGAGTTAACTGGTTCAGGAGTTTGGGAGAGATGAGGGAGGCTTTAACGGGTTAACCGGGTTAATGGATCCTTGGCTTCACGGGTTAACTTAAGAGATGGTGTGGCAGTGTGTGAGTGGAGAACCGACCTTAGGGGCCTTTGCAGAGTTACTCATGCACGACTTAATGCCTTAACCGTGTTAATTCATATGACTCAGGTCTTAGGTCGTATGAACGACTTAACCCTTTAGGTCCTTTTGACGACTTATCCTTTTAAACCGTGCACGACTCAAACCATAAGCCGTGAACGACTCAGCAACTTCCATGCGACTCAGTAGCCTTTACCATTGACTTTAATCCGACCTAGCAAGTTTTACGACTTAAACCATGAGTCGTAACCGAGTTAGAACTTAGAGGATTTCTTGTTGCTTTGGACTGGAGCCCCCCTTCTGTTCCTTGACTTACGACTCATAGAACTGCCGACTTATAACATCAGCGGTTTAGAATTGAAGCAACCTAACTTAACTTGCCTCACTTTCCTTAGGTCGTAGCCGAGTCATCCAAATAACCAATGACTTAGCTTAACCCATACAAAGAATCATTGTGCCGTTGACGACTTAACACTTGTAAATTTTGTTTGAACTTTGAACTGTTGAACTTTGCTGCTTTCTTTTACAGGTCACTCTTGCAAGCTAATAACCTGTCTAACACAATGTTTACAGAAAATTGGGACGAATATACTGCCATTGACTGCCCACATCAAATGACAGATTAGCTTATAGATAATTAACTTAAATACATTTGTGTGACTGAGGTGCATCCAACTCATCATTTTCAAGTAACATATTAAAGCAACACTGAAATAGTCAATTAAAATCGACCAGCTTGCACTAATATTATGCTTGAAATTTAGATTAACAAGTTCTGAAATCTTTTAGTTGATCAACTGTCGACTAGTTTAATTCCAGTTGTACTTGCTTATTATTTTTATTAGTTTTGCACAACACTCCACACTTTAAGGAAACGTGCACCTTCACATTTGAATATCCAGTTACTTGTGTAGAATGACTTCTCAACAGGAAGATACAATGGTTCAGACTGAAGAAGCAACCGTAATTCCAGCTCCGCTAGTTAATCCTCCCGAAAGAGCCCCTACTACACTATCATACAAAGTTTTTCACCAGTTGTGTGCTCAGTTTGGTATTGCTGAATCAGATGCCATTCTTCCTGAAAGAAGTAACACCGCTGACATAGCACCTTCTGGCTTTGTGACAGTTAACCGACAAATGTGCCTAAATGGAGGCATTCCTCCTTTCAACAACTTTTTCCAACAACTTCTCCATCAATTGGCCATTGCTCCATCCCAGCTACACCCCAACGGCTACGCCATTCTAATGGGGTTGTGTGTGCTTTTTAGGAGAACACTTGATCGACTTCCGAGCTTTGGTGAAATTTGTTATTTATGCTCCTTTACCCGGATCAAAGATCATCCTTCTATTACTGTTGTGAGAAGCGCCCGAAACCGTAAATTAATCGTTGATCTTCCTGAAACTGCTCATGGGTTTCTAACCCAATTCTTCTTCGTTCGTTGCCCCCCGGGGTTTTATGCCATCTGGAGGGTGGGAAGTAAGACTTCCCGTCTTTATTTTTCCATTCTTGAGTTTTCCAAGATCTGAGCTGCTAAAAAATTAACTTCGCTCTTTTCCTGTTTCAGCACTTCCACCTCCCTCTAGAGATCCAGGCTATAAGCAAATTTTTGAGAGATTGAATGCTGTAGCCGCAGAAGAGAGAAGTATCAAGTTTTTGCTTAGAGACGACTTTTTACATCAATACGGGCTTCTTCACCCTTCTCGCCATACTCAGCCTTGTGAAGCCCCGACTGAAGTTCCCGATTCTCCGGCTGAAGCATCGGATGCCCCTGTTATTGTCGAACAACTCACATCAAAAGAGTCTAATATTGAAGCTTCATTGGTGAAGTGTTCCACTCCTACCGACATTATGGGGTCATCTAGTAAGACGGTGCTTGCCCCGATCGAGGAAGAAGAAGAAACTCCACAGCCTCTCGGGGGATTAGCTGATGTAGGAATTGAGAAAACAAGTCCCACCAAGCATGATGGTGACGATGTTTATGAGGGGCTGAGCGACATAATAGTGACTTCGCAGGAGCTTTTTAAAGATGACGTATCTAAAACTATCTCTCCTGTAATTGAGGCGACGTCTCTTCTCCGACAAACACCAGCACAAACATCAACTCCTCATACCCAAGCTATCATCACCTCTACACCAAAGAGTGGTTTGTAGCTCAATGCGTGTAGCTTGCACATCACACAACACTTAGGATTTTCTAGCACATTTATGCACTTATCTTCTTATACTTTAAAGATTTCTAAAGCTTATCTTCTCTTATTTCAGATTCTTCAATGACACGCGGCGGATCATATTATCAGGATTTCCAACGCTACGGGGGGCGTGGCCAATATAATTATGGGCGCTACTTCACCTCCTATAGAGAGTCTGATGAGGAGAGGGCTGCTCGAAAAACTCGTGAAAGGAGGGATGCAGAAGATCGTCGTGAAAGAAGAGAGAGGGACGAGCGTCATGAATCTTTTCAAAAAGATGATGACTCCCTCAAGAGAAAATCCCATGATGATCGAGGAAAAAGTCACATGGGTGAAGACTCAAGCAAACGAGTCCGTCAAAGTGAAAAGCAGGCCTCTACTATTCCTGAAAAAGTCACTGTTCCTTCCTCGCTCGACATTCCTTCTGACTCTCCCGCTCTTGATAAAGCAGACATTCAAACGATAATTAGTAGGCCCAAATTTCAAGTTGGACCGGGTCCAGCCAATCTGCAGAGCCGGTTTCCTCAATGGTGCCTTAAGGGAGTGAGGTTTGACCTAGACTTGGTCCCCATCGACAAATCTGCCATGTTGCGCAATCTTGACGCCGTCAAACTTGATATCGAGAGGATGTCAAACTGGCAGAAGCTTGTTGATGAGCTCCAAAGAGTTAACCGCGCCAACTTAGAGGCCATGCTCACCATGGAAAATGACAAGGCTGAATGGCAAAAGGTCCTTGAGCAGCATGATACCGAAATGAGAAGCATTACTTCCTACAACGAGGAGCTCGAAGCAAAGGTTGAGAAGTTGAAAGATGAGCTCGCAGCTTCCTCTACTTCATATTCTCAAAAAGAAGAAGTGCTTCTCAGACAAGTAAGGGATGCTCATGCCAGCCAAAGGGACGCTGAGGGCAGGCTTGAGGTGCAGACAAGAATCAGCGAGGGCTACGCTTCTGATATTGCCGATCTTCAAAAGAAAAACAACTCCCAGGAAGCGGAGATACAAATGCTTAAACTTCAGCTTTCCAAAACCGAGAGGGAGCGCGATGAAGCTGTTGCCGGCAGAATTGCGGCTGAAGAATCTCATGAAGCGACCAAAAACAGCTTCGGCTCAACCTTATTCGACTTCTACTTGCATAGCGTCTTGGGGCGTGGAAGCCTCGCTTTTCTTGGTCCCAAGTATGAAATCACTCTAGCTGAAGTATGGGAGGCCGCCCTCGATATGCTTGGTGCTGAAGGAGCTGGTTATGACGAATCAGCCCTGGAAAGGCATTACTTTGATGAAGACGCTCGCGCTGCCCTTGCCAAGGGGAAGGAACAACTTGCCAAATTAAGAACTGAAGTGATGGAAGGGGACCAGCTGGGAAAAATTACTTCAACTTCTCTAATCCAGCCACCTTCTTCATCTGAAGTCAACATTATCGGTTCCAGTTCCCATTTTGCATCTCCTACCAAAGTTACCACTGATATTACAAGCGTACATGGTGGAGACGAGGGTGATGAGAGCACGGACGCGCAAGCTTATGAAGTTGATATCAGGAAATCAGCTTCACCAGGTAACTTCAATGCTAATCCCGCTACTGTTAATTCTGCTCAAGCGGGTTACTCATTTGTTTCGCATGAGTTTCACGAGCTCCTTGGCTATCTTCTTAACCTGGATGAGCCTTCATCTCCCCTCTTTACTAGTATCATTGGTGAGCCTTCATCTCCTCTCTTTACTGACTTTTAACCTCTTTTCTTCTGTAGAGAAAGTACCAAGCACTGCTCAAACTTTTACTCCTCCGGTTATCCTGCCTCCCTCTCTTCAGGTGGCGCCTACTTCTGCCTCGCAACCTGGATCGCAGGAGGAACAAATAGAGGTTCTTCACGGCTTGGATGATCCCATCGCTTCCCAAGAGCAGAAAGATGAGAGACTTGAGGGAGGTGACATATCCCCGGAGCGAACTCCTTCTGACGACATTGCTCTATCTAAACTTGTCACTCCGGGGAGTGAGTCTTCCTCACAAAGGAGAAAGAAGCGTGGGACATCAAAGAGGAGGGGGAAGAAAATCACCGTCACTGAAGAGGAGCCGGAAGCTGGACCGGTTGCGCCTACCTCTCCTACTTCCCTTATGCCCACTGACCGCCCTGAAAAGCTGATCATTCGGCCGGGTAAAGGGTCTAAAGGCAGTAAGAAGTGAAGATTTTAGCTTTTTATCTTTTGTATGTAATGGCCGAGAATTGTGCGGGTACCGGCCCCCGCCTTTCTTTATTTTGAAACCTGTACCTGCACTATAGTTGAATAAAATGATTCTTCGTTTGTACAAACTTTTGTTTGAGTTTGAGAATACATTTATTATTCATTTTGGCATGAGTTTATTTATATGATATTGCAGCGAGCTTATGGCATGTCACTTGAGCGTTACCTTTTGCTGGTTTGGCTATACCATTTTTATGTGTAATTATACCATATTGCCCCCATTCCATAAGTTTGCTGCAATATTCTATACTTCGAGGGGACTTGCACTCTTATTTGCTAAAGAATAATTATTTTACTCTTTAAAGAAAATTTTTGTAGAGTACGACCCCCCTTCGCTTAAGTTTCTGCATTTTGCCCTTTGAAGAAATCACTCCTTTCTTTTGCTTAAGTACATTTTTTACCAAGTGAATTCTTTTATGCGGCAAAGCGGACCTCTGAAGGGTACTTTAACTCCCTCTTTTCCCCTTTTTTTTTTTTTGAGGAAGATCATTCTCTATAATAGGTAAAATACTCTTCCTTTGGAAGTTAAAGTATGCCCTTGACGAGGATTTTTTATATATAGAAAGTTGTACCTCTGAGGAGGGATTTTTACGTTTCAACACTTGGAAGTTTTATTTCAATCTCGGCGAAACGTGTACCTCCAAAGAGTTTTGCCTTAGAAAGCCTTTCCACGTTTCAACACTTGGAAGTTTTATTTCAATCTCGGTGAAACGCGGGCTTCCGAAGAGGTCTTTCTTCTTGATCGTGCCTCCGTAGAGGTTTTTCATTTTGTTTGCATTTCAACTTTGGTGAAGTGAAACTCCGAAGAGTAACTACTCCGACTCTTGGTGAAATGTGCCCCCGAAGAGGTCTTTATCCTCTGAAGGGTTGTGCCGTTGAGTAGGGCTTTAGTTTAAGCTTCAAACATGGGAAGCGTGCCTCATTGGAGGGCTTTTAGTTTACACTTCAGACTTGGGAAGTGTGCCTCATTGGAGGTCTTTAGTTTACACTTCAAACTTGGGAAGTGTGCCTCATTGGAGGACTTTAGTTTACACTTCAAACTTGGGAAGTGTGCCTCATTGGAGGACTTTAGTTTGCGCTTCAAACATGGGAAGCGTGCCCCATTGGGGGACTTTAGTTTGCGCTTCAAACATGGGAAGCGTGCCCCATTGGGGGACTTTAATTTGCACTTCAAACTTGGGAAGTGTGCCCCATTGGGGGACTTTAATTTGCACTTCAAACTTAGGAAGTGTGCCCCATTGGGGGACTTTAATTTACACTTCAAACTTGGGAAGTGTGCCCCATTGGGGGACTTGAGTTTGCACTTCAAACTTGGGAAGTGTGCCCCATTGGGGGACTTGAGTTTGCACTTCAAACTTGGGAAGTGTGCCTCATTGGAGGACTTGTGCCTCCGAAGAGGGCTTGTGTGTTTTCTGTCTGCTTGCCCATGCCTCTTCACCATCTGCTCCTTAGCGATTCCTCGTTATCTTTTCCACAGCCATGTTCTTTTCTTTGCCAGTTATTTGTCTTTTTTCCAGAGGAATGCTTCTCATTGTTAAGTGAATCCATAGGGTAGACCCAAACTACCTGACTAGATGTCTGTTTGCACAAACGAACTTTGTCGGTTGGTGAGGGCCTGAACTCTTCGCGTTGGGAAGGTGCCCTTTTGGTTGTATCAACTGTTCGTGAGGAACATTTCTTATGCAGGAATTCAATTTGGAACCTTTTCTGGCTTGACATTTATTTGCTCATTGACTTATAGGAATCGTTTTGCTTTGCGAAGTGCTGACTAGGTAAGCTTTGCTTTGATTGCCTGCAATATTAAATCGATATTTTAGCAATATATTCAAGATATTTGGCATATCGAAATGAAACAGGTCTTTTATAGTAATAGAAAACACAAGATTTATAGTTCCTATGTTTCATTTGCAATGCTTTTACAATGACTTTTAATATGAGAATGATAAATCCATCATTCTTTTACAATTTGTAACAAAGCCTTAAAGTAAAACATGGATGCAAATCATTGCTGTCCCAAGCTTCCTGGGATCGAATCTCCGGTGTAAGAACAAGAGCATTCTCTCCCTTCGGGGTTTTTCTTAGAGCACGAGCGTATCCTTCCATCCCATCATGATTCCTGCCCGTCGGGTGAGAGTCTCCCCTGATTGGATGAGGATGGGTCATTCCTGTCTCTTTTGACATATTGCTGGAGTTTATTCTGTCTCAATAGTTCTTCAATCAAATTCCTTAAATGACGACATTCGTTGGTGTTATGACCAGGTTGGTTGTGAAACTGACAGAACCTCCCATTACGCATAGCATTTTTCCCAACCTTCAACTCAGGTGGCTTAGGATAATCAAAAGTATCCTTAGTTGCGAGAAAGATGTTTTCCAGAGTATCAGTTAAGGGGGTAAAGTCTGAAGGTTTAAAGCGGCGAGCTTTCTTCAAGTCTCTCTGCTCTTTTCCACCATCATTCTTCCTTTTCTGACCTCTAGATTCTCTTTTATCAGAAGTAACACTGACATTCAAGATTTTGGCCTCGATTGCTCTTGATGTCGCAGGGAAGCTTTCCAAACGCATAAATTCATCAGCCTTCTTATAGAATTTCTCAAGTGAGTTTGGCTCCTTCATTTTTAGCCATTTACCGAATTCACTCGATTTATCGATAGCCCGCATTAGATAAGTCAAAACCATCCTTGGCTCTGCGTTCTCGACTTCAGCTAGGGCTATATTGAAACGATTTAAGAATGATCTGGTAGATTCTCCGGGGTTTTGTTCTAGACTCGAGAGGGACATTATATCCTTGGCTTTTGTAGCATATAGCCTGAACTGATCCTTGAACTTCCGTGTTAAGTCAGAGAATTGATCCACGGATCTAACTGGCAGCTTTGTGAACCAAAGTAAGGCCACTCCCTCTAAGTATACCGGAAAGTAACGGCACTTGATCTCATCAGTTGCACTTGCCCCAGTCATATGCCAATCATACTTGTACAGGAAATGGTTAGGGTCGCTTGCCCCTCGATAAGCCGGGATGGTAGGAGGTACAAACTTCTTGGGAAACTCTGCCTTCAAGATTTTTTCGGTGAAAGGTGTCTTACTCGGGGCAAATCCCCAATCATTTTCATCCTCTTGCCTTTGCATGCTTTCTTTCATAATTGAGCGAACCATCCCTGATAGGTACTCCTCATCGTTCAAAGGTCTTGCCGGGCAGACGTCTGCGTCCGCTGTTCTTTCGGAAGTTTGCCTGGGCAAATATTCGCGAAAAATTGGTTGCGGCCTTGAACCTTCAGCTTGGGAAGGTCCCCTTGCGGTGGTGTTGTCCGCTTTTTGAGGAATACCTTTCTCTTGGGGGTCACGGGCATCTTCAGCATAGATTGTTTCATTATCCTGTCGTTGGTGATTTGCCTCAAGTAGGGCGTTTAACCTATCCATAATCAAGGCATTCTGGGCATTCTGGGCTTCCAACTGCGCATTTTGAGCATTCAATTGCTGATTCAATCCCAAAACTATGGCGTCCAATTCTGCTCGTGTAATTCCAACACTCGGAGCTGCTTCATTTGGAGCAAGAGAAGTGGTAGTATTTTCATGAGCATCACCGGATCTATCAGATCTAAGCTGTCTTCCAGTAGCCATTATCTCGGATAAACTTCTAGTCCTTAGAGAGATTCTTCCAACAAACTTTCACGAAGCAACGGTGAAGGTATTCCTGAGTTCAATTCTCAGTGAAAGCACCAAAAATGTTAACGTTAAAAATTGAACGCTAACACCCCAGAAAATGAGTTATAGTTATGAAAGCACCACCCGTTATCACGGGAATAAGATACAAGTAACGAAATTGCAGAAAAGCAGTAAAAACACAAGTTTTATAGTGGTTCGGCCCAAAGTCAAGCCTACGTCCACTTAGATTCTCTTTATTGCTGATATGAGTACAATTCTCTACAATTAACTCCGATTACAACACATTTAGACAATCATCTCAAAACCCCATGAAGAATAATCTTTTGAATTCATCTTGAATGATTGTGACTCTATCTCTTGAAGTTTGGTGTAATGTCTTCGATGTTTGGAGTGCTTGAGGTGTTGCTTGAGCTGAGAAAATGGCAGAGTATCGGCGCTTCGAGAATGAGCCCCCCCAAAAAAGTCCCCTCTTAGTTCGAATTAGGGTTGTATTTATAGGCAAACTTTCTAGGCTGAAATCGCAGAGTCATGAGTCGTGACCGACTCATGATGAGTCGTGACCGACTCATGATGAGTCGTGAGTCGTCTGCGAGTCACCCCTTTGCAGCATGATCTTGAACTTGCCTCTGAGTCTTGTGTTGTGTGTCGGCTTATGCTTGACCCGTGGCCGAGTCATATTAAGTCATGGCCGACTCATTGGACCAAGCCTCTGAGTCGCTTCCGAGTCATCTCCCGCTAGCATAGGTTGTTCGGCAATGGACTATGGCTCAATGGTTTTAGGTCGTAGACAAGCCATGATCAGTTGTGAGTCGCTCCTTTGAGTGACCTTATAGGATGAGTTGTGGGCCAGTTGAGTCGCTGGGTCGGTAATGAGTCGGCAACTTACTGAGTCGGCTATCAAATGAGTCGGTGTCCCTCATGAGTCATTGAGTCGTCATTAAATTTAGGTCGGCAACAAGCTAAGGCTACTGAGTCGGTAATCATCTTGAGTCGTGAGTCGCTCAGTCCTTTAACTCGCGCGGCCTACCGATCCATTGAGTCGCTACGTGCCTTGAGCATATGAGTTGATCCAATCCTTCAGTCATAAACCCACTGAGTCGTTAGGTACTTCATGCTGATGAGTCGTGGATAGCTCTGAGTCATTCACTCATATGAGTCGCTCCCTGTTGAGTCGGTAACTTCTATGAGTCGTGAGGTTTCTTGAGTCGGCAGCTCAATGAGTCGGTCTGTATCATTGAGTCGCCACCAGTTGAGTCGGGGATTCTTTGAATCGGTCCTTTCCTTAAGTCGTAAGACACCTTAAGTCGTAGGTCGCTTCAAACCTTAACCCGTTGACGCTTCTAACTCGTAGGCCTTTTAACTCGTATGCTGGAACGGGGTTAACACTTATCTTCCAAATATGATCGAATTGGCTCCCGATATATATTCCATTGCATTCTGAATAGGGGTTAAACAATATAAACGCCAGGCGGCACGCTTCGTTTGGAGTTCGGAAAAATTTCGGGTGAATAGTGTTTGAGAATTTTCTATAAAAGGTCCTCTATTTTTCACTTTTGCAACAAACCCTAGGTTTAAAGCTTCAGCCGCCACCCTATAATTTCAATGGCCAAAATTTTCTGATTTTCTCCCTTCAATTTCTTCAAAGCCATCAACAATCAACAAAAATTGTCAACTACGATATTGTAGTCCGTATCGAGCTCTATAATCTCAACAGTAGAGTTTGATTTTCGTTGACCGGAGACGAAGCTAGGAGGCCGCGTTGGTCTACTATTCATGCACGAATTCCTATGTAGGGCCGAGCTTCTTGATACTTTGGCCTAAGGTTGAGGCGAGCACAAGCTTTCTAATGGAGGTGGTTGATCGTCGTCAGGTGGCTCGAGTTGGTCACAAAAATTCAAACCCTAACGGCAGCCGTGGGTTTATATGCGTGCGCGTTTACTGGGTTGGAGGAGAAGAGGCAGCGCACGGCCTAGATGCAGGGGCAAAGAAATGAACGGTCCAGATGATAGTGGGTTTAAAAATTAAAATTAAAATGTAAATTGATTTGTATTTTAATTTGTATAAACTTCTAAATGCGATAACTTTTTGATACGAGGTCGGAATTGGACGAAACGAATTGTGTTGGATTCGTTTTGACGAATACTACGCGATGGAGCTGGATTGAAATCGATTAGAGCTAGTAAAAATTTTGGGTAAAATTAAACGCGAGTTTAATTTTATTCGAAATAAAACACTGCAACTGTTATTGAAAGCAAGGTGAGAACTTCTCACTCAATCGAATTGTTTTGATTTAAATTTTTAATAGTTAAATTTAAAACTGCTTGATTATATGCTTGGATGATAAAATATTATCTATTGTATTGAAATAGACCCTATACGCCGTATATTAAGCGGATGTGATTTATTAAACACATATACCGTAATATTCCATCGTGAAGTGGAATTGGTATTATATATGTACTTGGAGTTGATTTTCCCGCGTTATATAGCGGATAAGACCCTATTGCGCCGCATAATAGCGGATAATATTTTATATAAACTCATTTACCGTGATATTCCGTCTTGAAACAGAATTGGTATTATGCTAACATCTGTGGATGCAGGGAAACAGGTTGGAGGGATCCCACTGGATTCCTCACCCGTATTGATTTATTTACAGATATTGTGATATATTCTGTTATCATATGATATATGATGTTTTGGATGCCGTGATTGTCATATTTAGTGTTGTAGCAGCATTGGGCCTATTTTGAAAAATTAAAAGTGTTAAAGTGATGATTTCCAAATTTTAAAAGGATTTTTAAAGTGATTTTTATAAGTATACGTTTTATTAAATTTTGGAATTGAATCATTTTAAATAAATAAACCTTATAATTTTAATGTTATAAAAATTATGATTTTCGAGAAATATAGTTGAATTGATTTTTGAAAATATGGAGTTAACGATTTTTTTTAAAATAGTTTAAATAGAGATTTTTGAATTTATTATAAAAGCTTTATATATAAGATTTATAAAATTGGCTTTTTATAAATCAAAGTGATAGAATTATAAAAGAGTTTTGAAAATGTTTTAAAATAATGTTATAAATGGATTTTTATAAAAGAATAGAATCTATGATTTGTGAAGTTATAAAATGAATGAATTTGTAAATAGAGAATTATAAGTAATTTGCTTATAATTTGGATTTTGGCGTATAAATGGGATATCGATAGAATTTGTTAATAAAATGATTTTTTAAGATGAAGTTGTTATAAAATATAAAAGGAATTTATAAACATTGTTTTATAAATCCGAAATTGACTTATTTTGATAAGTTAATTATTATAGCTTATTTAAGGAAGTATATTCACGATTTTGGACAGTGGATAATCCTTTAAATAAAATATGTAGAAGTGTTGAATTTTGTTAACGCAGTATATTCACGTTTTTGGACAGTAAATAATATATTAAAGAAATGTTTTAGGAAGTGATATTTTAAATAGAATTAAAACGATTTGAAGTTGTTTTAAAATGTGTTAAGGATCGAAACCATAGATTTCAACATTCATTGTTGAAATAGACGTTTTCGAGAAATAAAAGGAAAGGGTGGACTATAACACTGTTGTTATAGTAAATGATTTTCGAAAGGAAATATTTTACATAGTATTGGGATTTATATATCTATCTTAATTTCGAATCCCTATACTAGTGATTTTGAGTTGTCGTAATGATATTTTACGCAACATTCGTTTTGACTCAAATAAATGTGTTTAAGGGAATGTTTTCCTTAAAGAATAAAATATGTACTTAATTGTGATTTAAGTATATTGAATATTTTCAAAATGTTGAAAATAAATAGATCTGTGAATTACTTATTATTAAATAAGTATGGAAATGTTTTTCCAATATGAAGTGAAATGTTTTGAGATTATATCTTTTAAAGATAAATTGAAAAGTGATTTGAAATTTATTTTCAAACGGTTGAAGTGTAGAAAAAATATATCTTGTAAAGATATTTTTGGAAATTAAATAATTTGGGAAATTATTTGGAATCTGGTGATGTTATGCATATCCATTGATAGTTAAATAACCGACTATCAATATTGACCTTTAAATGGGTATTTGTTGTGATTTGCTTGAATTTGAATGCTACACTTATTTTAAAATAAGCGCTCGTTATTCGGTTTAGCCGGGAGAGGACGTTTGGGTCATAAATCCCATCCGAATAGTGATATGTCATAATGGATAGCATTTGAAGACGGGTATTGAAGACCGGATATTTTTGAAAACGGAAGGATTACCGTCGAATGACTCTGCATCGGATGATCTCCGATATAGAGATTTTATCACCCTTTGTGATGGAAATTCCGGACATGATTGTTGAATATCCGGATTGCAAGGGCTTCTTTGGAAGTGCCTTCGGTTCCGTTCGATCCTGAAACGGACTTGTATGGATGTGTGTCTGACGTTACAATTTGAGATGTAAAGCTGGTTTCTATCAAATATATTTCTGTTGGTGGCGGAGAATTTATTCTCTTAGCTTAACACCCTTCTCTAAGACGTACGAGCTCAGAGGTTATGTAGTTGATGGTTACTAGTGATACATTCCCAATTTGGTAATGTGGCATATGAAGTGCTGCTGATCATTTGTTGATCAAAGCACAGCTTTTGTATAAAGCGTAGCTTTATGGACGAGACTTCCTCGGACCTCACACCCCGGTAATGGTCAAAACAAAAAAGATGTAGCAAGGTTATTAGGGGATAGCGCCCCCTTAGTGTATGTCATTTCCTTCTGGATAGAGGTGGTATCATGGTATGGAGCCCAGATACTTAACCTATGTTGTTGCTGCAAACTTATTATTTTGTGGTTGTTGGTGAATCCCGGGATAAAGGTCGGTTACGACCGGGGGATGGCATACTCGTGTCAGTAGTTACCCATCTAGGGGTAACCCGGCCTTGTGTTGGCAGAGATCCGGTTAGGTTCTCGGGGCATCCTTCCAGAGGCGTACCTATGTGGTAATGGGAAGTTCCTTGGCCTGACCATTTGTTGGAAATCCAAAGAAACAATACGAGCCCTGTATGGTTTTAGTTGTAGAACCTGCCATCTAATATGGTAGCTATAGTAGGCATACTATAATGGTACCTATGCTAGCTAAGATTAATATTGTACTTTCGAAATGGTTTTCCACATTTTGCACTTATAGTAAGAATAAGAAAAGAAATTCTCTGCGTAGTAAGCATCTTTGACTATCATAAGGAGAAATCTCCTCCAAGTTCTGCGTTTGCATTGTGTGTGTGGCGGGAGGCCTTATGGTAGTCACATTTTCCAAAAGCATTGTGGACCTATTTTAAAATATTTCTTTGTTGATTTTTAAAGATAAACTGTTTTAAGTTCTCACACCAGTTTCATGACTGACCTGGAATTTTATTGTTCTCTTCCTAAACTCTGGGTGCCCATCATTTTCCACATGGGCAGTCTAGAGTCAGGTTATCAGGTCGTTCTGGAATTCAGGAGCTGCTGTAGAGATCTGAAGGCAGGTTGGATGGCTTGACGTATCAACTAGTATATAGTATTTCTTTTCCGATGTTTGTTGTTGTAAACTCTGATAATATAATGTAATGTGATGGAATGTATAAAATGTACAGTTCTTTTGATTTAAAGATTATTCATTTATCTATTATATGTTGTTCCGCTGTGATTGTGAGATTCTGATATTGTTCTGTTGCTTTTCTTTCTTTCTTCTTCTATCTTCTACCTCTTCTTTAACCCTAACGGTACGGTTTTCCGGCCTTCGATTGCTCGACAGTTGATACGGTGGACGTATTAATGTCGACTTTCGAGCATCGAAAAATCCCGACGTTATATTGTGGTGTCGGAGCATACGGTTAAGCGACAATCTTGGCTCTGGTGGGTGTTACTCATTAGAGATAGAGTCAGCAGTACTCTAGAATGACTGTGAGTGTAATAATAGATACGAGCGCGTATTTGTTAGTGAATATGAAATTGTTTTGTATTGTGTTGACTTATCGGTTGATTGTTTATAGATTCTGGTCGGCGCGGGGTTTCTAAACTCTTAAACGAGATAAACCGACATAGTATCATTTTGAATAGGGTAAATGAAATAATTTTTACCTCGATTATATTATATATATAAAGAAAATAATTTTTCAGAATTATTAAAGAGTATATAATTGATTGTTTGGTTGTTGAAAATATAAGAATATATATGCAAATTAATTAAAAGATGTTTGAATAATCTAAATAAAAACAATTGTAAAAGAATGAATTGTATAAGAAAATGAATTATTAAGTATGGAATTATAATGAATGTGATTTACAATTATGAAATAATCTTATATATAAGAAGTGAAACTATATGAATATATGTATAAATATGAGTTGTAAATAAAAATGAATTTGAACTATAAATTGAAAGTGTTGAATGAAGTTAATTTTATTTTCCAAAATTAAAAGTTAAATGGTGAAATTATATAAGAAAAAGATTTATAAATGAGATTTATGAATAAATGGAAAATTTTGAAAGAATATTAAGCACTGGATTCACTACTGTTGCTGGGAAATAGTAAGGGTGATGACTGCGGCATCATCAGTATCATTTTCAAGTTTCTGTGTGATGGATTTGCTACCATAGTAAATTGAAAATTGAAGTTTGGTTGTGATAAACAAATTTGAAATTAAAATCCAAGTTTTAATTGTTGAATATAAGTGAAACGAGTTTTAGACTTATAATATGACATAATAAATTTAGCTTTGGTAAAGAATAAAGAATTTGGGTTAGTATAGTAAATATATGTTTTGGAATTTAACTAAAGGAAAGTTAAATAGAATTTACTTTAGAATTGGAATCTGAATTGGATTTATAAGTGGAAATTTAAGTTAAGTTAAACAAATGACGTTTGGAATGGAATATTACTTAAGTAATGTTGAATGAAGTTGATTTTGGTATCGAAGTAAAATAATAAAGTGAATTTAATAATTTGGTTAGATTTGGTTGTTATATGATTGTTAGTTGATTGTATATAATTCATTAAGTGTTAATGAAGTTGAATTGATAAAAAAATTGAAAGCTATGAAATTTGATATGAATGTGGAAGTGAACTAAATTGAATATAAATTAGTGAATATAAACTAATTGAAAATGAATACATGAATGTTAGTAAAGTCCAATGTTAATGAATTAAATGTGATTAAATAAAGAAACCAATTCATTGAATATTAATGACAAGTGAATGTATATTGATTTTATATGGATTTGTTGCCTTTTGTTGCATTTGCTATATTGGCACATATTGTTGTTGCTTCTGGTATATGTTGTATATCGATATTATTTTCTATATACATGTTTCTCGTTGTTGTTGAGTGTTTAGTGGGTGTGCATTGCGCTTGCTTCGCTTTTGGAGCTCGCTTTCACGCTATATGAGCTGTATATGCTCGCTAATAATATATAAGGTACATATCTCGGATTACATATCGTACTTTTACACTTTTTTCCCTGCGGGATGCCTCATTACTTTGATGAGATATATATTTGTGATATATATATTGCCATTTTTTTGGGATCGAGCCGCACAAAGGAGACTATGGCGAGTTTTTCTGAAAATTTAAGGCGTTAGAATATTTTTGAGAAAAATTGAAAATTTTTGAAAACTATAACAAAGTATGATTTGAAAACTTAGTAAAGTTATTGTAAAAAGTGTAACCATCATATTTTGGAAAAGTTAAGAAGTAAAAAAAAAAAATGATCTGAAATCAAGTGGGAACGATTTGTTTCTGAACAGTTAATGGATTCTGTAACTTTTTCTTACTTGGTAATTTCGAGGACGAAACTCTTTTAAGGGGGAAGTTTGTAACGACCCATAATTTCTGTCATTTGAAATTCGTATATTTAATTGATTTTAAATATTAACAAGTAAAATTTGTAAGTTAAATAAATTTTATTTCCAATATCTAGATTTAATTGGATAATTAAATCGATAATTTAATATTTGAAATTACTGAAATAATTGAAAATTTGGTCTAATGTGATTAAAATGATTTATAAAGTTGTATTAAATCATATTGGAGTTAGAATGATGTTATAGAACTTTTAAAATTGAATTAAAAGTTAATTTGCAAAAAATTGAATATTTTAATATTTAATTGACGAGTAAAAATTTCTATTTTTCAAACAGTCTCGGATTTCGACGAAACAAGTTTCATTGGATCCGTAATGTTATATTATTATAAGATTTCAAATTTCGTGTCAATCGGATTTACGGTTTGTCAGGGGCAAGCTAAAACGCACTAAAATCGGTTTAAGTGAATTTTAAATTTAAATTAGTCGATTTGAAAACTTATCTTCCAAATATAATCGAATTGTCTCTCGATATATATTCCATTGCATTCGAAATAGGGGTAAAACATTATAAACGCCAGGCGGCACGCTTCGTTTGGAGTTCGGAAAAATTTCGGGTGAATAGTGTTTGAGAATTTTCTATAAAAGGCCCTCTATTTTTCACTTTTGCAACAAACCCTAGGTTTAAAGCTTTAGCCGCCGCTTTATAATTTCAATGGCCGAAATTTTCTGTTTTTCTCCCTTCAATTTCTTCAAATCCATCAACAATCAACAAAAATTGTCAACTACAATATTGTAAAGCGTATCGAGCTCTATAATCTCAACGGTGGAGATTGATTTTCGTCGACCGGAGACGAATCTAGGAGGCCGCGTTGGTCTACCGTTCATGCACGAATTCCTATGCAGATATAGGGCCGAGCTTCTTGATACTTCGTCCTAGGGTTGAGGCGAGCACGAGCTTTCTAATGGAGGTGGCTGATCGTCGTCGGTGGCTCGAGTTGGTCACGAAAATTCAAACCCTAACGGCGGTCGTGGGTTTATATGCATGCATGTTTACTGGGTTGGGGAGAAGAGGCAGGGCACGGCCCAGATGCAGTGGAAAAGAAACGAACGGTCCAGATGATAGTGGGTTTAAAAATAAAAATAAAAATGTAAATTGATTTGTATTTTAATTTGTATAAACTTCTAAATGCGATTACTTTTTGATACGAGGTCGGAATTGGACGAAACGAATTGCATTGGATTCGTTTTAACGAATACCACATGATGGAGCTGGATTAGAATCAATTGGAGCTAGTGAAAATTTTGGATAAAATTAAACGCACGTTTAATTTTATTCGAAATAAAACACTGCAACTGTTATTGAAAGCAAGGTGAGAACTTCTCATTCAATCGAATTGTTTCGATTTAAATTTTTAATAGTTAAATTTAAAACTGCTTGATTGTATGCTTGGATTATAAAATATTATCTATTGTATTGAAATTGACCCTATACGCCGTATATTAAGCGGATGTTATTTATTAAACACATATACCGCGATATTCCATCTTGAAGTGGAATTGGTAATATATATGTACTTGGAGTTGATTTTCCCGCATTATATAGCAGATGAGACCCTATTGCGCCGCATAATAGTGGATAATATTTTATATAAACCCATGTACGGCGATGTTCCGTCTTGAAACGGAATTGGTATTGTGCTAACATCTATGGATGCAGGGAAACAAGTTGGTGGGATTTAACTGGATTCCTCACCCGTATTGATTTATTTAAAGATATTGTGATATATTCTATTATCATATGATATATGATGTTTTGGATACCGTGATTGTTATATTTAGTGCTATAGCAGCATTGGACCTATTTTGGAAAATTAAAAGTGTTAAAGTGATGATTTCCAAATTTTAAAAGGATTTTAAAAGTGGTTTTTGAAAGTATACCATTTATTAAATTTTGGAATTGATTCATTTTAAATAAATAAACATTATAATTTTATTGTTATAAAAATTATGATTTTTGAGAAATATAGTTGAATTGATTTTTGAAAATATGGAGTTAATGATTTTTTTAAAATAGTTTAAATAGAGATTTTTGAATTTATTATAAAAGCTTTATATATAAGATTTATAAAATTGGATTTTTATAAATCAAAGTGATAGAATTATAAAGGAATTTTGAAAATGTTTTAAAATAATGTTATAAATGGATTTTTATAAAAGAATAGAATCTATGATTTGTGAAGTTATAAAATGAATGAATTTGTAAATAGAGAATTATAAGTAATTTGCTTATAATTTGGATTTTGGCGTATAATTGGGATATGGATAAAATTTGTTAATAAAGTGATTTTTCTAAGTTGAAGTTGTTATAAAATATAAAAGGAATTTATAAACATTGTTTTATAAATCCGAAATCGACTTATTTTTTTTTTGAAACTCAATAGGCTAAGGGAGCCTTGCCCTTTTATTATATCAATGTTATTGTAACAATTAATATCAAAATACAATTGCACATATCACTCAGAAGAAAAATACACAAGAATGCTTACATATCAATACAACTGAACATATTTGCAATTAAACATGAATTGATGCCACCCTTGCTTGAACTTCAGAGAAAAAACAGTCTATTTCCTTTAAGCTTCATAGCTATAAATTGCTTCTGTACTACAGATAAATGCTACTGCCTCAAATCTTTCAGACCTGCTATAAATTCCAGTCAACATGATATTACAGATAACATGCTACAGTCTGCACCTTCAGATTCCTATTGTTCTTCAAACCCAGTCTAAAGCCTCAGTGATTCATTACCATTACAATCATCTGCACCCATAGAAAATACTATCTAACCAAATTAATTATAATCAGTTACAAAGAAATCACTCATCTTTTATGCCTGCTATGAAACAAGTTCATTATCTTTGCACACAGTTCACTGCCTGATTTATAATTATTAGAGAAAATTCTTTCATTCCTTTCCTTCCATATTGCAGTAACAAAAATTTTAAGGACAGAAAGTAAATCTTTAGCTTTTGAATTTCTCCATCTAGTAGCCTTGTATATGTTGAACCATTCTTCCTTGGAGTTCTTATTGGGAGCATGAAAATTGCCTGAAAACATCAACTTGTTCCAAATATCAAAAGAAAACTCACAACTGAAGAATAAATGAGTATTACTTTCCATATGATCATTGCATAGAACACAAGAACTATTATTAATCAAACCATATGACTCAAGTTTATCCTTTGTTAAAAGTGCATTGGCCATAACTTTCCATAATATGAAATTTTCTTTGGCAGGACTATCATTGTTCCATATTCTATCCTTCCAAAGAAATTTTTCACTACATTCAGAATCCAAAAGCATATTATATATTAATTTAACTGAATGATTTCTTCTCTGAGTTGTCCAAAATACAAGAATATCACTCTCAGGAAATTTAGTCTTTGCAATATCATTCCATACCATTCTAACCTCCCTGGAGCTGCTGTAAGGAAGTACAATGTCATCATGAAGAATAAAATTTAAAGCTTTGGACTGACAGGGTATACCAGTGGAGATAACACTAGAGTAGTTCATACACCTTTTCAAAATTAACCCAGGTTTAGCCCAAGGATCAGACCAGAAGTAACAATTAAAATTCCTGTTTGGATTTATCTGTATCATAGGTAAGAATTTTTCTCTCAACCTTAAAATATTCCTCCAACTCCAACTAGAATTATTCTGAATTTGCATTTCCCAAAAATTCTTTCTCTTAATCAAATTTCTATTAATCCATATTGTCCATAAATCAACACTATTGCTAAGAATTTTATCAATGTATTTTGAGATTGCAGCTTGATTCCAGAGTTTCAAATTTATAATACCAAGTCCTCCTTTGTCTTTAGGCAAAATTATCTTCCTGAATGATATAGGAATTAATTTCTTAGTAAAAGGATCCCCATGCCAAAGAAATCTGTTCATAGCACTATTAATCATGGAAATTAACTTTACTGGTAAGATATAATGTCTCATCCAATAAGTTGTCATGGCAGTTGCAATAGACTGAATTATCACTAGTCTCCCAGCTTGAGAAAATTTTGCACTTGGCCATGATGTAAGTTTTTCAGTGATTTTCTCAAATAAAGGCATGCAGCTAACTTTTGTAAGTCTAGAAGTTAAAAGAGGTAGACCTAAATAAGTAGCATTAGAAGGCATTATATTTAAACCTGAAAATTTGATTATTTCTTTTTTGTTTTCCTCTTCCACTCCAGCTATTAGTATATTTGACTTACTGATATTAATATGCAGACCAGTGATCTTTCTAAACTTGTCTAATACCTCCAAAACAGTCTGAATATTTGCAATAGTAGGCTTTGTGAATAAAACTAAGTCATCAGCAAATAGTAAGTGAGTGATCATAGGATCTTTACATTTTGGATGTAATTCCAAAGATTTATTCCTAACCCTCTCCATTAAGAGAACATTCAAAATCTCCATTACAATAATAAACAAATATGGTGAGATAGGATCTCCTTGTCTAATTCCTTGTGTGCCCTTGAAAAAACCATTTAAGCAACCATTTCTAGACACAGAATAATATGGAGATGAAATGCATGTATAGATCCAAGCTAGCAGTGGTTTTGGAAAATTCATTCTTGCCATGATTGCAATGATAGAACCCCATGAAACACTATCAAAAGCTTTCCTAATATCTAGTTTTAACATACATCTAGGAGATATATTGGCAGTTGCATATCCCCTTAGAAGTTCTTGAGTCAACAAAATATTGTCACTAATGTTCCTTTTGGGTATAAAGGCAACCTGGTTATTTGATATTATAGAAGGAAGGACAGCTTGCATTCTGGTTGATATAATTTTGGTAATAATCTTGTAAACAACATTACAACAAGATATAGGTCTAAACTCTGAAACAATAGATGGATTATCAATCTTGGGGATTAAAGTAATTGCAGTGGAGTTAAATCCTTTGGATAGCTTATTAACACTGAAAAAATACTTTACTGCTCTAAGTACTTCATATCTAATTGTCTTCCAACAGAATTGGAAAAAATAAGTGTTGAAACCATCAGGACCACCACAACTCTCCTTATTCAAATTAAAAACTGCATTTTCAATCTCTTCATTTGTGATTTCCTCAATAAGCTTACTAGCTTGATGTTCTGATATGTGAGGAGTTTGTAGATGAAATAGAGGACTCACATCAGCATTATAAGGATTAGGATTAGCAAGAATGGATGAAAAGTATTCCACAAAAGCAGAATTAATATTCTCTTCTTTATCATGCTTAACCCCATTAATATCAAATATACAATTAATTCTATCTTTTGCTTGCTTGACCTTAATAGATTCATGGAAAACTTTTGTATTCCTATCTCCAAATTTATCATACTTGGCTTGACTTAATTCTTTAGCCATAGAAATCTCAAATTCTAACATATCTTGTAATGACTTAGAAAGTTCATTTTCCTCCTTAGCAAGTGTAGCATTTAAGGGGTCTGAAAGTAAATCATTTTGTACCTCTAATAACCTTTTCCTCAAATCAGAAGAAATACGAGAACCAGCTCCAAAATTATTCCTAGCCCATGTCTTCAGTTTGCACTTTAACTTGAAAAGTTTAGTCTTGAGAATATACATAGGATTACCAAAAACTTCTTCCTGCCAAACCTGTAAAACTAAATCCTGAAAAGAAAAATGACTAGTCCAACATTTAAAAAATTTAAAAGAGGAAAATTTTGCCTTAGCGACCTCTCCCCAGGATAAGATCAGAGGACTGTGATCAGAAATTGAAGGTAGAAGTGTGTTACAGTATAAAGAAGGCCAAATTGAAATAGCAGGGGAATTTTGAAAGGCATGATCAAGTTTACAAAAAGTTCTAGGTCCAACTTTACATTTATTGTTCCAGGTGAAGAAGGGGCCAATGGATTGAATGGGAGAAAGAGATGCATGAATTAGCATTTGAAAGAGGGGAGATATATCTTTGGAAGAGAGAGGTGTACCCCCTGATTTATGAGAAGAAGAATACATACAATTGAAGTCTCCTAAAACAAGCCAGGGCAATGAAGAAATATTAAGAGTAGGCACAAGATTAAGAAAAACATTCCTTCTCTCACTGCAGTTTTGGGCATAGACAAAAGTAAGCAAAAAAGAGAGATTGGTTTCAATAGCAAGAACTTCATAATGCAGAAATTGGTCAGATTCATCCAATTTTTTCAGTTGATAATATTTTAAATTCCACATTACCAAAAGTCTACCATAAGATGCACTAGAAAGATTATCATCATGATGCCAATCAGGAGCAATAAACATGCAAGCTTTATTTGATAAATCAGCATTCAACTTGGTTTCACCAACACACATGATATGAATATTTTCCTTTTTAATCAAATTCTTAATTTCATTTTGCTTGGAGAACAAGTGTCCTCCTCTAATATTCCAGTATGCTATATTCTTTAACATCATCAAGAATTGGGAAAGTATAATTTATCAGGATTCCTTCTAGTATGCCTTGTGAATTTTCCTGAAGAATTTAATACAGTGCAGTCAGATTTAGGTTAAACTTCATCAATATTGCAATCAACATCATTGATCAATTCCTCAGCTTCCTGATCCAAATTATTAGTTTTGACTCTTCTTCCTCTTTTAACTGACAATTTCAAAGATGATATTTCAGTTGGTTGATTATCCTTTAAGTAAAATATGTAGAAGTGTTGAATTTGGTTAACGAAGTATATTCATGTTTTTGGACAGTAAATAAAATATTAAAGAAATGTTTTAGGAAGTGATCTTTTAAATAGAATTAAAACGATTTTTGAAGTTGTTTTAAAATGTGTTAAGGATCGAAACCATAGATTTCAACATTCATTGTTGAAATAGACGTTTTCGAGAAATAAAAGGAAAGGGTGGACTATAACACTGTTGTTATAGTAAATGATTTTCGAAAGGAAATGTTTTGTATAGTATTGGGATTTATATATCTATCTTAATTTCGAATCCCTATGCTAGTGATTTTGAGTTGTCGTAACGATGTTTTACGCAACATTCATTTTGACTCAAATAAATGTGTTTAAGGGAATGTTTTCCTTAAAGAATAAAATATGTACTTAATTGTGATTTAAGTATATTGAATATTTTCAACATGTTGAAAATAAATAGATCTGTGAATTACTTATTATTAAATAAGTATGGAAATGTTTTTTTCAATATGAAATGAAATGTTTTGAGATTGTATCTTTTAAAGATAAATTGAAAAGTGATTTGAATTTTTTTTTCAAATGGTTGAAGTGTGGAAAAAAATATACCTTGTAAAGATATTTTTGGAAATTAAATAATTTAGGAAATTATTTGGAATCTGGTGATGTTATGCATATCCATTGATAGTTAAATAACCGACTATCAATATTGGCCTTTAAATGGGTATTTGTTGTGATTTGCTTGAATTTGAATGCTACACTTATTTTAAAAAAAGCGCTCGTGCAAAACATAGTTTCCTTGGCCCCAAAGTTTTAAAGGATAATTAATTAAAAGATAATTGATTAAAAACCATAGGCACGTGGCGATTCCCTGTTCTTTCGTACCATTCATCTTCGTCTCCGTGATTTTGCTTGCCCCTCTCTGTTTCTCCGGCCCCCTTCATGTCCTCATCCCCTCCCTTTCACAGTTCTCAATGTCTCCCCTTCCCCTCTTCTACCCGCTCTGGCCGTTGTTTTAGAACCATGGCTTCTGATGAAGCCGCTCGACCTGACCTTCACTCGTCCCGAGAATTTCCTCCCCTTCGTGCAATCAATATGTCCCCCCTAGTACCAACTACCCGCCCTTGCTCGAGTGATGATAATGCTGAAGCAGCCAGTCTATCTGCTGTGTATTCGACTACGTATGTGAGTGTTGTTGATAAGCCCAGTTGTGTTTTGGGACACTAAGTTTTGGATTCTTTGGTTAAGGACCGTGTATTAGGAGGTATGTCAGGTGATGTCTTTGGCTTGGTTGAGTCTGTTGAGTCAGATTGTTGCAAGTCAAGTGTTTGTATCAATGCAGCAGTGGGATCTGAACCCTTAAACAGTGCAAATTGTAAGGCTTCCCCTTTGTGTGACGCTACTCCTGATCTTCCATCTGTAGTGGCAAGTCCTGGGCCTTCTCCGGCTATGCCTGCTTGCTCCAAATTTGGTTCAGATAGTGGCACTCCATCTGTTCGGCATATTGCCAATGCCAATGTAGTCCCTGTGCTCAATAATTTAACTCCTGGTGATATCATGCACGCGGTATCTTCTCCCATTGTTGCACAATGCCCCAATCCTGTGGCCACTACAGGTGTTGCGGAGTGTCGCCCTACTACTCCTTGCCCATCTGTACCCATATCATGGTCTTCCCTTTTTACATCCATGCCCCGTAATGCAGGAGTTTATGAACCAGTTAATTTCGAAATCGTTGAAGAAAACGGAGTGATGATCCCTCCCCCTGTGTAATGCAAGCCGGTTTGGACTTTTGGTCAGGATACGTAGTTGGATTCTTTTTGGACCCTAAATATAGACTTCATGATGCGGCTGCTGTTTGTCGTAGGGCCTGGAGACTACAAGGGGGTCTGAGAGTTAAGTTGGTTGATTCCTTGTACTACCTTTTGTTCTCCTCCCCTGAGGAACGTAGTCGTGTTCTTGAGTCTGAGCCTTCCTTCATTGATGGTCAGCCTTTTATTATTACCCCCTGGTCACCGACGGTTGCTAGTGCTCGTGAACAGGTTTTTTCTATCCCTGTTTGGGTTTATTTCTCTCAAATCCCATCTGCTCTACAACCGCTGCTTGGTTTGAATTGGCTAGCATGCAATGTTGGTAAATTGATTTATTTTGACTCTAATACAGTTGCGCGTGATAAGCTTGTATACGCCAAGGCTCTGATTGAGATTTCTCCCCTTAGGCCGCTTCCAACCTCTATTCCTGTCCAGCTAGCTGTTGGTCACGTGGTGGATGTTCGTGTTCGTTATGGATGGGTCCCTGACAATTGTTCCTCCTGTCACTCTTTTGGCCATGTAGCCTCTGCCTGGACGCACTCTGCTGTATCTGCTGCTGCGCCAAAGATCCCTCTGCCTCGGCCTCCGATTAGGAAATGGGTTACCAAAGTCTCTCTGGTTGCTTCTGCCCTTGGTCCTCTTACCTTAGTGCAGCCTGTGTCCCCAGTTCCTGCTGACGTTCCTTCTGTTCTGTCTGCTGAGCCAGATCTCTCTCCGCCTCTCGTTGTTTGGGCCGAGTCTGAACATTGTTGGGTTGACCGTCAATCTGATATGAGATTCAACCCTGTGGATGACTCCTACTTTAGATATGTATCTGATGATCTATTGGACCTTCGCTGCCTTTATTACAGAATTTCTGGTGATTCCTTGGTTCTTGACTTGGATGGTTCGTATGCTGAGATTAATCCTATAATTCTAGCTGATACTGCCTGGGATCGATCTTTTATTTACTCCTCTGACGTTGACAGTTATGATCCTTCTCTTGCTATTCATTTCCGCCCCTTTTTTGGTCTTCAAGGGGGTGGTTCTCTGGATTCTACCCGGGATGATGAGGGTGTTGGTGATTCTTCCTCTGCGGAGGAGAACTAGTCTGGTTATTTATTTCTTGTAGCTGTGAAATGTCTGTCACACTCCTGTACTGTATTTTTTATTTCTATCTATCATAGTAGCTAAGGTGTCTCTACCTTTCTCCTGTACTTCAACTTTATTACGTTCGTAATAAAAGTGGTCGGTCCACATAAAACCGTCGGCCATGCCAAAAAAAAAGCGCTCGTTATTCAGTTTAGTCGGGAGAGGACCTTTGGGTCATAAATCTCATTCCGAATAGTGACATGTCGTAATGGATAGCATTTGAAGACCGGTGTTGAAGATCGGATATTTTCGAAAATGGAAGGATTACCGTCGAATGACTCTGGATCGGCTGGTCTTCGATATAGAGATTTTATCACCATTTGTGATGGGAATTCCGGACGTTATTGGTGAATATCTAGATTACAAGGGCTTCTTTGGAAGTGCCTTCGGTTCCGTTTGATCCTGGAATGGACTTGTATGGATGTGTGTCCGACGTTACAATTTGAGATGTAAAGCTGGTTTCTACCAAATATATTTCTGTTGGTGGCGGAGAATTTATTCTCTTAGCTTAACACCCTTCTCTGAGACGTACGAGCTCAGAGGTTATGTAGTCGATGGTTACTAGTGATACATTCCCAATTTGGTAACGTGGCATATGAAGTGCTGCTGATCATTTGTTGATCAAAGCACAGCTTTTGTATAAAGCATAGCTTTATGGACGAGACTTCGTCGGACCTCACACCTTGAGTAATGGTCAAAACAGGAAAGATGCAGCAAGGTTATTAGGGGATAACGCCCCCTTAGTGTATGTCATTTCCTTTTGGATAGAGGTGGTATCATGGTATGGAGCCCAGATACTTAACCTATGTTGTTGCTGCAAACTTATTATTTTGTGGTTGTTGGTGAATCCCGGGATAAAGGTCGGTTACGACCGGGGGATGGCATACTCGTGTCAGTAGTTACCCTTCTAGGGGTAACCCGACCTTGTGTTGGCAGAGATCCGGTTAGGTTCTCGGGGCATCCTTCCAGAGGCGTACCTATGTGGCAATAGAAAGTTCCTTGGTCTGACCATTTGTTGGAAATCCAAAGAAACAATACGAGCCTTGTACGGTTTTAGCTGTAGAACCTGCCATCTAATATAGTAGCTATAGTAGGCATACTATAATGGTACCTATGCTGGCTAAGATTAATATTGTACTTTCGAAATGGTTTTCCACATTTGCACTTATAGTAATAATAAGAAAAGAAATTCTCTGCGTAGTAAGCATCTTTGACTATCATAAGGAAAAATCACCTCCAAGTTCTGCGTTTGCATTGTGTGTGTGGCGGGAGGCCTTATGGTAGTTACATTTTCCAAAAGCATTGCGGGTCTATTTTAAAATATTTCTTTGTTGATTTTTAAAGATAAATTCTTTTAAGTTCTCACACCAGTCTCATGACTGACCTGGAGTTTTATTGTTCTCTTCCTAAACTCTGGGTGCCCATCATTTTCCACACGGGCAGTCTAGAGTCAGGTGTTTGCGTCAAAATTGGGCACAACACTCTTCGGGAGTCGTTGAAGAGATAATAGTCAAGAATGCAAGTTCAAAACAGATATTATCTAACAAAAACTCCAATCAACAGTAAGGAAAATGCGTAGACAATCGATTTATAGTGGTTCGGCGTGTTGCCTACGTCCACTGTGAAGTTTTTTGATATTTTATTGATTCTCTTTCAATGTTTACAAGTTGTTACAGCGATCAACAGCAAGTTACAACTGAAAATTCGAAATTAACAATCAAATTATGATATAGGATGATGGAGATCTTGATCCGGCAGAGTCTGGACGTCTCAGAGTCAGAAGATCCAGAAGATCCCTTTTCTGCTGGCCCTGGAGCTCTATTTATAGGCGTAGGCTGCTGATATTTCGTTGAAAACTCGGGAGACCACGTCTGGCACGTGAGGGGGCCCACATGCACGGTCTCAGGAAGTTTGGGCCCACTTTGGCATCGGTTCGAACTCCATTCGAACCGATCAAGAATTCATCCAATCGAGGTGAAATTTGGCGTGGACATTCTTCAACATGTACGCAAGCTTCAGTGAAAATTTCGTGGCATTTGGACCAATAGATTAGGAGATATGATGGATTCGAAATTGGGTTTTTGGCATAGCTGTCTGGTTCGAATCCATGTATTCGAAACGATGGTTTCGAATCCATCATGGCACGCGGCTTCGTGGTGACGTGGAGCACAAACTTCGAATCGATCCGGACTTCACTCCGTGTTGACCGCTTCGACTCCATGTATCTCGGCGCATTCGAACCGATGGAAGACACGTCATCGTGTTTGGTTGACCCAGTGGGTTCGAACGAAGTTACACAGGATGGGTTCGAAGATGGTATCACAGATGGGTTCGAAGAAGGCCTCTGTGATGGGTTCGAACTTGTGTTCCTTGGATGCACATGAGCTCTGCAACCCCTCCATGGATACGGGGCACATGGATTCGAACACGATAGAGTCGAAGGTAATGGAGTCGAAGGTGAGGCGCTTTGATGGTTTCGAAACCGATGGGTTCGATGTCCTTCGGGTTGAAGGTGATGGTTTCGAGTGGTGCATGATGATGGGTTCGAAGACACCCATCATAGTGGGTTCGAAACCAGCATGTTCCCTCCAAGTTGAACCGATCATAGCTTGAGCATGCGAACTCAGATTGACTTGAAATTTGAAATGCTGACTCCTGTGGTCTTTCTCGCCGTATCCTATCAATTGTAGCTCAATCTGGACTCGGATAAAATTCAGTGATATCCATGGCGAAAGGAAGTACGATCAACCTCTGAGGCGAACTGTCCTTCGTTTTCGATCGATCTTTTGGTATCGCGGCTTTGCCGAAAAGCGGGATAACATTTTGCCCCCCAAAGTACGTCTTGTGGGAACATGACGTGCTTTGAATAACTGCCATTTCTCTCTGAACAGTCATTGCTTTCCTTTTTTTTTGTCGAAACTCGTATGTTGTACTGCCGTAACCTTGCGTTGATATGGTTGATTGCTGTATAATAGCGCTTAGCCGTTAGCTGTCGCATTTGTAACAGGATGAGTGTTTGATCCCTGTGAATATTCAAAATCGAATGTTAGTCCGACATGTATGCGCATATGTTAATTTGACCCTTGTTAACGTCGTGCGTCCACGAGTCGTTGTCAGTTTGGTTTGCTATAGAATTTCGTATCGATTCTCTCCTGAGCCGATTTTGAAATTTGAATTGAGACAACGCTTGGTGGTTGTTTTGAAAGGTTCCTTCGTATCGATCCTCTCCTGAACCGATGTAGAAGGTTAAAGGGATCGAATTTGTATTGCGCGAGCGTAATGTTTCGAACCGATGCATTCGAGCGTTGATGGGTTCGAAATCCACGTTTGTACGGACGCGGTACGCTTGCTGCTATGATGGATTCGAAATTGACATTCGAACCGGTCTGAAAGGATGGAGTATACTTGTGTTGTGATGGGTTCGAAATAGACATTCGAACCGATGCGAAGGGATGGTTTCGAGACTTTTGTTCGTGGCAGTGGTCCGTGTGCTTCACACGATGGAGCCTCAAACGTATGGGTTCGAAAGTGGATTTCGAACCGGTTCTGCATTCTGACCTGTTGTAATCGGTCAAGTCTACCGGCACGCGAATCGACCCAGTCATCTCCAACCCCCCATATATATAGCAAAGACCTCGGCATTTTTTCACTTTTTACTTTTACTCTCGCTTGCTTTTTACTGTGCTCTTCATCGTTTCGGAGCTCCAAAAGAGAAAGCACTGTGTCGCGCTTTCGAATCACTCAAGATCCGAATCTTCAATTTCTCGAATTCATCATTCAAACTAGGTAATTAGCCTCGGATTCAAACGGCGAAGTTATTTCGAACCCGTTTCTTTTTATCGATTGTGTAGCCTCGAGATTGTCAGAACCATATCTGGTTTGGGAGGGATTCGAACCGATGCGTGGGCTTGAGTTCGAATCGGTGATGGTGGCGTCTTTTTATTGGATTTCGAATCGATCCTTGGAATGTCCTTGTTGGGATGCGCAGTTCGCACCGACTGAGGGATTCGAGGGGTCCATTCGAACCGATGGGTTCGAACCCATAGGCTATCGTTTCGAAGTCCACAACTTCGTATCGATACGAAGTGGATCGGTTCGAACGTGAATGATGTGGAGTTGAGGTTTCCTTATCGGTTCGAACTTGTCATCTGTTTGTCGGTTCGAAGCGCGTTAGGATGGGTTCGAACGCATGGGTTCGAAGCGACGTCAGGATGGGTTCGAACGTATGGGTTCGAAGCGACGTCAGGATGGGTTCGAAAGAAGAGATGTTCGGTTGGGATCGGGCGAAGTCCTTGTGATGGTGTCAAACCCTATATGATGGATACCAAAATTTGAAATTTTCCAAGCATAACTCCGACGAGCTTCATTCCTGCATATTTGGACTTGAATATTAAACTGCATACATGACTACCTTTTGAAGCTCGTCGATGGAACTATAACAACTTCTACCCGAACCAATTTCCATCATGGAAACGGATTGGTGATGACGGTCAGCGATGACGGTCATTATAGCTGGACTCCGTAGCCTTGCCGTTTGCATATTTCTTTAACTCTGCAACATTTATTCAAGTAATGCATGTCACTGCACAACACACACTCATACACGCTACACTGGGGAACGCACGGGTTTTTGTCGTCTAACGATGGTTTCTCGTGAGTTAGCTAGTCATGGAATCGTCAAGTTCACAGCAGCAGGAGACTCAAGTTACAGTCTCTCCGAGGCTAGAGATTTCGGATATTGATCCTGAGATTATTGGTCCAGCCCCGGATGAACTTCCCGATGCGTCGTTCATTGCCAATCCATCAGATTCCGCTCCGTCCAATATCTCTGAAGACATGTTTGGGAGAATATGTTTGAGACACGGCCTGTCGCTGGATGATGTGCTACTGCCGGGGTCGAATGATAGACCGCATAATCCGCCGGAGGGATATACGGCATTTAACCGCCACGCGTGCGCGGCCGGGACACTTCCTCCGTTCAACGAGTATATAAGGGGAGTATTGTCGTTTTTGAGGATCGCCCCATCTCAGCTGCACCCGAACGGATATGCGTCGACCAATAGCTTGTTCATTGCATTTATGGAATATCTTCATCGACCACCGCTCCCAATCAAGATCAGATACTTGTTCAATTTCAAAACTCGGGGTGATTATCCCTCCTTCACATTCCTGGAAGCAGTGAGAAATTGCCAAGTGGTTACTGGGTCTTGGACCAGGTTGAGCTATTATAGGGCAGAATGGTTTTATGTCAGATGTCCTCCTGGATTTGCCCGACGATGGCTATTCAGACGTGAGTATAGCTGAGTTCGTAAATAATTACTATGGCAATTGCAGCCGAAGTGGAACTTATATTTTATTCTTTTTTACAGCGGTGATCCAGCGACCTGAGGCCGAGCACTTTAGGGAGATGGTGCGAGTGCTTCGAGAAGTCCCGGGTGGAGATAGGGATATCGATGTGTTATTGACGGATAGGAATCTCCGAGCCTGCGGTTTGATCGAACAAGGGCAGAGCATAAGCTTCGAGGTGGCACTAAGGGTCGTCTCGAAAAAACGAGTCAAGCACAAGAAACCCAGAGTTACTACAGCTGAGGAAGCTAACTCTGAAAGAACCCACACCGATGATGAACCGCTGACCGGGCCTACGGACGTAGTTCCGGATGTCGCGGAGCAGAGAAAAGGCAAGGCGGCCATGGTTAAGTCAAGTAAGAATGGGAGATGGAAATCAGTTGTCACGGCTCGTTCTGCTCCCGGAGTTAGAATCTCGGAGACGTCTCCTCCGAGAACTGAAAATCTTTTTGAAGGGCTTGCCGATCTTCCAATCCCGGACGATGTGTCTTTTCAACATGATGCCAGGTTGGAGGAATTCCATCGCACTCTAGAGTTGAACGAGCCTCTTATTACTAGCGAGGTCGACACTTCCGGTTGGTCGGGGGGAATGCATATTCATACACATTTCACGACACTGCATAACCTTTGACTGTAAACTACCTGTTTTGAAAGGTGATTAATTCTATCTTATTTTGCTTCGCAGATATCATGTCTAAGCGTGGTTCAATGCTTGGGAGTCTTCGACATGCCCGCAAGCCTTCATATTATGACTCGCGCAGACGAGAGGGGGATAGAGGTTATGATCAGGGGCGGTCTGGGCATTATGACCAGGGACGTTCTGGGTATTCTAGTCACGAGAGACATGACACGGACAGGGGCTATAAGCGTCGATCGCAGTCGCGTACCCCTCCTCCTTCCAGAGATCCCGTACAACCTCCTGCTCATGTCCCTCATCCTTCCGAGTCTTCTCGATATATGTCGGTTTCTCAACCTTCCCGATCCGAGGCGATGACCCCGATAGTCGCAGAGAAGCCTCCTACAGAGATCTCGGGAGAAGGGGCAATTATGCGCAACTAAAGAGGGAGTTCCCGAATATTTGTTTCGATAACTACGTCTTTCCTTCGAACTTGAAAAGAATCCCGCCGGAGGCCGAGCGGTTAGCGCTCGACTATGTGCATGACTTTTACACCCAATACAAGGCATGGTATAGGGCGGCCGACAAGGCATCGGCGTTGGCCTTCGAACGAGCGGCTACCATTGAAAAGCTTCAAACCGAGCTGGCTCAAAGAGACCGCATCATACAAGTGCTGAATACTGAGGCTAAATCGTCTCGAAAATCAGAGATGGAGGCTCTTACAAAGGTCGACGAAGCTCAAGCAGCCATGGATAGAATGAAAAAGGAGCACTATGTTACGGTGGAAGACATGGGCCACCGGAACACTGTCGTCACTGCTGAGCGGGATGCGGCGTTAAAAGAACTTAATGAGCTCAAGGCCAAATTTGCCGAGATTATTAAAGATAGAGATGACGTGCATAACACGGCGCAAGAAGCCTGCGAGCAAGCCGTAGTGCTTCGCACTGAAAGAGATGTGGCCGTGGCCAAAGTTCAGGCGGTCGAAGCAAAGGTGGAGGAGAAGGTTCAACATGCAAAGGCCAGGCTAGAGGCCGATATCGAAGATTTGCTCATAACTTACAATGCCAATGTGTTGAAGCACAGAAACTTGGCCTGGCTTCAAGATTATTCAGTTCACCTTCGTAGCGCCTGGGACCGATTGGTTGAGGAGGAAGAGGAAGCGCACCCAGGTGAAGCGGTCGATCGATTCGAACTTGAGAATCGGCTGCTCACAGACGATGAGAAGAAGGTTCTTCATGACGCTATCATTGCTCATGAGAAGGAAATGATCGGTGGTCGTTCCCTGGAAGTCGGAGAGGGGTCAGGTGTTGAGCACCATTCTGCTGTTACTGAAGTCACCACACCATCTTCGTCGGTGTCTGTATCTGCGGTCGGTTTGCAACCTGTTCCTGCTTACGACCCGGAACAGCCGCGCTTATCTCCTATTCATGAGCGTACTACCGAGGCCGTTCAGCCGTCTGCGAGCCAAACTGGGGAAGGTATTCCGAAGTTATCTCAAGCATTTTCTGAATAGAGTGTTTGTTTTGTAGCAGTTTTTAATAACTTCTTATTTTTTGCCTAGTGACTGGAGTTGCGCCGACTGTTCTGGCTCAAGAATCAAGCAGAGGAGATAAGGCCATCGCTACCGAGACTACTGTTGTAACCGCGGTATCTGTTGAGACGGTGCAGGGGGGATCCTTATCTGCTGACGAACAAATGGTGAGCGAACTGCTCGGTGAGCAGGGTGGTTCTTTCTCTGACCTGCCATTTATCATCGTTAGTAGCCTCCCGCCGTCCTCAAGTTCTTCGATGCAGGCCGTAGATGCCCCCAGCCAAGCCCAGGCGACTCGTGATGAGGAAATTTTGGCTGAGATCAATGCCGAAACAGAGGCTGCGGGGCATAGCGGTACCGTCGGTGGCAGCACGGCGGCGCAGAGTCTAGCACCTGCTACGGTAGCGCCATCGGGTGGCACTGTCTCAACTTCCGTTACGGATCCGGTCCCCCCTGCTCCTCCGGCAGGAAGCCTCCATGCAGACTCAAGCTCCGAGGAGGATATTGACATCATGCCTCCAGCCGAAGAGCCACCGCCGGAGAGGAGACATTCAAAACGAAGAATTTCTGTCCCTAGTGACACTGATGATGTACCACTAGTAAGAAGGACGAAAAAGAAGAAATAAATCGGCTTCTCAAGTAGGTGTTTTGGTAGACAAGTGCTTGTTTTTTGCTTTTTGTTAGTAAGCCGTGTATAGATGCAGGTTCGGCCCCTGCTAGTAGGGGTCGTTTTCTAGGAGAACTTATTTGTACGTAAGTCCTTATTTTAGTTAGTTGAAATAAACTTCAGTTTCTTTGTTTCAACTCTTGTTTTATTTGTGCTTAAGTACTTGCAGTGTCTTGTTTTCGGTCCGGTGTACTTGTGGTGTTTTTATCGTTTAAGTAGAGTTCGTCTCATTTGCCAAGTCTGAAGATCTTGGTCACACGTTGTGATTGATGAATGAGTTGAACTTCGGACGTTGTATCACTTCGGTTAGTGATTAATATTTAGCTTTCGTGCCCTCCAGTTTTGGGGAACAACACTTGTATTTATGGTGGTTGGTCGCACTTGTTGCAAGTCTTGAGCACACGTCCGCATTCCGGGGACTTAGAATAATTTTAGATCGATAACCTGGTTTGCATTCCAGGAATTTGAGAGTTATTGATGCTTGTAACACGGTTCGCGCTCCGGGAACTTGGGAATGATGTTCGCATTCCAACTTGCACTCTACTAACTCGGAGTTAGTATTAACACTTTAGTTCGCACTACGGGAACTTTGACTTGGTGTTTGTGCTCCAATTCACATGCCGGGAACTTGGATAAAACATGTATGTTTGGGTTCGTACTTCAGGAACCCGGAATTGACGTTTATACTCCAACTCGCACTTCGGGAATCTGGAGTTTGCATGGATGCTTCGGTTCGCGCTCCGGGAACCCGTAACTTATGTTTATACCCCAATTCATGTTTTGGGGATCATGGAGTTGGTGTTGATACTTCGGTTCGCACTCCGGGAACTTTGAATTGATGTTTATACTCCAATTCACACTCTGGGAATTTGGAGTCCGCATTGATGGGTTGGTTCGCGCAGTGGGAACGAATTATTGAATGTTTATACTCCAATTCGCGCTCCGAGAATTTGGAGCCCGTTCGCGCTCTGGGAACGAATTGTTAAATGTTTATACTCCAATTCGCGCTGTGGGAAGTTGGAGTCCGTTCGCACTCCGGGAACGGATTGTTAAGTGTTTATACTCCAATTCGCGCTTCGGGAATTTGGAGTCCGTTCGCACTCTGGGAACGAATTATTGAATGTTTATACTCCAATTCGCGCTGTGGGAAGTTGGAGTCCGTTCGCACTCCGGGAACGAATTGTTAAGTGTTTATACTCCAATTCGCGCTCCGAGAATTTGGAGTCCGTTCGCACTCTGGGAACGAATTGTTAAATGTTTATACTCCAATTCGCGCTGAGGGAATTTGGAGTCCGTTCGCACTCCGGGAACGAATTGTTAAATGTTTATACTCCAATTCGCGCTCCGGGAATTTGGAGTCCGTTCGCACTCTGGGAACGAATTGTTAAATGTTTATACTCCAATTCGCGCTCTGGGAATTTGGAGTCCGTTCGCACTCTGGGAACGAATTATGGAATGGACTGTCGTGTGTTGGTCCAGTTCAGCCTTCGATGTGTTGGCTTGCCCCCGAGCTGGGGTTTCACTTAGTGAGTGGCCGGTTGTAACGCAGTCACTCGCTATTTGAATAAATTCCATTGTTCGATGGAACTTAGCTCTTCGTGTGTCGTGATTGTTGAATGTTGTATTCGGTGAATCACAGCTTTAGCTTGAAGAGATAGCATTTTATTTGCTGAAATGAGAAAATGTGGCAAAGTCAGTGCCTTATTACAAATTCAAAATTCAGAACGTAAAAGAAATTGTAAAGTATTCATGGATTGAAGGAGCCTGTCATGTGTGACAGTGACGAGATTCTTCGTCGTTCCAGACTTCTGAATGAGTGGGCCCGCCACTGATGGCGTTTATCACCAATCTCCCACGGGGACAAGTCGAGTCTTCCTGCCTCGGTCGATTGGGTTCACTGATTGGATTGGATGGGCCCGCATCTCTGGGCTGCGGTGTCCGCACAAACTGTTCCAGTTTCCCTTCCCTGACCAGTTTTTCAACAAGATCCTGTAGGTGACGACACTCGTTCGTATCGTGCCCGTAGCCTTCATGGAACCTGCAAAATTTTCCCGTCTGGGTTTGTCTCTCTGACGACGGTCTTGGAGCAGGTTTTTCATATTGAATCGCATTACGGGTCCGCAAATACAAGTCCTCCAATGAAATATTCAAAGGAGTATAACTGTCGAACTTTGGATTTTTGCGCTGCGGACCGCGATTTTGATCTTTTTTTTAAGTAGATTCACGCTCTCTCTTCGCCGAGCTTGTTTATTTTTAATGTTCAACTGAAATTTTCCGGAGCTCTCACCGGATTGTTTTATTGCAACATTGCTTTGGGTTCCTTCCGCATTTGGTCCTGCGTCAGTTTGCTTCCTAGACTGTTTCGCGTCTTCCCGTCTCAGGAATTGAGCTGCTTTGGCATGGAAATGGTCCAATGACGCAGGTGGTTTCCCAGCTAGCCAATTGCCAAATTCAGAATCGGGGTCGATCCCCTTAGTTAACGCCATAAGGATGGAGTTATCGTTTGGATTACTAATCTCTGCACATGCAGTATGGAATCTTTCTAAGTAGTGTCTGAGTGTCTCTCCGGGAGCTTGTGTGACACTAGATACAGTGTTGACATCTTTCGGCCTCGTGACGTGCATGCGGAATTGCTCAACGAATTTTGTGGCCAGCTGATCGAATGAGGAGATGGATCGAGGAGGCAATCGGGTGAACCACATGGTGGCGATGCCCCCCAAGGATATGGGGAAACTACGACATTTCACAGCGTCGTCGGCTCTGGCAGCAGTCATCGACCATTCATATTTTAGAATATGTTGGTTGGGATCGGAGTTTCCCTCATACATGGGCAGAGTGGGCATTCGGAACCGCCGTGGGGGTTCAGCATTAAGAATGTCGTCCGTAAAGGGAGTGTGACTTCGGGAAACTCCCCAATCGTCGTTTGTGAACCCCTGACTCTCACGGATCATCTGACGTATCATAGTTGAAAGATCCGGCATTTGCGCCGGAGTATGGTCACGTTCCATACTTTGGGTTTGAACCGGATATCGTTGACGGTTCACATCTTGCCTTCTCGGCTCATAGTCCTCTGGGACGTACGGTTCAGGAGTACGGCCGCTATGACGACGGTCTAGGTCCGACTGGTCTTGAGCGTCGACCCCTGGTTGAGCCGCAACGCTAGTGGTGCGGTATTCTGCGGCATGATGAGGAACAGCGCCTCCTCGGGAGGAAGGTCCGGTTTGGAAGCTGGCCGACGGACCAACTCGTATTTGTCCAACGGTCAATGTTGGTTGGTTTCCAGCGGGTGGCATACGACTCCCATCTAACCGGGGTCGTGGAGGTCGGTTATGATAATCAGAAGATGAAGAACTTTCGCTGGAAGAGCGAGAAGCTCGATCTCTTATGGATCTTTTTCGTTTTTGGCGATCCAGCTTGTTGATTAGCTCAGCGTTAGCGCGTAGCTGTTCTTCTAGTTGTCGCCGACTCTGGGTCAGCTCTTGAAGTAACAACTGCAATTCTTGTCGGGTAACCGGACCCGACGGTTCTGAGTGCCCAGCGGCATCTTGATTAGGTGGAGGTAGAGGGGCAGGATTCTGTCTATCCTGTTCTTCTTGATTGACGGCGTTTGAGGTGGTTCTTGTGCTAACCATCTTTAGAGTTGACTTCCTTTCCTAGACTTTATGCAAATCTGAATAGAAGGATAGGAAGTTGGATTTAACGATCTGGATCTCTCTCTTAGATTTATTCAATCCGGTATCGATGACAGATCCAACGAGCAGGAGAAAATCTGGGATTTCTCAGTGAAAGCACCAAAGTGTTTGCGTCAAAATTGGGCACAACACTCTTCGGGAGTCGTTGAAGAGATAATAGTCAAGAATGCAAGTTCAAAACAAATATTATCTAACAAAAACTCCAATCAACAGTAAGGAAAATGCGTAGACAATCGATTTATAGTGGTTCGGCGTGTTGCCTACGTCCACTGTGAAGTTTTTTGATATTTTATTGATTCTCTTTCAATGTTTACAAGTTGTTACAGCGATCAACAGCAAGTTACAACTGGAAATTCGAAATCAACAATCAAATTATGATATAGGATGATGGAGATCTTGATCCGGCAGAGTCTGGACGTCTCAGAGTCAGAAGATCCAGAAGATCCCTTTTCTGCTGGCCCTGGAGCTCTATTTATAGGCGTAGGCTGCTGATATTTCGCTGAAAACTTGGGAGACCACGTCTGGCACGTGAGGGGGCCTACATGCACGGTCTCAGGAAGTTTGGGCCCACTTTAGCATCGGTTCGAACTCCATTCGAACCGATCAAGAATTCATCCAATCGAGGTGAAATTTGGCGTGGACATTCTTCAACATGTACGCAAGCTTCAGTGGAAATTTCGTGGCATTTGGACCAATAGATTAGGAGATATGATGGATTCGAAATTGGGTTTTTGGCATAGCTGTCTGGTTCGAATCCATGTATTCGAAACGATGGTTTCGAATCCATCATGGCACGCGGCTTCGTGGTGACGTGGAGCGCAAACTTCGAATCGATCCGGACTTCACTCCGTGTTGACCGCTTCGACTCCATGTATCTCGGCGCATTCGAACCGATGGAAGACACGTCATCGTGTTTGGTTGACCCAGTGGGTTCGAACGAAGTTACACAGGATGGGTTCGAAGATGGTATCACAGATGGGTTCGAAGAAGGCCTCTGTGATGGGTTCGAACTTGTGCTCCTTGGATGCACATGAGCTCTGCAACCCCTCCATGGATACGGGGCACATGGATTCGAACACGATAGAGTCGAAGGTAATGGAGTCGAAGGTGAGGCGCTTTGATGGTTTCGAAACCGATGGGTTCGATGTCCTTCGGGTTGAAGGTGATGGTTTCGAGTGGTGCATGATGATGGGTTCGAAGACACCCATCATAGTGGGTTCGAAACCAGCATGTTCCCTCCAAGTTGAACCGATCATAGCTTGAGCATGCGAACTCGGATTGACTTGAAATTTGAAATGCTGACTCCTGTGGTCTTTCTCGCCGTGTCCTATCAATTGTAGCTCAATCTGGACTTAGATAAAATTCAGTGATATCCATGGCGAAAGGAAGTACGATCAACCTCTGAGGCGAACTGTCCTTCGTTTTCGATCGATCTTTTAGTATCGCGGCTTTGCCGAAAAGCGGGATAACATCAGGTTATCAGGTCATTCTGGAATTCAGGAGTTGCTGTAGAGATTTGAAGGCAGGCTGGATGGCTTGACGTATCAACTAGTATATAGTATTTCTTTTCCGCTGTTTTTTGTTGTAAACTCTGATAATGTAATGTGATGGAATGTATAAAATGTACAGTTCTTTGGATTTAAAGATTATTCATTTATCTATTATATGTTGTTCCGCTGCGATTGTGAGATTCTGATATTGTTCTGTTGCTTTTCTTTCTTTCTTCTTCTATCTTCTACCTCTTCTTTAACCCTAACGGTACGGTTTTCCGGCCTTCGATTGCTCGGCAGTTGATACAGTGGACGTATTAATGTCGACTTTCGAGCGTTGAAAAATCCCGAACGTTATACAAATGATTCTGTATGAGGTATTAATGTAGCCCTATCTCTCTCGAGTCAGCTTGATATGACTAAACAGGAGCTATACTTGGGCCAAGTGAGGTCGCACCTCCGATTGGACATGATTCTTCAATACCATATATGTGGCTTTGTGATTGATTTGGTGGCCACCCTCGATTTTGATTTTAAGAGTGTGTTCCGAGGTGGGCAGTAGTAGCTGCTATGCATTAACACCAGCCCAGTTCTACAAACGGTAGTATCTTAACCTAGGAATTGCCTCATGTGCCTTGTCACATGGCTTAACGTTCCCACTACGAGTTTAGTTTGTACCATACCTATGGAGTGCTCATTGAGTAAACCATCGGTTTGGTGGAGCTTACAGTATCTGTATAGACTATGAGAATATATAAAAATATGTTAAGGGGATACGGGTAACTCCTTAATGCTATTTTAATACGTTACTTTATTGATAGACATATTATAATAGTGTATATTACTACATAGTAAATAGTTTAATGGATCGTTAGAAGATGGTAATCCCGAACATCTCTTAAGTCATTGCGCGCATGTTAAACACTGGATAGGAGACGTAAAACACTATGAACATCTCTAAAATCGTTGCACTCATATTTATTTATTGTTGATTTAACTTACATAAAATCTTTTATTTCCGACTCGATTGTTTTGTCTTTTCATTACGCTTGGGTCAGTCTGAGCTTTTCAATGTATTGAAGACTATTTTTTGGAGGACAAAGACGAAGACTCAGTATATTATTACCATTTATTATATCTATTACACTGAATCATGTTGCTCCACGGCATTATTTATTTATTCCTTCTGTATATATAACTCTAATCGTATTGTATAGTGTAATCGAATGTATTTGTAAAATAGCTTCATGAACTGTTTATTTGATTATTATATTTTGTCATTCCGTTGTAAGATTCTGTTTTGCTTTTCTTTCTTTTCTCTTCTTTTCTTATTTACCCCATAACAATCATCCCTTTTGAATGGTTTGAAATCGACATATGTCGTTTATTGTCGTTTTAAATCGTCCAAAAGGGTAAGTCGTTACAGCTGCGACTTTGAACTGAGATCTCGACGAATCCGAGACGTAATAGCATAATTCAACAATTAGATGTGTAGATCTCATCGAGATCTACGATTTTTCTTTTGGAAGTTTTTGATTTTGATGAATAGATGAAGAAAAATCGAAGAAGGAAGGTGGTGAATTTTCGGCCATTAAAATCTAATAAGAGACGCGGCCGATTTTCGTATGTTAGGGTTTGACTAAACGAATAGGGCCTTGTATAAGTTTTGACAAAATTGACACGTGAAATTTTCGAACTCCAAACGAAGTGTTCCGCCTGTCGTTTCTAATGTTTTACCCCATTCCAAACACAATTGAACTAGTTTCAAGGTCTATTCGATCGTATGTAGAAGACAGCTTTTCAAAATCAGTTAATCTTAACTAAATTCCATTAATTAATTTTGACATAGTTCAAGCTCGCACGGTCAAACGATATGTCCGATCGCTTTGAAACTTGAAATCCTATAATAATTCACTATTACAGACTGATAAAACTAATTTCACCGATATCCGAGATAGTGGCCAAAATAGCTATTTTTACTCGTTAATTAAAATATAAATTTCTAATATCTATTTATTCACTTTTAAATCTAATTTTAAATGTTAACAATCTTCATTCTTATTTGAATAAAATTTAAATCAACTTCCGATATCATTTTCAATCATATTAAATCCAGAGTTCATTTTCTTAAATAATTCCAATATTAAATTTAAACAATTTAATTATGCAATAAATTACACTAATAAATCATAAAATTTCAATTGAATTTTAATTATCAACAATTATTCTATTTTCATCTAAATGATTCAACATTTATTATTCAAGTCCAGTTATTGCTTATACACACATTAATAGCTAAAATTTCATTTCAATAGTTGTTATTGCCAAAATCTTCGAAATTGGTTATTGCAAAATTTATTCAAGTTCATATCAAATAAATTAAAGAAATAAAACATTAATTTTTTATTCTAAACATTTTTATTCAATAATAAAATTAAATTTAATAATTTAAAATAGTTAAAAATATGGGTCATTATATTCTCTCCACTCAAAACTTTTCGTCCTGGAAAAGGGGTTAAGTAGAGAAATTAACACACGATATATTTCATTCAAAATAATATAAACGTATCATTTACAAAACCTTTACTATGCTCTTGCTATGCCAGCCCAATATCGGTTTTACAGAAATTACAACTTAGTTATAAAAATTCTAAAACCTCAAAAAATTTCTACCACCCGGATTTACGAAAATTTCAACAGAGTCTCCTTTGCGCGGCACGATCAGAATTTTTTTAAAATACAATATATAATCCAAAAATATATCAAATATTTAAAATATACATCCCATCTCAATGATGAGGCATCCTATAGGGAAAAATATAAAAATGGATTACATAATCTAAGATACGTACCTTATTATTAATAATACGAGCGAGTTCGCTCATATTAAGCAGGCAAAAGCAAAATAAATCTGTATATATGTCCAAACGTCTTCATATCTACCTATCTTAACTCAATTTAAAACAATAATCACTTATAAGAAGGTATAAAACATGTATGAGTTAAATAGAACCATATAACATGATTTTGAATCCAAATCATAAGCACAAGTATAAATACACAACATACAACAGTCATATGCAATCAAAACGACAATAACAATGTTTTGCAACAAAAGAAACCATCTAGCTACCAATATTCATACAATTAAACCAGTTAATTCATAATTATGTGAATTTTACATTATCCAATGTCAGTATTTAATTTATACACTTCATTTTTTATTAACATCCAACTTTTATTAACATTTAATTGGTTTACTTCCAATTTATTTGCGTCTATTTCATTCACATTCAATTTGTTAAATTCCAATTGTTTCACTTTTTGTTTAGCATATTTCATATAATTTCATTACTGAACAATTTTATAAAGTTATTCCATTTAACCTTGTTTGAGTTAAATTTTATTTTATTACCACCTGATATATTCTTTTTAATACTAATATCATTTATAAAGCATTTAAGTTTATTATGAACATTATATATAACAATACTCATGTTTATTATTATCAGTTCATATCTTAAGTTCATATTAATTCATTGATTCACTTCATTATTAATTTCATTTTTTCAAATTCATATTAATAATTTATTTTTATCACTATCAATTTTATTCAACTTCTCTTAAGTTAACTACCATTTTTATAGTTTATCTCATTAATTCATTTCATATTCAATTAGTTACCATTTAATTTTTATTAAAACTCATTCTCCTTACATTTAAATTATTTATGCCTAATTTTAAATTAAATTCAATTACTCGTTTTTAATTTTTCTTATGCTCATTTATTTTTATTCAATTTCTTTCACAATTCAAATTGCATTTCATTTTATAATTCAAGTTGTATTCATTCTATTAAATCATTTTATAGCTTAAGTGGAATTAATTCACTTTACTAATTTATCTAGCTATATTCAAATCCAACTCAACTCATCTAATCTTTATAAAGCTAAATTTTATTTTAATTAATCCATTGCACATTTTATTTAACTCTATTTTAAAAAAAATCTTCTTATCATTCACATTCAAAAAATTTGAAATTTGTTTTTAGCTTAATATTACTCAAAACTATAAGTTATACAACTTTGATTCACTTAAAATTTCATTTCATTATTTTATTTAATTTATTTCAAATACGATTCACTTTCATTTAAGCTTTCTTGAGTTAACTTCATTTTATTTACTTCATTTCATCAACTAAATTTATTTAACATTTCTTAGGTTAATTCCTTCCATTTCATATCTCGAATTCAAAATTTTATTTTGTTTGCTTAACCAAAATATTCAACCATTTAAAATTCAGTTTTACTTCCCTGTTCAAATTTATAAGTTATAAACTTATTTTTTTTTAATATATAGTATTTCAATGTATAAGTTCAAAACTATTTTCATGTATTTATCAAATCTTACATGGAATATATTTCATAAATAAAACTTGTTTTAACTGGAAGTAAATTTCTTTTGATAGCGATTCTCACTTAGAAACTCTAAAATGAATACTGTCGATGTTGCGGTCATCCTTAGAATTATTTCCTAGAGACTAAAGAGAGTTCAATGCTTTTATTTCTTTTTCAAAATATATTTCTATTCAAGACACTTTCAGATAATATTACTATTAATTTTGAAGGCTTTGAACACAAATTTGAGAGCAACGGGTTTTCAAATTTTAAAATTCTCAGCTTTTAAATTCTTTCTATTTATAAGCTATATTACAAATATACTTATACAAATTTCATTACCTTGTTACCAGAACATTTCAGTAATTCACAACTTTGTTATTTTAAACAATTCCTTTTGTAATTGATTTCAACTCAATTTAATTATCGAACACTTCGTGAAATGGAGTTCACAAAGCATTCGTTTTAATTTTAATTCAACCAAAAATCGATGATGACTAAATATTTTCATCTACAAACAACAACATTTATTAAAATTATCATTTATATAAAATATAATTTTGGTAAAATTATTTCATTTACCCTATTTTAAAATAAAAATTATGTCGACTTGTTTCGTTTAAGTGTTTAGAAACTCCTATCGCCATGCACCGACCACAATTCATAAAAAACTCATCGGATAAGTAAACATAATACAAAACATTTTATAACACTAACAAGTACGTGCTCTCATATATATAGACACATACGCACATAAACACTCTCAAATAACTCATTCTAGTGTATTACTAGCCTATCTCTAATGAGTCAAATCCCATAAAGCTAAGGTTATCACTAAACCAAAGCTCTGATACCAACTGTGACGACCCACCTTTCAGAAGGTTTAAATCGATAATAATCCACACATGTCCAACTTAAACAATCTGAAACATAGATAATCAATGAGGTTAATTAAGAAAAATAAGAAAGGAAGAAGAAAACAACATAGAATCTCGCAGCAGAATGAAAAAATATAATAATCAAATAAACAATTCATGAAGTTGTTTACTATACATTTGATTAGAATTTATACTACATTTATCGGAGTTATTTATAAAATAGAAACAAAATATAATGTAGTAGAACAACATAATGCTAGGAATAATATTATTATTAATAATATACCAAATCTTTGTCTTCGTCCTTCGAAGAATAATCTTCAATGTGCTGAAAAACTCAAGACTAACAAGAGCGTAATGAAAAACAAAAACACTCGAGTCACGACTAAAATATCCTTATATGAGTTAAATCGATATCACATAACAGGAGTGTAATAGCATCAAAGATATTTATGAGATTTCATATCTCCTTCCAGTGTATAACGTGTGTGCAATAACTCAAAGATGTACGGGATTTTCCAACTCTTAAGGTTTTGTCAAAATATTTATAAATAGTAGAATACACTACATATATAATGCTTAATCAGTAAAATAAATATTTTTCTTAGCGTTAAGGCTTTACATTAATCCCCCTTAATGCGTTCTTATGCATTGTCGTACAATTTGCATTTAGCACAACCAGTAGCACATCGGTAGCCAGCGATGCACTATGATAGACAATGCTAAACCAAAATCGGTAGGGTCTCATATAGGGATAAAAATATGACAAGGCACGTAAGGCAATATCCAAGGTAGGATATTACCAGTTCAGGTTGCAGGGCTGGTGGTAACGCATCGTAGCCACAATCGCCCACCGCATCCATCCATCCCATATCGAGTCAAAGAGAGGCCATCCCAAATCAAGGTGCACCAATTGAAACCAACAACAAGTGTGATAATATGGACCAAGTCTAAGAAAAATCAAAGAACGGATGTCCACGAGGGGGAGCTAGCCAGCTTGGCCCAGTCAAGCCATCTTTTTTTAGTTATTTCAGATTGGCACAAGTGCCAGGGCCTATCCATCATCCTTCTCTTTCTTCAAATCGAGAAGATGACGCCAAATCCAACTACTTCATTCTGGAGTCTCCTCCCATACACAGTTGTAAAAGTGGTTCCCATATTGACAAAGAGTATGCCACCTAAAGGCCTCGGTCTCTTTAACAACCAAACGCCTTTTACACACCGGTTGGTTCTTTTACATTTCAAAAACCATTCACACTTGAAATCAAAATATCACATTTGCTTCAAAATCAATTTCATTTCGAAATCACCATATTTACTCAAAATATACTATTTCACTTAAAAATCATTTTCACCTCATTATCCCATTTCATTTCCAAAATTGTTTCGAATTTAAATTTAGGTTATAACTTCATTATAACCCAATTCGTATTTAAATCAACGATTTAAATATACACATTCCATCCTTAACCAGTGTAACGACCCGTAAATTTTCGATAACTAAAATAGCTAATTTAAAATATTTCGTGATTTAATGTTAGAGAAAATTTTTGTAATTCGTTTGGAATAATAACAACTGGAATGAATTGCGACAATAATTATCCAAGTAATGAAAAATAAATGCTACTTAGTGAATGCCTTTGCAATCAATAGTTGAATAGGATAATAAATGTTGAATTCATTGGGTATAATAGAGGAATTGATTGATAAGTAAAATTTATTTAAAATCAAATATCAAATATTGAACAGGTAAATTGTTTTAATTAAATATTTAAAACTTATTGAGAAATTGAATAACTGTAAAATAAAAATAGTGTTCTAAATTGTGAATTGGTTTTATAAGTTGATTCTTATAAGTTCAATTTCAGTATTTCAAAAGATAATGAAATATTGGATAATCGAAATTGTTTAAATTAAATATTTGGAAATTATTGAATAATTTAATAATGGGAATTGAATAACCGTATAATGGAAATAGTTGTTCTATAATTTTAATTCGTTTCAAAAGTTAAATTTTAAGTTCGTTTTGAATATCTCAAAAGATAGTGATTTAAGAATAATCAAATTGTTTAAATTTAATATTACAAATGTTTGAATAATTAAATTTCGAATTTGATATGATTAATTTGATATTGAAATTTAATATATGAAAATAGAGTGAATAATTGAAATTTGATTTAATACAATTCAAATTGGTTTCCAAAGTGGATGTAAGTTATATTGGGATTATAATCGAGTTAATAAAATTTTAAAATTGGAATTTATTGGATAAATTGAATAACGGGTTTAATATGATTAAAAATGATTTGTAATATTTTATTTTATCATATTAAAGTTAGAATGATGTGGCAGAACTTTTAAAATCGAATTAAAAGTAAATTTGTGAAAATTGAATATTTTAATATTTAATTATCGATTGAAAAATAGCCAATTTTCGAACAGTCTCAGAATTGGACGAAACTAGTTCCATTGGATCCGTAATATTTTGTTATTATCGGATTTCAATTCTCGTAGTAATCGGAGTTTTCGTTTGACCGTGGCATTTCGAAACGCGTCGAAATTGTTTTAATATTTAATTGACGAGTTAAAATACTCATTTTTCAAACAGTCTTGGATTTCGACGAAACTAGTTTCATCAGATCTATAATGTGATATTATTGTAAGGTTTAAATTTTCGTGTCAATCGGATTTACCGTTTATCCGGGACGAGCCAAAACACATAGAAATCGGTTTAATCGATTTAATTTAAAATCGAACGTTTATTGCCATAACTCATACAGATGATCGAATTAGCTTCCGAAACCTATTCCATTGTGTCCGGAATGCGGGGTAAACCCTAGAAACGTCGGTCATCGCGCTTCGTTTGGAGTTCAGAAAAATTTTGATGAATGGTGTTTCGTAAATTTTCTATATATGCACCATTAACAATTCACTTTTGCAAAAATCTCAAGCCCTAGGGTTTCAAGGTTACAGTCGCCACTTATTTTAATCGATGGCCGAAAGTCACCAATATTCTTCCCCTCCGATCTCCTCATCCATCGACTTTCATCCAAAACTCCCAACTAGAAAAACGTAGAGAGCATCGATATCTCTCTATCCAACGGTCAAGATCGTAAAAGGAGCTGTAGATTGATCGCTAGGAGGCCGCGTTCTTCCTCGGTTCGTGCACGGTTTTCAATGTACTGTGAGGGCCGAGCTTCACTCTAACCAGGCCGAAAGTAGCACTTGAGGAGGCCGTTCAAATGGAGGTTGATGATCGCCATATAGCTCGATGATGGAGGAGTACAATTCAAACCCTAAAGGGCGGCTTGGGTTCATTTGTTCACGCGTGCGTTTTCTCACCTGGAAGATGAAGAACGAAAGGGGATGCGGCCTGGATTGCTTGATGAAAATCTACGGTCCAGATTGTTAGGTTATAAATTAATAAAACAAATTGTATTTTAAGTTGTATTTAAATTCGTATAAACTTTGAACTATCATAACTTTTTCATACAAGGTCGGAAAATTACGAAACAAGTTGCGTTGTCTTCGTTTCGTCGAGCACTACGCAATGAAACTGGATTGGAGTCGTTTGGAGCTACTGAAAATTTCGAGTAAAATTATACGCTCGTTTAATTTTATTCGAAATAAAACGCTGGAACTACATTGAATCAAAGTGAGTGTTTTATAATGCTCACAACGTACTGAATATTTTTATACTAGTTGAATTTGATATTATGAAGTGATATGAATTTTATTTGTCGTTGGTTGATAGAATTTAATTGTCATATACATTGTCATTGGAATTAACCGTCGAAAATTAAATTGACAGTAAAAAAAAATTTGAAATTGAATAGCGATTAAATTACCTGACATTGATAACTATGAAATTGCCATGAATTGTATTGTCTATTGGATGATGTATTTCGATGGATGCTATTGGTTGATATTGAATGTTTGGATGTTTAATTGCTTATATATCCTGTTATGCATACATATGAAACTACGATTTGATTTAAGTGATATATATTCATCCCTGACATTTAATTGAAATAAATAATTACTTGGCCATAGGATAGAAAATTATATACGGACACCGAATTGGCTAAATTAATAATTTTAAAAATCGTCGATTTGAAATTTATTTAAATGTTTTGATTTAAAAAGTGATAAATAGAAATCATCGAATTTATCGAAAAAATTGAGTTTGGAATGTTGAAATAAATTTTGGTTAAAAGAAATTGTTAAATAATTAAAGTGGAGACTTTGGAATTTAAAATCAGGATATGATTGAATTTCGAAAATTGATTTGTATAAAGATTTAACCTTAATTCGAGCTTTGAATATTACTAAGTAAAAGTGATATAAAAATGATATTTTGAAATCGAGCTTGGAATTGAACCATATTTGGAATTTGGATTAAAACTTGAATATTGATGGATAATTTTGTTAAGTGTTATAAATGGATATTTTTGAAAAATCAAGCTCCAAATCGATATAAATTGAAATTGAATTAATTGAAAGTGAATATAAAAATTGAATAAATTTGAAGTCAAAGTTGACGTTGATTGAATCGAAATCGAAATCGAATCGGTAGAACGGAAATTGAAATTGTTTTGAATTGGGAAGTTATAATTGAAATGGTTTGGTTTTGAAGCTGTTTTATTTTGTTTTCCAAATTACTCAGTTATATAAACCATTTTGAATACTTAAACTGTTTTAATCTATTTTAAATCTACTTAACCCGATTTAAATTATTTTAAACTAATTTATCTATTTCGAATCCATTTTAAGATTTTAAGTATTTTTAATTATTTTAATTATTTAACACTACTTTTAAACTCCTTAAAACTATTTTCTAAAATTCTAAGCTGGTCAATAGGGTGAAATGTTTACATTTAAATCTTGAATTTAAATACAAATTGGGTTAAATGAAGTTGCAACCTAAATTGAAATCCGAATTGATTTTGAAATCGAAATAAGATATTGAGACGAAAATGATTTTTGAAACGGAATCTTACATTTGAAAAGATACGATGATATTTGAAATGGATTTGATTTTTGAAGCGAATATGATTTTTTGATATCAATTATGAATCGATTTGAAATATAAAAGAGCCAACGGTGTAATAATACGTAGTTATTAAAAAGACCGGGATCGGATATGGACATACTCTCTGTCGATACCGAAAACCACTTTAATAACTATTATACGTGGAGTCTTGATCCAGAATGAAGTAGATGGTTTGGTGAACGCGTTGATTGAAGAAAGAGAACGATATTGGATGACCCCTGACATGACTAAAACAGGAGCCGCGCCGGGCCATTGAGGTTCGCCACCTCTAGCGGACACACTTCTTCGATACCATATCTATTACATTTGTGATTCGATTTGGGTGCACCCCTTGATTTGGGAGTGTTGTTTCACGGTGTTGGGGTACGTAACGACCCGTTAAATTTGATGATATTAAATGAATTAATTTAATATAATTTCTAATCTAATTTAGAATAAAATAAAAGCCTTAATATTTTATTTGAGAAAACGTAGTAATTTGGTATAGTAGTTGTAATTTAGTGTAACAATAAGATTTTATGACAATAGATTTGGATAATGTAGATTGTCACAATTTGATTTAAAGTTAAATATAAGAAACTGATATAAGGGTTGAATTAGTGAATATCAATAAAAAGATTAAGTAGAATGGAATTCATTTAATATAAAATAAATAGTGGAAGACTTACATTGGATTGTAAAATGGATAGTAACTAAATAAAAGGTGACCGCTGAATAAATCAATGCAATAAGTGTTGATAAGGAAATTTAATGAATGTTGTCAATAATAAATGGCCTTAAGATAGTAATAAAATTTGTTTTGCCTATGTAAATTTTATGTATTGATAAGCCATAATTAAATTTGAAATTTGGTAGTAAATAGGGGATAAGTTGACTAAGGCAATTTGCAATTTAATAAATGAATGCATAGTAAGTAAGAGGAAATGTATGCATAAAAATATTTTCATATATGGGATAATTACAAAAGTTTACCCATTTATCTAATGTATATAATTGAATCTAAATTTAGGGCAACATTTTGTTATTGATGGTATAAGTGAATTTGAATAAAAGATAAAAATTATGTAGATTTAACATGTATTGAGTATATAGCTAAGAAGGGCATTCGATGTAAATGAATCTAAATTAATGTGTCTAGTCAATAAAGGAGAACTTTAAGAGAATAAATATAAATGAATGTATTTGGGGAATGGAGTCCTTTTATATGTTGAATAGTATAACGTTGTTATTAAGAATGAACGTTACTTTAGTAATTATTAATATGGTAACGGAAGAGTGTATAAATTTTATAGTAACGTAAAAACGTATTGTAAGATAATAATTAAGTGTAGACTTAGAAAATATATTTATGACAACAAATTTTCCAAGTTATTTATTCTATTAGTGTTAAGTTTTATTTATGTGTAAGTTAACAATATTACAATTCAATTGAATACAGTAATTTATGCAAACAAAGGATGAACATTTGGAAGTATTACTGTAGTGATATATATATAAGAAACGGTAACTTTGTAGTTGGGGAATAATTGATTTATTTGTGAGTTGTAATCAAATAGAGTCAAATTTATTAGAATTTATTGCAATTTATGGGATTAATTGCAGTAACCTTTGAAGATTTATTCACTAAAATAATTGACGATGGAAATTATATGTAAATTTGCTTTTAGCTAATTTAAAATATCCAGAGGGCTAGAAATGACACAAATCTACTAGTTTAGAAATTTACAATAAAAAGTGGTAAATAATTTTTCTAAATATTTAGATAGTAGGAAGATGTAGATTTAGATGGAATTTATTATTTAACTATTTCATAAGTTGAGATCTAAGTTTAGAATTGAGATTTTTAATGAATAGATATTGAGCCAATGTTAGTTTCATTAAATTGGCATCAATAACTTTGAATAATAGAAAGAAAGTGAACTTAATAAATTTAATCAAACGTATAATGTTGAATTTATTAAAAATTGGAATTTAACCTTTAAGTAAGGATTAACATCTAAATTGATGAATAGAACAACTATGTATTGACACTTGAATTGTTTAGAATTGGAGTAAATAATTAAGAAAATTTAAAGGGAGAAATTTGGTCAATTTTTGAATTTAGATGTAAAAATTGGATTTTTATAATTTATTTAATTTATTTAATGAATATTGAAAATAGCCATTTAGGTCACGGACTCGGGTTTCGATGAAACCAGTTTCATCGGATCCGTATCGGTGAATTATTATAGGGTTTCAAGTTTCGTATCGATAGGACCTGTCGTTTGATCGTACGGACGCGAAACGCCTTGAAAATCAATTTTATTAAAATCAATTTGAAATCAATTTGGAAATCTTGTTTTCAGCATAACTTCTTCATACGATCGAATTTGGTCGTGAAACTTTTTCCATCGCGTTCAGAATATTTTAAAATACCTATTTGGATATATAGATTTAACCAATTCGGTTCTGGAGGCATAGCGGGCTTTTTGGGCCATAGTTTGTTCCGCACGTTCATTCTACAGTCTATCTACCCTATCTCTAGCCTACCTATATAAACACAGTTATAAACCCTAGCTCCATTCTATTGTCTATTTGCTGTACGTTCATCTTCTTCAAGCTTCTCTTCTTCTTCAATGGGGGCTAACCCTAGATCCAGTCAGTTCAAAAAAAAAAGTGAAATTTTAAAGTCCTCCTAAAAATCTTGAAAATATATATATTATAGTTCTCGATGTCCGTAATCTGCTGATGTGATTCGTTTTTCGATTGGAGCTATCGTTCATCCAGAATAATTCAAATCATTTTCGGCCTCACATGATCGTCGCAACAAAAGTCATCGGATCGTCAAACCTTTTCTGGGTATTGGAGAGGGGACTGAGGGGGTCAGATCTATGTGGTTATTGCATCGAGTTAACGGTTGGATGTGGCGTATAAATTGGATTAGGGTTCGGCATCATGTGGCGGCCGGGCTTGTTAACGGCAATCGATGGGCCAAAGGGAGGCGCCTGGCGATGGACGGCGTAGTGGAGGCCTTCGTTCGTGGAGACGCGGCCGGCAGTGGCGCGAATTGGTGGTCAAAGGTCGAGTCAACAGAGGCGTTCCGTGCTTCGTTCATCCAGGGTTGCGTGTGCATGACTGTTGCGTGCAGGCTAGGAAACGTTCACATGAAAGATGTTCTGACGTGGCATAGATTTTGTGAGTTCTGTTGTTTTTTTTGTTTTAATTAATTTTTGATTTCGTAAGCGTTTTATCGTGTAACTTTTACGTACGACCTCGGATTCGAACGAATTTTTTTTTGTTAGGTTCGTTTTTAAAATCCGGATCTGATGACGCTGGTTTGGATGGATTTGGAGACCGTCAAAATTTTGAGTTTAAATTGAATTTAAATTCGATTTAAATTCAAAAGGTGAGTGTTTTAACCCACTCACAACTACTAGAAGCTTTTATGTTTGTTAAATTAATTTTAGAAATGAATAGAAATTTATTTATGAGTATTTGGCATGTTTATTTTATTCATATCTGTTGAATTGCATTTATTAAATTTAACTGTTAATTAAATTAATTTATTGCGTATAAATTTACAGTTAAAATTTATTTGTTTGGATATGAACTGCTAGTTAACAGTTATATAATTTATTACTGAATATAGACTGTAGATTAATAGCTGTTAAATTTAATTTGAATAAAATTGCCAGTATTACCTGTTATGTAGTACCAAAAATAATATTGTTATTGATTGATATTGATTTATGATTGCGATTTGGATGATGGATGATGTTGATTAATGGATGTTTATTGTATATCATTAAATTGCAAATTATCATGCATATTTCATTTCATTCGGGATTGTGGTTTGAAATGATATATAACCGCAAAATTTTATATTTTTAAATTGCGGATTGAAATGATAAATATCTGTATCACTTGACCATAGGATAGAAAATTATATACAGGCACCGCGGTATATATATAACTATTTTAATGTGATTTCTATGGTTTGGATGGAATACGGTTTATAATAATCTTAAATTTTATATTGTATAAATATTTTTCTTCCATATATATATACATATGAAGTTGAAAATTTTGAAATTAAAAGGTGTATAAAAATCTTTATTAAAAATGGAAGAAAATTAAGAAAATGGAGTTTAATAATTTATATCATATGTTTAAATGTTAAGTTTGGAAATTTTAAGATATGATATTTATAATTGGATTTTTCCCAAAATAAATTGAAATGAATATTCTAGTATAATTTGAATTGGGAAAATATATATATTTTATTACTAGAAACTGAAGTCTTATTATTTATGGATTTTATGTGAATATTCAAGACTAATTAATAGAACAATTGATTGTTGAAAGAATAAAATCCAATTTTAGTTTGAAATATTGTTACTCAAAATGGATATACGTATATATAAATAAATTGAAGTGGTTTTGGAACTTGAGAGAGATAATATAAATTTTGGTTTAGACTTTAATAAAGAAATGTATTTGTAAAGCCATGAGAACTATTTTCTTTACAAAGTAACATTTAAGTTAAACCATTTAATTCATATACCGTTGAATGTCCAAACCATTCAAGTTTTTTTAGAAGTTATGGTTTTAAATTATGATTTTCAAAATATTATGCTTTGAAAATATTTGATTTTCAGACGTTATGAAGTTAAAGCATTATGATTTTGGAAAAGAATTATATTTGGGATAAGTGATAAAATATGGTTTTGGGTTTTGAAATGATATCGTATTCATGGTTATGAAATGGAATGTTTATTCTGATTTTTAAAGTATAACCTATTTTTAAATGACCGCGGTGTTATAATAACGATGGGTTGGCAAAGAGACCGGGATCGGATATGGACATACTCTCTGTCGATACCGAAAACCACTTTGACTAACCGTGTACGCGGTGGAGATTCCAGAATGAAGTAGGTGGTGGCGACGTTTCCTGTAAGGTAAATACGTGGACCCGACTCCCGTGAGTTGGCATAAGGTGGCTAAAACAGGAGCGATTCTCAGGCCAATGAGGTCATTCCTCTGATCGGACCCTCCTCTTCGATATTATACTTTGACTTGGATTGATTCAGTGGCCACTTCTATATTTTGATTTTGGGGAGTTAGTCCGAGGTGGGCGGTAACTGCGGCTACGCGTTTCCACTAGCCTGGGTAGCAATTGGTATATCTACCCTGGCATTGCCTAGTTGTGCCGTGTCACCTACCATACCGAGCCTTTACTACGAGTTTCTATTTGTGTCGTACCTATGGAGTATCCTCTGGTAGCCTCCCGATCAGGAGGTATTACAGTACTGTATAGACTATTGGCATTTTACGTGTTAAGGTGGAAAATGTAAAGCCTTAACGCTATTTAAAAGTAAGTTTATTTTATAAATAGACACTACTATAATAGCGCAATATACTACATAGTAAATAGTTTAACGGATCCTTAGGAGATGTAAATCCCGAGCATCTCTTGAGTTACTGTACTCATATTTATTTCTGTTAATTTAACTCACATAAGATCTTTTAGTTCTGACTCGAGTGTTTTTGTCTTTTCAAATTCGCTCGGGTCAGTCCGAGCGTTTCAGGATCGAAGACTTTAGCTTTGGAGGACGTAGACGAAGGAGTCGTATTATTATTTATAGTATTGCACCACACTCTAAATTTCCGCTGCATTGATTGTATTGGTATGTGTAACTCTGATATTCATTGTATAAGTAAAATAAATATTTTGTAAACAGTTATCATGAACTGTATATTGATTATTATATTTTATCATTCCGCTGTGAGATTCTATTTTGTTTTATTTCTTCTCTGTTTTTCTTATTTACCCCATAACAATCCGCCCTTGCGTATGCTTTTAATTGGCACGTGTGTCAGTTTAAAGTGTGCGAAAAGGCGGGATGTTACAGTTGGTATCAGAGCTTTGGTTTAGCGATAAACCTTGGCTTTGTGGGCTTCGACTCTTTGTTAATAGGGTAGTAATACCCTATGGGAGTCACTGAGTATATATATATATGAGAGAGCGTATTTGTTAGTATTAATAAAAGATTTTGATATTGTGTTAATCTGTTCCGCTTTGTATTTATAAATTCTGGTTGATGCATGGGACGCAATGCCATCAATAGGGATTTCTAAACACTTAATAGGACAGACCGACATAATATTTGTTTTTAATATAGGTGAATGAAATAATTTTGCCTATTATATTTTCTATATATAAAAATATTTTTATAAAGATATATTTTGGTTGCTATAGTTGGGTGTTAGGTAATAAAAATATTTGTAATGAATTAAAGCTAAATTGAATTTTAATAAATCAAATTGGAGATTTTAGAACTTAAGTCCGGGATTTTTGAAATCTTCTTTCAAAGGATTTATGAAATATAATGATTTGGTTTATAAATATTTTCTTATATAAATATTTAGTATAATTCGAAAGAATTGGTTTAAAGAGGATTTTGAAGAAAATAAGTTTGTACTTTCCTCTCTGTCGCTGGAAAATAATTTCGGTGATGACGGCCGCATCATCGACTTTCATTTTCGAGTTTCGAAGGGAAAGGCCACTGTAGTAAATTCTACTGCAGATTTGTTTTGAAATTATTTAAAATTTTAATTGTTTAAAGGTAATTAGAGATATAAAAGTTGTAAGAAATTAATTATATATTATTTTAAAGAAATTTTGGAATTTGACCCGGTATTAATTCTTGAATTTCCATTAATTAGTTGTAAAATTTAGGTTAGTGAAATAAAAGAAGAAATCAATGAATTAAAAGAGTTGAGATTAAACTTGCATAAGTTCTTTTGCTTTTTCTTTAACATAAATAACTTACCAAGTATAAAAAGTTGAAATGTAAATTAAGAGTGGAATAGAATATTATGCAAGTAGAATTTTGGAAAAAAATGAAGTATTCAATAAATTACTGTTATAAATGAGAAAACTTAAGTGATGATTGGAATTTTACTAAAATTAAAGGTTGTATTATTAATAGGTGATTTTAACCTTAAGAAAGTAAAAATGAAATTCCTTAATTTATAAAGTTTGATTGTAGGGTTATTAACTTAAGTATGCTTTAATTCCCCCTATTCTAATATAATGGAAAGTAGGAAAAATATAAATGACTGCAATCCATAGTTAATGAATGAGTAAAATCTTTCACTTATAGGAATGCAGGTTATAAGGTTAATAAATTAAGCGGAATTAGAGGGTTATTGTAAATAAATATAATAGGAACGTAAACATTAAGTAAATGAATGAAATTAAGGGTAAGTTGAAATTGTAAGTTATAAAACAAATATATATTAATTAAAGGAATGGAGAAGAAACTTGTAAATTTTCACTTACATTCTTAAAACATACGTAACTTACCATATAATAAAAAGTTGCAATGTTAGTAGGAAAATGTAAGGGGAAATCTTACAAGTGAAGAGTAAGGTAATAAAGGTATTCTATTAATTTGCTATTATTAATGAGAATTAATTGTATAGACTTAAGTTAAATTGGAAATTTTACTATAAGTAAAGGTAAATAGTATAAATAGATGATAGAAACTTTAGTAAATAAATTGGAATACAAATATAATGAATTTTGTGATAAATGGAAAATGAAAATTTGTAAGAAATAAAGAAATCACTCCATAAATGAAAGAAAGAAAATCAAACCATTGAAGCATGAGATAAATGTATAATAAATAAATTTGGGTGTTGGTTTGAATTGTGTTGTTTGATTTATGTTGTTGGGTAAGAAATTTGAAGTGGTTAAATGAATAAGTATCTATCTTTGTTCCATCTAAGACTGTTGAGTAAAGGATGCACTTGATAGTTAATTTCATTTCGTACAAATTTCAAATTTGAACCCAAACAACTATTTGTTTGATGGATTAAATGGTTGCTTTGCATTGTGTATGTATGTTGTTTGTAAGATTGATGGTTGTTGTATTGATTGGTTGATTAATGGTTGAAACCACTTAAACATTTCACTTTAATATAAATATTTAACCTTTTAGATTATATAAGTGAAATGCAGGTTATGGAAGCAACTGCTACTACTTTTGGTTCCAAAATAATAAGTGTAAAATTGCCCGACAAATAGGTACGTTTTCGGATTACGTTTTGTAGCGCTATTTTATGTAATTTTTTCCCATGTTGGGATAAAATATTTAGAATATTTGTAATATATTTGTTATATTTTGATATTTTATTTTCTCCCGAGCCTCTCCGTACAAAGGAGACTCTGCCAAAATTTTCCGTAAATTTTGGACTTAGAATTTTGTTGAAAATATTTTCCCAACTTTAATAATTTAAGTATATAAAGGATATAATGTTTTAAACGGGTATATTTTATTTAAGTTAATTGATTTAGTAAATTATTGTTTATAAGTTAATATTTTGAAATAAGATGCACTGTTTATTGAATTCTTCCTTCTCCCTTCTTTTTCCTTTTCGGGGACGAAAAGTTTTTGAGTGGGGGAGAGTGTAACGACCCGTTAAATTTGATGATATTAAATGAATTAATTTAATATAATTTCTAATCTAATTTAGAATAAAATAAAAGCCTTAATATTTTATTTGAGAAAACGTAGTAATTTGGTATAGTAGTTGTAATTTAGTGTAACAATAAGATTTTATGACAATAGATTTGGATAATGTAGATTGTCACAATTTGATTTAAAGTTAAATATAAGAAACTGATATAAGGGTTGAATTAGTGAATATCAATAAAAAGATTAAGTAGAATGGAATTCATTTAATATAAAATAAATAGTGGAAGACTTACATTGGATTGTAAAATGGATAGTAACTAAATAAAAGGTGACCGCTGAATAAATCAATGCAATAAGTGTTGATAAGGAAATTTAATGAATGTTGTCAATAATAAATGGCCTTAAGATAGTAATAAAATTTGTTTTGCCTATGTAAATTTTATGTATTGATAAGCCATAATTAAATTTGAAATTTGGTAGTAAATAGGGGATAAGTTGACTAAGGCAATTTGCAATTTAATAAATGAATGCATAGTAAGTAAGAGGAAATGTATGCATAAAAATATTTTCATATATGGGATAATTACAAAAGTTTACCCATTTATCTAATGTATATAATTGAATCTAAATTTAGGGCAACATTTTGTTATTGATGGTATAAGTGAATTTGAATAAAAGATAAAAATTATGTAGATTTAACATGTATTGAGTATATAGCTAAGAAGGGCATTCGATGTAAATGAATCTAAATTAATGTGTCTAGTCAATAAAGGAGAACTTTAAGAGAATAAATATAAATGAATGTATTTGGGGAATGGAGTCCTTTTATATGTTGAATAGTATAACGTTGTTATTAAGAATGAACGTTACTTTAGTAATTATTAATATGGTAACGGAAGAGTGTATAAATTTTATAGTAACGTAAAAACGTATTGTAAGATAATAATTAAGTGTAGACTTAGAAAATATATTTATGACAACAAATTTTCCAAGTTATTTATTCTATTAGTGTTAAGTTTTATTTATGTGTAAGTTAACAATATTACAATTCAATTGAATACAGTAATTTATGCAAACAAAGGATGAACATTTGGAAGTATTACTGTAGTGATATATATATAAGAAACGGTAACTTTGTAGTTGGGGAATAATTGATTTATTTGTGAGTTGTAATCAAATAGAGTCAAATTTATTAGAATTTATTGCAATTTATGGGATTAATTGCAGTAACCTTTGAAGATTTATTCACTAAAATAATTGACGATGGAAATTATATGTAAATTTGCTTTTAGCTAATTTAAAATATCCAGAGGGCTAGAAATGACACAAATCTACTAGTTTAGAAATTTACAATAAAAAGTGGTAAATAATTTTTCTAAATATTTAGATAGTAGGAAGATGTAGATTTAGATGGAATTTATTATTTAACTATTTCATAAGTTGAGATCTAAGTTTAGAATTGAGATTTTTAATGAATAGATATTGAGCCAATGTTAGTTTCATTAAATTGGCATCAATAACTTTGAATAATAGAAAGAAAGTGAACTTAATAAATTTAATCAAACGTATAATGTTGAATTTATTAAAAATTGGAATTTAACCTTTAAGTAAGGATTAACATCTAAATTGATGAATAGAACAACTATGTATTGACACTTGAATTGTTTAGAATTGGAGTAAATAATTAAGAAAATTTAAAGGGAGAAATTTGGTCAATTTTTGAATTTAGATGTAAAAATTGGATTTTTATAATTTATTTAATTTATTTAATGAATATTGAAAATAGCCATTTTGGTCACGGACTCGGGTTTCGATGAAACCAGTTTCATCGGATCCGTATCGGTGAATTATTATAGGGTTTCAAGTTTCGTATCGATAGGACCTGTCGTTTGATCGTACGGACGCGAAACGCCTTGAAAATCAATTTTATTAAAATCAATTTGAAATCAATTTGGAAATCTTGTTTTCAGCATAACTTCTTCATACGATCGAATTTGGTCGTGAAACTTTTTCCATCGCGTTCAGAATATTTTAAAATACCTATTTGGATATATAGATTTAACCAATTCGGTTCTGGAGGCATAGCGGGCTTTTTGGGCCATAGTTTGTTCCGCACGTTCATTCTACAGTCTATCTACCCTATCTCTAGCCTACCTATATAAACATAGTTATAAACCCTAGCTCCATTCTATTGTCTATTTTTTGTACGTTCATCTTCTTCAAGCTTCTCTTCTTCTTCAATGGGGGCTAACCCTAGATCCAGTCAGTTCAAAAAAAAAAGTGAAATTTTAAAGTCCTCCTAAAAATCTTGAAAAAATATATATTATAGTTCTCGATGTCCGTAATCTGCTGATGTGATTCGTTTTTCGATTGGAGCTATCGTTCATCCAGAATAATTCAAATCATTTTCGGCCTCACATGATCGTCGCAACAAAAGTCATCGGATCGTCAAACCTTTTCTGGGTATTGGAGAGGGGACTGAGGGGGTCAGATCTATGTGGTTATTGCATCGAGTTAACGGTTGGATGTGGCGTATAAATTGGATTAGGGTTCGGCATCATGTGGCGGCTGGGCTTGTTAACGGCAATCGATGGGCCAGAGGGAGGCGCCTGGCAATGGAAGGCGTAGTGGAGGCCTTCGTTCGTGGAGACACGGCCGGTAGTGGCGCGAATTGGTGGTCAAAGGTCGAGTCAACAGAGGCGTTCCGTGCTTCGTTCATCCAGGGTTGCGTGTGCATGACTGTTGCGTGCAGGCTAGGAAACGTTCACATGAAAGATGTTCTGACGTGGCATAGATTTTGTGTTGTGTTCTTTTTTTTTGTTTTAATTAATTTTTGATTTCGTAAGCGTTTTATCGTGTAACTTTTACGTACGACCTCGGATTCGAACGAATTTTTTTTTGTTAGGTTCGTTTTTAAAATCCGGATCTGATGACGCTGGTTTGGATGGATTTGGAGACCGTCAAAATTTTGAGTTTAAATTGAATTTAAATTCGATTTAAATTCAAAAGGTGAGTGTTTTAACCCACTCACAACTACTAGAAGCTTTTATGTTTGTTAAATTAATTTTAGAAATGAATAGAAATTTATTTATGAGTATTTGGCATGTTTATTTTATTCATATCCGTTGAATTGCATCTATTAAATTTAACTGTTAATTAAATTAATTTATTGCGTATAAATTTACAGTTAAAATTTATTTGTTTGGATATGAACTGCTAGTTAACAGTTATATAATTTATTACTGAATATAGACTGTAGATTAATAGCTGTTAAATTTAATTTGAATAAAATTGCCAGTATTACCTGTTATGTAGTACCAAAAATAATATTGTTATTGATTGATATTGATTTATGATTGCGATTTAGATGATGGATGATGTTGATGAATGGATGTTTATTGTATATCATTAAATTGCAAATTATCATGCATATTTCATTTCATTCGGGATTGTGGTTTGAAATGATATATAACCGCAAAATTTTATATTTTTAAATTGCGAATTGAAATGATAAATATCCGTATCACTTGACCATGGGATAGAAAATTATATACAGGCACCGCGGTATATATATATAACTATTTTAATGTGATTTCTATGGTTTGGATGGAATACGGTTTATAATAATCTTAAATTTTATATTGTATAAATATTTTTCTTCCATATATATATACATATGAAGTTGAAAATTTTGAAATTAAAAGGTGTATAAAAATCTTTATTAAAAATGGAAGAAAATTAAGAAAATGGAGTTTAATAATTTATATCATATGTTTAAATGTTAAGTTTGGAAATTTTAAGATATGATATTTATAATTGGATTTTTCCCAAAATAAATTGAAATGAATATTCTAGTATAATTTGAATTGGGAAAATATATATATTTTATTACTAGAAACTGAAGTCTTATTATTTATGGATTTTATGTGAATATTCAAGACTAATTAATAGAACAATTGATCTGTTGAAAGAATAAAATCCAATTTTAGTTTGAAATATTGTTACTCAAAATGGATATACGTATATATAAATAAATTGAAGTGGTTTTGGAACTTGAGAGAGATAATATAAATTTTGATTTAGACTTTAATAAAGAAATGTATATGTAAAGCCATGAGAACTATTTTCTTTGCAAAGTAACATTTAAGTTAAACCATTTAATTCATATACCGTTGAATGTCCAAACCATTCAAGTTTTTTTAGAAGTTATGGTTTTAAATTATGATTTTCAAAATATTATGCTTTGAAAATATTTGATTTTCAGACGTTATGAAGTTAAAGCATTATGATTTTGGAAAAGAATTATATTTGGGATAAGTGATAAAATATGGTTTTGGGTTTTGAAATGATATCGTATTCATGGTTATGAAATGGAATGTTTATTCTGATTTTTAAAGTATAACCTATTTTTAAATGACCGCGGTGTTATAATAACGATGGGTTGGCAAAGAGACCGGGATCGGATATGGACATACTCTCTGTCGATACCGAAAACCACTTTGACTAACCGTGTACGCGGTGGAGATTCCAGAATGAAGTAGGTGGTGGCGACATTTCCTGTAAGGTAAATACGTGGACTCGACTCCCGTGAGTTGGCATAAGGTGGCTAAAACAGGAGCGATTCTCAGGCCAATGAGGTCATTCCTCTGATTGGACCCTCCTCTTCGATATTATACTTTGACTTGGATTGATTCAGTGGCCACTTCTATATTTTGATTTTGGGGAGTTAGTCCGAGGTGGGCGGTAACTGCGGCTACGCGTTTCCACCAGCCTGGATAGCAATTAGTATATCTACCCTGGCATTGCCTAGTTGTGCCGTGTCACCTACCATACCGAGCCTTTACTACGAGTTTCTATTTGTGTCGTACCTATGGAGTATCCTCTGGTAGCCTCCCGATCAGGAGGTATTACGGTACTGTATAGACTATTGGCATTTTACGTGTTAAGGTGGAAAATGTAAAGCCTTAACGCTATTTAAAAGTAAGTTTATTTTATAAATAGACACTACTATAATAGCGCAATATACTACATAGTAAATAGTTTAACGGATCCTTAGGAGATGTAAATCCCGAGCATCTCTTGAGTTACTGTACTCATATTTATTTCTGTTAATTTAACTCACATAAGATCTTTTAGTTCTGACTCGAGTGTTTTTGTCTTTTCAAATTCGCTCGGGTCAGTCCGAGCGTTTCAGGATCGAAGACTTTAGCTTTGGAGGACGAAGACGAAGGAGTCGTATTATTATTATTTATAGTATTGCACCACACTCTAAATTTCCGCTGCATTGATTGTATTGGTATGTGTAACTCTGATATTCATTGTATAAGTAAAATAAATATTTTGTAAACAGTTATCATGAACTGTATATTGAATATTATATTTTATCCTTCCGCTGTGAGATTCTATTTTGTTTTATTTCTTCTCTGTTTTTCTTATTTACCCCATAACAATCCGCCCTTGCGTATGCTTTTAATTGGCACGTGTGTCGGTTCAAAGTATGCGAAAAGGCGGGATGTTACAGGGTAGCTGCTGGCTATGCTCAACATCAGTCCGGATCACGCAACTACTAGTATCCTAGTTGGTATCGCCTCATGTACCTTGTCATACTGATTATCCTATTCGCGACAACTACGTTATGTTTTGTGTTATACCTATGGGGTACCCTCTGATAACCACCAGTTTACGGTGGGGCTTAGGTGCTGTATAGACTATGGCATTATAAAAATGTGTTAAGGGGGATTATGGTAACGCCTTAACGCTATTTTGATACTTTATATTACTGATAGGAATTATCTACTTAGCGTACATTACTACATAGTAGATAGTTTAACGGATCCTTAAGAGATGAAAAATCCCGTAACATCTTTTGAGTTATTGCACGCACGTTGACACTGGATATGAGATGTCAAACCCCGTAAACATCTCTGACGCCATTATACTCATATTTATTTACGATTGATTTAACTTTCATAAGGATATTTTAGTCCTGACTCGAGTGTTTTGTCTTTTCATTACGCTTGGGTCATCCTTGAGTTTTTCAGATTTTTGAATATCTATTCTAGAGGATGAAGACGAAGATTTGGTATACTATTACTATTATTACCCTTGCATCATACTATCTGCTACATTATTTTAATTGTTCTGTTGTATATGTATAACTCTGATAAATGTTGTATAAATAATTGTCAAAGTATAGTAAACAGCTTCATGAATTGTTTATTTGACTATTATATTTTATAGTTCCGCTGCGAGATTCTGTGTTGTTTCTTTTCCTTTATTTTTCTTTCTTTTCTTGTCTTATTTACCCCAATAACCATCTGCCCTTTTTGAATGGTTTGGAATCGGCATGTGTATTTGATCGTCGGTTTAGACTGTCCAAAAAGGCGGGTCATTACAGTTGGTATCAGAGCTTTGGTTTAGCGATAACCTTAGCTTTGTGGGGTATGACTCTTTATAAGTAGGGTATTAATACCCTATGATGGGTCGCTGAGTGAATATATATATATATATAAGAGAGAGCGTATTTTTTAGTGATATAAAATGTTTTATATTGTGTCGGTTGATTTGTTGAGTGGCTTATGGATTATGGTCAATACGAGTAATTAACGTCATTGATAGGGATCTCTAAACACTTAAACAGAACAATTCGACATAGTATTGTTTTGAAATTGGGTAAATGAAATAATTTTAATCTAATTATATTTTATATATAAAGAAAAAATTTCAGAAATTATTGTGACTTATCTAGCTTACCGGGTTGTTAGGAATGAAAATATTGGTTATTACCATTAATTGGATATTGTAATTTAATAAATAAGATGAATTACAAAATGAACAGTGATACAACAACTTGTGGAATGTTTTAAGAAAGAAAATCCTATAAGAATATTTTATAAAGGTGACTTATGAATTAAAATAGATTTAAATTGAAAAATATTGAATTTAAGACCCGGAGATTTTGAAAAATAGTCTCAAAGTTTTGAAGAAAATATATTGTGATATTAGTTGGAAAATATTTATAGGAAATATTTTGAAATGATTTTTAAGAAGGAATGAATTAAGTACTCCTCTCTTCTGTCGCTGGAAAATAATTTCGGTAATGACTACGCATCATCATCGACGTTTATTTTTGAGTCTCAAAGTGGGGGAGACTTCTAAGAAGCTTTGCTTTTCTTCAAAATTATTTTGGGTAAATGGGTTTTGGTTTAAACTCCAAAGGTATGATTTGATATATAAAAAAATATAATAATATAAGTATTTGTTTAATTCAAACCATTTGAAAAGAACCGAGCATTTAAAATTCTAAGTTATGTTAATTAGAAATTTTCAAATTATTTGAATGAAATGTGAATAACCAGAATTTATAAAATAAGAGGATTAAGATATCAAAGCTATTGTTTGGGAAAACTTTAAAGTTGAAAGGTAAAGAGGATTTAAACAAATTAAATTTGTGAACATTTTAATTAAGTAAAATGAAATTCTATAAATTTGTATAATACCAAAATTACATTCTGATAACATATAACAAGACTTACCAAATGTTAAAAGTTAAAATGATTTTTTGGATATGTAATGAGATATTGTATAGATAAACAGAACCTGAAAGTAATTGAAATATACAAGTAAGGAAAAAAAAGAGGAAATTAAAATGTATATAAATGGAAAATTTGGTTGTGATAAAAATTATAAAAACTTAAATATAACATGAAATGATGAATGGATAAATGGAACAAGTAAGTGAACTTAAGAAAGAAGATAAATGAATCATAATATATCTTTGTAAATTGGTTATAGAAAATAAATATAAATTGCAAAGGGGTTGTGAATTTTTTCCAAATTTGTAACCTTTAAGATAACTGTAAACTAAGAAAAGTCATTTATGAGAGGTTAGACTTTTATAGGATGATTAATAAACTAGAGTACCGGTTGATAAAATGTTCCACAAATGAATTCGTTATTAACTAAAATTATGAAAATGCAATAAATATAAACAAAGGAATTTCTTATAGCTAAGAATCAATTGGAAAATGAAATTGGATTTAATTAAATTATATAGAATGTTTAAAATGAACTTGAGTAAGCAAATTCTATGATATGATGTTTAAGAAAAGATAATGTTAAAGAACATGCTATGTAAAGAAATGAATATACTAACTGAATAATAGATTGTGAATAATTAATTGGAAAAAAAAGAAGTCAATAAAATAATTTAATATAGATAAATTGGATAGAAATCCATTGGAAGGTAATACGCGAGATTGTACGTATATTATTTTATTCGCATAACGATTTGATCCAAATTCGAGCACAAAATTTCGAGGTGATTTATATCGATCCAAGTTAGGATTTTTCACTCGATTTTCGACGGCGAACCCTGGATATGGATTTTTAATTTGATTATGGAATTCTCTATCATAGTATATGGCTATACAAGGAGAGTAACAGTTTCCAATCAAGGAACCAAATCTAAGTCCGCACTAGAGAGTCGTGTGAACGATACTAGTTTGGAAGTGAAATTGTGTGATCGAATAAGCGATTAGATTGATATTGCTCACGGATGATATATGTACGGCTTACGGACTTAATCAAAGTTAATATTGGAAATTTAAGATGCCAAATATAAAATGATTCTTTTAAAATTATATAGCAGGATATATATATATATATATAAAAGAGATAAACCAAATTGAATGTAAACTTAATAATTTGATTGTGTTGGGTGTGATTTGGTTGTTATATGATTGTTAGTCGATTGTATATAATTCATTAAGTGTTAATGAAATTGAAAGCTATAAATTATTGAAATCAAATTGGAAGCTAAATGAATTTAAATAGAATTTAATTTGATTCAAATTGAAAGTGAACTAATGTAAATATAAATTAGTGAATGTTAACTAATTGAATTGAGAATGAATGTTAGTAAAATCCAACGTTAATGAATCACTGTGATTAAAATTGAAACCCAAGTCAATAAATATTAATGAGAAGTGAATTTATATTGATTGGTTATGGATTCGTTGGATGAAAGTTGATTGATGGTTGCATTTGTTGTTTTGTTGCATTTGCTATGTTGGCACATGTAGTTGTTATGTTGCTATATGATGTATATTGATACTATTTTCATATATGCATGATTCTCATTGTTTGTTGAGTGTTAGTAGGTGCGGATTGCGCTTGCTTCGCATTTGGAGCTCGCTTTCGCGCTATATTAGTCATATATGCTCGCTAATAAAATATAAGGTATATGTTTATTTTGTCATTGGATTTGGTGATTTTTGATGAGCCACTTGGCTTTTGATTTTCTTTTGTTGGTTTGGGGCCCGTAGAGACGTTTTGTAGCTGTACCGATCGAGCCGTGCAAAGGAGACTCTGCCCAAATTTTTCGTAAAATACGGGTGCTAGAAAAATTTTCAAGTTTTAATTTTTTTTTATAACTTGTCTTGATAAATAACTTTTAAAGTTAGAAAGCCATTTGGAATGACTTAGTAACGGTGTAGTAATGACTTTATAAATGGAATTTCATTGTTAATAAGTTGGTAACTTTGGATAAAATATATCTAATGTTGAATTCTATACTTAGTTCCTTTTCCCTTCTTTTTCCTTTTCGGGGACGAAAAGTTTTGAGTGGGGGAGAGTGTAACGACCCGTAAATTTTCGATAATTAAAATAGCTAATTTAAAAGATTTCATGATTTAATGTTAGAGAAAATTTTTGTAATTCGTTTGGAATAATAATAACTGGAATGAATTGCGACAATAATTATCCAAGTAATGAAAAATAAATGCTACTTAGTGAATGCCTTTGCAATCAATAGTTGAATAGGATAATAAATGTTGAATTCATTGGGTCTAATAGATTAATTGATTGATAAGTAAAATTTATTTAAAATCAAATATCAAATATTGAACAGGTAAATTGTTTAAATTAAATATTTAAAACTTATTGAGAAATTGAATTACTGTAAAATAAAAATAGTGTTCTAAATTGTGAATTGGTTTTAAAAGTTGATTCTTATAAGTTCAATTTCAGTATTTCAAAAGATAATGAAATATTGGATAATCGAAATTGTTTAAATTAAATATTTGGAAATTATTGAATAATTTAATAATGGGAATTGAATACCCGTATAATGGAAATAGTTGTTCTACCATTTTAATTCGTTTCAAAAGTTAAATTTTAAGTTCGTTTTGAATATCTCAAAAGATAGTGATTTAAGAATAATCAAATTGTTTAAATTTAATATTACAAATGTTTGAATAATTAAATTTCGAATTTGATATGATTAATTTGATATTGAAATTTTATATATGAAAATAGAGTGAATAATTGAAATTTGATTTAATATGATTCAAATTGGTTTCCAAAGTGGATGTAAGTTATATTGGGATTATAATCGAGTTAATAAGATTTTAAAATTGGAATTTATTGGATAAATTGAATAACGGGTTTAATATGATTAAAAATGATTTGTAATATTTTATTTTATCATATTAAAGTTAGAATGATGTTGTAGAACTTTTAAAATCGAATTAAAAGTAAATTTGTGAAAATTGAATATTTTAATATTTAATTATCTACTGAAAAATTGCTAATTTTCGAACAGTCTTAGAATTGGACGAAACTAGTTCCATTGGATCCGTAATAGTTTGTTATTATCGGATTTCAATTCCCGTAGTAATCGAAGTTTTCGTTTGACCATGGAAGCTCGAAACGCATCGAAATTGTTTTAATATTTAATTGACGAGTTAAAATACTCAATTTTCAAACAGTCTCAGATTTCGATGAAACCAGTTTCATCGGATCCATAATGTGATTGTGACGACCCGGAATTTTTGAGCATTTGAAATAGGAATATTTAATTAATTTTAAATATTTGTAAGGATAATTTGTAATTTGAATTATGAATATCTCAATTTATTTGATAATTAAATTATTGAATTAGATAATGTGAAATTGGGTAAACTGTGAAATCTGGAAGTTTAAACCGGTTAAAAATAATTTGAAGGCTCGTAAAATTTATATTAATAGCGCTGAGGATAATAGAAGTGTTAAAACTGTATCTAACACTGAATAGTTCAGTTTTGAAATTTAATATCGTTTAAATTGAATTTAAAAATAGCCTTCCGAGGCACAGTCTCGGAATTCGACGAAACCAGTTCCGTTAGGTCCGTAATATGGAATTATTATCGGGTTTCAAATTTCTTAGCAATTGGAGTGGTTGTGTGAGCACACGATGTATAAACGCGTTGAAAATTTAATTTATAATAATTTAAATAGTCAAGCTTCTTGTATACGCCATCTCATTTTCGTTTTAACACGCTACCCTTATCTTCCATCGTACACTTCTCGTCCCTTGTAAAACTGTTAGTTCCTTCCTCGTTCTCGTTTATTCAACTCAATTTCTATCATTCTCAAACGAAAAGAAAAAAAAAATAAAAGGGCCGTGCTTCTTCCTCCAAAATTTATTCAAGAATCGAAAGCCCTATTTTTTTTTCCTCTCTTCCAATTCTTGCGAATTCTTTCTGTTCGAAAAAAATGGCCGATCAAAATTAGATGAAGGGGCGAACTCGTATCGAACTCGAACCCTTGCTCGGTTTCATCGCATCGGGGAGGGGGAAGATTCACGTTTTGATTAGCACTCAGGCGATTTGAAATCACGGCACGTGGAGGAAGCCGATGCGAACTCGCGACCAGATGGGAAACTCGCGCTGTTGGAGGCAAGTGAGAGGGAAGGCGACTCGCGGTGGTTATTGAGTCGAGCGATTTTTCTGGTGGGTCGTACGCGAGGCGTCGAGCACGGTGGGCCTGGGTGGTTCTCAGGTGGAAATCGCGACATCGAGTTTGCAGTGGGTCAAGTTGAGCAGTTTTGTGAGGTATATTTACTTAATTACTTTCAATTTTTTTTTATTTATATAAACCTTTACAGGAAAGTAGTTTGGTTTCAACATATATACAGAAAACGAAAAAAAAATATTAACAGAAATTGTTCTCTTCATTGAGTTAATACATTTATGCAAAAATCAGGTATATAACAGTGAAGTTTTATAATAGAAATGGTTTGGTACAGAGGGAAATCTCTAGACGGAATATTATATTGTCTTATAGTATTAAACTGAAGGTATATAAGATTTATGTACAGAGAAAAAAAAATGATAACAGTAGGGTATATATATTTTCAATTCATTTTGTCAATTTAATATTAATATATAAATATATGTATGTTTATGCAAAAAAAAAAAAAATTATTATAACAGTAAGTTTTAAAGGGTAAAATTTTCAGTAAAAAAATTAAATTACTAGTTTAGAATTAAAGTATTAGTTCAATTTAAATTCTTGATTAAATGGAAATTGAATTGTTCATTTTGTATAATATTAATTAAACTAAAATTTATCAAATGGCGATTAATTAATCAAATTGTTCGAATATTAATAAATCATATAATGTTGTTTAAGGTCTAAAACTGTGAATACGCAAGGCGTGATGGATATGGGTTGCAAACAAAAGCAAAGGTGAGTTAATCTCACTCAGTTTATTTAAATTTAAATGATTAAATTTAAATAATTGTTGAATGGTTGAAATTGATTGATTGATGTGCTATAGTATGACATATTCTGGAATTGGTATATTATGTTGTGCTAACATCTGTGGATGCAGGGAAAACAGGTTGGAGGGATCCAACTGGACCCCTCAATATTTATTTAAATTATTTAATACCCTCTATTGTGATTTATTTGATATTCTATGATGATCTTTATTGGAATATTGAATGCTATGGTTCGATTGAATATATTTGGGTATGGTGAATTTCCAAAAATATATAAATTGGATTTTTGTAAGATAATAAAAGAAGTGAAATTGTAAGTAGAATGATTATAGAAATTTGAATAAATTTTTAAATGAATTGGAAAGAAATAAAGTGACTTTAAAATTCTAATAAATCAATCTTGAGTATAGAATGGAAATTTGAAGAAACAAAGAGTTAATGAATTTTAATCTTCAGGGATATTAATTAAAAGAATAAAACATTTATTTAAAATTTAAGATTTAAATTATTAAAAGGAATAAAGAAGAAGTTGGGAAAAACTGAAATTCAGATATTTCACTTAAAAAGGTTTAAAAACAAACGGAAAATAATAACATTAATAATAAGTCTTAATTAATGAATTTTAAAATGAATTAAGGAAGTAAAGAAATTTATTTCAATAAAATAAATTGGAAATCAATGTGGGAAAATTGATTTAAGTGATTGAAGTTGGAATTTTCTCTGGATAGCCAAGTACATGTTTTTAAAAGGTAAATTTTTAAATATAAATTAAATGTTTTAAAGTTGTTTTTTTTAAAGAAAGCAAGTTTTGTAAAATTTATTATTTCTAATATTTAATCTCTAAGCAAGTATTTCCTTTAATATATTATATCATTAATTATTTATAAGTGACTTAGTATTTGTTTTAAAGATGAAAACCTGGTTTTATATTTTATAAAGTGACCTTATTTTCTTAAAATCATATAGTATGTATTTTTAACAAATTATTTAAGTATTTTTATCCTAAATGTTTTAAAGTATATATTTCTAAGTAAAGTGTTTTTAATTATTTTAAAAAATCTAGTTTGTGCTTGGTAATTTCAAAGGAGATAGAAAATATTTGGGAGAGTTGATTCTGAAAAGAAAGATGGTTTTGAAAACTGTTTTCAAAGGGTTGAAAATAGAAATATATCTTGTGAAGATATTTTTGGAGATTAATAAATAATTTGGAAATTATTTATTGGTTGATGGTTGCTTTGTGAATATAATTGATAGTTAAATAACCGACTATCAATATTGGACAATGCGTTGATCGTTTCGAAGAGACCGGGATCGAGATTAATTTCTCGAAAACCACTTCGATCCGGTTTGTACGTTTTCGTGCGAAAAACGATTTTTGGATTCGAAGATGGATCGGTGAAGTGCAAGGGCTAGTCGCTACTAATCCTGAGGATATTTCCAAAATGGATGTAGTAGGAATAGTGCCTTCGGTTCCGTTCGAACCCGGGACGGACTTGTATGGACGAATGCTTGCGAAACATCGTCAGGTGGGCGATGGGCATTCTAAGTAAAACGTTCTAAAAAAAAGGCAACGCTTAGCCTCAAGCCTCATCAAATGGGAATGACTGAAAATCAGGGGATATGCAGCAAGGTTAGGTGGGTCATACCCAAGCAGGACAAGATAATTCCCCTGTCTAGATGTCCCTTATTTATATCGGCTTAGTGGGTGGTTGGTCGCGCCAACCACGGGGTTTAGCTTGTTCGGGACTGTTCAGTAAGGAATGGTTCCGGCCTTGTGTTGCAGGGGATGAAGGGAGTAGTCCTCGGTACGGTGATCTAGGCCCCGTACTGTGACAGGTGGTACCCCAGTGCCTAGTCATTAGTTGGAAATCCATTCTCCCTACGAGCCTTGTACGAGTTTTGTTTGTATTACCCACTTTTGCGGCTAGTAGCTGGAATTTAATAGATGTAACAATTTCGGCTATTTTATAAGTATTTGTAAATAGACCCTATTATAATATCAGAGGATTTCTATAAAAATTGTTTTAGCTATCGTAAGGTAAAAACCCGACATGTTTATTTGTGGCGTGGTCTTACGAGATGCTTTTGTTTTCAAAGGATTTTTGAACTTTAATAATCAATTGGGTGTGATTTTCTCACGCTGGTATTCCAGATTGACTCGGGTATTATTTAACTGTAATGCTCGGGTCAGACCGAGTATTATAGAATACAGGATATGATGCTGTGGAGCTCAGGAGACGAGCTGGATGACGATACGTATTCTCGTACCTGTATATATATATTTCCGCTGTTGAGTTGATGTGTATCCATTGTATGTTATTGATGTGAGTTGTGACTAATGTACTCTGGAGATGTAATGTATGTAAACTGATATATTTGATTTTGAGTAAAGATTACTTATTCTCTATTATATTTTATTCCGCTGCGATGGTTAGATTCTGATGTTGATTTTGTTTTCTCTTCTTCTACCTCTTCTTCTTAAACCCAAATGGTTTGTATTTCTGTACAATTTGAGTTGATTTAGGTAGAATAGTGTTGACTCAAGGGGTACGGATCTGCGGGCTGTTACACTTGGTATCAGAGCATAGGTTGGAGATAACCTTGGCTCTGGTGGGAATTACTCATAAAATAGAGTCTATAGTACTCTAAAATGAGTTTGAGCGTATTAATAGATATGAGCGCGTATTTGTTAGTGAATATAAATTGTTTTAATATTGTGTTGATTGATTTATTGAGTGGCATATGAACCTTCGTCGACACAGTCTGCGCAACTGTATCGAAGGGGTTTCTAAACGCTTGAATAGAGCAATCGACACGGTATTGTTTTAAATGTGGGTAAGTGAAATAATTTTACCCAAAAACATATTTTGATATAAAGAAAGTTTTTGAAAACTATTTAGCTAATATATGGTTGCTTGGATGCTGTAAATGATAATATTAAAGTATTATCATTGTTAAGTGAAAATTTACCTAGAAATTGAAATATAATTAAAAATTTAAGGGATAAATTCATTATAGAATGAAATTTATAAATATGAATTATAGATGTAATTTATGAATTGAAATATAATCAAATGAGAATTTGTATGAACATAAGCTGTGCAAATGAATTATAGTTAAAAATTTATTTAAGTAGAATTTGGAAATTCAAAATTTCAGAGATTTTGGGGAATGTTATCGAAGTGTTTTGAAGATAAATGATAACATTATTGTTTTGGGAGTATTTTTGAATGGGAATTTGTTTTAAATGGGTTTTGAAAGTGATATAGCATTGAATTCACTTCAGTCACTGGAAAGTAACTTCGGTGATGACTGCAGCATCATCGATGTTCATTTTCGAGTTTCTAAGTGATGGATTGCTACCAAAAATTGATTTGCTCAGAAAAGTTAGTTGTTTTTGAAAATCTCAAAGGAAATTTGTTGGGAATAAAAGCAGGATTGGTTTAATTATTGAGAAATATGATTTGAGATGTTGAATATTTCAAAATGATTTGAAACCAAAGCTGGGTGTTTAAAAATCCAGATAAGGTAAGTTGTAAGCTTATAAATGGAAATGATTTGTAAATCAGGAAGAAATTTAAGCTTTCGATAATGGAATATAAATCTAAAGTGAAAAGTTAAAAATGAAATTAACATGTATTGGAGAATAAAATTTAACTGAATTGAAATTAATTGAATAAGTTGAAAATAGTATCCAGTTGTATTCGAATCAAGTTGAAATCGAATTAAGTTAAATGGATTGGAGTAAAATTAAATTGCATTGGAATAAGAATTCAATTGAACTATGAATGGAATTAAATTCTTACTTGAATAAATGGAAAATAAGTGGGATAAGGATTGGAATTGGAATAAATAAATCAAAATAACTTATAAAAGAATTAAAATGCATGGAATAAAATATGTTTGGGTTGTAAATAAGCATAAGGCTTGAGTTAAAAAAAAAATAAAAAAAAAATAAAAGAAGAATATATTCAAGCCTAGAATGAATGAGATTGTGTAAACAATAAGTTGTGACTTATAAAATTTGAAAAGTGGGATAGAAAACCCAAAATAAATATTTTTAATGGATCAAAACTTGAATTATAAAATAAATTTGAACTTAAGAAAATTTAAATGAAGAGATTTTGAGATTAAAATCAAGTTTTGGATTATAAGTTGGGGAAAGACTATTTAGATAATAATTAGCTAATGGAATATGTAATGAGCACCCAATGCAGTTAAAAAAAAAAAAGCTGAATTGTGAGATAATACTGAAGTTTGGAAATAAAACTCACGTTATACATTAAATTCGGCTTAGATTGTCGATGAAGCAAATAGAATTGAACTGTGAGTTCAGAAATTTGGGTGGTAAATTGAGAATGGATTGAGAATTCAGAACTTGAGTTATAAATTAAAATTTGATTTAAATTGTTGGTAAAGTGAAAGTAATTTAGAATGAAGTTGAATTGTGAGTTAATAAATTGCATGGTAAATTAAAAGTGAATAATAGAATCAGAACTTGAGTCATTAATTAAAATTAGACTGGAAGTGTTAACAAAGTAAATATAATTTGAGATGTATAAAATAAAAATGAAATGGATTAAAATAATAATGGTTTGTTTTGTGAATGAAATCCAAATATATAGAAATAAATTGAAATGACCTTATAAATTTATTTAAGTGAACTGAGAATGGATCGATCTTGGAAATTTGAAATTTATAATAATAAATCAAATAAATTTGTAGTTGAAAGGAGATTGGATTGAAATAGAATCAAGATAATTGAAAAGAGAGCTTGGTTTGCAAGATGAGAATGAGCTTAAGTATAAATTAGAGTGAATAAATTTAAGCTAAAAGATGGAAAGGAGTGAACTGAATTCAACTTAAAATTAAGTTTAATAATATTGGATTGGTTTTGAATCAAGTGAAAATAAATTCTTAATCGAAATAAAAAAATTCGATGAGTTATAAATAATATTAATGGAATGGAATTCCAGAATAAATAATTGTAAATCATTTAAAATTATTAAGGAATTGAAATAACTTGAGACAACAAGGAAAATAGAAGGTTTCAAGTTTATTAGAATGGTTTAAGTAAATGTGGATAAACTAATTTTATTGAATAAATAAATGATGGAATAAATAAGTATCAATTGAAATATGGTTTAAATATAAGTTGAGAAATGGTTATTGAATAAAATAGTTTGGAATAAACTAACATGGAATGAAATGTAAATAAATGGATTATAAATGAAATTTAATGGAATATGTTGAGCTAAATAAATGATTGTGAATGGATTAAAATTTGAAATGCAATGGAACTGAGAATATATGGATTGTGAATAAATTTTCTAATGGAATAGAATTAAGTATAAATTGAGTTGGAGTCAATTTAAATTGGTTATAAGCATAAATACTTATTTATTCACATAAATCTCGTCAAATTGCAAAGAATAAATTGTCCTTTGGTGTAAATAGAAGTAATTAAAAATGTTATGAGTTGATAGTAGTAAAATAAATTGATTTTGGAAACAATTGAATTACATATGAGTTCAGTTTGCTTAGGAATAAATTGAAGGTAAGCCATTTTGTTTTAAACCATTCAAATTTGATAAAGATGTATACGAATGGATTGAAAACCATTCGAATTAAATGAAAATGGTTATAAATAAACTGAAACAGTTGAGTTGGCATGGAAACTATGTAAATTGCATAGGGAAAAATGTTTGGTGTGAATTTCTTTTAGAATTCATATGTTTTAACTATTTTAAGTAAGTGAAATGTAGTTAAACTGAATATATTTGGCACTTACATGTTTAAATTGAGTAAGTACAGGTACTTGGAAGCCGTGTGGCTGGATTTGGTTATGCTATTTGCTAAAAATAATAAGCCGCTTGCTTAAAATGCTAAATAAGGTACGCCTACGCAATTTAAAAATAGGAAATATGAACTGTTTTTTTTATTTTTCCGACCGGGTGGGTCGATGTATATATATTTATCTCTTTTGTCAAATTGCAAAAGCTCCTCCGTACAAAGGGGACTCTGCCAAAAATTTTCAGAAATTTTGGGAGTTAGAAAATTTTTGAAAATTTTGGAAAATTTTGTTAACGACAAAACTAATTAGAATTGGAAAATATAATAAGTTAGTAAATGAAACTAATTAACGTAATGACTTAAATCAGTTATAAATGAAGGATAAAATTTAAAATTCAAAGTTGAAAATAAATGAAATACATATGTAATGTGGAAATCGAGTTGGATAGAAATAAGTATAAACTAAAAGAGATAAAGAGAAATAAAGATAAGAGACATATCAAATGTTTACACTAACTTAAGAAAGGAATGGTAAATTCTAGATGGGAAATTGATATTACAAATAAAATCTAGGATAATATTGAAATGAATAAATATTGACATTTGTAAGAAAGTCGATAAAATGTTTTGGGAATATTGAGTTTGGATATTAGTACTAGACATGATATGCAGGTATTATAAAAGGGAAAAGGAAATTGGATTTGATTTCAAGAGATAAATTTGTATTGCCCGACAAAAGGTACGTATTTAAATTGGTATGGAATTTGATTGGGATTTGGATTTGGATTGAGCCACTTGGCCTTTTTGTTTTCTTTTTGGATTTGGGAGGCTGTAGAGCCCTTTTGTAGTTGTACCGAGTCAGCCGCGCAAAGGAGACGCTGGCGAAATTTTTCGGGAATTTAGGGAGTTAGAAAAAAAAATTTGAGAAAATTTTGATAATTCAAAATTTAGTTTTGAATTATAACTTGAATGGTTAAACAAATGGTATAGTTTGAAACTAGGGAAGGGTTTGGAAAGTTAATAAGAATAATAATGGGCCTTTTGTAAAAAGATAGTTGGTAAGATGTTGAATGGTTAGAAACCGTTTGGTTTTAGGAAAAAGTAAACGGGTATTGGACCATTCTTCCTAGTTAGTAATTTCGGGGACGAAATTCTTTTAAGGGGGGAGGAATGTGACGACCCGGAATTTTTGAGCATTTGAAATAGGAATATTTAATTAATTTTAAATATTTGTAAGGATAATTTGTAATTTGAATTATGAATATCTCAATTTATTTGATAATTAAATTATTGAATTAGATAATGTGAAATTGGGTAAACTGTGAAATCTGGAAGTTTAAACCGGTTAAAAATAATTTGAAGGCTCGTAAAATTTATATTAATAGCGCTGAGGATAATAGAAGTGTTAAAACTGTATCTAACACTGAATAGTTCAGTTTTGAAATTTAATATCGTTTAAATTGAATTTAAAAATAGCCTTCCGAGGCACAGTCTCGGAATTCGACGAAACCAGTTCCATTAGGTCCGTAATATGGAATTATTATCGGGTTTCAAATTTCGTAGCAATTGGAGTGGTTGTGTGAGCACACGATGTATAAACGCGTTGAAAATTTAGTTTATAATAATTTAAATAGTCAAGCTTCTTGTATACGCCATCTCATTTTCGTTTTAACACGCTACCCTTATCTTCCATCGTACACTTCTCGTCCCTTGTAAAACTGTTAGTTCCTTCCTCGTTCTCGTTTATTCAACTCAATTTCTATCATTCTCAAACGAAAAGAAAAAAAAAAAAAAGGGCCGAGCTTCTTCCTCCAAAATTTATTCAAGAATCGAAAGCCCTATTTTTTTTTCCTCTCTTCCAATTCTTGCGAATTCTTTCTGTTCGAAAAAAATGGACGATCAAAATTAGATGAAGGGGCGAACTCGTATCGAACTCGAACCCTTGCTCGGTTTCATCGCATCGGGGAGGGGGGAGATTCACGTTTTGATTAGCACTCAGGCGATTTGAAATCACGGCACGTGGAGGAAGCCGATGCGAACTCGCGACCAGATGGGAAACTCGCGCTGTTGGAGGCAAGTGAGAGGGAAGGCGACTCGCGGTGGTTATTGAGTCGAGCGATTTTTCTGGTGGGTCGTACGCGAGGCGTCGAGCACGGTGGGCCTGGGTGGTTCTCAGGTGGAAATCGCGACATCGAGTTTGCAGTGGGTCAAGTTGAGCAGTTTTGTGAGGTATATTTACTTAATTACTTTCAATTTTTTTTTTTATTTATATAAACCTTTACAGGAAAGTAGTTTGGTTTCAACATATATACAGAAAACGAAAAAAAAATATTAACAGAAATTGTTCTCTTCATTGAGTTAATACATTTATGCAAAAATCAGGTATATAACAGTGAAGTTTTATAATAGAAATGGTTTGGTACAGAGGGAAATCTCTAGACGGAATATTATATTGTCTTATAGTATTAAACTGAAGGTATATAAGATTTATGTACAGAGAAAAAAAAATGATAACAGTAGGGTATATATATTTTCAATTCATTTTGTCAATTTAATATTAATATATAAATATATGTATGTTTATGCAAAAAAAAAAAAAATTATTATAACAGTAAGTTTTAAAGGGTAAAATTTTCAGTAAAAAAATTAAATTACTAGTTTAGAATTAAAGTATTAGTTCAATTTAAATTCTTGATTAAATGGAAATTGAATTGTTCATTTTGTATAATATTAATTAAACTAAAATTTATCAAATGGCGATTAATTAATCAAATTGTTCGAATATTAATAAATCATATAATGTTGTTTAAGGTCTAAAACTGTGAATACGCAAGGCGTGATGGATATGGGTTGCAAACAAAAGCAAAGGTGAGTTAATCTCACTCAGTTTATTTAAATTTAAATGATTAAATTTAAATAATTGTTGAATGGTTGAAATTGATTGATTGATGTGCTATAGTATGACATATTCTGGAATTGGTATATTATGTTGTGCTAACATCTGTGGATGCAGGGAAAACAGGTTGGAGGGATCCAACTGGACCCCTCAATATTTATTTAAATTATTTAATACCCTCTATTGTGATTTATTTGATATTCTATGATGATCTTTATTGGAATATTGAATGTTATGGTTCGATTGAATATATTTGGGTATGGTGAATTTCCAAAAATATATAAATTGGATTTTTGTAAGATAATAAAAGAAGTGAAATTGTAAGTAGAATGATTATAGAAATTTGAATAAATTTTTAAATGAATTGGAAAGAAATAAAGTGACTTTAAAATTCTAATAAATCAATCTTGAGTATAGAATGGAAATTTGAAGAAACAAAGAGTTAATGAATTTTAATCTTCAGGGATATTAATTAAAAGAATAAAACATTTATTTAAAATTTAAGATTTAAATTATTAAAAGGAATAAAGAAGAAGTTGGGAAAAACTGAAATTCAGATATTTCACTTAAAAAGGTTTAAAAACAAACGGAAAATAATAACATTAATAATAAGTCTTAATTAATGAATTTTAAAATGAATTAAGGAAGTAAAGAAATTTATTTCAATAAAATAAATTGGAAATCAATGTGGGAAAATTGATTTAAGTGATTGAAGTTGGAATTTTCTCTGGATAGCCAAGTACATGTTTTTAAAAGGTAAATTTTTAAATATAAATTAAATGTTTTAAAGTTGTTTTTTTTTAAAGAAAGCAAGTTTTGTAAAATTTATTATTTCTAATATTTAATCTCTAAGCAAGTATTTCCTTTAATATATTATATCATTAATTATTTATAAGTGACTTAGTATTTGTTTTAAAGATGAAAACCTGGTTTTATATTTTATAAAGTGACCTTATTTTCTTAAAATCATATAGTATGTATTTTTAACAAATTATTTAAGTATTTTTATCCTAAATGTTTTAAAGTATATATTTCTAAGTAAAGTGTTTTTAATTATTTTAAAAAATCTAGTTTGTGCTTGGTAATTTCAGAGGAGATAGAAAATATTTGGGAGAGTTGATTCTGAAAAGAAAGATGGTTTTGAAAACTGTTTTCAAAGGGTTGAAAATAGAAATATATCTTGTGAAGATATTTTTGGAGATTAATAAATAATTTGGAAATTATTTATTGGTTGATGGTTGCTTTGTGAATATAATTGATAGTTAAATAACCGACTATCAATATTGGACAATGCGTTGATCGTTTCGAAGAGACCGGGATCGAGATTAATTTCTCGAAAACCACTTCGATCCGGTTTGTACGTTTTCGTGTGAAAAACGATTTTTGGATTCGAAGATGGATCGGTGAAGTGCAAGGGCTAGTCGCTACTAATCCTGAGGATATTTCCAAAATGGATGTAGTAGGAATAGTGCCTTCGGTTCCGTTCGAACCCGGGACGGACTTGTATGGACGAATGCTTGCGAAACATCGTCAGGTGGGCGATGGGCATTCTAAGTAAAACGTTCTAAAAAAAGGCAACGCTTAGCCTCAAGCCTCATCAAATGGGAATGACTGAAAATCAGGGGATATGCAGCAAGGTTAGGTGGGTCATACCCAAGCAGGACAAGATAATTCCCCTGTCTAGATGTCCCTTATTTATATCGGCTTAGTGGGTGGTTGGTCGCGCCAACCACGGGGTTTATCTTGTTCGGGACTGTTCTGTAAGGAATGGTTCCGGCCTTGTGTTGCAGGGGATGAAGGGAGTAGTCCTCGGTACGGTGATCTAGGCCCCGTACTGTGACAGGTGGTACCCCAGTGCCTAGTCATTAGTTGGAAATCCATTCTCCCTACGAGCCTTGTACGAGTTTTGTTTGTATTACCCACTTTTGCGGCTAGTAGCTGGAATTTAATAGATGTAACAATTTCGGCTATTTTATAAGTATTTGTAAATAGACCCTATTATAATATCAGAGGATTTCTATAAAAATTGTTTTAGCTATCGTAAGGTAAAAACCCGACATGTTTATTTGTGGCGTGGTCTTACGAGATGCTTTTGTTTTCAAAGGATTTTTGAACTTTAATAATCAATTGGGTGTGATTTTCTCACGCTGGTATTCCAGACTGACTCGGGTATTATTTAACTGTAATGCTCGGGTCAGACCGAGTATTATAGAATACAGGATATGATGCTGTGGAGCTCAGGAGACGAGCTGGATGACGATACGTATTCTCGTACCTGTATATATATATTTCCGCTGTTGAGTTGATGTGTATCCATTGTATGTTATTGATGTGAGTTGTGACTAATGTACTCTGGAGATGTAATGTATGTAAACTGATATATTTGATTTTGAGTAAAGATTACTTATTCTCTATTATATTTTATTCCGCTGCGATGGTTAGATTCTGATGTTGATTTTGTTTTCTCTTCTTCTACCTCTTCTTCTTAAACCCAAATGGTTCGTATTTCTGTACAATTTGAGTTGATTTAGGTAGAATAGTGTTGACTCAAGGGGTACGGATCTGCGGGCTGTTACAGTGATATTATTGTAAGGTTTATATTTTCGTGTCAATCGGATTTATTGTTTGTCCGGGGCACGCCAAAATGCATAGAAATCGATTTAATCGATTTAATTTAAAATCGAACGTTTATTGCCATAACTCGCACAGATGATCGAATTAGCTTCCGAAACCTATTCCATTGTCTCCGGAACGCGGGGTAAACCCTAGAAACGTCGGTCACCGCGCTTCGTTTGGAGTTCGGAAAATTTTTGATGAATGGTGTTTCGTAAATTTTCTATATAAGTACCATTAACAATTCACTTTTGCAAAAATCTCAAGCCCTAGGGTTTCAAGGTTACAGCCGCCACTTATTTTAATCGATGGCCGAAAGTCACCAATATTCTCCCCCTCCGATCTCCTCATCCATCGACTTTCATCCAAAACTCCCAACTAGAAAAACGTAGAGAGCATCGATATCTCTCTATCCAACGGTCAAGATCGTAAAAGGAGCTGTAGATTGATCGCTAGGAGGCCGTGTTCTTCCTCAGTTCATGCACGGTTTTCAATATACTGAGAGGGCCAAGCTTCACTCTAACCTGGCCGATAGTAGCACTCGAGGAGGCCGTTCAAATGGAGGTTGCTGATCGTCATATAGCTAGATGATGGAGGAGTACAATTCAAACCCTAAAGGGCGGCTTGGGTTCATTTGTTCACGCGTGCGTTTTCTCACCTGGAAGATGAAGAACGAAAGGGGATGCGGCCTGGATTGCTTGATGAAAATCTATGGTCCAGATTGCTAGGTTATAAATTAATAAAACAAATTGTATTTTAAGTTGTATTTAAATTCGTATAAACTTTGAACTATCATAACTTTTTCATACGAGGTCGGAAAATTACGAAACAAGTTGCGTTGTCTTCGTTTCGTCGAGCACTACGCAATGGAACCAGATTGGAGCCGTTTGGAGCTACTGAAAATTTCGGGTAAAATTAAACGCTCGTTTAATTTTATTCGAAATAAAATGCTGGAATTACATTGAATCAAAGTGAGTGTTTTATAACGCTCACAACGTACTGAATATTTTTATGCTAGTTGAATTTGATATTATGAAGTGATATGAATTTTATTTGTCGTTGGTTGATAGAATTTAATTGTCATATAGATTGTTCTTGGAATTAACCGTCGAAAATTAAATTGACAGTAAAAAAAAAATTGAAATTGAATAGCGATTAAATTACCTGACATTGATAACTATGAAATTGCCATGAATTGTATTGTCTATTGGATGATGTATTTCGATGGATGCTATTGTTTGATATTGAATGTTTGGATGTTTAATTCCTTATATATCCTGTTATGCATACATATGAAACTACGATTTGATTTAAGTGATATATTTTCATCCCTGACATTTAATTGAAATAAATAATTACTTGGCCATAGGATAGAAAATTATATACGGACGCCGAATTGGCTAAATTAATAATTTTAAAAATTGTCGATTTGAAATTTATTTAAATGTTTTGATTTAAAAAGTGATAAATAGAAATCAATTTATAGAAATCGAATTTATCGAAAAAATTGAGTTTGGAATGTTGAAATAAATTTTGGTTAAAAGATATTGTTAAATAATTAAAGCGGAGACTTTGGAATTTAAAATCGGGATATGATTAAATTTCGAAAATTGATTTGTATAAAGATTTAACCTTAATTCGAGCTTTGAATATTACTAAGTAAAAGTGATATAAAAATGATATTTTGAAATCGAGCTTGGAATTGAACCATATTTGGAATTTGGATTTAAACTTGAATATCGATGGATAATTTTGTTAAGTGTTATAAATGGATATTTTTGAAAAATCAAGCTCCAAATCGATATAAATTGAAATTGAATTAATTGAAAGTGAATATAAAAATTGAATAAATTTGAAGTCAAAGTTGATGTTGATTGAATCGAAATTGAAATTGAATCGGTAGAACGGAAATTAAAATTGTTTTGAATTGGGAAGTTATAATTGAAATGGTTTGGTTTTGAAGCTGTTTTATCTTGTTTTTCAAATTACTCAGTTATATAAACCATTTTGAATACTTAAACTGTTTTAATCTATTTTAAATCTACTTAACCCGATTTAAATTATTTTAAACTAATTTATCTATTTCGAATCCTTTTTAAGATTTTACGTATTTTTAACTATTTTAATTATTTAACACTACTTTTAAACTCCTTAAAACTATTTTCTAAAATTCTAAGCTGGTTAATAGGGTGAAATGTTTATATTTAAATCTTGAATTTAAATACAAATTGGGTTAAATGAAGTTGCAACCTAAATTGAAATCCGAATTGATTTTGAAATTGAAATAAGATATTGAGACGAAAATGATTTTTGAAACGGAATCTTACATTTGAAAAGATACGATGATATTTGAAATGGATTTGATTTTTGAAGCGAATATGATATTTTGATATCAATTATGAATCGATTTGAAATATAAAAGAGCCAACGGTGTAATAATACGTAGTTATTAAAGAGACCGGGATCGGATATGGACATACTCTCTGTCGATACCGAAAACCACTTTAATAACTATTATACGTGGAGTGTTGATCCAGAATGAAGTGGATGGTTTGGTGAACGCGTCGATTGAAGAAAGAGAACGATATTGGATGACCCCTGACATGACTAAAACAGGAGCCGCGCCGGGCCATTGAGGTTCGCCACCTCTAGCGGACACACTTCTTCGATACCATATCTATTACATTTGTGATTCGATTTGGGTGCACCCCTTGATTCGGGAGTGTTGTTTCACGGTGTTGGGGTAGCTGCTGGCTATGCTCAACATCAGTCCGGATCACGCAACTACTAGTATCCTAGTTGGTATCGCCTTATGTACCTTGTCATACTGATTATCCTATTCGCGACAACTACGTTATGTTTTGTGTTATACCTATGGGGTACCCTCTGATAACCACCAGTTTACGGTGGGGCTTACGGTGCTGTATAGACTATGACATTATAAAAATGTGTTAAGGGGGATTATGGTAACTCCTTAACGCTATTTTGATACTTTATATTACTGATAGGCATTATCTACTTAGAGTACATTACTACATAGTAGATAGTTTAACGGATCCTTAAGAGATGGAAAATCCCGTAACATCTTTTGAGTTATTGCACGCACGTTGACAATGGATATGAGATGTCAAACCCCGTAAACATCTCTGACGCCGTTACACTCATATTTATTTACGATTGATTTAACTTTCATAAGGATATTTTAGTCCTGGCTCGAGTGTTTTGTCTTTTCATTACGCTCGGGTCAGCCCTGAGTTTTTCAGATTTTTGAAGATCTATTCTGGAGGATGAAGACGAAGATTTGGTATACTATTACTATTATTACTCTTGCATCATGCTATCTGCTGCATTATTTTAATTGTTCTGTTGTATATGTATAACTCTGATAAATGTTGTATAAATAATTGTCAAAGTATAGTAAACAGCTTCATGAACTGTTTATTTGACTATTATATTTTATCGTTCCGCTGCGTGATTCTGTGTTGTTTCTTTTCCTTTATTTCTCTTTCTTTTCTTTTCTTATTTACCCCAATAACCATCTGCCCTTTTTGAATGGTTTGGAATCGGCATGTGTATTTGATCGTTGGTTTAGACTGTCCAAAAAGGCGGGTTGTTACAACCAGTTTGAATTTTTAGAAAATAGTTTGAATAGTTTTAAATAATTATAACAAGTTAAAATAGTGTAATAAAATGGTTTATATAGGAAATAGTCTGGAAAATGAAAATAATATGAATATTTAAAAAGATAGGTTTTAAACTGTTTATATTAAAATAATTTATTCAAAAATAGTTTCAAAGCCAAACTGATTCAATTCCAAACCATCTAATTCAAATCAATTTCAATTTCCATTTCAATTTAAATCGATTCAATTTGAATTTCAACTCGAATACTTCGACTCCAATTTAAATTCAAATAAATTTCGATTTCAAATTAATTCAATTCCGATTTTAATTCCAGTTAATTTCAATTTCGATTTTAATTTGAATTAATTTCAATTCAATTCTCAATTTTTAACCATTTCAATTTATATGTATTCGAGTCGATTTTAGAATATCAATTTAAATCAAGTTTAACTTCAATATTCAATTTAAGATTCAAATCTTCAAAATAATTCAATTCCGAGCACAAGTTTGAAATATTGTTTTAAATTACATTTACTTAGTAATATTTCCAAGTTTGAATGAAATCCAAATCTTTTAAAACAAATCAATTTTCAAAACTCATATCATATTTTGATTATAACTTCAAAATTTCAAATTTTATTTTTAAACAACTTCGTTTGACACATTTAATTCCACATTTTTAGCTCAAGTTCAAAAATAATTGGATTTCCATAAATTCGATTTTATTTCTTTAAATCAAAATAATTTAAAATCAAAAAATTTTAAAATCAATTAATTTAACTAAATTCGGGGTCCGTATATAATTTTCTATTGCATGACCAAGTGAATCAATTATTTCAATTTAATTCAGGGATGGATATAAATCATTTCAATCCAAAATAAATGTTATGAGTGTATATCATCTCAACCTATTTCTTAATTTATTCGAAAAAATTCAATTTACATTTTTATATACTGTAGATGATATATAAGATGATTACAGGGTATTTCAAAATAAATAACATCCTAAATATCAATCAATAGCATCCATCATAGTCAACATCCAAATTAGTCAATATATCATTACAGTTTACTAGTTATCAATAATCGAGAATTTAACTAGCAATTTAATTTCCATTTCAAATTTGAACCGTCAATTCAAATTTCTATCATTTTAATTCATATCAACTTAAATGTCAGTTAAATTTACCAAACAACGTTCAATAAAATTAAATTACTTCATGATGCCAATTTAACGAACATAAAAATTACTTTAGTACGTCATGAGCGTTATAAAACACTCACATTCTATTTGACACTGAAAATTTTATCAACTTCAAATAAATTTCAAACCAACTCCATGATGCAACCTTCGTCGATACGATTCCAACGCCACTTGTTTCGTTCAAATCGGATCTCGTACGAGGAAATTATGCAATTTATTAATATACGATATAATTTAAATTTAATTAACCAAATAATAATAATAATAATAATATAAAAAACACGTTACCTTCTCTCCTCTTCGTTCAGCACGCACAGACTAGGTCATGCAAGAACCCACAACAGGCGACACTCCTCATGTCGACGCTCTACCTCACGGACCACCGTGCTCCGATCCAAACCCATCGCCACACGCATGCCCCCCAGAGTCACTGCCACCTCAGGTGCAGCTGCGCTCGCCATGGCCGTTAACTCGAAAAAACATGGAAACTGCTACGACTTTGAACTGTGATCTCGGCGAATTCCAAACATAATAGCCCGATTCAACTGTTAGATGTGCATATCTCATCAAGATCTACGACTTTGCTTTTGAAAGTTTTTGATTTCGATGAATGGATGAAGAGAAGTCGAACGAGGAAGGAAGGTTGTGAATTTTCGACCATTAAAATCATATAAGAAAAACCGCCGATTTTCTTATGGTAGGGTTTGACTAAACGAACGTGGCCTTGTATAAGTTCCGACCGAATTCACCCGTGAAATTTTCAAACTCCAAACGAAGCATGCCACATGGCATTCTTAATGTTTTACCCCCATTCTGAACACAACGGAACTAGTTTCGAGACCTAATATATATATATAGCGGTCTAATCCCATCCACAAATCAACATGGTGATAAAACATGAACATATCTCGTATCCTATCGTACGCCTTTCCAACAAAGAGGGACAACTAGTGATTATAATCCAAAACCCTAAAAGAAAATTTTGCCGAGAGCTGTCATTCATCATTAACTAGAGTTGATTATTTTATGGTCCTAACACTCCTTACTAAATTGAGATGGACACATTTAACATGCTATTCAACTATGACTTAACTTACCTTATTGACTTCTAATAAAAAAGGTACATCCATTACTTAAACAATCACGCTTGATTATAGGGCAAAGTATACATTCATACACTCCATTGGATAGGAAATATAAGCCATCTTATTACAGGCATCTCCAGCTGTGACAACCGCCCTATACCACTGACACTAATAGTATATAAATAGTGCACTGCAATCATCCTTGCCAATATATGACGATCATTAAGGTTTAAATAAACCAATATAACATATAACCTATCATATCCATAGTGCACGTATAAAATGTAATATCACAAATATAACAAAAGGGACTGTAATAATGTGAACAGATCATCATCATCGGAGTATAATATCTATAGCGGTGTACATCAATAGTAGAGTATATACAATGGAAACAAACTCAATAACTTTCTCTAATACAATTAGTAATATGAAAGCATATCACGGGCTCCACGGCGTTGCTTAGCAGAATAAGCATAGACTCCATACATGTATATCATACGAGATAGCTCCATCCGGCTCGTCCTCCAAACAGCTACTGTGTCACCTAGACCTATTATCTATTCTACTCATTTAAGTGTATCTAAGAAAATAAAAGGCAGTGCATAAAACCTTGGGTCAGACAATAGTCATGTGCGAGCGGTAAATGAGCCTCAAAATACCAAAAAGGTAAATATGGTAAGAAACAAGAATACACGAACTATACTTGAGATGTTCCTGCAAACAAAAAGTTAGCATACAACACTATAATAAGCTACTCTACAATATCATAAAGATATAGCACAAACTCTATAAAGGATATCTATCTTCCAGATATTCCTATCTCCAATACCTACTTCCCCTAATATCTCTGAGTGATAGTCTACTAAAGAGAGCAATCAAAGCAACCATAGCATTCATCAAACATCATAACTATCACTCTATGTGCTTTGAACATATGATAACTCATTAATGGAAATCCTAGTTCTTTGTTGTACTCTCGTATCTTGCAACCTAAAGATTGATGCATGTCTCGCAGCCCAAAATGAGAAATAGACTTAATGCTACAAGTCTAGGGTACATGTCCCTTCATTGACCCGTGGACTTCCTCACTTACAACACCTCTGCTTCAAGTACAATTGAAAACTCTCTAAGTCATCAAAGATTCCTTAGCACATACACTTATGCCCACCTTTGCTCCATTTTGATACCGAACCTTTCTTGCTCAATCCACTTTCCATTATTCATGAGGAACCCTCCACATTCCTCGATTATACGTCCCACCCCCTTTGCCAGCCGCCATCTTTGAAACCTACTTTCAACATGAGACAATATCCAAAGACCATATCTTTTCATCATGTTGTTATATCATCATCCAACCTGATATAGACGAGCCAACACCTCTAGCATGATCTGTAGGATCTTTACTTTACCTCTCAGAAGTTTCATCCTATTTGAGCTTAACTCTAGAACTCGGCACTGACCTCTCTACTCGACCCCAACTTCTCCACTTAGCTAATTTATAGCTAAGTTTTCTTCGACTCATTCCTTGCTTCTAGTACTCCATTCCCAGATGCTTTGACCTTGACATCTCTACAAAAATAAAGTCAACAAAGAAAAAGTACTCTCTTTGAAGCACCCTACTTCATATTCTAAGAACAAGTCATCATAGCCTCTATCACTTAGCCAATCACCTATCCATCACCTTAGGTAACCTTAACCAGCAACACTCTTGCTTTCCAGAAAACCTCCAACTTGTTAGATCAAACCACAAAACTTGGTACCGACCACACATGTCGATGCTGACTTTTGTACTTAGACTATTTAGACCTACGACCCTAACCCCAAGCTCATCTCATATTTCAAAGCTCCCACTCCATGTTTCGTCCAATTCTGACCAACTTTGCCTATGATTTGCTCAATTCTCTAACGTAACTTTCTACGCAATCACAACACTAGCAAACAACATCAAACCATATCATCCAACATAGAATAACATGCAATTTCATCTAATAAAACATGCAATCCATTAAAATAAGACAAATAAGTCAATCTCTAACATAGAACCGCATATGACATGAATATATAAGCATAAGCAAGGGTGTTCTATAGTCAATTTAGATCACATACATAGCTTAACATATAATTAAAGTTAGAAAAGGTTTTATGGCTAAAAATCAATTAAAAAAATGTTAAATCCTATGATTCTACAATATAAACATGCATAGTATAGTGAGAAGGCATAAACCAATCACCAATTACCAAATTCAACCAATATAAATGTAGATTCAATCTAGACAACAGTGGAATGCACTTCAAATAATGCAAATCGATGATTTATATTTTACTTAATCTCAGGTCCGCAATCAAGCTTGATTTAGAGAGCAATTTGAGTGATTTTGAATGAAATAGGATGGATCTAGGGCTAATTAGGGTTTAGACCTCATTTAGAACGAAAGAGAAAAGTTTTAACTTGACTCTTCAGCCCCTTATTTATAGTATTCTCTAATTAGACTGATGATCTCACTAATGGGCTTAATTAATTACACATTAATCATGGTCAACTGCTTCAAAAACTAAAAACAGGCATAACTTTCTAACCTTGGTCCTTTTTTCTATTATGACCAACTATTATCCTTAAGCAATGGAACTAGTTTCAGACACTAACTCGACTCTTATCAAAAGTTATATCCCAAACAATATTTCCTAGGTCAAAATAGTCACATAGAAAATCGAGAAAAATCATAGATGTGTGAAATGTTTCTAAGAGTCATATCCCAAAATTATAGAATCATATGACCTCATACAAATAAAATAAAAATATTTTACGATCCTTCGATATGTAAAATACGGGTCATTACGCCAACCATACTACTATCTTCTCTAGATCAAATCTCTTGACAGTATTCTCAAACTTTGGTATCTATCTTCTTCCTTGATCTTTCATGCGAGTATATCTTAGGACTTGCAAAAGTGTACTTTGACGTTACTCCCCATTTCTTTAAGGGTTCTTCTTATGGATTTCACACATCTCTAATCAAAAATTCCTAGGTTCATTCCAATATTCCTTATATTCAACTGGGATTTCTTCTTCCTTCCTTATAGGCAACCATATCTATTTTATTCCTACCCTAAACCTTTACCACATCTTACTTAGGCAGTCATCCATATCTACCTCATATCAAAAATTGGTTTGGTTTTTCACATCTCCTTTAAAAATAAAACTTCATAGCCGTGAAGTACCTAATCCAAAACATTTATCTTTAAAAATATAAAATTAGAAACCTTTTTCTCAAATTCAAAATTTCTTGGTCTCCAAAAAGGAGCCATAAAAAATTTCCCTTTTCTAACCAACTTTATTTTTAAGGACTATCTATAATAGATATTTAATTCTTTTAGAAGTAGAAATTTTAACTCAAAACATTCAAAACTCAATTATCAGGCCAAACCATTTTTTCAAAAAATATCTTCTATAATTTTAAACAATGGAAAGTGGAGTAGAGAAGGATAACTTCCATCCTTTATCTTCCTATTACTCATGTTATTTCTGCTTTCATCCTAAGTGGAGATTTCAATAGTATGAAAGGGGGACTTCTAAAAGATACGAGCAATCACGACATCTATCTAAACGTCTATGTAAAATATATGTATGATTACCACATATCTATGGAATTTATCCATTCTTCATGTCATATTGCTATTACTTTTCTCTTATATTATTATAAATAGATTACTGCTCCTATTTTATATTTCTCCTACCTAAATGGCATCTACTTTAGCTGCTATTCTCCATATTTTACTTATACATGAATATTCCTCCTACCTTAGTTATCAGGCATATCCTTCTATTCTCAATACCCCGTTTTCACCAAGTGTCGTTTCCATTTATCAAATCCTTAAAAGAATTTTAAAATGAAACCTCCAAATTTAATAAAATAGGAGAAACTATCGAGTCAAACTTACGCTCTACTTTTCATTTATTTTAAAAAATACCTTTATCCAAAACCTTTAAACTAAAACTTTTTGACTCAACCAATTTTAAGCTAAGAATTCAAATCTACAGCTTCTCAATAATTTTTTTGAAAAAACCCATTAAAAATTCAAAGAATTTTCAAAAATCCTTTTGTCAATTCTTTCACATGGAGTTGGACACAGAAATTGACTTTACTCATACTTTCCTTCGGACTTTCCTTCTTTCTACTCCTTCTTAACTCTTCTTCATCAAAAATCCGGCTATCTTCTAGTGTTTCTTAATGTACATCTTCTTGCGGGCACTTTCTCCACTCCTATTATACCTTAATTCTGGATGTTTGCATCATATATTTTTATTTTTTTCTTCCCACTAGTCTGGATGAAAGGTGCATTTTCATTCTGTAATTCATCAAAATCCAAAATCATAAGGTAGCCTGGGCCCAAAAAAGGAGTCGAGTACCATCCTTTTTTCAGGATTCTTCTATATATCATGCTCATGCTCTTCTTGGTCAACGCCATCGATGTGATCTATAATCTAGGGGAATCAAAGTAAGTGTATATATTTAACTCTATTTATTGGCCTAACTTATAGTTGCTTGTTCATCCTCTTGGAATATGGTCGCAACTACTTATATAGTCGGAAAACATAGAGTTTGGCATATAATGCATATAAGTATAGGAAAAAATACAAATGCATTCTCTCAACGAATCCTAGTTTCTGTGATCGACTAATTTGGACTTTGATACCAAATGTAATAATGCGCACCTTTGGGTTCGAATTTTGAATAAATCGAATCACAAGTCCATCAAGGTATAGATCATTGGTTTTGGTAAGCTATAACAAACACAAGCATATCAGAGAGTGATCAATATAAACACATGGCGGAACAAAAAAATATATAGTAGAATATATGTATTGACTACTAGTACTACCTTGGAATCAATATTATTCCTTGGATGTCCAATTGATTTGTTGTTGTCAATCATGAATAAAAAGACTTTCCCATCTGCAGTTCCCGTCTTGCTCTAGTAGCATGTCCTTCTAAATCAATCCTATGGGTTGTAATAAGGAGGGTAAAAACAACGTTCTGGTGATTGAAAATTACATACTTCACTCATTCCATTAATTTAAACCATTTGATTTCCATTTAAATGTTATGTCCATTACTTACGGCTAATCCTTTAAGTCCTATATGTACGCGTACGATATGTCTAACCTTCTTTGAGGTATAACTGTATACATATATGCTTATTCGCAAATATGTCTAACCATTTCATGATCCAAAAATCCTAGGCACTTAATACTTCTTAAATAAGGAGAAGGCAAACCCAATGGCCAACTAATAACTTAAACCCCGAAGCAGGCCCTCCACAATGTCATGCTAGTTGATTGGTTCTAGCTACAGAGACTAATGACCCCTATATACAGCTCTATGTTTGTGACTTAATTATCGTACTACTAACACATCTCAAAGACTCATAAAAGGGTTAACTAGCCCACCTTCGGTAAACAAATTTTTGTCTAACCATCTACTTTTTTAGGTCTATGCATATTCCATATGGATTCTACACTAGTAGGAAGTAAAATCCTTCAAGGCATAACCCAAGTTTTGGCTACCGCTAGCTCGAGACTGCTATGGTCATAGCCTATATGCCAAAAAAACTACTAAATACTGGTACAAAATATCGACATAGCCCGCAGACCTTCCATAGCTGACATCCAGTTTAAAATAACCTAAGTAAGTCAAGGAAAAGTGCTCCTTTTGGTTACTTAATACCTCTTATTCGAAATGAAGCAGATCTCATTTCCTTAAAAGTACTAGGCCATTTAACACTTCAAATCTAAGTCGAACCCTCAATATATTTTTCCCTCATCTATCCACAATGCATATCCCTTCTTTATGGATCCTACGGTTGGAGATGTCTCACATCGGTGGTAAGTAAATAGAATTGTTGGTAGCCTTTAGGTGACGGGCAGACTTTTGTTGTGTAACTCTACTGACCTTGCTTCCCAACCCACTAAACTAACATATCATCCAAAGCCTAAGTGTTGGGCTAGGCCAACTAATTCACGCTCACTCTAAACGCATAATTGAAGCTATATAATTTCCTAATATGAAAATTATATTAATACTTACTTGTTCGCTATGTAATTATTTCTATTTTATACGCTTAGGCTTTAGTTTCCTTATTTCCTTCTTGTGTCTAATAAATGTCACTTGCCCATAATAATAGGTCATTAGTATCCAAATTGAATAATCTCTAGTGATATTTATTTACCGTTTCAAAATCTACTTATTATGTCTATTCAATTTTCCCATAAATGTCATAATAAATTCTCTAGTCAGTACTCATTTAATTCTTTTAACTCTTTATTAAATACAAATTTATTGTCAGTCAAATTTGTAGTCATTACCTATAAACTCTAGTTACTATTCCTTCCTTTTTTGACCTCCTAGTCCTATAATTATTGCACTATTAATAACTAATGCAAATATCATCGTCAATTACGCTACATGTATGAGTATGTGTCTGCATATGTATGTTCATCATTTTTGTTGGTTAAGTACGGTTATACATATATTACATATTTTCCAATTTCTAACTATTAAATCCTAGAACATTCTTTTCTATGTTTTAATTTATCAGAGCTACAATTTCAAAACGATTCATGATTTTAGTTTTCCATAAATTAACCAAAAGTGGAGCCTTGATTCTTTTGAAACTATAAGGAATTATTTCACTTCTTTTATTGAGATGAATAGTGTAACCTATGGAGAATAATATCCATACTTTACACATCTCTTTCATTGCTATATTCCTTGTTAATTCAAATAACTCACTTTATACATATTTTCTGAATTGGATAATTTGTGGAAATAACATGGAAATAGATATAATACCAGTCCAAATAAATTAAAATATAGAAATTCACATTCCAAATCAACTAGGGCAACCTAATTTACAACCCAATTATAGATCTAGAATAAACTTCACAGCTTACAAAAAAATTCAATAATAATTATTTGGGACAGATTTCAAATTTTCAGATTAGGTTGTATATACTATCATATTCCAATTACATATTTTATAATATATGTAGGCAATAATCCTATATGATTATTTTAAGCCAACGAATCATTAAATCTTATTAATGCATAATAATTAATTAAAATTCAGCGATATAAATTTCAATATTATAAATAAATTATATAATATCTCACTCACCTTTCTAGCTTCCCAAATCTCCCAAATCTGGATCCATTCCTTTACTTGACTCCTTTTTCATTCTAACCCAAAAGAATATGTATAACATGGTAGATACATACTATTAGAATTACAGGTTTGAGAAGAGATATGGCATTAGGGAGAATTTAAATTTATAATTATAAAGTCTTGCCTTTTACTTGCAACACTGATTCGCTTTTTCTCTTTTATTTTCTACCCATTTGTATATATATAATATTTTATAATTTTTAGAAATAGTGGGGATGGTATAATGGTACAGCTTGATGTTTTGATCAGAAAATATGAGAGAAAAAGTGAGGTGTTAGGCTTATATTTATGGTCTCATGAATCAACCGTAACCGTTAGATTAAAATGATCAAATCCAGCCTGTTGGCCACGGTTCAAACCCTAGCCATCACACCTCGACCGATCGATTGCCTACTATAAATGGTCGACCTACCCAAGTAAGAGGGTTAATGTTGGGTCCTACATTTAATATAATTTATTTTCTTTTTCATTTTTAATTATTTTTGCTCCGAAAACTTCAAACGCTAACAATCTTTTCATTTGAGCTCCGATTGCGAAACTCCAAATATTAAAGTTACTCTGAAAATCACCATGAATGCAATGTTGCAAGTTTCATGGCCAAATTCAGCCGTTTTCTCAAATTCAATTTTTAAAGCCGTATTAATTATTTGTTAATTTTATAAGGCCTTACAGAAATTTGGACGTTTAAGCGGGCTAGCCTGCTTATTTATTTGCGAGAAGTATGAGCAACACGTAGCATCATTTTCCATTTCATTAAGATAGTTACATTATTGACTAATTTGATTTAACAATACTCATGTTCTATTTCTTCACAATATCGATTTACATACTTAGTTAAAATCACGTTTATTCTATATAATTTTATATACATACACATAGCTAGTCTGCTTTAATTTGGAACTCTATTTCAACAGGTCGATTAATTTTTATTAACAATCGAAGTGTCATTTTAACCCAAACAAACAAACATCAATCCAATTAATAACATATTTAGTTTGTATCAACTTCAATTTATTTCTATATGATTCATTCCAATTTTTAGGATTAATTTAGTAAAATTGTTATTTATTCTTAACCATTAGAGTATTGAACTCCAAACATTTCATCACTTACCCAATACGACTAGAGATATCATTTCAACCTTCATCGGCAATAACTCAATTCAATTCAATTAATAATTTGTTATAATAATTCAACCTATTTTTCTTTATTTTAATATGATATAGGCTGCATAACTGAACTAAAAAAACATATAGAATCTTATAGGTATAATATAAGTTGCCACTCATTAATTTGGTTTTTCTTTCTCTTTAAGCTTTGAAAATCCTTTTGGTAAGTCTCATTTCTAGATCTTAATCTTTTGATTTGTTTGCTCTTTATTTTTTCCGCCTTGATATTGAAATTTTGAAAAGGGATGAGAAGAAAGATGTTTAGATATAAGGGTTTTGAAATGTGAATGGTGTCTAGGGTTTCTAATGAGGAGCTTAGACCTTAGCAACTTATTTATAGGTTAAAATTCTTGGTTTTCCTAAGTTTGGACCACATTAGTTATTTATCAAAATGCCATTAGTCCTATTTTTCATTAGTTTTAGCCCATTTCACCAAATTTGACAAGCCTTATATATTTTATAAATGTAAATGATGTTTCAAACACTACATGATAGGTTTCGTGGCCTAATTACTATGCCTACAAAATCTTACTTTTTTATCCTTTTATATAAATTAAGATTTTGTCCTTTTTATTATTTTAATTCATTATTTAAATTTCTGGAGTGTTACATTATCCCCTTCTTAAAAGGATTTCGTACTTGAAATCTCGAAGGATGGAAATATGCAACTCGCTCTTAAAAATTAATATCTACAACCATCTACTCAGCCATCAACCACTTGCAAACATTGTCCTTAATTTCAAAATTTCTACTGCAGCCTGTATATATAAGTATGGATTTTCCATAAAACATATATGTAACATAGAAGTAGGAGATCCCCTAAACTAGTCGACCTCCTAAAATGCAAGTGCTTATGTCATTTATCCAAAATGTATGCAACGTCCTCTGTATATACTTGCAATGCTATATGGATGAGCATTCATTCAATACATATGCAATATGAAAAAACCATTATTCATTTAAACTAATATAATAAAATAAAGTATGTTATGTACATCCTAGGCTAACATGAACATATCAGCCCATATGTCCAATACTAAAAATAAAAATGCATCCATTAGCAACCGTCATACAAAACATGACAGTGACATGCTCCATCCATGCCTAGCATACATGTACACCTATTTATGTATATACTAAGATAAATGCTATATACTCAAGTAATTGTACTAAATTTAATGGAAACTCACCAGAAAAGAGCTTTGGGTGGGTAGCTAGGATTCTTTCCTCGAGCTATCAAGTACTCTCTGTTGGATTTTTTCTATATTACACTCAAACCAATTTTACTTTATTATGATGCCTCTTCACTCCATTCTCTACTATACATGTAGTCCATAGGGTGTAATGAACATCAGTTCTATTATAACATCCTCCATTCCAAGGCCCGAAAACAAGCGCTACTATTCTGCGGTCATCAATAATATTATTCTTCTATGATAAAAAGAGTTTGGTTAATAACATCATTAACATTGAAGCATAGGATTATGAAAATTGTCCAAAATAATTAATTAATTTCTATGTTCATTACATAATCCCAAAACATTGTCCATGTACAAATAAAATATAATTATTACAGAATACGCAAAGAGCAACATATAAAGATGCCCTCTTGGTTGATCAGAGTTTACTACTAGAGATACAATTTCTGTCATTACATCCATTCAAACAAAATGAAGTCAACACAGCGGACACTATTAAACTTCTAAATAGCCAGCTTTGCCTCTTGCATGCTCCGGAAGCTTTATTCACCAAATCTAAAATCCTAGAAACCTTACTCTTAATCTATTCAAATAAGCATTTAAGAGTTAAAAGTGAAAAACAAAAACTTCGAGTCAGACAAAAAGTCTGGTATGAAAAATAATATGCCATTACAATAATAGATATCTAGTGAGATCATACCGCTGGGCGGAAAGGGTTTCCTCCTCACTAATATTATTTAATAATAGTCTATTACAATCACACTCCTACAACCACAATGGTTGCAAAAACAGAAGATAGTTAAATGCATGCGTGCTACATGAGTAATCGTGACTAATCCATCTCAATTAACGGACGATCTATCTCTACTATATAGTTTTCCCAAAGTTACTACAAACCTATTCGACCGACCTGGGCAACTAGATATACCAAAATTCTCCAACTTACCATGAGGTGTAAACTGGACTATCCATCCAAATTCAATCATCGAAGTGTTTACCTGTCTGTTTATTAATCTCATAGTTTTTCTTAGCTCACTATGAACCTAATGGTTTTATAGGCCAACCAATAACCTACCTAAGTTATATTCCTTTCTGTGCGCAAACCTACTTTTAGTTTACCCTTAACAAAGCACCACATATTGGAATGGTGGACTAATATCAATAAGAGCTAACAGTTGAAGTATATGGCGCTACCATATACCAGTCCCATTTACTGGTTCTTGAATATCTAATCCTTGACTTAATTTATTCTATCACAATTTATCTAATGGTGATGATAACAATAATTTTACTAGTAAAATTTTAGGCTAAATACCCTCTTTATTTCCTTTAAAACATAAATCTTTATTAATGATTTAACCCTTGAAATCATACTTAAAACGAGGAAATTATAGCCCTTTACTTTAACCAAAATTTTATGCCAAGATATATATACACACACATACATTTTTTTAAAATAGTTTTCATTAACTTCAAAACCACTAAGAGGTTATCGCACTGCTAAACCCTTAGGCAATAAAGCTATATAATAAAACCATTTAAATTGATTAAGTGTGGTATTAATATTGCTGGTATGGGTTATCGTACCCCTTTTATACCGAAATCATGTTAAAGCATATGATCTATAAAACATAAAGCCATAGAGCCAAAATCATTTACGTCGCATAGCATAATTATATAGATTGCCGAATATAAGCAGCTTGGTCTTTGGTTGTACAGTATAAATATTTAAAACTTGAAAACATAGGAGTGTCGACATTGAGGACCTTCGGCATCAATGTCATAGAGTCATTAATAACGTTAATATCGATATAGAAAATAAGTGACATCATTGCAATTTATATCGATGTTGAAAGTAAGGTTTATATATGGCATCGCTACCTAAAGTAATAATGCCAAAATTATATATATGTATATATATGCGGCAGCATGCCATTTAATATCAACGTCAAAAATGCGGCATTACTGCCTCTTTATATAGGAATAAAGATACGCAGCATCATCGCCGCTATAAATATTAACGCTGCTATAAAAATGGTAGCATCATAGTTTTAAGGAGTTGATATTGAAAGTAAGCGGCATTTTTTTTAAAACCATGGTAAAAACTTGCGGCATTACTATAGCCGATATAAAATATGCGGCATTATTGTCATAATACCTTTACCTTTAAAGCAATACAAGCAGCATTACTATAGCCGATATAAAATATGCGGCATTGATAGCCGGAACATATATGGACGTTGGCATTGATTACCTGATGCCATGGAAATCTCGTAATTAACATAAAATTTGTTTTATTTCTTTAAAAATCTATTTCTTTTCACAAACTCCAATCCTTTGTCAAAGTGCTATTGGAAATTAAACTTCTTTCTCAAATCCTTTTTAGAAATACTACTATGAATCATATTACACTCCCCAAAATAAATTTGCAAACCATAAATTTTATTTTATTATTTTAATATAATTATTAAGCTTTCATAGCCTAATAAATTCATGAAAAATCATAAACGCTCAGGAAAAATCCCCAAAATTACAATAAATCAGAACTAAAATATTCTTTAACATATAAAAATATTGAAACCAAAAACATTATTTAATTATTATTTTTAAGAATTAAAACCCAAAATAAATCATTTTCTCACTTAGGAAATTCATAAAATATTGCTTGGAAAATTATGAAATTAAAAAAATCACTTTTAAAATAATGTTTCTAACATTATATCCAGATTTTAAGTCATTTGGGTGTTATATGATAGCTTTTCACACTTAAACCTATTAACAAGTATCATAAATAAATCCAATTAATCATCAATAATCATATAATCATCAATCATTTATGGCATAATAACACGCATAAGATTATGTTTAATCATAAAACCGAAAATAAACAAGTGCATTTGAGATGGTAATCATTATTCACCTTGATTTGATGAAGAGAAATAAGATTTGAGTTTAGATATGATTTCCTCTAAGCTTTCATCTTGTTTCCTAGTCTTTCCTTCTCTTGTAATCCTTAGTAATGGCCGACTTGAATTTGATAGTGTTTAGGTGAATGTAAGTGAAGGAAGAAATGAGAATGGAAGGTTTTAGTTTTAAGAAATAAAGCCTTTTCCTATCTTTCCCCTCATATTATTCCTCCTTATTTGAGTTATAATCAATCTTATTAACTTATTAATTAAGGCACGATCCATTTTAATTATCAAATTTCATTCCCCTTACCAACATGCATTATTTTATTTTATTTTATTTATTTAATTAAACATCCTAAATAATTTTAATCAAAATTAGGTGTGTGACATTTACTTGCATATTCTCTAATAGGTCTGGGTCCACCACGATCGTTGAATCATGAACGTACTTCCGTAGATGTGACATGTTAAAAACATCGTGTACCTTCACTAACTTCTCTAAAACCTTGATTCTATAGGCTAGCTTCCCTACTCTTTCTAATGTCGAAAAATACCTAACAAATCAAGGTGCTAACTTTTTCGGTTTTCCAAATCTCATGACGTGCTTAAGCAGTGATACTTTCACAAACACATGTCACCTACTACAAAATATATAAAAGTACGCCTCCTATCAGCATGTGATTTCTATGTATACTGAGTAGTCTTCATCCTCTTATGTATAAACTCTATCTATATAGAGATGTCTTTAATCATGTCAGGTCCATGTATAATTCAATCAGTCGCCTTCTACTAATAAGAAGAGGATTTACATGACCATCCATAAAAAGCTTTGAATGGTGCCATGCATATGCTGGCTTAACAGCTGTCGTTGTAAGTAAACTCCACTGGTAGTAAATGATCTTCCTATGATCCATCAAAATCCAAAATACAAGCTCTTAACAAGTCCTTCAATACTTTGTTCCCCATCTCTATTTGTTCGCTCGTCTGCGGGTGATATGCAATGCTAAAGCTTAGCTCAATCCCTAAAGCACTCCTGAAGACTCTTCCAAAACTCGCCAGTGAAAGTGGGTCTCTGTCACTACTATGCTGATTGGAATCCCATGTAATCTAATTACTTCCTTAACATACAAGGTGGCTAAAGTCACTATTGTCCACTTCTTTTTTACCGAAATGAAATGAGCACCCTTAATCAATCGATCAGTGAAGACCCAAATACTCTAATTTTCTCCTCTACTTCTAAGTAAGCCATCAATAAAGTCTATATATATGCTCCTACTTCTACTGTGGAACTTCTAGAGGAAATGATAGTCCACTTGGCTTCTTCTGTTCAGTTTTAACTTTTTGACTACTCAAACATCCAACTTATTCTACCACTTGCTTCTTCATCCTTGGCCAATGGAATACATTCTTCATGTCATTATACAATTTAGCACTACGGGGATGAATATTCATCCTAGAATGGTGAAACTATGATAAAAATTCATCAATCAGTTCCCTAATCATCGGTATACAAAATATATCGGCTCCTCAAATACCTTTTCAAGTATAGAGTATCTATTCAAATGAGAAGATCTCTCTTCTTTTTCTAACTAATCCATAATGCCCACCAACGTCCCATCCAATCTATGTCTAGAACCGATACGATCAATAAGTACTCTTCAAATCTCCAAAGCTACCAATAATATAGGAACTTTTTGACAATGGTATGAAATCAAATTCATAGATAAACTCCAACTGCCCCATTCCAATAGCATGGAAATTAATGTAGTGTGCTTCCTACACAAAACAACTGCGACTACATTCCCTTTTCTAGAGGTATACGCAATCCTAAAATCATATAAGGCTTGGAACTCCATCCACCTTTGTTGCCTTAGATTTAGCTCCTTCTGGAAAAATAGGTACATGAGAGATTTATGAACTGTATACAACTCAAATCTCTCCCTAGTAGAAAATGACTCTAAATTGTATACAATAGTCGCCCAATTCGAGGTCGAAAGTAGGATAATTCCTCTCACGAGTCCTCAATTTCCAACTAGTGTATGCCACTACCCTTCCTTCTTACATTAACACCATCCCCAAGCTCTGTACTGTAAGCATCGGTGTATACAGTAAAAGACTTAGTGCCATTTGGAATAGTCAACACAGGTACACTAGATAACATACCCTTCAACTTAAAAAATGCATATTCGCTCTCCGATTTCACGAGAAGATTTGATTCTTCTTGGTGGGCATAGTCAATAGACTTATATTTTAGCAAAATCCTTGATGAAATTTCTGTAAGAACTTTTTAAACCAAGGAAACTTTGGACATTTGTAGCATTTTCAGAATGCGCCAATCCTGAATTACTGCTACTTTTGTCGGATCTACAGATCACTCATGCTTAGAAATAATATTTCCTAAGAAGCGAAATTCTCTTCTACAAAAATGACACTTGGAAATTTTTTCCTTTAATTGATGCCTTCACAACTCATTAAGAACAATTCTCAAATTCTCTTTATACTCTTCTTCGCTTTTCGAATGGATAAGAATACCATCAGCAGAGACCTACCAAGAACTTATTTAACTATTTCTAAACACTCTACTTATCAAATCAACAAAATAGGATGGTGTATTTTTTTGGTCCAAAAGACATGACCAATCACTCAAATAGCCCATCTGATGTACGAAAATCGAAATTAGCGATACTACCACTGTGGGTGATGGAATTATGGATCTTAAGATTGATTTAACACTAGAGGGGTGAATAGTGTTTTCTAACTTACGTAAATCTTTTTTAATTTTCTTTTAAGTTTCATATTAAATCACATATTAACAACACAAAATTATAATAATAATCAATCATAGATGCAATCATAGATAAAAATAAAAGCAATAGCAAAAAGTAAAGAGCTAGAGAGATGACACTAGGGATTTTATACCAGTTCGGATTTCTCCTACATCTTGTCCCATACAATTGCTTGTACTGATTTCTTTTCAAATGCCAATCTTTAATCAAGAAGAAGGCAAATCCAAGTACAATCTCAATTTCAAGGCTACAAGACATACCTTTATATATTTCGAGTCCGGGTTAAACTCGCTTGATTTGACCAGGCTACAAGCACACCCACAAGATTTGAACGGGCTATTAAGCACAACCACTTAATTTGAATGGGCTACAAGCACACCCAAGCAAACACAAATATAGTTGATAGTTTTTCCAAAGACAAACTGTTATACTTTGGTTATAGTGGATCCTATAGTCTCTTGGATAACACTTCGATCTTCGAAATAAGAGAAAGATGTTTTAAAAATAGTAAGAAAGTAGTTTTCAATCAATATAATAAAGTGTGAATTGATTCTATATGATTTTAAAAAGAATAAAGTATATTTTTCAAGAGATTTTTTAGGAGAGTAAAAGGAGGAAAGAAAGTAAGTAATTAGTTATCAAAAAAATTATTTGCACTTTTCTTAGTTAATCTCAGATTTGGAAATCTGCAACCTCAAATCAACTCAGCTAACAAGAACTCTTCAAATTCAAAGCTTAAAGCAACTTAGCAATTTAGTTTTAAAAATCACGACAGTTTAAAGTTTTCCAGTATGCAAAATTATTTTTAGTCTCTACACAATTAATCTGGTGAGTAAACTTTAGTTTATTTAATTTAAATCTGGATGCATGAATGGAATTTAGAAGCTTGATGTAAAATTGTTGTATGATGTTATACTGAATATATTTGAATGTAAATCTGGTGCATGTGTTAATATATCAAATGTTCATCTCTGTTTAAAAAGACAGAGTACAAATTTAAATAAAACTGCAATTCCTCTTATTCTAATCTGGGCTAGGCTAGGTATTTAAATAGAATATGTTTGTTTAAGATTAAACTAAGATTTAAAAATATTTTTAAGATTAATACATAGAAGTATTATCTGGAAAGATAAAAAGAACTGAGGAACATAAGGTTATGTTAAAAATCAAGTACATTGATTTGTTAATTCATATATATACTCGCTTTACTGAATCCAAACTATCTACACCACTAAGCTTATGAGCTCTTACACAACAAGATCTTAAAAACTGAACAGGATATCAGACAATAGTCAAGTCATGCTCAACTACCAAAACCCCCCGAACTGTTGGTTCCAAAACCAGAGATGGATCAGACGCGTTCTCCCTCAAAGATATGTGAAATACACTGAATCCAAGTGTTCCAAACTGGAAATTCAATCCTGAAGACCAAACACTTCTCCTTATCAGAACACAGAAAAGATCCAATACCTCGGAGCTAACTTCCCTGTCTTACCAAACTTATAGCTCCTTTGACCAAAGAAAACTTATCCAAAATCAAATCTCCGATCTCGAAATCCAAATTCCTTTGTCTCTTATCCACAAAACTCTTCTGACGATCCTGGGTTGCCTTCATCCTTCCCGATCAGTTCCACCTTTGCTGATGCTTCTTGAAAAAAACCGGATCAAAAACAACCCAACAAAATGATCCTCTCAAGATCTACAGAAATCAAGGACTCAAACTCTACTATCACAACCATCAGTAGAAAACTAATTTCTCCTATCCGGAAAAGCCAAATAGGAGTACTTGCCAATCTCGCCATCCGATCCTGAAAAATCCTGTAGAAACCCTCTAATCCAAGACTCTGCAACACACAGTTGCTTCTACTCTAGAACAACTACTACCTCGCTTCCGCTGTACAACTCTGATCTGGAGTAGATGAGAATGTTGATGATGAACACGAGCACAGACTAGACAACACATCCCAGAAATATGGTTCAACAGATCCATAAAAGGAAACTCAGATGTTCCACCTAAACCTAAGCTGCTTCACCAAATCCTCTCTACAAACCATCCTTCTAAAAGGATGAATCATCGGTACCACTCCTGGAATCCTAGTCGATAAGAAAACTCAATTTCTAGATGCGGAAAAACCTCTAACTTCCTTGAAGACATCCGAAAAAATCTCTAATAACTCAAGAGAACACTCAAACTATCGCAAGTCATTTTTGCGCTCAATCCTAGACTAATTTCCAAAGAAACTGTTCTTTCTTTTTACCAATCAGAAAAGCTTATGCTAGACTAACCAATCCATTGAAGAAACGGATCCACTTTGCTGCTTCTGAACTTCACCTCTAGAAAACTACTGACAGATGACCTTCCTGCCGGCACACAGAACTCTCCGAGCTGTATCGCTGCCATATATGCCAAAGACTTCTTATCCAAAGCTCTTTGAACCCCAAATCCACATCATCCAATCTCACACAGAGCCTAGAGATGGGAAGACATCTCTTCAAGAAACTCAGGCTTCAACCCAAACACAAACACCCTGCTGAACCAAGTCTTACACTGATGCAGACACACTTCCTTAATCTTGCTCCAAAGAAACATCTTCGGAAACATCCATAGTTACTGTGTCTCATCACGCAGTTGCTTCTTTTAGAAATTGCCAAGATACCATCACTAGCTTCTGCTCAACCAACAAATCCAAATTCTAACTCATCCAAACTTGCACTTCAAAGATGGACTATGAACCTCAAAAAGGTTTCCTTCAGAGATTGGTGAAATCGTTACACCACAGCAAATCTCACTTGAGATGGTATTTGGTCTAAGGTCTCGGCAGATACATTTCAACACTCAACTCCTATCATTGGTAGTCGTGTTACATACACTACTACCTTTCTACCTCTAGAACTCATATTGGAAAACACAAAAATGTAATCCAACAAATCAGATAGAAAGATATATATATATATATATATATATATATTAAAATTACAAATACGCTCTCTCAAGAAAGAAATCACTCCAAAGCCTAGGTATTCACTCACCTAGCGCTCTGATACCAACTATCACGACCCGTCTTTCTCTCCACTGAAAGACGTATCGTGAGTAAGAAAGAAAAGGATAGAAAAAACAAAACATAGAGAAGAAGAAAAACAACAACATCAGAATCTCAACAGCGGAACGAATAAATTATATTAATCACATAGATATTACGTAGTATACATCATCTACCAGAGTTACACAGCTTAAACACCTGTCTAGTTATTACAACTCAAAATACAATTCAAACAAACGACTCAAAGATCAACACAGCGCAACCACTTATATATCTACAAACGCTGAAGCCTCCTGCTCCATACCTCCTTCAGAGATTCTTCAAAGCTAACCTGAGTCCTTGTCTACTCGTAAAAATTTGAGTACCCAAGAGTCTAATAAAATAGAAAATAAACACCGGGTCAGACATGGGTCTGGTGTGAGTAAACGGTTTAAGGTTGTTTAACTTTGAAAAACCTTTGAAAACAAAAGGTATCACGTAAGAGTTCCCACACATAAACATGGGTAAGTTTTTACCTTACGCCAACCAAATCATTTCAGAGGAAATTAGGAAATCCAGTGATATTATAATATGTCTAGGGTTTTCAAGTAAAATATAGAAATAGCTAGAATGCTTACATCTCACATTCTAACATAGTTGGGCACAACTAAAACGTACGACACTTATTGCAGTTTGGATTCCATACAATGGCAGGGCTACTGGGGTACTGTCCAACACAGTATAGGGCCTAGATCACCGTATCGAGGATTACTCCAAATCCCCTACAACACAAGGCCGGAACCATCCCTTACTGGATAGTCTCGAACATGAAAACCCCGACAGTTGTCGCGAATCAACCGCCCCACACAGCCGAATAAAAAGGGACTTCTAGACAGGGGAAAATCTTGTCCTACTTAGGTGCTACCCACTTAGCCTTGCTGCACCTCCCCTGTTTTAGCCATTCCCAGTTGATGAGGCTTGAGGCTATGATACCTTTAAAGAACACATCTATCTTAGAATGCTCATCGTCCACCTGATAATGCTCTGAAAGCATTCAATCCATACAAGTTCGTTCCGGGTTTGAACGAAACCGAAGGCATTATCTCGTTACACTCATTTTGGAATCACCCTTGGAGTTAACGACGATAACCCTTGCACTTTGAATCTTCATCTTCACTTGAGATTCATGACCTATTGTTAATTTGGATCGATGCGGTTTTCAGATATCTAAATCTGGAAACCCGATCCCGATCTCATCGAAATCCAAAACACCATCTTTTAGGTCCAAGTTGTTTTAAAGTTTAAAATAATTCAATTCATTATCTATATACACACAGATAGATAATTCACATCATCGCACAAGAAGATAATCCATATTATCATCACAAATAAATAATTCACATTATCATCACACTTCAACCAAAGCATCCATATCACACAGCATCACTTATCTCATATCTAAGATCTCAAACCATTCAAGGCAATCAATATCATCCATCCATACATAAGCAAGGATTAATTAATCACACTATCTCTAATTAATTTAAAATGAATCAAATTAATTACTTATATCTCTAATTAATTTAAAATGAATTAAATTAATTACTTTCATCACATAAATCTTGCTTACATAACCATTAATTAATTACAAACTAATTAATTAATCACCATCTAATCATTCATCTTAATTAATCAACCTTGATTAATCATTCTCTAATTAAAATAAGTAATTAACCTTTAATTAATTACATAAATTAATTATTCTTAACCATATACAGTAATTAAACTTTAATCACTTCATTAATTAATTACATTACATTAATCCTTAATTAATCATATTAATTAATTACTCTATAATTATTTAATATTGATTAATTAAACTTACTTAGTCAACCTTAATTACATCATTAATTACAGTAATTAATGATCCTTAATTACTTCTTTAATTAATTATTAATAATATTTAATAATTAATCTTTAATTAACCTTTATTCATTAATTAACCTTGATTAATCACAATCAGTAATTAATTATCCTTAATTGATTACATCACTTAATTAACTTCAAATAACTTTATTAATCAATTCTTAAATTATTTACACTAATTAATTAATTATAAATTACTTTCACTAAGTAATTATCCATCTTTATTAATTACATTAGGTAATTAAACCCAAAGCTACTATCATTCTTCAATTAATTACATCCTGTAATTATCCTCTAATTACTTCACTAAGTAATTATACTTAATAAATTACACCAAGTAATTATACTTAACCCATCATCCAATGATTATTTTAAATTAATTAAACCAATTAATTAACTTAAACTAATCACATTAATTTAATTAATTACGCTCAGTAATTAGTCCCTTTAATTACTTACATTAAGTAATTATAGTTATCCAATCATCAATTGATTATCCTTAATTAATTAATCTAATTAATTATTAAAATTAATCACATTAATTAATTATTTAATAACCCTTAGTTAAGGATCTTTATTAACTATTAAAAATTCTTTAATTACCAGAAGTAATTATTCTTTAATTAATCACTATTAATTAAAAATTTATTAATTAAATGTATTTAAACCAAAATTTATTTAAATTTAAAATCTTATTTTTTATTTTAAAAAACTTTTTAAAAATTATTTTATAGAGTAGCTTCGGGTTCAACCCGCAAGCCACTCGAGTACTTACTCGAGAAAATCCTACTTTCCTTTTTTTTTCAAAACTTAGTTTAAGTTTTAAAAATAAATAAAACCTGAAGCTAATCACTCACGAACCCTTTGTCCTCACTACTTCGAGCCAAACACAGAAACGCGCAAACTCGAACTCGACAAAAAGCTTTCTTCCCCAAAACTTCCTTCACACCTGATACATAGATGTGCATGGTGCACATGAACCGATGCTCCATGCTTCTCCGGCCATTCTTCTGGTCTCCGACAAGTCGATAACAACCTCGATATCATCCACGGCCATCTAGATATCGCGATTTCATCTCGACTTGAAACCGAGTCTTCAGACCGAAAACTGGAGTCAACTCTCCGGCTAAAATCACTCACCGGCGACAACCTCGCCCACCAGAGTTCACACCCCTTCAATTCAAGCAACGTCACAAGCCTACGCAACCGTTCAACCACTCGCAAACGCTTCCGGTGCCTCCCAGACAACCCACGACATTGCAAAACTAAGTCGCCCGATACTGGAAGTCGAACCCTAGTCTAGCTCATTCCGGCCACCACGGCTTAAAATAAAATACAATCGCATTTTTCCCGTAGTTGTCAGACCTCCAGACAACTTCGACCAAGATCCCGATGAAGTTCACCATGCTAATCACCAGATATTGGTGATAAACCAATATTCATACAATTTCGATTATCATAGAGGATACTAAACTAAAAATTTTGATTCAGGTTTCTGAATTCGTCATTTGAAATCAAGAATCATGTTATAGAATTGATTCAAGAATTCTTGACATTTGATTTTTGCCTACAATATGATCAGACCTTAAGATTTCAATTTTTTTTAAATAAATACCTCATATATTTATTTAAAACTATTTTTAAAATTAAGGTCATATACTCACAAACATTTTCTATTCTCAGATCCTAGCCTATAATCAAATACATATAAAGATATGAATCCTTCTATTGATGAAAGATATACTATAAAACAACAGAGATGATCATCAGACATATCACATAATGTATACACATACATTGAAATCTAAGCATACATGCAAATCATTTCAAACTATTTTGCTTCAAGATTTCATCCATGCATCAAAGTTCGAGTCTCAGATTTAAACTGTTTTTAAATTAAAAATTTACTCACCTTAAAAAAATGATGAACAGAGGCTTTGCTTTTGAAACAGGAAAGTGTGAAAATTGGATTGAACTTTGAATTGACTGCTTTGATTTGAAAATTGGAAAGTTTGGATTGCTGAGATGATTTTAAGACTTGAATTTCTTAAAACTGAAATAAAGATTGCTGGATAGCTTGCTTGAAAAACTATGCTTCAGGTTTTCTTTACTTTAACTTTTGAAAAATGTTGTTGCAGGCTTGATATTTTAAAAGGTTACAGGCTTTTGAAAAATACTTATAGGTTAGGCTTAGATTTTGGAAGATGATTACAGGGTTTTAGTTTGAACTTGAAGAATGTTTATAGGGTTGTGATTCAAGGATTTATGGTTTGAGAAATGAATTACAGGGTTTTAGAAGAATGTTTTTAAGAATTTTACAGGTTTATTTTTGAGGATTTTTTGTTTTAGTTTTGATCTGAGATTTCTTTGCATATTGAGTTTCTCTTTGTTTTTAGAAATGAAGATAGAAAAAGGAAATGAAGAGGAAGATAGGAGTTGAAATAGAGTTTATTTTAATTTATTAAAATTTAAAGAAAAGAAAATAAAAAGGAAATGACACTTGTCTCTACCCTACTAAATTTTATTACACATGTTAATAAAGGCATTAATAACCAAACACTTGTCATAATTTATTTTTATATTATTTTAAAAGATTTAAAAGCTTTTTGAAATTAATTTAATTAATTAATAAGTGGTTTTCTAATTTTAAATAAATATAACTTTTTAAAAGAAGATTAAATAAAATCCAATCATATTTTAAATAAAACAATATATAGTATATTTAATCCATTTTAAATATAAATATCAAACTTTTGTATTTATTTACTATTAAATAAATATTTTCTAAATTTATATAAATAAATTTCTTTTAAAGAAATAATATAAAACAAATCTTATTTTAATAAAAACCATATCCATATATTCTTATATTCAAAAAAAATTTAAAAATAATTATCTTTAAAGATTCAAATTTAAATCCAAATCCAAATTCAATTTAAAATCCAACTTAAAAATCAACTCAAATATATTTATATTTCAATAAACACATTATTAAATTTGAAATTAATTATTCTATTTAAAATCAACTTAAACACATACATATACATTTAAACAACACATTATTGAATTTGTAAATAATTATAATTTTGCCACTTTTTAAATAGCTTTGAAAAATATTAAATTGAATCTAATCATAACTTCAAATCATACTATATACATTCATATATATTACAATTTGAAAACATTTCTTTTATTAATTTGAATCCAGGACTTCCCATTTACAATATATATACCAATATATATATTATAAATAGAAAATAATTTTATTAGCCTTTAAAAGATGAAATTTATCAATTATAAATTATTAATTAAGAGATTATCGTATTTTAAATTCCTTTGAAATTCCAGAATATCACATTCCTCCCCCCTTAAAAGAATTTTGTCCTCGAAATTTAAAACAAAGATAATCCAAAAAAATTATTTCAAACAATTCTAGCATACATAACAACCATACACTATTAACTACACAAACAATTCTACCCAAACAAACAATTTCTAGCTATCTGGATACAAATATGGATAATCTTTCTAAACTATCCAGAGTTTCCCAGGTACAAACATTGGAATACTCGCTCTACAGAATCCAAACTATCTACACCACTAAGCTACTGAGCTCTTACACAATAAGATCTTCAAAATTGAACAGGATATCAGACCACAGTCAAGTCCTGCTCAACTACCAAAACCACCAGAACTGTTGGTTCCAAAACCAAAGATGGATCAGACACGTTCTCCCTCAAAGATACGTGAAATACACTGAATCCCAATCTTCCAAACTGGCAATTCAATCCTGAAGACCAAACACTTATCCTTATCAGAACACAGAAAAGATCCAATACCTCGGAGCTAACTTCCCAGTCTTTCCAAACTTATAGCTCCTTTGACCAAAGAAAACTCATCCAAAATCAAATCTCCAATCTCGAAATCTAAATTCCTTCGTCTCTATCCACAAAACTCTTCTGACGATCATAGGTTGCCTTCATCCTTCCTGATCAGTTCCACCTTTGCTGATGCTTCTTGAAACAAACCGGATCAAAAATAACCCAACAAAATGATCCTCTCAGGATCTGCTGAAATCAAGAACTCAAACTCTACAATCACAACCATCAGTAGAAAAATGAATTCTCCTATCTGGAAAAGACAAATAGAAGTACTTGCCAATCTCGCTATCCGATCCTGAAAAATCCTGTAGAAACCCTCTAATCCAAGACTCCGCAACATACAGTTGCTTCTACTCTATAACAGCTGCTACCTCGCTTCCGCTGCACAACTCTGATCTGTAGTAGATGAGAATGCTGGTGATGAACATGAGCACAGACTAGGCAACACATCCTAGAAATATGGTTCAACAGATCCTTAAAAGGAAACTCAGATGTTCCACCAAAAACTGAGCTGCTTCACCAAATCCTCTCTAGAAACTATCCTTCTACAAGGATGAACCATCGGTACCACTCCTGGAATCCTAGTCGATAAGAAAACTCAATTTCCAGATGCGGACAAACCTCTAACTTCCATGAAGACATCCGAAAAAATCTCTAATAACTCAAGAGAACACTCAAACTATCGCAAGTCACTTTTGCGATCTATTCCAGACTAGTTTCCAAAGAAACTATTCTTTCTTTTTACCAATTAGAACAGCTTATGCTAGACTAACCAATCCATTGAAGAAACGGATCCACTTTGCTGCTTCTGAGATTTATCTCTAGAAAACTGCTGACAAATGACCTTCCTGCCAGCACACAGAACTCTCCGAGCTGCACCGCTGCCACAGATGCCAAAGACTTCTTATCCAAAGCTCTTTGAACCCCAAATCCACATCATCCAATCTCACACAGAGCCTAGAGATAAGCAAACATTTCTTCAAGAAACTCATGCTTCAACCCAAACACAAACACCCTGCTGAACCCGGTCTTACACTGATGCAGACACACTACCTTAATCTTGCTCCAAAGAAACATCTTCGAAAGCATCCATAGTTACTGCATCTCATCACGTAGTTGCTTCTTCCATTGCCAAGAAACCATCACTAGCTTCCGCTAAACCAACAAATCCAAATTTTAACTCATCTAAACTTGCACTTCAAAGATGGACTTCGAACCTCAAAAAGGTTTCCTTCAGAGATTGGTGAAATCCTTACACCACAACAAAGCTCACTCGAGACGGTATTTGGTCTACAGTCTCGGTAGATACATTTCAACACTCAGACTCCTATCATTGGTAGTCATGTTACACACACCACTACCTTCCTAGCTCTAGAACTCATATTGGAAAACCCGAACTAGTAATCCAACAAATCAGGTGTGTGTGTGTGTGTGTGTGTGTGTGTGTCTATATATATATATATATATATATATATTGAAAACACGCTCTCTCAAGAAAGAAATCACTCCAAAGCCTAGGTATTCACTCAACCTAGCGCTCTGATACCAACTGTCACGACCCGTCTTTCTCTCTACTGAAAGACGTATCATGAGTAAGAAAGAAAGGGATAGAGAAGAGAAAAGATAGAGAAGAAAGAAAGAAAACAACATCAGTATCTCAACAGCGGAACGAATAAATTATATTAATCACATAGATATTACATAGTACACATCATCTATCAGATTTACACAGCTTATACAACACATACTAGACAGTTATAAACACCTGTCTAGTTATTACAACTCAAAATACAATTCAAACAAACAACTCAGAGATCAACACGGCGGAATCACTTATATATCTACAAACGCTGAAGCCTCATGCTCCATTCCTCCTCCAGAGATTTGTCAAAGCTAACATGAATCCCTTGGCTACTCGTAAAAATTTGAGTACCCAAGAGTTTAATAAAATAGAAAATAAACTCCGGGTCAGACATGGGTCTGGTGTGAGTAAACGGTTTAAAGTTGTTTAACTTTGAAAAATATTTGAAAACAAAAGGTATCACGTAAGAATTCCCACACATAAACATGGCTACGCAAACCAAATCATTTGACAGGAAATCTAGTGATATTATAATAGGATCTAGGGTTTTCAAGTAAAATAAAGAAATAGCTGGAATGCGTCCATCTCACGTTCCAACATAGTTGGGCATAACTAAAACGTTTGACACTTATTGGAGTTTGGATTCCATATAATGGCAGGGCTACTAGGGTACCCCCTGTCACAGTATGGGGCCTAGATCACCATACCGAGGATTACTCTCAATCCTCTGCAACACAAGGCCGAAATCATCCCTTACTGGATAGTCCCAAACAAGACAACCCCGGGAGTTGTCGCGAATCAACCACCCCACACAGCCGAATAAAAAGGGACTTCTAGGTAGAGGAAAATCTTGTCCTACTTAGGTGCTACCCACTTAGCCTTGCTGCACCTCCCCTGTTTTAGCCATTCCCAGTTGATGAGGCTTGAGGCTACGATTACCTTTAAAGAACACATCTATCTTAGAATGCTCATCGTCCACCTGATGATGTTCTGAAACCATTTAATCTATACAAGTTCATTCCGGGTTTGAATGAAATCGAAGGCAATATCTCGTTACACTCATTTTGGAATCATCCTCTGAGTTAACGACGATAACCCTTGCATTCTGAATCTTCATCTTCACTTGAGATTCACGACCGATCGTTAAATTGGATCGATGTGGTTTTCGGATATCCAAATCAGGAAACCCGATCCCAGTCTCATCGACATCTAAAATACCGTCTTTTAGGTCCAACTTGTTTTAAAGTTTAAAATAATTCAATTCATTATCTATATACACACAGATAGATAATTCACATCATCGCACAAGTAGATAATCCATATTATCATCACAAATAGATAATTCACATTATCATCACACTTCAACCAAAGCATCCATATCACACAGCATCACTTATCTCATATCTGAGATCTCAAACCATTCAAGGCAATCAATATCATCCATCCATACATAAGCAAGGATTAATTAATCACACTATCTCTAATTAATTTAAAATGAATTAAATTAATTACTTGTATCTCTAATTAATTTAAAATAAATTAAATTAATTACTTTCATCACATAAATCTTGCTTACATAACCATTAAATAATTACAAATCAATTAATTAATCACCATCTAATCATTCATCTTAATTAATCAACCTTGATTAATCATTCTCTAACTACAATAAGTAATTAACCTTTAATTAATTACACAAATTAATTATTCTTAACCATATACAGTAATTAAACTTTAATTACTTCATTAATTAATTAATTACATTAATCCTTAATTAACCATATTAATTAATTACTCTATAATTTTTTATTATTGATTAATTAATCTTAATTAATCAACCTTAATTACATCATTAATTACAGTAATTAATGATCCTTAATTACTTCTTTAATTAATTATTAATCATATTTAATAATTAATCTTTAATTAACCTTTATTCATTAATTAACCTTGATTAATCACAATCAGTAATTAATTATCCTTAATTGATTACATCACTTAATTAACTTCAAATAACTTTATTAATCAATTCTTAAATTATTTACACTAATTAATTAATTATAAATTACTTTCACTAAGTAATTATCCATCTTTATTAACTAAATTAAGTAATTAAACCCATAGCTACTATCATTCTCAATTAATTACATCATGTAGTTATCCACTAGTTACTTCACTAAGTAATTATACTTAATAAATTACTCCAAGTAATTATACTTAACCCATCATCCAATGATTATTTTAAATTAATTAAACCAATTAATTAACTTAAACTAATCACATTAATTTAATTAATTGCGCTCAGTAATTAATCCCTTTAATTACTTACATTAAGTAATTATACTTATCCAATCATCAATTGATTATCCTTAATTAATTAATTTAATTAATTATTAAAATTAATCACATTAATTAATTATTTAATAACCCCTAGCAAAGGATCTTCATTAACTATTAAAAATTCTTTAATTACTTCCTTAAGTAATTATTCTTTAATTAATCATTATTAATTAAAAATTAATTATGTCTTAATTATCAATTAATTAATCTTCAATTAATTATGTGCTTAACTATAACTCAATTAATCTTTTAATTACTTGATTAATTAATTCCTAATCATTAATTTATAAGCTTAACTTATCTAATTAAAGATCCTTAATTACACATTAATTCATCTCTAATTAATTAATTAATTAATGATCCTTTAATTACTTATTTATAAATCCTTAATTTTTAATTAATTAAATAGATTAATTATTCTTTAATTAACTTCTTAATTTAATCAATTTTAAGACATTAAATCTTAATTAACTTTAAGATAAAGTATTCTTCTTATATATGATTTAATTATCATTTACAAAATCTTTGAAAATCTTATTTTTAAATTTACACTTTAAATTTCATTTTTAAATTTAAGATTTAAAAGTGATGACACATTTAACTTTAACAAAATTTAAATCCAATTACAAACCTTTTGAATCAAATGCTAAAAAATAATTATTTTATACAAAAGAGATTAATGAAGTTTTTAAACCAAAATTTATTTAAATTTAAAATCTTATTTTTTATTTTAAAAACTTTTTTGAAAACTCTTTTATAGCGTAGCTTCGGGTTCAACCCGCAAGCCACTCGAGTACTTACCTGAGAAAATCCCACTTTCCCTTTTTTTCAAAACTTAGTTTAAGTTTTTTTTAAAAATAAAACCTGAAGCTAATCACTCACGAGTCCCTTGTCCTCATTGCTTCGAGCCAAACACAAAAACGTGCGAACTCGAACTCGAGAAAAGGCTTTCTTCTCCAAAACTTCCTTCACACCTGATACACAGACGTGCACGATGCACATGAACCGACGCACCACCCTTCTCCAGCCATTCTTCTGGTCTCCGACAAGTCGATAACGACCTCGACATCATCCACGACCTTCTAGATATCGCGATTTCATCTTGACTTGAAATTGAGTCTTCAGACCGAAAACTGGAATCAACCTCTCCGGCTAAAATCACTCACCGGCGACAACCTCGCCCACCAGAGTTCACACCCCCTCAATCCAAGCAACGTCACAAGCCTACGCAACCGTTCAACCACTCGCGAACGCTTCCGGTGCCTCCTAGACAACCCATGACATCGCGAAACCCAGTCGCCCAATAATGCAAGTCGAACCCTAGTCTAGCTCATTCCGGCCACCATAGCTCAAAATAAAATACAATTACATTTTTCCCGTAGTTGTCAAACCTCTAGACAACTTCGACCAAGATTCCAATGAAGTTCACCATGCGGATCGCCAAATATTGGTGATAAACCAAAATTCATACAATTTCGATTATCACAGAGGATACTGAACTAAAATTTTTGATTCAGGTTTCTAAATTCGTCATTTGAAATCTAGAATCATGTTATAGAATTGATTCAAGAATTCTGGACATTTGATTTTAGCCTATAATATGATTAGACCTTAAGATTTCATTTTTTATAAATAAATACCTCATATATTTATTTAAAACTATTTTTAAAATTAAATTCACATACTCACAAACATTTTCTATCCTTAGATCCTAGCCTATAATCAAATACATATGAAGATATGAATCCTGCTATTGATGAAAGAAATGCTGTAAAACAATAGAGATGATCATCAGACATATCACATAATGTATACACATATATTCAAATCTAAGCATACATGCAAATCATTTCAAACTATTTTACTTCAAGATTTCATCCATGCATCAAAGTTCAAGTCTTAGATTTAAACTGTTTTTAAATTAAAAATTTACTCACCTTAAAAAAAATGATGAACAGAGGCTTTGCTTTTGAAAAAGGAAAGCATGAAAATTGGATTGAACTTTGAAGACTTGACTGCTTTGATTTGAAAACTGGAAAGTTTGGACTGCTGAGATGATTTTAAGACTTGAATTTCTTAAAACTGAAATACAGATTGTGGATAGCTTGCTTGATAAACTATGCTTCAGGTTTTCTTTACTTGAAATTTTGAAAAATGTTATTGCAGGCTTGATATTTAAGAAGGTTACGGGCTTTTGAAAAATACTTACAGGTTTGGCTTAGATTTTGGAAGATGATTACAGGGTTTTAGTTTGAACTTGAAGAATGTTTACAGGGTTGTGATTCTAGGATTTCTGGTTTGAGAAATGAATACAGGGTTTTAGAAGAATGTTTTCAAGAATTTTACAGCTTTGTTTTTGAGGATTTCTGGTTTTAGTTTTGATCTAAGATTTCTTTGCAGATTGAGTTTCTCTTTGTTTTTAGAAATGAAGATAGAAAAAGGAAATGAAGGGGAAGATAGGAGTTGAAATAGAGTTTATTTTAATTTATTAAAATTTAAAGAAAAGAAAATAAAAAGGAAACGACACTTGTCTCTGCCGTACTAAATTTTATTACACATGTTAATAAAGGAATTAATAACCTAATACTTGTCATAATTTATTTTTATATTATTTTAAAAGATTTGAAAGCTTTTTAAAATTAATTTAATTAATTAATAAGTGCTTTTCTAATTTTAAATAAATAAAGCTTTTTAAAAGAAGATTAAATAAATTCCAATCATATTTAAATAAAATCATATATAGTATATTTAATCCATTTTAAATGTAAATATTAAACTTTTTTATTTATTTACTATTAAATAAATATTTTCTAAATTTATATAAATAAATTTCTTTTGAAGAAATATTATAAAACAAATCTTATTTTAATAAAAACCATATCCATATATTCTTATATTCCAAATATTTAAAAAAATAATTATCTTTAAAGATTCAAATTTAAATCCAAATTCAAATTCAATTTAAAATCCAACTTAAAAATCAACTCAAATATATTTATATTTAAATAAACACATTATTAAATTTGAAATTAATTATTCTATTTAAAATCAACTTAAATGCATACATATACATTTAAACAACACATTATTGTATTTGTAAATAATTATAATTTTGCCACTTTTTAAATAGCTTTGAAAAATATTAAATTGAATTTATTCATAACTTCAAAGCACACTATATACATTCATATATATTACAATTTGAAAACATTTCTTTTATTAATTTGAATCTAGGACTTCCCATTTACAATATATATACCAATATATATATACCAATATATATATATATATATTATAAATAGAAAAACAATTTTATTAGTTTTTAAAAGATGAAATTTACCAATTATAAATTATTAATTAAGAGGTTATCATATTTTAAATTCCCATGAAATTCTGGAATATCACATATACAGTAAATTAATAGACGTGTCCAATCGTAAAAGGTTGTGTTGAATAGACATTTCCATTCAAAATTCGAAAAACCGTTTGGTGGTATGTATGTCAGCATATCATACACATGTATGTCGACATGTGCTAGTCCAAAATGAAAATTATTTTCTTTTTAAAATGTTTTGAAAATCGTATACTTTGTAAAATAATTTGAACATGGTTTTTAAATATTTTAAACTCTTGAAAACTTTTATAAAATAAAAACAATATTAGAGATCAAAAATTAGAGATAGAGTTCAAAAATTGCTATCAAGGCCTTTAACAATACTAATGACTCTATACATAAAATTATAACCTTGAGATCTTCTTCTTTTTTGTCTTTAACCCATGAGTCTTTGTAACTTAATTTTGAGTCTTTATGCTGTATAGTCTTCGATTCAGCACCTGTGTAATATTCTACGCCATATTCTATATAACTTGACAAATCATTAGTATCTATATTTTATATGTTTGTGTATGGTTGTTATCATCAAAATCAATGAATAAGGTATTAATAATTATTTTCTACTCTTAACTGATGAAAAGTAGCGGTCAAGTCAAGCTGAGAAAATATTTTCACTCTCATTAACTGATCACATAAATCATCAATGTGAAGCAATAGGAAGCAACTTTTCTTAGTCGGCTTGCTTAATTCTCGATAATCAACGCATAGCCTCAAAGAACCATTTGCCTTATTGGAGAACCCTACTGGTGTGCCTCACTCGAAAATACTTTTACAAATAAATTCCATCTATAGTAACTCGTAAATTTTCTTATCTAATTCCCTTCTTTCTTTCGAAGATATATGTCTTAGCGGCATAACAACAGGCCTTGCGTCCTTCATGAGATCAATCCTAAATTTAATTTACCTTTAGGGTGGTAAACCTGAAACCTCTATAAGAATGCCTGGGAATTCTTGAACTACTGGGATCAATACAACTCATCATGTGATAAGCCCAGTGAATATAGGTAACTCAACATCATAGAGTTATCGGGCTCACAATATACATTTAACTCTCATCCTCTACTACTCCTCATCCTGACCGCCATGTTATCATAATTTAATACTTCCCCACAGCATGACTTCCCGTCCATTCCCAAAATCAGTCCATACCCCCCGAGAAACCAAGTACACACACATCACAAAGGAATTTATCACCACATATAACTAATTTTAGGATTTTACAAACCATTGACAAATAGGTTGATCCCCCAACCATTGACAATATACATTTAACTCTCATCCTCTACTACTCCTCATCCTGACCGCCCTGTTATCATAATTTAATACTTCCCCATAGCATGACTTCCAGTCCATTCCCAAAATCAGTCCATACCCCCGAGAAACCAAGTACACACACATCACAAAGGAATTTATCACCACATATAACTAATTTTAGGATTTTACAAACCATTGACAAATAGGTTGATCCCCCAAATAGGATTCGACACTACTATAGAGTCGTGCACAACGGGAGTTTCTAATCGCAATTACTAATCTACTAGGTATGAAGGTATGTGATGCTCCCATGTCAAAAAGTGTATAAATAAGAAAATAAAAAATAAGTCATGTACCTTCCATGATGACCTTCTTCCCCTTGTCAGCTGCTATTGGTGGTCTGCTAGAACTTGAGACCATACGCTTGCATGATCGGTCCACTTTGACCTAAAGCTGGGCATTGACGCTTCATGTGTCCAAATTGGCTGTAGTGGTAGCACTTGATCTTTCTTGTGCCTGCTCTACAGTTCTTCGCTATGTGACCTCTCTTATTACATTTCTTACACATCATCTTTTGACTCTTGAACTTCTCTTGTTTGCCTTTGATTCCCACTCTTTTTGCTTCTTTTGCTGACTTTCTCCCTCACTTTCCATCTTCCACCTTTGGTTCACCCTTAACTTCTTCCTTGGAAACGTTACTCAGAAAAGTTATTCCCAATAATCTTTCATAAGTAGCTCCCACAGAATACGACTAAGAGTCAAATCTTGAAGAGGTTGCTTCAGTCCTCTGACAAACTTCAAAGCCTTCTTAGAGTATTTATCAAATCAAATCCAAATATAGCCAGCTCATAAAATTAATTCACATACTCCTTCACTGACATATTTCCTTATTGTAGATGTATTAACTTCTCCAAACGCACTCCTTGCTTGATCAAAGATAAAAACTTAGCTTCGGCATGCCTTCTAAATTCTCCACAAGTCATTTCTTCTTCATTAGTCTCTGCTATAATTATATCCACCAGTTTGGAGCTTCTCCAAGTGCCAAAAAGCAAGCTGCATTCTAACAGAATTATCCAGATTTAACATCCCAAAAATCCTATCACATGCGTGCAACCATGCCTTTCAACAAAAGATTCAGTCCATTCATAAGGCTTTCCACATAAGCAAAAGAAGTCTCTGCAAACTTTGGAAAAGTCCATAACATGTAGATTAACATAAACTGTACATCGCACAACCCCCTTCATGTTAACATTAGCTTGTGCTATAACTTGAAGGTACCGATGGAACCAAAGTGGAAGTTCACGTCGGGAACATCTACGGCCGCATCTCATATACCCGCTCTGGTGTTATTTGTCATCTTAGCTATCTATAAGTGGGATTTATTAACAATTTGATAGCAGATATAATCGAAAACTTAGAGTAGTGCTTGCATATGTACTTCTACTTTCTTATTTATATTTATTGTAAAAAATAAAATACAAATACTCTCTCTCATACATTTGAACCTATAGGAGTTGGATAATCTTAGCTCTGATATCAAGTGCATCAACCCGCCTTTCACTAACATTTTGGTTCTACGTCTCAATTCACGCTCAGACCCGCAAACTAGTAAACAATAAATTGTTAGGGTAAAATGAAATACAACAGTACACATAGCTATCCATTTTAATCTACTTTCAAAACTCACGGGGGAAGAAAAAAAAATATGACGTAACATAATATCAAAAGTGGTCCATAAGTCTCAAGTTATCACAGTTATCTGTTAAAAACAATACTTCAGATTACATAGTTCAGTTAAACGTGACTACCAAATAAATATATAATTCATGGATAAACGGTCTTATTCACCACCAACAGCCTTCGTCGCCTCTACTTCATGCATGGCTCTTACTAACCCTATTGACCTATTATATAGAAACAATAGAGAAATATATAGAAGGTCAGACATAAGTCTGGTGAGTAAGCGTATATCTCTAAGTATAGGATACTAACATACTAATAGAACATCTTTACAGATTACTCTAACAGTTTTGGTTTAAAGGGTCAATTTACTGTTATTCTTTTTAGCCTATTTATCATAGCATTTCACATGTATCATTCTTTATAACTAAAATCACAATATAAACATCCATACAAATTGATATGTGTGAAATATTAACATACCGTGATTCTGCTACATGTACCATTTCAATAAATTCGCAGCCATATCATTCTTCATATGTGTCTTGTTTCAACACATTACAGACATATCATTCCTGCTACTTGTCTTATTTCAAAACGTCACATAAACATAATCTGACCAAGTGATATGCCTTACTTTATTACGTACAAACTCCTACTAATGCGTTTAACTCAACTTGTAGGCTGGTTCAAGTTATACTGTATCGATACTTTTCTCAAACAATCAAAATAAATAGTGCACTATAATACATTCATTATATAAGTGAATAAACATCAATCTACTTCTTAGACATCTGGCCCTACATTTAGACGTCTAGTCTCTAATTCCAAACGTCTGACTTGTAAAAAAACAATAGGTAATTAAACATCTGGACTATCATTCAAACGTCTCGCTTTGTTTCCTAACGTCCAAATGTGAATTTCGAACATCTAAAACTAGTTAATTCACAACTAATTCCTTTCGATCAGCCTCTATAAAAATTTCAGAAGTGCGACCTCCTAGTTCAAACGCCCGGTTCACCGTAGATTTGCATTTTTGAGTGTTTCAATGGGTTTTAACTATTTCTAGCCTTAGGTTCATTTTAGACTTTAAATATCATGCACTATCTCATTTTTATCGTTTACTTCGCTTATCCTATTTTCATAGCATCCTTTTTCATCTCATTGGCAGAGGTATATTGTTGATTACTTAGTTTAACAATAATCCTATTCTTTTTTTCACAATATCGATTCAGGGATTTAACTATAGTCGCATCCGTTTTATATACATATACATAGGTTGTAACGATCTGTATGTTTAGTTATTTTTAATTATTGAATTTAAGGTGATTATTGAATGAAAATAGTTATTAATGAAATTTGTTGAATAATTTAACATTAGAAATTATTTGAATAATCAAATTCTGAATTTAATATGATAGAAAATGATGTCGTAAGTTGATTTAAATTTTATATAAACAAAAATTAAGATCGTTAATATTTAAAACTGGATACAAATGTGAGTAATTAAAATTGAAAATTTTATATTGTAATTAACGAGTATAAATAGCCATTTTGTCAACTATGACGGATTTCGACGAAAATAGTTTCATCGGATCCGTAACAGTGAATTATTGTAGGATTTCAAGTTTCATAGCGATCGGACTTGTCGTTTGGTCGTGCGAGCTTGAAACGCGTAGAAATCAATTTAAAGGAATATGATAAAATAAATTGACTTTGAAAATCTATCTTCCACATACGATCGAATTGGCCTCGAAACTAGTTCCATTGCATTCAGAATGGGCGTAAAACATTATAAACGCCTGGCGGCATGTCTCGATTGGAGTTCAGACGATTTTGGACCTGACAATATAATTACACGCGCAAATCGAGACAGTTTTATTATTTTAATTTTTGAAACCCTAGCCGTAACTTTCTTTTAATGGCTGATTATTCACCAACTCCCCTCCTCAATATCTCTTAATCCGTTCAATGAAATCGAAAATTCCAAAAGCAAAGTTGCAGCTCTCGGTGGGCTCTTCAAATCCATATGGATGATTTATGCTTTTACGTCATGGAATCACCAGAATCTGAGGTGGAAGATCGTGCATTTTTATGGGTTTTGGGACAAATGGAGGTGGTTGGGGACAAGGCGTTCGAGGTGGAGGAGGAGTAGGCCAAGGCGCTTCGAATGGTGGTCATTGATCACTGTCAGGACGTCGGAGATGGCGTGCGTTTGGAGGCTTGGACGTGCGTGAGTGGGTAGGCTGTGTACGTGATGTAGAGGAAGAAGATGTACGTACTTTTATTTATTTATTTATTTAATAGTTAATTATTTTATATTAAAATTCAAATGTTCTAACTCGAACAACTTTTTCATACGAGCTCGGATTCACATGCGGTTTTCTTCGTTGCGTTCGTATTAAAATTCCAGACAACATGAAATGGGTTTAGTTGGATTCTGAGACTGTTCAAATTTAGGCATTTATTTGGATTTTAAATCATCGATAAATTAAAGGTGAGTGTTTATATGCTCGCACTTGACTGAAATATTTTTATGTTAGTTAAATCTTTATTGTGAAGTGATTTAAAATTTATTGGTTGTTGTTTGATAAGTTTAATTGACATTTAATTAACATCTGAATTAATTTATGGAAAGAATCGATAGTTAAATTAAATTAGAATTTAATTACCCGTAAAATACCCGACATTGATAGTTATGAAATTGTTGTGAATTTTATTGATTGTTTGGATGATTGGCTATGATGGATGTTATTGGTTGATATTTTGATGTTTATTTATTTTGATATATCATGTTATCATCCAATATATTATTTACACTATGTAAAACTGTAAATTGAATTATTTCGAATAAATTAAGAAATGGGATGAAATGTATATATCTATGACATTTATTTTGGATTGAAATGATATATATCCATCCTTGAAATTTAAATTAAAATAATTGACTCGTTTGGCCATAGGATAGAGAATTATATACGGAAACCAGATTGGTTAAACTTAATGATTTTAAAATCTTGGTTTGAAATTATTTAAACTGATTTGATTTTAAGAAATAAAAATCGTATTTATGGAAATCGAATTATTTTCGAACTAGAGCTTGAAGTGTTGGAATTTAAATTTGGTAAACGAAATTGTTTAATTAATCGAAGTTTAAAATTTTAAGTTATAAATGAAATACATCGTAAATTTCAGAAATGGATTTGTTTTAAAGGATTGCCAATTATTCGAACATTGAATATTACTAGGTAAAGAGTGATATGAAATGATATTTCAAATTTGAGCTTGGAATTGAATTATATTAGAAATTTGGCTTTTTTTTCTCTAGGAAATTGGATATTGGAAGTGAATGTGATTTAAGTGTTGAAATCAAAATATATAAATAGAAACTGGAAATTGAAAAAGAAATTTAAATTAATTAGAATTGGAAATTAATTTGAAATTAGGATTTAAATTAATCTGGAAATGGAAATTGAAAGTGAATGGAATTTGTGAATTGAAATCGAAATTTATATGGAATCAAATTTTTTTCGAGTTGGAATCGGAATTGAATCGATTTGATAGAAATGGAATTTGGAATTGATTTGGGTTGGAAAATGGAAAATTGGTCGGTTTGACTTTGGAATTATTATTTTTAAATGAATATTTTAGTATAAATGATCTAAAATCTATATTCTTTAAATATTCAAATTGTTTTGATTTTTCAAACTATTTTACTATATAAACCATTTTTATATTGAAAGTATTTTCGATCAAACTATTTAAATATTTTCTATTAATCTATTTTTAACTACTTTATTTAAACTATTTTCTAAAGTTCAAACTGGTTAAAGGGTAAATTGTTTATATTTAAATCTTGGATTTAAATACGAACTTTGTTAAAGTGAAAATTATAACCTAAATTGAATTCGAATCAAATTTTGGAAGTGAAATCGATTTATCGGACAAATTTGATAATTTTTAAAATATAATAAATTTCGAAATGGATTTGATTATAAAGCAAATATATGATAATTTCGAAATGGATTTGATTTTGAAATGAATATATAAGGATTTCGAAGTGGATTTGATTTTGAAACGAATACGATATTTTGATATCAAGTGCAAAGTGTTTTCGAAATGTAAAAGAACCAACCGGTGTGTAAAATGACGATTAGTTGAATAAGAGACCGAGGCCTCTTATTGAAATACTCTCTTTCAATATTGGAACCACTTTGGAAACCGTGTACGTGGTGGATGATATCCAGAATGTAGTGGTTGAATTGGCGAAGTTTACTGGAATGAAGTAAGAGAACGATGATCGATAGCCTTGACATGCGTGTCATAATTAAAATGACTAAAACATGAGCCTATGTCTGGCCAATGAGGTTAGCTACCTCTAGCGACATTGATCCCTCGTATTACTATTGTGGTTTCAGATTCGATGGGTGCACCTTATTTTTCGTTTGGATTGATTGTCGCGGTCTGTCGGCCACAGATGGGTTACGACCGGCCAGAAAGGTTAAACTGTTAGAATCCTACTTTGGGCATTGCCTCACGTGCCTTGTCATATTTATCCCTATACGAGCCCATTACGACTTTGGTTTAAACTATAAAAATGTGTTAAGGCAGATCAATGTAAAGCCTTAACGCTATTTTGATATTTATTTTACTAATAGACATTATCTATTATAGCATATCCTATTATATATAAATAGTTTAACAGATCCTTAGGAGATGGAAAATCCCGTAACATCTCTTAGGTTATTGCATTCATATTTGTGATATTGATTTGACTTACATAAGAGAATTTTAGTCCTAACTCGAGTGTTTTGTCTTTTCATTACGCTTGGGTCAGTCTTGAGTTTTTTTCCAACGTACTGAAGACTATTCTCTGAAGGACGAAGATGAAGTTTTGGTATATTATTATTATTATTTTTCCCTACATAATGCTATTCTGCTGTATTGATTATTCATTCCTGATGTGTGTGTGTGTTTGTAACTCTGATAACTATGTATATATTTTAATCATATTTATAGTAAACAGCTTCATGAACTATTTATGTGAATATTATATTTCATCGTTCCGTTGTGAGATTATGTGTTCGTTTTCTTCTTCTTTTCTTATTTTCTTATTTAACCACATTGATTATCTATGTTTCGGATTTGTTAAGTTGGACATGTGTGGATTATTGTCTGTTTAACCCTTCCTAAATGTGGGTCGTCACAGTTTGTATCAGAGTGAAGGTTTAACGATAACCTTGGCTCTGTGAGGTTTGACTCATTAGAGATAGGGTAGTAATACCCTAGAATGAGTCTGTTTGAGTGTATATATATGAAAAAGTGTACTTGTTAGTGTTATAAAATGTTTTATATTGTGTTTACTTATCCGTTGAGTTGTTTATGAATTTGGTCGATGTGCGGGATGTTATGTTGTCGATAGGGGTTTCTAAACGAGGCAAGTCGACATATTATTGCTTTAAATCGGGTAAATGAAATTATTTTCCCTAAGTATATTATATATATAATGATAATTTTAAATGAAATTGTTGTTAGACGATGATGATATTTAATTATCATCGGTCATTGGTTGAATTAAAATAAACCGAATACTTAATAGATTTTATTTTATGAAGCATTTGATAATAAAATTGAATTAAAAGAAAAGTAAAATAAGAATTGGTTAAGATGACCAAGTGTAAATTAATTGAATATTTTGATAATGAGTGAAGGAAACTTTTGTAAGTATATTATAATATAGCTTATATAAAGAAATGATTTTAAAAATTGAGAATTTTAGAATTTTAAATCCCTTTTGTTTTCAAAATTGTTTTTGAAGCTTCAAAATTAATATTAATATTATTTAAAAGAGTTTGACAAGAAAAATATATTTTAAAATGATTTTTGAAGGAAATAAAAGCATTAAACTCGCTTGGTCGTTGGAAAATAATTCTGTGGTTGATTGCAGTATCGCCAGTGTTCATTTTCGAGTTTCTGAGTGAAGATTGCTACCAAAAGGAATTTATTTATTTTTGATTAGAACAAGTTTGATGGTGAAAAAATATATATATTCAATTATGATTTGATAGGTATAAGAAAATTGTTTTGGACTTAAAATTGAAAATAGTATATAAGAAATAAATTATAACTTATAAATTTGAATAGGAAAATAAACCAAATTTAAAATAGTTAAAAATTTTGTTAAGCAAAATAATTGACTTAAGAAATATTAAGTTGATTGAGTTAGTGAAATGAAATAAATAAAATATAGTTTACCTGGTGAAAGCTTAAATAAAATGAATTGCATTTAAAATGAAATGAATAAAATAAATTTTTGAATGATTAAATTATATAGTTTATAGATTTGAGAATATTAAGCTAAATAAAATTAAAATTTGTTAAATATGGATAATAATAAATTTTAACTTGAGTAGGATTAAATAGAATGAATAATGAATTAAAATGAAATGAAGTTTAACTTAATATTAAATAAGTTGAATTGGATATTAAATGAAACTAGATAAATTAGTAAAGTGAATTAATTTCATTTAAGCTAAAAAAATGATTTAATCAAATGAACATGAACTTAAATTTCTAAATGAAATGTAATTTAAGTGTGAATAAAAAATTTAATATGAGAAATTGAATAAAAATAAATGAGTGTAGGAAAAAAATTAATGTGAGTAACGTGATTTAATTTAAATTTGATGACAATTAGTTAATACAAATGAATGAGTTTTACTAAATTGCATGTTAGCTAATTGCATAGGAAATAAGTTAATGAAATAAATTAAATGATGGAAGTAACTTAAGAAAACTGAATGTTAACTAATATAATATGGAATAAGTTATCAGAATAAATGTTAAATTGAAGTAAACTTAAGAGAAGTTGAATGAGTTGATTGTGAAAAAAAGAATTTATTAATATGAATTGAGTTATAAAATAGAAATTTACTTTAATAAATTAATAAGATGAATTTGAACAAATGATGTAAATCGATGAGTTAATAATAACTAAAAATATGAAGTAGTAATAATGAACGTGATTGTGTTGTATAAAATATTTATAATGAATTTAGACAAATTCATAAATGATGTTAGTATAAGAAGAAAAGGAGGATATACTAGGTGAAAATATAATAGATTTAACTTAAGCATAGTTAAGTGAAATAATTTCAGATGAATTGCTACGAAATAGATTAAACATATAGTAAAACAATTGGAATTTCACAAACTGAATTAAATATAGTAAATTTTTGAATGTTAATAAATTAAAAGAAATCAATAAAATGTAATTAATCATATGAATTATTGAAATGAAATAATGAAAGAAAGAAGAAAATATGAATGTAACTATTATCGAGTGTAAATTAATAGAATGTAAACTTATTAATGTTGGTAAGTGCATGGAAATCGATTGGAAGTAAATAAATTGAATGAAAAATCAATGGAACGTGAATCTAATTGAACAAAAGTTAGTTGAATTCAAATAAATTGAATCGAGCCAATTAAATGTTAAAATTGGATGTTACTAAGGATGAGTGTATAAATTAAATATTGACATTGAAATGTAAATTTTGATAGTTGTGAATTGAATTGAATTGAATGAATATTGACTGTCAGATGATTTGTTTTGTTGTAAATCCATGTTTGATGTTTTGAAGGCATATGATGGTTGTATGGTTACATATTTGTGCTCGTGCTTGAGATTTGGATTTAGAATGCATGTTTTATACTTATTTGAACTTATGCATGTTCTACATCTTCTTATAAGTGACTAACATTCCAAATTGAGTTGAGATAGATACATATAAAGATCGTTTGGGCATATATGGGGATTTATATGCTTTACTTGCTTAATACGAGCGAACTCGCTCATACTATTAATAAAAAGTTGCGTATGTCGGATTACATGCTGCGATTTTATATTTTTGCCCTTCGGGATGGCTCATTATTGAGATGAGATGTATATTTGATGTCGTTTTGGTAAATTGTTGTTATATATTTAATTGTATAATTTTTCCGATCGATCCACGCAAAGGAGACTGCCGAAATTTTCCGTGAATCCGGAAGTTAGAAAAAATACGAAGTTTTAAAAAAATTATAGCTTGGTTTATATATAAGTTATATTTTTTGTAAAACTGATATCGGAATAGCGCGGTAAAAGCGTAGTAATAATTTTGCAAATAAGATATTTGTGTTTGTACGTTAATTATTTTGAGAAAATATATTGTATGTTAAATTCTGTACTTAACGCCTTTTCGAGGACGAAAAACCGTTTTGAGTGGAGGAGTGTGTAACGACCCATATTTTTAGCTATTTTTAATTATTGAATTTAAGGTGGTTATTGAATGAAAATAGTTATTAATGAAATTTGTTAAATAATTTAATACTGGAAATTATTTGAATAATCAAATTCTAAACTAATATGATAGAAACTGATGTCGTAAGTTGATTTAAATTTTATATAAACAAAAATTAAGATCGTTAATATTTAAAATTGGATATAAATGTGAATAATTATAATTGAAAATTTTATGTTGTAATTAACGAGTTAAAATAGCCATTTTGGCAACTATCTCGATTTTGACGAAACTAGTTTCATCAGATCTGCAACAGTGAATTATTGTAGAATTTCAAGTTTCATAGCGATCGGACTTGTCGTTTGGCCATGCAAGCTTGAAATGCATAGAAATCAATTTAAAGGAATAAGATAAAATAAATTGACTTTGAAAAGCTATCTTCCACATACGATCAAATTAGGCCTCGAAACTAGTTCCATTGCGTTCGAAATGGGGGTAAAAATTTATGAACGCCTAGCAGCACGTCTCGATTGGAGTTCGGACGTGGACCTAACTATATAAATGTGCACGTAAATCAAGATAGTTTTATTATTATTTTAATTTCTGAAACCCCAGCTGTCACTTTCTTTTAATGGCTGAAAATTCACCAACTTCCCTCCTCAATATCTCCCAATACGTTCAATGAAATCGAAAAATTCCAAAAGCATAATTATAGATCTCGGCAAGCTCTACGAATCCATATAGTTGATCTACGCTTTTACTTCATGAAAACCTCAGAATCTAAGGTGGAAGCTCGTGCATTCTTATGGGTTTTTGGGACAAACGGATGTGATTGGGGATGAGGCATTCGAGGCGAAGGAGGAGCAGGCCAAGGCTCTTCGAACGGTGGTCGTTGATCAATGTCAGGACGTCGGAGATGGTGTGTGCTTGGAGGCTTGGACGTGCATGAGTGGGTAGGCTATGTACATGATGTAGAGGAAGAGGATTACATGCTTTTATTTATTTTTTTAATAGTTAATTATTTTATATTAAAATTCAAATGTTCTAATTAGAATAACTTCTTCATATGAGCTTGGATTCACACGCTGTTTTCTCCGTTGCGTTAGTATTGAAATTCCAGACAACTTGGAGCTGATTTGTTTGGATTCTGAGACTGTTCAAATTTAGGCCTTTATTTGGATTTTAAATCGTCGATAAATCCGAGGTGAGTGTTTATATGCTGACACTTGACTGAAATATTTTTATGTTGGTTAAATCTATATTGTGAAGTGATTTAAAATTTATTGGTTGTTGTTTGATACATTTAATTGACATTTAAATTAACATCTGAATTAACTTATGGAAATTGTATCGATAGTTAAATTTAATTAGAATTTAATTACCCGTAAAACACCCGACATTGGTAATTATGAAATTGTTGTTAATTTTATTGACTGTTTGGATGATTGGCTATGTTAGATCTTATTGGTTGATATTTTGATGTTTATTTATTTTGATATATCATGTTGTCATCCAGTATATTATTTATATTATATAAAACTGTAAATTGAATTATTTCGAATAAATTAAGAAATATGTTGAAATGATATATAACTATGACATTTATTTTCGATTGAAATGATATATATCCATCCCTAGAATTTAAATTGAAATAACCGATTCATTTGGCCATAGGATAGAGACTTATATACGGACATCGGATTGGTTAAATTTAATGATTTTAAAATCTTGATTTGAAATTATTTAAAATGACTTGATTTTAATAAATAAAAATCATATTTATGGAAATCGAAATATTTTCGAACTAGAGCTTGAAATGTTGGAATTTAAATTTGGTAAACGAAATTGTTTAATTAATCGAAGTTTAAATTTTTAAGTTATATATGAAATACGTCGTAAATTTTAGAAATGGATTTGTTTTAAAGGATTGGCTTTTTTCGAGCTTTGAATATTACTAAGTAAAGAGTGATATGAAATGATATTTCAAATTTGAGCTTGAAATTGAATTATATTGGAAATTTGGCTTTTTTCTCTAGGAAATTGGATATTGGAAGTGAATTTGATTTAAGTGTTGAAATCAACATATATAAAATAGAATTTAGAATTTGGAATTGGAATTGGAAATTAATTTGAAACTGAAATTTAAATTAATTAGAATTGGAATTGGAAAATAATTCGAAATTGGAAATTTAAATTAATTTGGAATTGGAAATTAATTTGAAATTGGGATTTAAATTAATTTGGAAATGGAAATTGAAAGTGAAAGGAATTTGTGAATTGAAATCAAAATTTATATGGAATCAAATTTTTTTCGAGTTGGAACCGGAATTGAATCGATTAAATCGAAATGGAATTTGGAATTGATTTGGGTAGGAAATTAGGAAGTTGACTGGTTTGACTTTGGGATTATATTTTTAAATGAATATTTTAGTATAATTGATTTAAAATCTATATTCTTTAAATATTCAAATTATTTTGATTTTCCAAATTATTTTACTATATAAATCATTTTTATATTCAATTATTTTCGATCAAACTATTTAAATTTTTCTATTAATCTATTTTTAACTATTTTAAACTATTTAAACTATTTTCTAAAGTTCAAACTGGATAAAGGATAAATTGTTTATATTTAAATCTTGGAGTTAAATACGAACTAGGTTAAAGTGAAAAATATAAACTAAGTTGAATTTGAATCAAAATTTGGAAATGAAATCGATTTATTGGACAAATTTGATAATTTTAAACATATGATAAATTTCGAAATGGATTTCATTTTAAAGCGAACATATGATAATTTCGAAATGGATTTGATTTTGAAACAAATATATGGTGATTTCGAAATAGATTTGATTTTGAAACGAATATGATATTTTGATATCAAATGCAAATTGTTTTTGAAATGTAAAAGAACCAACCGGTGTGTAAAATGACGATTGGTTTAAAGGGACATGGGCCTCTTATTGAAATACTCTCTTTCAATATTGAAACCACTTTGACAACCGTGTACGCAGTGGATGATATCCAAAATGTAGTGGTTGGATTGGCGACGTTTAGTGAAATAAAGTAAGGGAACGATGATGGATAGCCTCGACATTCGTGTCATAATTAAAATGACTATAACAGGAACCTATGTCTGGCCAATAAGGTTAGCTACCTCTAGCGATGTTGATCCCTCGTATTACAATTGTGATTTCGGATTCGATGGGTGCACCTTATTTGTCATTTGGATTGATTGTCGCGGTCGGCCACGGACGGGTTACGGCCAGCCAGAAAGGGTAAACTGTAAGAATCCTACCTTGGACATTGTCTCACGTGCCTTGTCATATTTATCCCTATATGAGCCCATTACGACTTTGGTTTAAAACTGTAAAAATGTGTTAAGGTGGATCAATGTAAAGCCTTAACGCTATTTTGATATTTATTTTACTGATAGACATTATCTATTATAGCATATCCTATTATATATAAATAGTTTAACGGATCCTTAGGAGATGGAAATTCCTGTAACATCTCTTAAGTTATTGCACTCATATTTGTGATATTGATTTGACTTACATAAGAGTATTTTAGTCCTGACTTGAGTGTTTTGTCTTTTCATTACGCTCGGGTCAGTCCTGAGTTTTTTTTCCAGCGTATTGATGACTATTCTTTGGAGGACGAAGATGGAGTTTTGGTATATTATTATTATTCTTTTCCCCTGCATCATGTTATTCTGCTGTATTGATTATTCATCCCTGATGTATATATATATAACTCTGATAACCGTGTATAGTTTTTAATCATATTTATAGTAAATAGCTTCATGAACTGTTTATGTGATTATTATATTTCATCGTTCCAATGTGAGATTCTGTGTTTGTTTTCTTCTTCTCTTCTTATTTTTTCTTATTTATCCCCACTGATTATCTATGTTTCGGATTGTTTAAGTCGGACATGTCTGGATTATTTTCGGTTTAACCCTTTTGAAATGTGGGTCATCATATAGGTGGTCTGCTTTAATTTTGAATTGTATTTCAACAAGGTAATTGATTGTTATTAACAATCGAGGAGCCGTTTCAACCCCAAACAACCAATTATTTATCCAATTTTTAACATATTTTCTTTGTATCGATTTCATTTATTCTATATGATTCATCCTATATTTTAAGATATAATCTAATAAAATTATGATTTATTTTCAACAATCGAAGTATCATTTCAACTCCAAACATTTCATCTTTGATTCCATTCCAACTAGAGATATCGTTTCAACCTCTATGATCAACAACTCAATTCCAATACAATTATTAATTTGTTGTCATAATTCAACATATATTTCTTCAAGTTAATCTAGTATAGGCCATAGAAATGAAATAAAAGCATATATATAATCATACAGGTAGAAGATAAATTCTCCAATCATTGATTAGGTTTTATATTTCAGTTTGTTTGCACTTCTATTTCCTCTCTTTAGTTTAATTTGTTTTATTTTGATTTGGAAACTTTGAAAAGAAATTAGAAAAAATATGTTTCGATCTAGGGTTTTTTGAAATATGAATGGTGGTTAGGGTTTCTAATGAAGGGCTTAATCCCAAATAACTTATTTACAAATAAAAATTTAGGTTTTTCTAAGTTTGGGTTGCATTAGATATTTACCAAAATGTCACTCGTTCTACTTTTCACAAATTTTGGCCCTTTTCGCCAAATTTATTGCCAGGTTTGACAAATCGTATATGTTTTCTGACTTTAAACGGTTCTGGACGCAATAAGATAGGTTTTGAGGCCTATTTCCAGTCTCTACGAAAACTTGCTATTTTGTTCTTTTATGTAAAGTTACTATTTTATCTTATTTATTATTTTGATTCATCGTCTAAATTTCTATGGTGTTACACATACCACTTAGATATGTAGATTTCCTGATATTTATGTTTTTGTATTAATATTCATTACTTTTTATGCTATAATTTATCTTAGAATAAATGAAATTTAAACATAGAATATGCTTAACTATTTAAATAGTTGTAGAAAATAAGGTTGTATCAATGGTTGAAGCTGTACAAAACGAATTATTCCATATAATATTTTATATACTATATGATATCTGTGGTTGAATAAAAAGGCTCTAGATAACACTATAGCTCTTAGACCAAAGTATACACTTGAGCATGCGTGCACACATGGGCAATGATCGGCTATACCTCAATCCCCCTATTTAAACCGCATATATTTCGATTTAAATAATTATATATTTTTCTCTTATTTATCACTTCATTATATTATTTAATTTGGAGCATGTGGTTGAAATCAAAGGGAATAGAGATGCTGCAAGAATGAGGTGAAACTGATACTTACCCTCATATATATATATATATATATATATATGAAATTGGTTCATTTTTATTGATATTCTAAATATATTTTAGAATATAGTACAACATTAACTTAGTCTAATAATATATCAATAAACTACTATACATAAGACGCATTGACATCTACTACAAGTCCTTAGGTAACAACCATTATAATCGGCTTTTAGGTGCATCTACATTTGATCATTTTTTCATCAAAACCATGTTCAATCTTAACTTTCTCCATAGAACTGACAGAACACACGGTAGTTATGTGGAAATTAATGACACATCACTCTTTTTAAAACTTATCTGTTTTACATCCCCCCTTTTTAGAAACTATTTTATACACCCCTCCCTTTTAGAAATTATTTTATACACTCATCTTTTTTGAACTTTTTTCTTTTTTACTTCTTCCATTCTCAATGTAAAAATCATCGTCGAAACGTGTACTATGAGCAGTTATGAGTATGGACATATATCCTAAGAGCACATATTAAAGTTAGTAAAATTACCTAAATACCCCCCACCTCGAATTTCACCTATTTTTTTGAAAATATGGCTGCAATTTATAAATGAAAATTAGACAGAACTTAAAGCTTATTTATTTCAATTGTAAAGATGTTTTCAAAATTTCCATCCAAATCAGCCTAGTACCTCAGAGTAATATTTTAAATAGTCCCTAATTTAGGCCCATTTTAGAGCATGAACACCCAGGCAAGTCTCCTTAGTATTATCATCCAAAATGAATTTTAAATTAGAAACGAGAACCATGCTTCCATCGCGCAACCGATAGTCTTATCACCAATCCATATGCCCGTCAAGTAGGAAACCACTACCGACTTGCTTCTATGTCTCCTTGCAATGGCAACTTGATTACAAGACAACTTGTGTCCAATAATGCTCTCTTTTCCTCTGACTTAGAGAGGGGTGTGTGTGTGTGTATCTACACATATATATATATTGACTACCCCTCATTTTGCAACACCTCAAATCCTCATTGATTTCAACCACATTTTTCGAATTAAATAATAGAATGAAGTGACAATAGAGATCAAGTATAATTATTCAAATTGGAACATAGGATTAGAATCAGGAGATTTGAGATGTAGAAAAAATGATATATAGTTGATCCTTGCCTCTGTGTGTATATTGGAAAGTTCAACGACATCTCGGTTTTGGAGCACCTCCATCATATTTTGAACTACATGATTTTTAATGCGATGAAATTTTGTAGATGTTTGATCTACACTATAAATATCTCTATAAAATGTAAAATCATTCTGAAATTTCTAACATCATCAAAATAATAATTCAATATTAACCTTTAATACATTCATTTTATATGTTGGTTTAGAACATCAAGTTTATCATGTTATGTATATTTAAATGCGCTCAAATTTTGTACAGATGATCTTCATTATAATATGAAAATATTCAACCAATTTAGCATAATTTAAATTCTTGTAACTTAAAATATGATAAAAATGCTTTTTTTTGAAACTGGGTAAATTAATATTATAACGGGTTGTGCGGCCCAATAGCATATGCAAATACAAAGTACAGCAACATAACCGAGGTAATACACCCGACAGTTCAACACTAACTCATCACAACTCACAATCTTTCCTAATTTACATAGGGTTCCTCATCTTCGATTACTATGGCGGCTCCTCGATGCTTACCTGACTTCCTGGCCTCTCACCCTTCCACCTCCAGTTCTCCAATAGCAGTTTTCCTCTTGCCTCTAAGTTGGTAAGCCTTTTAATTCTACGGATGTTAATTTTTACATCTCTAACAATTTTTTCCGCAAGTGTTAACTCATTTTTTCCTCTGTTGCTGTTGAAAGCCCTTACATTCCGTCCTCTCCAGATATGCCAGACAGTCGTCGTCAAGGCAATTTTCACGATTTCCTTCATAAAGTTCGTGAGATCTGTCCGATCACTCAGGTAATTTATCTCATCTTCTAGGCACAATACTGCTTCTGTTTGCATGTTTTTAAGCTTTTGAATAGCCCAAATGCGTTTGCTATATTTGCAATCGAAAAATAAGTGGTGGTGTGTTTCAATTTCCTTTCCGCAAAGGTTACATGTGTCTTCATCAAGAATTCCCCAACCTTTAAGTCTATCTTTAGTGCCCAGTCTTCCTTCGATAGCTTTATACGCAGTGTGCGCCGTTTTAGGACAATTTGATTTACTCCAAATGACCTTATACCGGTTGACAGTTTCATAATGTTGTCGGTTGTTATCCCATACTTCATTCATTTTGAATTGACCTTTATTGTTGTTTTCCAGACCCATATATCAGCTTCTCTATTTGTGTGAATTAGAATTTCCTCAATTTCTTGTTTCAGATTCCTTGTTATCAATTGCCTTCCTGGTTCCCATTTCTTATTATGGATTATACTAGCAACTTGGATTTTTGGTGTGTTATTTGTTAAGAAGCTTTCCCATCCCACTCTCTCTAGAATACTTTTGTTATTAATCCAAGGGTCCCTTCATTGGTCTGTGTCTCGGCCATTTTCTATTTGTCTTTCCACCGATTTTTTTAGTGTTTCCCTTTGTTTGAGGATATTTTTCCATATAACTGAAGCATTATTATCTGCTTGTATAGTCTAGAAATTCTCTTTTAAATATCTTGCTCTCATCCATTTAGCCTAAAGATTTTCAGAATTAAGGATTTTCCAAGCTAACTTGAGTCCATATATTTTTTTGAGTTCAAATAGATTTTTTAGACCAACCCCTCCTTCACTTTTATGTCTACACAGTTCATTATAACTCACTTTGTGAATGCCTCCTCTCCGTATGAAGTTAGCACAGACAGTATTTATCTTAGCAAGTGAGCAGCCTGGTATCTAAAAGGTTTTCAACCAAAATCTGACCTTTGAAGTGATAACAATATGTACCAATTCCACTCTTCCTGCAAAAGACAATAATTTTGATCTCTATCCTTGCAGTTTTTCTCTAATGTTGTTTATCAATTTTCCTCATTCTGCATCAATAACCTTGTTATTTGATAATGGAACTCCTAAATATTTTACTGGTAGTTCTCCTTCACCTACTCTAAGTCGTGCTAATATGTTTGTTTTATTTTTACAATACTTGTTCATATAGCACTTAGTTTTGAATTCATTGACTTTGAGACCTGCTAGTTCTTCAAGTTGTTTAAAGATTCCCTTTATTGTGTTAACCCCCATGTTATTAGATTTAAACACTACCAATAAGTCATCTGCATGTATGAGGTGATTGACTTCTGGAATGATCTTATATATGGGTTTAATTAATGATTGGAAACTTGCAAGTTCCATTTAAAGAGAAAACCACTCCATGGCTACAGCAAAGAGGTAGGGAGATAGAGGATCTCCTTGTCTAATTCCTCTATTTGACTTTATGTATCCTTTAGGAACCCCATTTATGATCACTGAGAAGGTAGGAGTACATATACAATGTGTTATGAGTTTACGTAGCTTAGCCGGACCTCCCATTTCATGTAACATATGTAGGATGAATTGTCTACTCACTTTATCATATGCTTTGTGAAGATCAATTTTTAAGCATGCCCTATCTGCCCCTTTCTTGTTAAATTCCCGTATTAGTTCATGTGCCGGTAATGAGTTTTCAGATATGTATCTTCCCTTTATGAAAGCATTTTGGCTTTGTGAAATGAGTTGAGGTAGGATTTTGTTGAGTCTCATACAAATAATTTTGCTAAGAATTTTATAGGTAACATTGCAGCAAACTATAAGTCTATATTCTTCTATTCTTTCTGGCTTTTTAACTTTTGGTATCAAAGTAATAAATGTATGATTTATTTCCTGAATGAATTCACCTGAATTTAAAGCCTCCTGATAACCTTTGAGCATTCTTTCTTTTAGGTCTTCCCAGTGCATTTTGAAGAAGAGTGCACTCATGCCATCGGGGCTAGGACTGGACTCATTATGAATAGAGAAAGTGGCACTTTTCAACTCCCTTTCCGTAATCTCAGCCGTGAGCATTTGAACACCTTCTCTGGAGATTCTTTTCCTGCAGTTAATATGAGGCATTTGTTGTTTATAATCTCCACTGTAAGTGTCTGTGAAATATTCTATGGCTTTAGATTCCAAATCTTGCAAGTTTCCAGCAACCTCTCCCTGTTCATTTAAATAGTTTAGTAAATTATTATTTTAATTTTTCCTCTGGGACATTTTAGTATGAAAAAATTTATTGCACTCATCCCCTTGAGTTAGCCATTTCTCTTTTGCATTTTTCTTTATCTCCATGGCTTGAATACCCAGAAAATTCTTTAGTTGATGTTGTTTGTCAAAATATTCTACATTCAGCTCTTCATTTAACGGCTCTTCTTCAATTGATATTGGAGTTTTTCCAACTTTCCTTGTAGTTCTTTGATGTCTTCTTATGATTTGGGCCTTATTTTATTCCACTCCATTAGCCTATTTTTCATTTGTTTCACTACCATTATGTATTGGCACATATGGTTCCCTTCCGGAGTTTGAATTTTGTTAAAATCTACTATTTCTTTATATTCTTCCATTAGATGCCAATGATTTGCATATCTAAATGGTTTGCCTTTGTGTGACTGTATTTCATTATTAAATTGTATGTAAAGAGGACAATGATCACTTGTCGAACTTGGCAGTACTGTAACCTTAACATTTGGAAACTTATTCAGTAAATCTGCATTACCTAGTGCTCTATCAAGTCTTGAATGGATTTTTTTCATCTCACCACTTTTCCATGTATATTTCAAGCCCATATGGAGCAATTCAACAAGTGCTGCTGCTAGTACACAATTGTTGAATTCAGAGATTTGGCAAACCTTCAGAGTGAGTCCACCTTGTTTTTCATGTGTTTTCAGAACAACATTAAAATCTCCAAATACTATCCACAGTTTTGATATGATTTTTGAATTTTCATTTTTCTTTTTCCATAGTTTTTTCCTTTCCGACGCCAAATTAGCCATGATTTCCATTCCTCCTAAATTTTTCATGTTTAAAGTAATTTTTTTCTCATCTACATTTATCAAACTGCATGTCCAGACATTGAAGTCCCAAAGAAAAATGATTCTGCCCTTGCTATTGTTTGTGTTATTATGTATGATTTTCCAGTGTGCTCCCATTTGATCAATTAATTCCTCCATTCTGTCTTCTGTAAGTTTATTTTCTAATATTGCTAAGATTGTAGGTTTATATCTATTACAAAGATTATAGAGGTCTAGTTTTCTAACATCACCATTTAGACCTCTAACATTCCAACATATAATAGTCATTATGATTTAGTAGCTCTGCTTCTAGTAATCGAAGCTAATACTACTTTAGCTTTTTTTCCCAGCTGCTTTATTTTCTTTTCCAAAAGACATATCTTCATAACTATCATTAGCTTCAGTGTTTTTTAGTAGGCTTTCTTCCATCTCTTCTTCCTCTGATGATTCCAATTGTATATCTAATTTTTGTATTTCATTGATTGTTCCAAGGAGATCTACATCATCACTTGATTCCTCCATACTCTGCTTCTGTGGTTGCAGACTATGAGCTTTCAACTCTGAATGATCCTCCCATATCTTCAGAGATTGATGATTTTCTTGTATCTCTACTGCACGGTCCTTGATATCACTATCCTTAGGGCTTGGACTTGGATCCTTTATTACAGCATTTTGTTTTTTTGTTGTTGTAACATCTTTTTTTGGTAGTATTTCTGTGTTGCTAGTGGAAGCTGTCTGAATGGATTCAGCAATCATATTATCTATGTGAATAGTATCTGTAGAAGTTGTATCTTTTGGTATCCATACTTGTTTGGGTTTATTTTGATCACTACACTCTTGAGTGGCTGCATGGCAAAAACATTTACATTTTGAACATCTCAGAGGTATGAATTCATATTCCACTTCTTGCATATGGACATTACCTCTTTTGTCAATAGCTTTCACAGTCTGTGGTAGGATAGAGTCTGCTTTGATTTCCACCAATACTCTAGCAAACTTGATTCTTTTTACCTTCCTTATATATTCATCTATATTAAGAGGTTTACCAATACTGCGTGCCAGTTTTCCGATGCATCTCATATTCCACAATGCTAGATTTAGATTATTGAATTTGATCCAAATTAGGTATGTTGTTAACATCACCTTTTCAAAGTTAAAGTCTGCTTCCCATTTTTTAATGATTATCAATTTACTATCCATGAACCATGGACCCCCTTTACGATTTGTTCATAATCTTCTTCCTTTTCAAATTTAATGAGATAAAACCCATTTTCTCTGGTAAATACATCCCAGGATCCTGAAGGTTTCCAAACCCTCCTGATATAGGCATTAAAATGAACAAGATATGGTCTTTTACCTGCCATGCATACATACAAAGAATTCTTCCACATCTGATTAGATTCTTCATAATCTTGTTCGTCTATTAATTGATAAGTCTCGGTCCCATCCTCCATTGGTTCGAAGTAACCGATTTTACCTTGTATTTCAATGTTGTTATCTACCGCCTCAACCCACGATTTAGGTTTTTGCTTTGCTTTTTGAGATTTGGTTTTGTCTGTTTGAGTATATCTGCAAAAGTTGATTTCCCCTTACGTTTAACTGTCATCCAGCCGCCTCCTTCATCATCCTCCAGATCGCCTAGGGTTTTGGGAAATTCGGTTGTTTTAGTTTATTATTCCTCATTTTATTACTTATTTAGTTTTGTTTTTCTTTATTTTCATTCCTTTTAGTATTATCATGGATCAAAGCATGTTCATTCCACTTGTTTCCCCTTTCCAAAAGCAGAAAGCATCTCTTCATTCCGAATAGCCATCTTGAAAACTATATGACACAGATCTCGAAGGTTTGGCATGGTTGCTCTGGTGGTCTCAGGATTTAACCCCTTGATAAACTTATCATTCCTCTGAATGACAGTGTCTAAAGTAGCATATCCGTAATGAGATAGCTCATTGAATTATGAAGCATACTCAACCACCGATCTATACCCCTCGACTAAATCTGCAAATTTTCTAAGCAATGTTGACTTGGAAACCTCTGATAGAAACATATCTTCAAACCTCTTTGAAATTCAACCCAAGTCAGGTCTTCCACTTGCTCTCCTATGGTAACTCTGTTCCACCAAAACAATGCCGATCCCTGCAATGCCTTGAAGCAAGTCTTCTCTTCTGCATATATGTCAAGCCGATATATGCAAATATCCTTTCACAATGCAATAACCAGTTCTCCACTCCTATTGCATCCTCATTCCCTAGAAAAGGCTTCCCTCCAAGACTAGCGTATCCTTGCTCAGCTTGGCATAATTATTGCCAACTGGGGCCACCGGATTGGCTCCTCCAGCATTCCCTACAACCACTCCCACAGATGCTCCAGCTTGCATCATATTCGTGAAGAGCTGATACATTATCCCCATATCAACCGGCGGAATCTCAACACCAACAATAGCATTTGCACCTGGTTTGCATTTGCCTGTCCACCGTGGTTGCTCCTAGTATTGGGTCGAACATTTTCGCCTGTTGCGATGCGTCTCCCACCTCAATTCACTATTCCATTTTCTGCCTCCATATCTTACTTCCCTACTACCTGAAATCCAATCTTGGTAAGATATAGAAGAACGGTCTAAGAAAGTGGGGAATACATACTTAAGTATTTATAGCAAAGTACACATATGTTACTATAACGTTTCCCCAAGCCCAACCATATTTTAGATTCATTTTTGAAGGTCTTACAGATTGGCCTGTCCCTCTATCTTAGGAGGTGCTATCAATTGCCTGTAGGGTTTTCGGTGGGTACAGGACCCCCTTCCTTTTAGGAGGTGTTACAGATTGGTCGTACGCTAAAATGGTGGGTGCAGGACCCTCCTCCTTTTAGGATGTGCTATAGATTGACCGTAGGCTAAAACTTATATGTGAAAATCATTTTTGGCTAATTAAAATGTTCATGAACATCCTTTTGAATATTAAAAAAATTCTTGTAAATGAACCCTTCTAATATATTGAGGGATTATTTTTCTCAAAAAGAGTTTGATCATAAAAGAATCTTTTGTAACATTGCCTTTTACAAGGGTCTTTAAATCATTCCCATAGTACAGACATGGATCTCAAATAGGAGGCTGGGAGGTTATGATTCATAAACCAATAGTCTTTTGTAACATTTGCACGAGTTTAGCTTTAAGATAGAAAAATACTTAATCCCCCTTATTTATATGGTAATTTGAGAAAATCCTTTCTGACTTTTTGAAATCAAGTTTCTTAAAAATGTATTTAGGAAAATTCCTTCAAATAGCCAATTGAAAACAACATCAATGTGTATAATATATATGGTTATGCTGCCCCAAGTTTTGCTCAGGAAAATGGATGGCTTGTTCATGAGTCTGAAAATCCATGATGCATAGACTAATAGACTTTCATGAATAAGGGCATTTTTCTCTAGGGATCCCCTTTCTTGGGTGAGCTTTAGATATTTAACCTTCTTGATTCTATTGTTGAAGCTTCACTACAATCTAGGGATTTATCGGAGTAGTTCTTTACACCATATTGATCCAAACTTCAAAATGAGGATGAGTTGTCTTGCTCACAAAATTTGAGTAGTCTTTCTTAAGTAGCTAAAGTTTGTTGTACCTCAAAAGCATGTTGACTTCCACGAACTGATTCCGTTTCACCTATAATGACACTCGAATTTCCTATTAACATATGAACAATTAAAAGTTAATTAAAATTAAAGAAGTTCTAAGCAAAGAAAATTATAATGGACAAATGATGCAAGATTTCATAGCCTGATTAGAGTCTAAAGATGAAGATGTAAAAGTGATTCTCTATTAGGGTTTAAATGAATGAGTAGCTTCTTTCGAGGTAGAAAATCTTCTAATCCTCTTTGGCAAATTCTTTAAAGAATCTAGATTTGATTAGGTTCCGAACTATTTTTGCCAAAACATTGTAACTGGCAATTTCATGTCCATTCACTTTATGGTAAGCACTATAATTTCTTCCTTTTTTGGGTTTTACCGGAGTTCTTGTATTGTAGGAAATGGAGAAATTCTCATCATCTTTTTTCATGGCGAAGATATAGGAAAGACGTTTGTTTGATTCCATTGGTCAGTATTTATATGTCACCGTATGACTGTCTTTTTTGTTTTCCTTCCATCTAGACTTTTTGCTGGTACGATTGAAGTCAATTTTTTCTTCCTTCTATTTTTGTTGATATTTCTTAATAGCATGACGCATTTCCTCTAAATGGATAAATTTGTCTGCATGGAAATAGAAGTATTGCAGATCTTTGCACTCATTAATATAAAGGTCTTTCTAGAAAGGGGTTTGTTCGATCAATCCTGATCGAACTGCCATAAGCTCTTCTCTATCTATTGTACTCTCTGCCTTTAATGCTTCTGTACTGAATCAGTTTAAATATTTTCCAAGCAGCTCTCCTGATTTTTGTTTGATAGTAGCTAATAAGCTAAAGTTCATAGTTGAATCTCTGAATATAGAAAATTGTGTCAAGAAGTTATAAGAAAATTATTCCCGAGAACATATGGTTTCATTTGGTAATTCTGGTACCATTTGATAACAGCTCCTTAAAAAGTAAACAGGAAAAGTTTCCAGTGAATTGGTCCAGGAGCATTATTTAGGTTCATCCAGTTTTCAAAAGCTACAAGGTGATTATCTTGATCAGTGGTCCTACCATATTTTAATGGAGGAAGTCGGATGTGAGGAGGGAGACAAACTGCCATTATTTCTTCTGAAAAAGAAGTCTTTTGCAGGATAACATATTTCTCTAGGTCAGGAATTCCTTTTTTATTAAGCATATCCATCATCATTTGGTGCAGGATGTCTTCTTGGTCGGGTTCATTTTCGTGGCAATTTTTACTGTTTATCTGGGTTGGACAATTTATTTGCTCGAGGGACCTTTTAACTTGACTGTCTTGGTTTAACTCCTCATTTCTAACCTCAATTAGAGATTACGCTTCATCTTCTTCTTCCATAATCCTTAATGATTCTTGAGACAGTGCCCCTTCAAGAAATTCTTTCATTTCTATCATTTTTTGTTGTAGATTCTGGACTTAATCTCATTGTTTTTCAATCTTGTAATGGTTGAAGGTTGCCCAATATCCATATTCTCAAAGTTTTGGAACTATGTTATCTTTCAAAGTTGATTGTGACATAGCTTCTTCATTTGGATTGTCATTGTTATTCCTTGCTCTTACCATTTCTCCTCTTGAATGAAAAACTTTGTACAATTAAGCTATGATGAAAGTTATTGGGGATCGGAGGTTTGACCCCTCCCTCTAGCATTAAAAATGTTAACAACAAAACTTTTCAACACCTCAAAGTGGAGTTTGAAGTATCGGTGATTCCTTCGAAAAGATAGTTGAATGTGCTTGCTTAATACATTTTGACACATTTGAAAGGTTGATCTCACTTCAGAAACTTGTTCTAAAATTAGTTGGATTATAACTCTGTCGGAACCGCCTTTCGAATTAGTCAAAGTGGCTTATCGTTAGGACTTAACGGTTTAGGGAATTTGGTTGAATTGAGTGGGTTTCGACTTCGTCGAAAGGGTGAACTCTTATTACTTTATGGTTTTGAGCTAAAACTCAATGGATATCTGTATTCTAAGGGTATCAACTTGATCAAAAGGTAACCTTTAGCTTAGATTGAAGTCAGATAATCATGATTGTATGTAATGAAAAAAATTAAATAGCTACATAAACAAACTTATCAAAATCTTCCTTTTATTGAACTAAAGATGTATAGATTGAATGAATTCCCCAATTTTATTTTGAAATCAAGGTTCGCTAGCCTCAGAAAGTAAAAGTAGAAAGTTAAAAAAACTAGATCCCCTAATGTCTTATGCATAGGTGCGGATTAGCACCTTTCGACCCCCGCTTTCGACACAGTTGGAAGGTTTTATTTCCCGCTTTCGTGTACATCTCTTGAATCATAGCTTTTGACGTAGTCCAAATGGTTATATGGCCGACCTTTCGCTGCTACTAAAGACCGGGCTTCCTTCTATTTTGCTTTATTCTTTTCGACTTTGTCGAAAGGTATATTGCTTGATTGCTTCTGACTTCATCGAAAGATGATGCTTGATTACTTTCGACTCCATCAAAAGATGTACATATGCGCTCTTCTCAGCTATTTATATGCTATGTAAGTCAGCATGGGCATTTGACTTCGACACCATCGAAACACGTGCTTTATGGGCATCGAACGAGTTGAAACACTATTGAGAGATTAGCTGCGGAAGACTCCATTCGTGTAAAGACCCGTACATTCGTTCCCTTTGAGTAGACAATAAATCACACATGTCCAACTCAAATTGAATGGAAATACGAATCTTTAGGGGTGAGTTAAGAAAATAAGAAAAGAAGAAGGAACAAACATAGGATCTCGCAGCGGAATGACAAAATATAATAATCAAATAAACAGTTCATGAAGCTGTATATATTTTACATTTGATTATAATCTATACAACATTCATTAGATTTATATATATACATCATAGATAAATAAATAATGCAGCAGACAACATGATACAAGACTAATAATAGTAATAATATACCAAATCTTCGTCTTCGTCTTCGTCCTCTAGAATAAATCTTCAATAAGCTGAAAAACTCAGGGCTAGCTCGAGCTTAATGAAATGACGAAACATTCGAGTCAAGACTAAAATATTCTTATGATATTCAAATAGATATCACATATAAAATGAGTGTCTTGGCGTCAAAGATGTTTACGAGATTTCACATCTCCTATTCCGTGTATAACATGTGTGCAATAACTCAAGTGATGTTATGAGATTTTTCATCTCTTAAGGATCCGTCGAAAGGTCTATATATAGTAGAATACGCTATAGATATAATGTCTAGCCAATAAAATAAATATTTTTCTTAGTGTTAGGGCTTTACATTTATCCCTCTTAATGCATTTTTAAGCATTGTCATACAGTTTGCATTTCACACTGCCAGTAGAGCGTCGGTAATCAGGGATGCGCCGTGATACGACAACACTACACCAAAACCGTATGGGTCTTGTTTAGGGATAAAAGTATAACAAGTCACGTGAGTCAATGCCCAAGGTAGGATACAACCAGTTTACTTTTCTCAGCTGGTGGTAACGCATCATAGCCATGATCGCCCATCGCGTCCAATACTCCCATGAAATCGGAGGGTGCGCAACAATCAATCACAATGTAAATGATGGTAATATGAAGAAGTGTGTCCACTCAGGGTAGCTAGCCCACATGGCCGGTATGACTCTTTTTTTAGTCATTTTAAATTGGAACAAGTGTCATGCTAATCCATCATTGTTCTCTTTCTTCAAATCCAGCAAATGACGCCAAATCCAATCACTTTGTTTTGGAGTCTCCTTGGCATACACAGTTGTTAAAGTGGTCCTGGTATCAACAGAGTATGCCCATATCTGTCCCTGTTCTCTTTAGCAACCAAACATCGCTTTACACACATGTTGGTAGTTTTACATTTTGAAAGAAGTTCATACTTGATATCAAAATATCATATTCGCTTCAAAATCAAGTCCATTTCGAAATCATTATATTTACTCAAATATACTATTCCAATTCAAAATCATTTCCGTCTTAATTTCTTGATTTCGACTCCAAAGTTTTTTTTCTAATTTCAATTTGGGTTATAACTTCATTTAACCCAATTCTTATTCAAATTCATGATTTTAAAAAATAGTTTGAATAGTTTAAGATAGTTTAAATAATTAAAATAGTAAGAAATAGTGTAAATGGTTAAAATAGTTAAAAATAATTTAAATTGACAAAATAGTTTAATATAAAATGGTTTAAGTATTAAAACGGTTTATATATAAAAATAATTTAGGAAACCAAAATAATTTTATATTTAAGAAGATAGATTTTAAACAATTCATATTAAAATATTTTATTGAAAATAACTTCAAAGACCAACTGATTCGATTCCAACGTTCCAATTCAAATCAATTCCAATTCCATTCAATCGATTCAATTTTGATTTTGATTCGAATTAGCTTCGATTCCTGTTTATATTCAAATCAATTTCAATTTCGACTCCAAATTTATTCAATTTCGATCTCATATCCAATCAATTTAATTCAATTCCAATTTGAATTAGTTTCAAGTCAATTCTCAATTTAACCATTTCCATCTATATAAATTCGAGTTTGATTTTCAAAAAAAATAGATTAAAACACTTAATCAAAATTTACCTTCAATATTCAATTTAAAATCCAATTTTCAAATAAAATTAAATTCTAAGCTCAATTTCGAAATATCGTTTTATATCACTTTTATTTAGTAATATTCCAAAGTTCGAATAAAATCCAATCTTCTAAAACAAATCAATTTATGATATTCAATCATATTTTGATTTTAACTTCAAAATCTCAACTTCAATTATTGAAACAATTTCTCTTAACCAAAATTTATTCCAACATTTCGAACTCGAATTCATGATTAATTCAAATTACATAAATTCGATTTTCATTTCTTAAATTCAAAATCATTAAATAATTTCAAAACCAAGACTTCAAAATTTATCTAATTTAACCAATACGGTGTTCGTATATAATTATGTATCATATGGCCAAGTGATCAGTTATTTCAATTTCATTTCAGGGATGGATATATATTATTTCAATCCAAATCACAATGTTATAATTATATATCATTTCAACCTATTTCTTAATTTATTCGAAATAATTCAATTTAAAGTTTATATACTGTAAATAATATACAGATGATGATAGAATATATATAAAAATAAATAAACATTCAAATCATCCAACTATCAATCAATTGGCATCCATCATAACCAATCATCCAAACAGTAAATATAATTCGCAACAATTTCATAGTTATTAGTATTAGGTATTTTACTGGAAATTAAATTCCCAATTACAAATAGAACAGTCAATCAAACAACGATAAATAAATTCACATCACTTTATAATTTCAAATTTAACTAGCATAAAATTATCCTAGTACTTGTGAGCGTTATAAAACACTCACCTTGATTTTTGTTATTGCTTCCGCGTTCTGGGATGTCTAAAATCAAACAAGCGTTCGATTTTTAGCATGAAATTTCAGTAGCTTGGATCTTAACCAAACCAATTACATGTTTAAGCATACGACAATATGAATCCAACGCGACAGTCCATGTTCGATTTGGACCTAAAATGAACAGTTTATTAAATTTATAAGAATCAGATTTCATTAACAATTTATATAAATAAATACCATATACTTTCATGCCCACTAAACTAAAGCCTAGCCCAAAAGCAAGAACCCATTCCACATTATAACCTTTTTCCCTAAATGCATGTGCACGAGAAACAAAGGGAACCTAACTCGACCGTGCACGCCATTGATGATACGGAGCTAGGAGCTTCTAATCGGCATTTCCCCTCGCCTCTCTAGACTCGACCACCACCATTTAAACGCACTAGGCCCTACATCTCTCATTATGACATGCTCGCTCCACTCGAATGCAGCAGCGATTCAAATCACGAATGGCAATCGGACCTCGCTAAATTTCATGCCTATATGCTATTTGCGGCTCTAATTCCAAAATAAATCCCAAAGCTCGAATAGACAAGCCAATCTCCTTAAAAATGGAATCCTAGTCAAAAATACCCTCAAGCAATCAAAGTCGAGCCACCCAATTTGACATCATACCATACTTATGCCATATCAGACTGAAATGCAAAAACGTGATTTTACAAAAAGATTTTAGGATTTTTAATAGAGTGGAATTCGAGTTATAATTTTTTTAAAGTTTTCATTCATTTTTTTTTTTTGCTTTTCACTTGGCTCGGCTATGTTTAAATTTAAAGGAGGGAAATGTGTTTTACATAGCAAGGTAGGTTCAAATCATAGGCTAGAGCGGCTGAGATGAAAGAATAGACAGGTAAAAGAAAAGTTGACTTGACAATATATTAAATTAATTCTCAAAATATCTCGATTAACGCAACTAAAATCTCAAACCTCTATCAAGGCGTGCCGCTAGGCGTTCATAATATTATATCCCTATTCCAAACACAATAGAAAAAGTTTTAAGTCCTCATTTGATTGTATGGAGAAGATAGTTTTTGAATCGAAATAAAATATTAAATTTTCGATATTAATGTCAACGTATTTCTATCCCGTATGATAACTCTAAATGCTACGAAATTCAAAATCCGATAATAATACACTATTATGGATCCAATGAAACTGGTTTCGTCGAAATCCAAGACTGTGTCCCGGATCGCTATTTTAGCATCTCGATTATAATATAAAATATCCAGTTTCTAATTATTCACTTCTAAATCAAATTTTAAATGATAACAATCTTCATTATTGTTTAAATAAAATTTACATCAACTTTCGATATCAATTTCAACCATATTAAATTCAAAATTCAATTATTCAATTAATTTCCAATATTGAATTTAAAAAATTTAATTATCCTATAAATCGATATAAATAAATCGTTAAGTTCCAAATAAATTTTTAGTTAAAAACATCCTTTTATTTCTATCTAAATAAATCACAATTATTATCCAACTTCAGTTATTGATTGTAAACCCAGTTGATATACATAATTTCATTTTAATACACGTTATCGCCAAATCTTCGAAATTTGTTTATTCGAAATTTTATTCAAGTTTATATCCAATAATTACATTCAAAATCATTCAATTCTCTTATTTTTAACCATTTTTATTCATTAATTATACTAAAATTTGATATTTAAAACAGCTAAAAATACAGGTCGTTACAATTTGCCCACTCAAAACTTTTCATCCCTAAAAAGGAACTAAGTACAACATTAACATTTGGTACATTTTATTCAAAATTATCAACTTATAAAACATTAAAATTTCATTTATAAAACCATTACCACGTTTGATATATATTCTGCTGCGCTACTCCGACCAGCTTACCGAAATACAAGTTGTTTTTCCAAACAAGCTATAAAAAATTTAAAACTTCAAAATTTATTTAACACCCGGATTTACGGAAAATTTCGGCAGAGTCACCTTTGCGCGGTTAGATCCGAACAACTACGAAACGCCACAAGGTCCCCAAACCAATAGAAGAAAATAAAAGCCAAGTTATCATAAACCATCAAATCAAATGACAAAAGCCAAGTTATCATAAACCATCAAATCAAATGAAAAAAATAAACACGTACATTTTTGTCGGACAATCCAATTTTTTTATTTTAAATACCTGCATCTTATTCACCAATGATATCCAATCACATAATTTAAAATCATTTTATATTTTGTATTTTCAATTTCCAATATTTTCTTTACTTAAGCCTATACGATCTGCATATATCATCTGTACATAATATCAAATCTGATCGTCCACTCACTCGCACAATTTCACTTTCGAACTAGTACTGTTCACACGACTCTCTAGTGCGGACTTAGATTTGGTTCCTTGATCAGAAACTGTTATTCTCCTTGCATAGCCATATACTATGATGGAGAATTCTAGAATTTCAAAAATCCATATCCAGGGTTCGCCATCGAGAATCGAATGAAAAATTCCAATTTGGATCGATATAAATTATCTCGAAATTCTATGCTCGAATCTGGATCAAACCGTTATGCGATTTATATAACATACGCACAACTTACATATTTATTTCCAATTGATTTCTTAGTTCACCAAATTCTTTTAATTCACCTTCATTTTCATAATATCCTTTAATAACAAATTTATTTGTGAAACATTTTATCAATCATCACTTTAGTTTATAATCTTTCTAAAAAAGTCCAAAACTTCTTATATATGGCTTTACTAAGTTTACAATTATCTCAAAGTTAAAAATTCAATTTCACAATCCCTTTGCAAGTTTACATTTAATTCTATAGCCAATTTACATAGATATTATTTAATTCATTTTATTCTTTCTTAGGTTTACCTATTTCATTTAGTCATTGATCATTTCATAATATACTTAAGTATACAACATTTATTATTACAACTAAATTTTTATTTATATCCATTTTAATTACTTTTAGATTTTGTTTACTTGTATAATATCTCATTACATATCCAAATCACCAATTTAATTTTTAGCATTTCATAAGCCTTATTATATGATATTAGAATGCAGTTTTGGTATTATACAAATTAATTGGATTCATTTTACTTAATTGGAATATTCACTATTTTAACCTATTTAAATTTTCTTTACTTTCAATTTAAGAGTTTCAATCTTTAACTCTAAAGTTTCTCAAAACATTTAACTTAGATTTCTTCATTCTCTTATTTTATAAGCTCTGGTTATTCAGATATTTCATTTCATTCAAATAATTTGAAGATTTTTAATTGACTGAACTTAAAAATTTGAACATCGGGTACATTTCAAGTCATTTGAAATAATTATATATACTTATCTCTTTTGTATTTCAAATAATACTTTTGGTGTTTAAACCAAAATCTGTTTGTCAAAAAAATTTCACAACAAAGCTTCTCTGAAGTCTCCCTCGCTTTAAGACTCGAAAATGAACGTCGATGATGTTGCGCGGTCAATACCAAAATTATTTTCTAGCGACAGAAGAGAGGAGTACTGAATTCATTCCTTTTAAAATTTATTTGAAAAAAAATTGTATTTGTATATACTTTTAAACAATATTAATATTAGAACCAATCCTTCAAAATATTTTTCATAAACACCGAAATTTAAAGTTCTCAAATTCTCAACTTTACATTCATTTTACTCGCAAATTTATATTTTATAAATCACATTTATACAATTTCATTTTCTTATAATCATATAATAGCTAATAGTTTAGGAATATTGACAACTCAAACAATAAATGATAATGATCAATATTATCATTTCTAACAACCAATTCACACTATATATACCCTAATAATTTATATGTGAAATATAAAAAGGGTAAAATTATTTCATTGACCCATATTTCAAAACAATACTATGTTAAATTGTTCTGTTCAAGTGTTTAGAGAACCCTATCAATAACATTAATTACTTGTATCGACCAAAATCCATAAACCACTTAACAAATCAACCAACACAATATAAAACAATTTTTATATTCACTAACAAATATGTGCTTATATCTATACACTCAAACTCATTCTAGGGTACTGCTGATCCTATCTCTAATGAGTCAAACCATATAAAGCCATGGTTATCGCTAAACCAAAGCTCTGATACTAACTGTAAAGGCCCATATCTTCGTTCTCTTTGAGTAGACAATAAATCACACGTGTCCAACTCAAATTGAGCGGAAATATGAATCTTTAGGGGTTAATTAAGAAAATAAGAAAAGAAGAAGAAACAATCACATAATCTTGTAGCGGAACGACAAAATATAATAATCAAATAAACAGTTAATGAAGTTGTTTATATTTTACATTTGATTATCATCTATACAAGATTCATCAAAGTTATATATATACATCAGAGATAAATATATAATGCAAAAGATAACATGATGTTGGACTAATAATAGTAACAATATACCAAATTCTCGTCTTCGTCCTCCAGAATAAATCTTCAATAAGTTGAAAAACTCAAGGCTGACCTAAGCGTAATGAAAAGCCAAAACACTCGAGTCAAGACTGTAATATTCTTATGTGAGTCAAATCAATATCGCATATAAAATGAGTGTTTTGCCATCGAAGATGTTTACAGGATTTCACATCTCCTATCCAGCGTATAACGTGCGTGCAATAACTCAAGAGATGTTACGGGATTTTCCATCTCTTAATGATCCGTCAAAATATCTATATGTAGTAGAAAATAGTATATATATATATATAATGTCTAGTCAATAAAATACATATTTTTCTTAACATTAAGGCTTTACATTAACCCCCCCTTAACGCATTTTTTAAGCATTATCGTATAGATTGCATTTGACACCACCAGTAGAACGTCGGTAGTCAGGGATGCGCCGTGATACGACAATACTAAACCAAAATCTTATGAGTCTCATTTAGAGATAAAATTATGACAAGGTATGTAAGGCAATGCCCAAGGTAGGATACAACCAGTTTACCCTTCCCGACTGGTGGTAATGCATCATAGCCATGATCGCTCACCGCATCCAACACTCTCATAAACTCGGAGGGAGTGCACCAATCAATCACATTATAAATGATGGTAATACGAAGAAATGTGTCCACTTGGGGCAGCTAGCACACTTGACCGATACCGCGACTTTTTCATCATTTCAAATTGGCACAAGTGTCAGGCTAATCCATCATCGTTCTCTTTATTCATATCCAGCGAGCGACGCCAAATCCAACCACTTCGTTCTAGAGTCTCCTCCGCATACATAATTGTTAAAGTGGTTTCGATATCGACAAAGAGTATGCCCATATCCGACCCCGGTCTCTTTAACAACCAAACATCGTTTTACAATCCGATTGGTACTTTTACATTTCGAAAACAGTTCATACTTGATATCAAAATATCATATTCGCTTCAAAATGAAATTCATTTCGAAATCATCATATTTACTAAAATATACTATTCCAATTCAAAATCATTTCCGTTTCAATATCTCGATTTTGATTCCAAAGTTTTTTCGAATTTTAATTTTGATTTCAATTCGAATTAAGTTCGATTCCAGTCTATATTCAAATCAATTTCAATTTCGATTCCAAATTTATTCAATTTCAATCTCAATTCCAATTTGAATTAATTTCGAGTCAATTCTCAATTTAAACCATTTCAATCTATATAAATTCGAGTTTAATTTTAAAAAAATCGATTAAAACACTTAATCAAATTTCACCTTCAATATTCAATTTAAAATCCAATTTTCTAATATAATTCAATTCTGAGCTTAATTTCGAAATATCGTTTAATACCACTTTTATTAGCAATATTCCAAATTTCGAATAAAACCCAATCTTTAAAAAAAATCAATTTATGAAATTCAATCATATTCCAATTTTAACTTCAAAATCTCAACTTCAATAATTAAAACAATTTCTCTTAACCAAAATTTATTTCAACACTTCAAACTCGAATTCGTGATTAATTCAAATTTCATAAATTCGATTTACATTTCTTAAATTAGAAATCATTAAATAATTTCAAAAGCAAGACTGTTAAATTATTTAATTTAAACAATTTGATGTCCGTATAATTATCAGTCCTATAGCCAAGTGATCGGTTATTTCAGTTTAATTTCAGGGATGGATATATATCATTTCTATCCAAATCACAATGTCATAGGTATATATCATTTCAATCTATTTCATAATTTATTCGAAATAATTCAATTTATAGTTTACATACCGTAAATAATATATAGGTTGATGACTATATATATATAAATAAATAAACATCCAAATAATTTAAATATCAATCAATTGGCATCCATCACAACCAATCATCCAAACAGTCAATATAATTCATAACAATTTCAAAATTATTAGTATCGGATGTTTTACTGGCAATTAAATTCCCAATTTCAAATATAACGGTCAATTTTAATTTTAACGTTAATTCGAATGACAATTAAATTTATCAAACAACGACCAATAAATTCATATTACTTCATAATTTCAACTTTAACTAGCATAAAAATATCCTAGTACTTGTGAGCGTTATAAAACACTTATTTCGATTTTTGTTATTGCTTACGCGTTCTGTACGTCTAAAATCAAACAAGCGTTTGATTTTTAGCGTGAAATTTCAATAGCTCGGATCTCGACCTAACCAATTACATGCCCATGGATATGTCAATACGAATCCAACGCGACAGTCCGTGTTTGATTTGGACCTAAAATGAACAGTTTATTAAATTTATAAGAATCGGATTTCATTAACAATTTATATAAATAAATACCATAAACTTTCATACCCACTAAACTAAAGCCTGGCCCAAACGCAAGAACCCAGACCACATCATAACCTTCTTCCTCAAACGCCTGTGCACGAGAAACATAGGGAACCCAACTCGACCGTGTACGCCATTGATGATATAGAGCTAGGAGGTTCTAATCGGCATTCCGACAACGCCATCATTTCCCCTTGCCTCCCTCGACTCCACCGCCACCATTTCAATGCACTCGGCCTTACACCTCTCATCGCAACCTGCTTGCTCCATTCGACTGTAGCGATGACGTGAATCACGAACGGCAACTGGACCTCACCAAATTTCATGCCTAGATGTTATTTGAAGCTCCGATTCCAAAAACAAATCCCAAAGCTTGAATCAACAATCCAATCTCCTTAAAAATAAAACTCTAGCCAAAAACACCCTCACGCCATCAAAGTCGAGCCACCCAATTTGACTTCGCACCATTCGAATGTCATACCAGATTGAAGAGAATGCAAAAACATGATTTTACAAACAGGTTTCAGGATTTTTAATCAAACCGACCGTAGGGAGGTTTGCCTACTTCTACTAGCCAAAATCAATTTTCCTGAAGCCAAAAAAACGTGGATTTTGTCTCGTCGCGGTTTCTCTAAAAACGTGGATTTTGTCTCGTCGCGGTTTCCCTAAACTTTCTCCTTTTATTTTGCGCATCAAAGATTTCAAATTTAAATCTATTATGATTTTAAAATTTTCAATTTCAAATCGACAATTTTGAATGTTTTGATTAATATTTAAAGTTGAAATTCGTATTTTCATATTCAAATCTCAATTTATTTTTTTCTAACATATTATCACTTAATGTTTAAGTAATATTAACAAATTTTTTAAATGTATATTTCATATCAAAGTTATACAATCGAACGGTCAGTTTCTCCACCGTTGTGCGGTTATACTAGTAGAGTGGAATTCGAGTTATAATTTTTTTTAAAGTTTCCATTCTTATTTTTATTTTTGCTTTTCACTTGGCTCAGCTGTGTTTAAATTTAAGGGAGGGAAACGTACTTTACACTGCAAGGTAGGCTCAGATTATCAAACCGACCGTAGGGAGGTTTGCCTATTTCCACTGGCCAAAATCAATTTTCCTGAAGTCAAAAAAACATCTATCTGTTTTGCTTCGTTTCCCTATTTTCCTCCTTATGCTTTGCGTTTCAAAATATCTATCCACCTTCCTTCTAATTTCAAATATCAAATTATGGTGTGTTTCCCTATTTTCCTCCTTTTGCTTTGCATTTCAAAATATCTATCCACCTTCCTTCTAATTTCAAATTTCAAATTTCAAAATATCTATCCACTTTTCATGGTATGGTTCAAGATTTCTGCAATCTCAAATTACTTACAAACCGTATGCAATAAAGATTTCTAATTTCAAATTACAATTTAAAATTATTTTATTTAAATGCACTTAATTTTTTATCAAATTTGCAATAAAGAAAAAAATTAAACAAAAATGTTTTTCTTTCATATTAAATATCACGACGGTCGGTTTCCCCACCGTTGTGCGGTTATACTAGTAGGCTAGAGTGGCGGAGATGAAAGAATAGAGAAGAAAGAAAAGTTGACTTGATAAGATATTAAATTAATTATCAAAATGTCTCGATTAATGCAATTCAAAATCTCAAACCCCTGTTGAGACGTGTCGCTAGACGTTTATAATGTTATACCCCTATTCCAAACGCAATGGAAAAGGTTTCGAGTCCTAATTGAATCGTATGGAGAAGATAGCTTTTTGAATATAATTAAAATATTAAATTTTCGATATTAATGTCAGTGTATTTCTATCCCTTACGATCAAACGATAACTCTAAATGCTACAAAATTTTAAATCTAATTATAACACACTATTACGGACCTAATGAGACTGGTTTTGTCGAAATCCAAGACTGTGCCCCAGATCGCTATTTTAATGTCTCGATTATGACATAAAATTTCCAATTTAATCATTCACTTTTAAATCCAATTTTAAATGTTAACAATCTTCATTATTATTTAAATAAAATTTACATAAACTTTCAATATCAGTTTCAATCATATTAAATTCAAAATTCAATTATTCAAATAATTTTCAATATTGAATTTAAACAATTTAATTACCCTATAAATCAATATAAATAAATCATTAAGTTCTAAATAAATTTTTAGTTAAAAACATCTTTTATTTCTATCTAAATAAATTACAATTATTATCCAACTTTAGTTAATGATTATATAAACTCAGTTTATATATATAATTTCATTTCAATACTCGTTATCGCTAAATCTTGGAAATTTGTTTATTTCAAAATTTTACTCAGGTTTATATCTAATACTTACATTCAAAATCATTAAATTCTCTAATTTTTAACAATTTTTATACATTAATTACACTAAATTATAATAATTTAAATTAGCTAAAAATATGGATCGTTACGTCGAAAACATTCTATCTGACTAGCGCAGAACCCTATCTCTTAATGTTTAACGAAATTATGTAGAATTCCCGTAATCTCTTCCTTCGTAGGCGAAAATGGTTTTAACCAATTCGAAAGGCTGATATATGCTTTCGAAAGGGTTGCTTTAGCCAAATATTTTTTGACGAAGGTAGATAAAGATGAAACTAATCGTTTCAAATGGCTTGGCGCAAAGTTGAAAATTTTCTATCTGTTGACTTTGAAAGTTACGTTTCGACCTCTTCGAAAGCTCTTTGTTTATCCAAAATGCTACTGAGGGATCCTTTTGTCCACTTCGAAAGGTTTTGATGACTCTATCTTCTTATCGAAAACCTTATCTAATGTTTACAGTAACCACTCTAATGTCTTCTGATATTCACTGATGCTCTTGCTTCTTTTATACTTTCGCTCATGAGAATATTTTATGGATAACATAATCACTTTTCCATTATGCTCATCTTCCACAGTGAAAAAATAAAATAAAAATCACTAATTTTTCTTTGGATACTATTGGTCACCAAGGGAGAAAATCCTTTGGTTCCTATACTCTTCTCCGATGTGGCAGTACACTCAGTTAAGCATATCACTACCGAACATTCTCACGGATAGAACTAAACTATCAAACTAACATTGGCTTTGCCCTTCTTTCGTCAAGGACATTCTAACTCAACCAGAAATTGTCAAATAGCGTGTACAACCATACACTGCTCATCCAAACAGCATTTGGGTCTAATTACTATATTAATATGAACTCAAACTACTAAGGTCTGCAGGTGTAGTTGCCTTTGACAAGGAGGCCGAATATATCTTTCATAAAACTGCCTGACGTAGCTTATGAACGTCTGACAATTAAATACGCTTGCTCTAACCTTCCTACATGAATTATATTTTTCAACATTTCAAATACCCACCCTTTTCATATTTCCGACCATCTACATATATGGGTTGAAGCAATGTTTGAATTCAGTTCTACTAATCATCAAATTACCAACAAAGGAAAGACAATCGCTGCTAACAAAATCTACCCAAAATTATTATCCAGTTACACATATTGTAACCACGCTTGTTAAACTAACAGCACACATTAGTGCTTGCAGTAATAGGGATACCGACGATATTCCGTTTTATACTGAAAATGCACCATCCAAACTCTGAAAAAGGAAAAGGAATAATAACCTAGGTCAACTATTGTAACGACCCTTGATTTTCGATAATTAAAAATAGTTAATTGAATAAGATTTTTGATTTAATGTTGAAAGAAACAAAAATTTATGATTTAATAAATAAAGGTATTGCTAGAATGAAGTGTAATAGTATAAATTTAAAGCAATTGATAACTAATTTAATATAACTCCAATAAATTGAAATGACTAAAAAGTTATAATTAGTTGCAGATAGTGGATTAATTGTAATAGTATATGTATAAATTGATAATTGGATTAAAAGAGTAATTGATAATTTAAATGTTGTATTAATTAATGAAATAATATATAATAAAGGATAAAATTAGTGTTGTGTAAGTATTCAAAACATTTGTTTGTAGACAAATAACTTATAAATGTGATTAAAGGTTAATAGTGACAATTATTATATGTTACCTATTTATTTGGTCTATTAAATTAAATTGAAAATCGGTTGAAATTTAGATGAAATTGAAGAATATTAATGTAATGGGGTATAAATCAATGTTAACCAATGTCCTTAGAAAAATGGTTGATTTAATAAAATGATTTAAATAAAATTTGATCAATTTATTGAATTTAAATTTTAATAATTGGATTTATTGCAATTAAATGTAATGAAATATTATGTCAAAGAAAAATTAAGATGATAACTATAACATATTGGTGTAATAAGCTATAAACAAATGTTAATTATAGTCATGAGATGACAATTGATTGAATAACAAGGTAAAAAGGTAAATAAATGGATTTATTGGAGTTTAAAAGTAATTACCACTGTATTTATTTCAATTGAAAGTGAACACTGTAATTGGTGTAATATTTAACACTGGATTGATATGAAAATTTGTATTAAATCATTGTAAATGTCTAAGTGGTCAAAAATGATTAAATTTGTTAATTATCAAATTTGAACTGAAAAATTGATTTAATTAATTTAATATTAATTTATTTAAATAACGTAAAAAATAGCCATTTTGGCAAGGATTTCGTCAAAGGGGCTTTGCACCGAAGGTCCCTATTTTCGATGTTGTTGTAAGAAAAGTCCCTATGATAATAATTATGTAAATTAAGTCTCTGTTTTTTGTAAATCAGAAAGCGCAAACTATCTTGCGCTTTTCTTATAAAAGTGCAAGTTAACTTGCGCCTTTCAAAAATTTAAATTTTTTTGAAAATTTCAAAATTTTTAAAAAAAATTCAAAATAAAAAAGCGCAAACTAGCTTGCGCTCTTCTGATAAAAGTTGCAAGTTAGCTTGCATTTTCTGTCAGAAAAGTGCAAAACACCTTGCGTTTTCTATTTTTTAAAAAATAGGGGCTAAATTTACATATTTATATATATAGGCTTTTCTTATAACAATATCAAAAGTAGGGACCTATAACTCGTTTCTTGTTCGTCAAAACCAGTTTCATCATATCCGTAACGATGATTATTTTAGAATTTCAAGTTTCGTAGCGATCGGACTTGCTCTTTGATCGTACGGACTCGAAACGCGTAGAAATCAATTTGATTAACTTCAATTGAAATCAATTTGTAATAAGCCGATTTTAAGCCAACTTCTTTATAGGATGGAATTAGTGCTTGAAACCTGTTCCATTGAATTTAAAAACATCAAAACATCTATTTTGATATATGAGATGACTCACTTTCGTTTCGAAAGCGAAACGGGCTTTTCGTGTCGTAATTGCAATTCGAACTAGTTCAATACGTTATTCCTTCTTCTCGGGCTTCGTTAGTATATATTGTTCTATTCTAATCCTAGCAGTCTTTCCATTTCTTATTCCTATACGTACATCAACTTCTGTCTGCTCCTTTCTCCAATGGCAAAAACAAATTCCAATTACAAATTACAAATTCCAATTCAATCTCCAAACCAATTTCAAAAATCAAACCTCTCTAAACTATATCGAATTGTATATTGTTTTGAAGCTCTAAACGAGTGTAACCTAAGTCGGCAATTCCTTTTTTAGTTCGAATCACCATTTGTCCAAAAATCTAGGTTGAACCTCAGCCATTCGTATTAGGGTTTCGATTACTTAACGGTGGATCTGCGTCCTAGGAGTGATCAGTAGGCACTGCATCGGAGAGGGCATCAAGGGGAGGAGATCTGTACGGCTACTTTGGATAGTAGATCACCAGAATGGCCAGGATTGGCCAGAGATGGGGGAGGAGGCGCTGGTTGAAGAAGGAGGTCGCGGGGGGTCACAGGGCCACCATGGAGGCGCCTCGGCCTGGTGGAGTGTTCGGCGGCATTGGATCTGGCTATAGGCCATCATGGTGATGGCAATCTCCAGTTGAAGTTGGCGGCTGTCGAACGTAAACGATCGCAATCGATCTAGAGGTAGGGCTAGAGACCGGGTGACGTGGTAATTTTTTATTTAAATTTTGAAATTCAATCTTCTAATCGTCGTAACTTTTATATACAAGGTCGGATTTATGCGCGGCGAATTCCGATGTGACCGTATTGAAATTTTGGACATTTGACGGTTGTTTGGACGAATTCTAAGACAGTTGAAATTTGGACCTTATGTTGGACTCAAAATCGATTTGAAATCAAAGGTGAGTGCTTTGACCCACTCACAACTACTAGATTATCTTATGTTGGTTAAATTAAATCTATGATGTGATTAGAAATTTATCGATTGATGTTTGGTAGGTTTAAATTATCATTCTAGTTAAATTTGACTTTTATTGCATTTAATCATCGTTTAATTTAATATTGAATTTAATTGTCAATTTAATACTTGTTAATGATAATCAGTTATCTATTGATGTTTATTGGTTGATTTGGATGATAATTGTGATGGATGTTTGATTGTGGATATTGGATGACTGGATATTGCATTTTTATATTGTTATAACGCTGCAAATTCCCTATGGGTTGAATTGATACATACTCGAACGATCTATAGATTAGGGAAAAATCGTTATGTGCTGAAATGATAGACTCGAGCGGTTTTTAGGATTTTTATTTAATTCGAGATTGCGGTTTGAAATGATATATAAACGTAAAATTTTAAATTGTGGATTGAAATGATAAATATCTGTATACTTGACCATAGGGTAGAAAATTATATACGGACACCGGATTGGCTAAATTAAATGATTTTTAATTATTTAAATTTTTAATTCACTAAACTGGCATTTTGAAATAGAAATTTATTTATATTAACTGAATTATTTTTGATAATCCAAGCGTTAATGCTGAAATTGGAATTGATTTAATGAATCGTTTAAAGGATTTAAATTGGAATTTAAAAGTTGAAGTGCTAAATATAAATGAATTTATCGCAATTGAGTTAATGAAAATATTTAGATATAACTTTGAAATCTATTTTAAAATAATTTAAACTATTTTAAGTAAATTAAATATTTTAATCAATAAAACCATTTTAATTTATTTTAATCTGTTATAACCTATTTAATCCAATTTAATCTATTTTACCTATTTTAAACTATTTTAAATTTATTTAATCGATTTTAAATCTATTTAATGTAATTTAAAACTATTTAATCTATTTTAAATTTATTTAATCTATTTTAAATCTAATTAATATAATTTCAATCTATTTAATCTATTATATTATTTAATCTATTTTAAATCTATTTAATATATTTTAAACTTATTTAATCTATTTAAATTTATTTAATCTATTTAAAATCTATTTAATATAATTTAAATCCATTTAATCTATTTTTAATCTATATAAATCATTTTAAATCTAATAAATCATATTTAAATCTATTTAAACTATTTTTTACTATTTAAACTATTTGAATCTATTTTTAACTATTTTTTAAAACTATTAAAACCATTTATGACTATCTAAACTATTTTCTAAAATTCTGGACTATGTAAAGTTGAAGTATTTATATCTAAATCCTTGATGATGATACAACCTAAGTGGAATTTGAATTGATACTTTTTTGTGAAATGACATATTTGAGCAAATATGATTTTGAAAGTGAATATGATTTTGGAAGTGAATGTGATTTTGAAAGTGAATATGATTTGAAAATGATATGGTTTTGAGAATATGATATTATGATATCAATTGTGAATTGAATTTTTTAAATGTCAAAGAACCATTTGGTGTGAAATAAGCGTTTGGTTGTTAAAGAGACCGGGATCAGATATTGTCATACTCCCTTCCAATATTAAAAATCACTTTAACAACTATGTATGCGGTGGAGATTCCAAAAACGAAGTAAGATGGTTTGGCGAATGATTTCTGTATGAGGTATTTACGTGACCCTGAATCTCGTGAGTCAGCTTAGATGTGACTAAAATAGAAGCCTCGCCGAGCCAAGTAAGGTCGCACCTCCGATCGGACATATTTCTTCGATATCATATTATGACTTTGTGATGATTTGGTGGCCACCCCTTGATTTTGATTATGGGAGTGTGTTCCGAGGTGGGCGGTAGTAGCTGTTATGCGTTACCACTAGTCCGGATCCGCAATTGGTATATCTACCCTTGCATTGCCTCGAGTGTCGTGTTCACATGCCCTATCGCGCCTTCTACGAGCTTGGTTTGTATCATATCTATGGAGTGCCCTCTGATAGCCCTCCAATTTACGGAGGAGTTATGGTACTGTATAGACTATAAGAATATATAATAATGTGTTAGGGGGGATATGAGTAACGTCTTAACGTTATTTTAATACTTTACTTTACTATAGACATTATTATAATCGTGTATTGTACTACATAAAAGATAGTTTAACGGTTCCTTAAGAGATAGTAATCTCGAACATCTCTTAAGTTATTGCACTCACATTAGACACTGGATTGGAGAAGTCAAAATCCCGTAAGCATCACTGACACCTTTGCACTCATATTTATTTATTGTTGATTTAACTTACATAAGATATTTTAGTTCTGACTCGAGTGTTTTGTCTTTTCAATTTGCTATGGTCAGTCCAAGCTTTTCAGTTTATGGAAGACTGCTTTCTGGAGGATGAAGACAAAGATTTTGAACTATTATTATGTATTATATTTATTTCATTGCATCGTTTCGTTCCGCTACATTACTCATTTATTACTATCCTATGTACTCTGATTTTGTATTATAAAAGTATAATCAATGTTATTTGTAAACAGCTCCATGAGCTGTTTATTTGATTATATATTTTTTCATTCTGCTGCAAGATTCTGCATTTGTTTTCTTTCTTTCTCTGTTTTTCTTATCTACCCCATAACAATCTGCCCTTTTTAATGGTTTGGGTCTGACGTGTGTCGTTTATTGTCGATTTAAACCGTCCAAAAAGGCAGGTCGTTACAGTTAGTATTAGAGCTTTGGTTTAACCTAAGCTTTATGGGGTCCGACTCATTAAAGAATAGGGTAGTACTACCCTAGAACGAGTAGTTGGGTGTATATATATGAGAGAGCATACTTGTTAGTATTGTAAAGGGTCTTGTCTTGAGTTAATTTGTTCTGTTTCGTACTTACAAATTCTAATCGGTACACAGGACGCTATGGCATCGATAGGGATTTCTAAATACTTAATAGGGCAAACCGACACAATATTAGTTTTGAAATACGGGTAAATGAAACAATTTTACCTGGCACATATTCTGCATAAAAGAATAGTTTTATAAATGACATAGTTGGTTGTAATATGTTTGTTTGTTGGATAGTGAAATTTATAAATATTGGTTGAAAAATGAGATTGTAAATAAAATAAATGTAAATTGGAAATTTTAGAGCTTTAATTCCGGGATTTCGACAATTTCTTTTGGAAAGGATTTGGAATATAATATTAGTATTATTTCGAATTATTTTCAGATATAAATATTTCAATATGATTTGAAAGAAATGTCTAAAAGAATTTTGGAAGGAAATAAGTTCTATACTCCCCTCTCTGTCATTGGAAAATAATTTCGGTGATGAGTGCACTCATCATCGACGTTCATTTTCAAGTTTCAAAGTGGGAAGACTGCTCTAGTAGTTTTACTACACATCTATTTTGATAGAAAATTTAATACTGTAACTAAATAATTATAAACTTAAGTTAACATTTTAAGCTATTTATAATCATATTTAATAGAAAGGTGAATATTGTAAGTAAATAATTATGAACTTAAGTAAATATTATAGCCATTTATAATTAAAACGAATAGTAAAAGTGAATACTATATTAATGGAATGATTATAACTCCAGAAAATCTTGAAATGATTAGAAATGGATATAACATTAAAAAATACTATATATGGAAGAATGAATCATTGTAAAGATACTTACATAATAATAAATAATCTAATAATTGAAATGGAAATAACTTATGTAAGCAACGGATGTAAAGTAATGAAAAGAAAATTAGTATTGTGTAAATGAACAGAAAATGATTTTGTAAGTGATAAATGTAAAGAAATTAAAAAAGAATTTTATGAACCAAATGAAAATGAACAGTAAATACCGTCAAAAGAGGAGTAATAAGAATAAAATTTAAATATTATTTTAAATTATTGTTTGTGTGGCTTATAGATTGGTTAGGAAAGGATACTTCTTGTAACGACCCGGGATTTTTAACGTCCCAAGTTTTGAGTATTAACTTTTAATATTCAATAATACGATATTTTAAATCAAATAAGGATCCCCGTTAAATAACAATTGGTAGTAATATACAGCCTTTTAAAAAAAGATAGTATTTCCATATTTTATGTAACAACCCAATATTTTCAACCATTCGCATCCGCATATGTCGGACTTGAATTGCTCAAAATACCGCGTTGTAAATAAAATTTGGCAAATCTCAGAATATACAGTAAATACATAGTCACAGATCACAGACACAGAGTAAATATAATGCAGCGGAAATAAAAGAGATAGTAGTTCATGAAGCTACTATATAAAATAAGATACCTTAGAGTTAAACAAGATACAACAGAAGAGTAACAAGATACATCAGGTATAAATCAGAATACATCACTGAAATCACTGGATACAAAAAGCAAAATAGATGGCTAGATCTTCAAGGAAAGCTCCAGCTCCAAAGGTGAATCTTGAATGCTAACTCACTCAATCTGACTCGAGCGTAAAGCAAAACACAAAACACTCGAGTCAGGACATAAATACTTATGAACTGTAAATCAACTCAAGTGAACAGTAACAAAAATGCATCAATAACTTAAAGGATGCTTGGGATCGCCCATCCTTTAAGGATCCGTTAAACTATTTACTATGTAGTAATATTGCGCTATTATAATAATGTCTACAGTAAAATAAACATACTTTTAAATAGCGTTCCGGGCTACCCATATCACCCTTCACACATAATAGTCCCAGTAGTCCATCCAATATCATGCCATCTCCACTCCGGGTGACTGTCAGAGGATACCACACGGGCTATGGGAGAAAAACAAACTCGTAGTAAAGGCTCGGTATGGTAGGTGACACGGCACACAAGGCAATGCCAGGGTAGATATACCAATTACGCACACGGGCTGGTGGTAACGCAGCAGCCACATACGCCTACCTCGGAACACACTCCCATATCAAAATCGGAGGATGGCCATCTAATCAATCACCAGTAAGAGTATAGTATCGAAGGAATGTGTCCGATAGGAGGAATGACCTCACTTGGCCCGAGATCGCTCCTGTTTTAGCCACCTTATGCCAACTCACGGGAGTTGGGTCCACGTAATATACCTCAAGAACGTCGCCACCATCCTACTTCATTCTGGAATCTCCACCGCGTACACGGTTGTTAAAGTGGTTTTCGGAGTTGGCAGAGAGTATGACAACTTCCGATCCCGGTCTCTTTAACAACCAACGTTATTATAACGCCGTGGTCATTTCAAAATAGTTTATACTTTAAAAAGATCAAATCATTTCATTTCAAACTATATTTCTTTCAAAATAGTTTATACTTCGAAACCAAAACCATTTTTATTTCAAAATTATTTATTCAATCAAAATAGTTTATACTTCAAAACCAAAAACATTTCAAACATATATTCATTTCAAAATCATAATATTTTCAAAGTATAACTCTTTCGAAACCAAAAATACTTGAAACAATTACACTTTGAAAATCATAACATTTCAAAATCATACATTTGAAATCATCGGATATTCATTTAATTCTTTACATTTTACAATTCATTCAATTAATCCCAAATTTTCAATTTCCAACTTAATTCAATTCAAACCATCAGTTTCAATTAAATTTCCCAATAACCATTTCAAATCATATCATTTTCAAATATAGATTTGATCCACAAATTAAACTATTCAATTTTTAATAAATTTCAAAGCTTTAATATCCCGCATTTCAAAACTAAATTTTATAATTTCATATATCTCAAATCTAGTTTCATTATTACTTAGTTTTGAAATATTCATTTCATAAATCCAATACTATTTAAATAAACTCAATTTACAATTAAACTAAATATACTTTCATACCAATATAAACTTCAAATTTTCATTTATCAAATAAATCAAAATCAAATATTATTCCACATTCATATTCTTTATCAAAATAAAGATCAATCATTTCCACACCATTTCAAAATCATTAAAATATTACATCATTTCAAAACTTCATAATCAAATCATTATTTGGATTCAAATCCAAATATTCAAAGTTAAATATCATTTAAAAATCAAATATGTCATTCATTTATTATTTCAAACATCATTACCAAAAATACATTCCAAAATTCCATTCAAAAATTCATTTATTATATTACATTTCATTCCGTTTAACACATAACCAAGTAAACTTTATTTAAATTCAAATTCAATTTAAATTCCTTAAAAATTCAAATTTAAATATTCAAAACTTCTAAAATTTCACAGATAATCCATTTCAAAAGTTAAATTATTTAACACTTTAAAATATAGCCCAAACAGTGTTAAAATCTATAACATTTCAAAACATTGTCAAGTTATAGCAACGACAGCATTTATAAAGTGCTATCGTAGCTTATATTTTCCAAAATGGTTTATTTCAAGAATAGCGACATTTCTAAAATGTCGTAATAGATATTTAGTTATTTCAAACATTGTTAGATTCAAAACAATAGCATTAAAATGCTGTCAAAAGACTAAAGCATTTTGAAAATGCTATAAAATTCCAGGTTTCATTTAGCTTTTCAAAAATAATAATAAAACTCCAAATTTTTATTATTACAACTTAAAAATCATATTTCTAGACTTCAAAATTTCACATTTAAAATTATTTTAACATATGATTTAACACAATAAAATTTTAAGATCAAATATTCAATTTTGCAAACTCCATTCATTTATTAAGTCAAAATTCATTGTTTATCAATTTATAAATTTAATAAAACTTAAAATTTTACTTCAAATACAATTTCAAAACTTTAAATTTAATTTCCATTATTTATTTACATTTTAAAATAAAATTTAAAGTCTAAAATCACAATTACTTCAAATTTACATACTTAAATTCACAATTTCAAGACTTAATATTTAATTTTCTTAAAACCATAAAATATATATATTTTTAAATCAAAATTTCATACTTTTTAAAAAAATACATATTTTAATAAAAAAAATCATTTAAAAATATACCACGGGGTCTGTATATAATTTTCTAACCTAGGTCAAGTGATACGGATATATATCATTTCAATCCGCAGTTTACAAAGAAAACCCGGGTTCTATCATTTCAAACCCGCAATCCCAAGTCAAATAAAATACAATAAAAATCGCTCAGGCCTATCATTTCAGCCCATAACGATTTTTTTCCTATTCTAAAGTCCGTTCGGGTATGTATCATTTCAACCCATAGTGATTCTATTCTAACAGGGAACTTGTAGTGTGAATATATGCATAAACAATATAAACTATGTCAATGTCACAATATAATGTCATATATCATATTTCAGGTGATAATTAACAGTTTTAACATGGTAATAACATGGCATAGCATATCATATGGTCATCATTAACTTGCATAACATTTTATATTACTAAACACTTGTCATCAATTCACTATTTCATAAGTATAAATGTCAGAGTGAGAAAGACTCACCTTTTACGAAGCTAGAGACAAACAACACACACAAGAGCGATTCCAAAGGCACGACAAGCACGATTTGATTTGAATTGATGGAGACCCTTGTAAACAACACAAAATATAACATACATAAGCACAAATATAGATATCGACATACAAATATAATCAACAACTTTAGTATGCAGAACAGTTGCAAAACAAGATAGATGACCAAACCTTAGAAGCAAAAGACTTGCACACGACAATATAAGCTTGTCACATGATCAAATGGGCTTGATCTCACCACACTAGGCTCTGGTTTGGGTCAGGTATAGCAACCATAAATGTCAGGTTACAAGTGGATGAAGGTGGTGGAAGAGTTACAACATGAAGCATACATGGGTTCAAGGCAAATATGTGAAGTTTTTGGTGCATTTTGACTCGGCTATGACCACATATAGGCTCGGCCATGGGGTCTTCATGTCAGGTCAGATCTGGACAGTAGCGAAAAGGGAAGCCAGAGGTGAAGTAGATGATGGTGGTGGCGGCTAAGGGGTGGCCAAAGGCAACTATGAAGGCAATAGTGGAGTATAGGCTTGGCTAGCATTGTTTTGGTGAAGTGCTTTGCAAATTTGAGGTGGTGGCTTCATCTAATGGTCATGGCTAGAGGTGGTGGTCAGAGGAGAGGGGGTTGGTGCTGCTGTAGATGGTGGAGAGGATGGTTGTCAGCAAGGAGAGAGGTGAGGCCAAGCAAACATGAAGAAGAGGAAGGCTAAATCAGTGAAGAAGAGGGAAAAATGTGAAAGAAAAGCCATTGTTTTTTTTTTTTCATACATGGCCGTGATTTTTAGGGGGAAGATGAGAAAGAGTTTTCACGTGAAAAGGAAAATGGAATGTCAGCTGAAGAGTGGAGTTAAGGCAGCCAATTGAAGAGATGTTGGTTGGGAAATGAAAAGGCAGAATACAAAAAGGCTTGAGCAAATAAAGAGTCACAAACCTTTCAAATTTCCACCATTTCTTTTTTAAATTTTTATATAACTGAAAAACATATATAAATTCAGTTAAAATATGAAAATATAGTAAATAAACAAAAATAAATTAATTAATTATTAATTATATATAGTTTAATTAAATAAAACAGCAAAATTTGCAACTAGTCTTGAAAATATGAAAAATAAGTGCAATGAACTTGGGAAAATTTTTATGTACTTAAAAATATTTATAAATAAAGATAAGAACACAAAATAAAAAGGAAATCACAAAAATAAATAAATAAATTTTAATTTAAATATAGTTTAGATGAAGAAAATAGCAGAAAAAGGAAAACAGCCTTTTAAAAATAGGAAATCATCATAGTAAATTTTAGAAAGATTCTATTATCATTTCAAAAATATTTAAAAGTCAAAATATACATAATATAACATATTAAGATATATTAAAACAAAATATGACAAAGAAAAATAAAATTTATACAATTTAAAATAACAAAATTGCAAAATAAACAATTTATACTCAAAATTGAAATGTACATATCTTTTGCAGTTTAACTCCGTTTTCCACGAAACAAAAAGCAATGTTCAAGTTATTAAATCTATTTTCATAATAAAAGATAAAATTTAAAATTTCAAACTTTTAAATTTTTAAGTTAAAAGTCAAAGTTTGACTATTTTGACCAAAATCAACATTTTCTGGAAATATTCAATTTATGCATGTTTGAAATTCTAATCCACATCAAAATCAACATTTATATTTCAATTAACAAAATATATTAATTTTAATAAATAAAATAAAGTTTTTAAATTAGGAATTTAAATTAAAATAATTAAAATATACCATTACAATAATCAGAAAATACAGGGTTGTTACATTTTATTTATAAAATAGGAAATTGATTTAATAAGAAATTCTTATATATAAACTAAAATAGGAATTTGATTTAATTGCACATATCAGTTAAGAAGAGTGTAATATTATAAACTAAATAAGCTAGTGGGTTAAAAAAAATATGAAATGATAAGTGAAATGTTCATAGTTGTGGGCTAATAAATATAGTTACTAAGAATTTTATATATATTATATATATATATATATATTGAATAATGAAAGAAATAAATATATAAGAAGAGATATATATATATACACATATATGAAAATATATATATGATAGAAATGAGGAAAAACTAAATAAAATCATCTTTAAATCATCTTTAAAAGGGATCGGATTTGCTTCATTACGGCATGATAGGGGGTTCTCACTTCGTGTTTGGTGGCGAGAAGGAGACTCTTACCCCTACATGTCCCAGAGTGGTTGGTTGCAGTTGAGAGGTTAGCCGCATTCAAGGTACCAGTGTGGTGCCATGATGGAAATTGGTCGCTGCTTAGGATTGTTGAAAAGCCTACCGAGTCGTGACATCGTGGTATCAAAGCTTAGGTTGAGAGAATACCAAGGCTTTGGTGGGGTTACCCATTTAAGATAGGGTCAGCAGTACCCTAGAATGAGTCTGAGTGTGTGTGTGTGTGTATGTACGAAAACACATATTTGTTAGTGGTATAAAATGCTTTATATTATGTCAATCGATCTAATGAGTGGCTTATGGATTCTGATCAATACGAGTATCAAATATAATTGATATGGATCTCTAAATACTTGAACAAGGCCGACGGACACAATATTGTTTTAAGTGGGTAAATGGAATAATTTTACCTAGGATATATTTTATATATTAAAGACAATGATTTTCAAAATATATATATGGTATTTTAAGGTGTTGTTTGATAAGTGATGATAATATTTTATCATTTAGGAATTGAGTGATCATAGTCATTAGCTTTGAGTATCCCTCTGGTGTCGGTCCTTTTGACTTGAGTATTTCCCTAGTCAGGATAGGAATTTTGGGAAATTTAGATTTTTAATAAATTTTGTTTACGAAAAGAATCTAGAATATTTAAAAAAAATATTTTAGGAAGATTTTTCATAGATAGAAGCTAATTTTATAATAATTGATTTATAAAAGAGATGATTGAGGATTAAAACTCCAGTGATTTCGGAAAAAAATTGTTTTAAACAAATTTTTTAGGAAAATAATTTTGGGTATTGCTTAAATAAAGTTTTGAATGGTAGTAATTTAAAAAGGAAAAGTTATTTGAAGTGTGTACCTATATATGTACTCTTTAGTATATATGAGTTCCTGAAAACCTTAGGATCTCATTCTTGGTTTTGATAATTGATTGTAGAGCACCCGTAGTATCGTCCAAGGAGGAGCACTTTCGAAGGCTAGGAGAGATGACCATTATGACTTAGTTAGAAGGATTATGAAGGATCTTAATGAGTTATCGGTATACGAGGAAGAGTTAGAGGAGGAAATGGAGCCTGTCGAGCAGACTTCGCATCAAGAAGAGGCGCCCAAGGAAGAAGTAGAAGAGGAGCCCCAGGAAGAATTTGAGGATGAGGATGAATTCGAGGATGAGGATGAATTTAAGGATGAAGAGGAATTTGAAATAGAGGAAGAACCCGAATCGAAAACTAATGAGGTTGTCATATAGGAAGTGGGTAAGATTGAGAATGAGCCAATTGTTGATAGGGATAACCATCAAAGGGAACCAAGCCCAGTGTTTGCATGGGTTCCAGATAATGATGTGGAATCTATAGAATTGGAAGGACACAAAGTGGAGGACTCAGATGGAGAGATTCCACATTGAGTGTTGGTTTGGGTTGAGTGACCTCTAGGTAGTGCATAGCCTACTAGTATGTATTAGTAACCTGTAGACGTCATGTATGTTGGATCGTATTCCAGTAAGGTATCTCAATAGATGTTTGGTATGACTATATATGTGTGTGTGTGTATGTAAGGACGGTAATTGTGAAAGTATTCTAGTTAATATTAGGTGCAACTGATATTCGGAAATATTTATAAATATATATATGTGTGTGTGTGTGTGTGTGTGTGTGTGTGTGTGGAAATTAGGTTGAAGGGCTTCTATTTGTAGGGTAATAAGTTTTAAGGGCAACACTTCTGAATAATTAGTTTTAAGGACAACATACAGCATAATGATAAATTCGTTTATCTTTTTAAGTTATTCAGGAAAATGATAAATCATTTTATCTTTATTTCTGTATAAATGAAAATGATAAATTTTTTATCTTTTTCCTGTAAAATGACCTTAAAACTAATTTTTCAGAAGTAGTGTTCTTAAAACTTATTACCCTGCAAAAATAAGTCCTTGAACTGAAAATCCCCTATATATATATTGACTTGTGTGATATGCGTATTTATTAATGTGTTAATAAATTAAAATTCAGTTAGTTTTGTTTACTAGCATGGTTATGAAAGTTTCAAGGACGAAATTATTTTAAGGGGGAAGGAATGAAACGACCCGAGATTTTTGACGTCTCGAGTTTTGAATATTAATTTTTAATATTCAATAATACGGTACTTTAAATCAAATAAAGATCCCCGTTAAATAACAATTGGTATCAATATATGGATTTTTAAAACAAGATAATATTTCTAGATTTTATTATAAAATAGGAAATTAATTAAATTGGAAATTCTTATATATACATATATTCAGGACAACAAATTTATATATATTAATTGGAAACAAATTCATTTCAAATAAATATATATGAAAAAGAAAAGAAAATTATTTTAGATAGAAATGGTATGACTTGTGAAAAAAGTATTATGTATTATGAATAGAGAGAGTTAAAATTGGATTTTCTTATAGATGTATATATACACATATCATTTAAGAAGAGTGTAATATTATAAAATAAATAAGCTAGTGGGTTAAAAACAATATATGAAATGATAAGTGGAATATATATAGTTTTGGACTAATAAATATAGTTACTAAGAATTTTATATATTCATATATATATATATATATATATATTGAATAATGAATGAAGTAAATATATCAGAAGATATATATATATATATTATAGAAATGAGGAAAAACTAAATAAAATCATTTTTAAATCATCTTTAAAAGGGATCGAATTTGCTTCACTACAATATGATAGGAGGTTCTTACTTCGCGTTTGGTGGTGAGCAGGAGACTCTTACCCCTACATGTCCTGGAGTGATTGGTTGCAGTCAAGAGGCTGGCCATAAAGGCAAATTCGAGGTACCAGTGTGGTGCCACGGCGGAAAGTGGTCGCTGCTTGGGATGGTTGAAAAGCCTACCGGGTCGTGACTTTTCTATTGTGCAAGGAAGTATAAATACTCTATTGAGTTTTATCTAAAACTGTTGAGTGTATGATATACTTAGTAGTTATTTATCATTTTATACTATTAAATGTTTCTAAACCAGAACAAACCATTTGTTGGTTGCTATGGATGAATAATTGATTTCTTTGACTGGATGTGATGATTGTATGATTTGTTTGTAAGTAATTATTGTTATGTTTTGTATATTTGTTTTTATAAATTGAAACAACGTATATATTTCTCTTTTGCAAAATTCTAACTTCTTTGGATTATATAAGTAAATACAGATTATGGAAGCAATGGCTACAACTTTAGGTCTCATAAATAAGCATTGTTTGCCCAACAAATAGGTTTCTCGGATTACGGTTTTCTAGCGATATTTTATTGTTTTCCGTGGTTTGGGATATATTATTTTGAAATATGTGAGATATTTTGTTGTTATTGATATTATTATTTCTCCCAGGTCTCTCCGTACAAAGGAAACTCTACCGAAATTTTCCGTGAATTTTGGACTAAGAATTTTTTTTGGTTAAAAATAGAAATGATTTCCAACTTTTATTGAATTTGAATACAAAAGGATTTAATTATTTATAAATTAATATATTTTGTCTAAATTATTTAGTTGTGTAAATTGATTGTTTATAAATTCAATATTTTGAACAAGACATATCAATTCTTAATTCCTTCTTTTTCCCTTTCGAGGACAAAAAGTTTTGAGTGGGGAAGGGTGTAACGATCCGTAATTTTCGATAAATAAAAATAGTTAATTTAATAAGGTTTTATGATTTAATATTGGAAGAAATAAAAGTTTATGATTTAATAGTGAAAGGTATTGCTAGAATGAAGTGTAATAGTATAAAAAGCAATTGATAACTGTATTAAAGGAGTAATTAATTATTTAAATGTTGTATTAATTAATAAAATAATGTGTAATGGATTGTAATTGGATAAAATTAGTGTTGTGTAAGTATCCAGAACATTTGTTTGTAGACGAATAACTTATAAATATGATTAAAAGTTAATGGTGAAAATTATTATATGTTACCTATTTATTTAGTCTGTTAAATTAAATTGAAAATCAATTGCAATTAAATGCAATTGAATTTTACGTTAATGGAAATTTAGATAAAATTGGAGAATAAATGTAATGGGGTATAAACCAATGTTAACCAATGTCCTTAGAGAAATGATTGATATAATAAAAAGATCTAAATCAAGTTTGATCAATTTATTGGAATTTAAATTTTAATAATTACATTTATTGCAATTAAATGTAATGAAATATTATGTCAAAGAAAAATTAAAATGATAGTTGTAACATATTATTGTAATAAGATGTAAACAAATGTTAATTATAGCCATAAGATGACAATTGATTGAATAACAAGATGGAAAGGTAAATAAATGGATTTATTGGAGTTTAAAATTAATTACCACTGTATTTATTTCAATTGAAATTGAAAACTGTAATTAGTGAAATGTTTGACACTTAATTGATATGAAAATTTGCATCAAATCATTGTAAATGTCTAGGTGGTCAAAAATGATGAAATTTGTTAATTATCAAATTTGAATGGAAAAAGTGATTTAATTAATTTAATATTAATATATTAAGTAACGTGAAAATAGCCATTTTGGCAACTGTATCGGATTTCGACAAAACCGGTTTCATTGGATCCATAACAGTAAACTATTTTAGGTTCGTAGCGATCGGACTTGTCATTTGATCATACAGACTCGAAACGCATAGAAATCAATTTAATTAAATTCAATTGAAATCAATTTGCAGTAAGATGATTTTAAGCTAACTTCTTTATATGATGGAATTAGGACTTGAAACATGTAATATTGAGTTTAAAAACAATAAAAACATCTATTTTGGTACATGGGATGACACACTTTCGTTTTGGAAGCGAAACGGGCTTTTCGACTAATTATTGTCAATTCGAACCAGTTCGATACATTATTCATTCTTACCGGGCTTCATTAGTATATATTGTTCTATTCTAACCCCGGAGGTCTTTTTTTCTTATACCTATACGTACATCAACTTCTGTCTGCTCCTTTCTCCAATGGCAGAAACAAATTCCAATTACAAACCCCAATTCAATCTCTAAACCAATTTCAAAAATCAAACCTCTCTAAACTATATCGAATTATATACTGTTTCGAAGCTCTCGACGAGCGAAACCCAGATCTGTAATTCGGTTTCTAGTTCGAATCACCGTTTTCCAGAATCGAGGTTGAACCTCAGCCGTTCGTATTGGGGTTTCGATTATTTAACGGTGGATTTGCGTCCTGGGAGCGATCAGAAGGCACTGTATCAGAGAGGGCGTCAAGGGGAGGAGCTCTGTATGGATACTTTGGGTCGTAGATCACCAGAATCGCCAGGATTGGCCAGAGATGTGGATGGCGGTGTTGTTTGAAGGAGGAGGTCGCGGGGGTCCCGTGGCCACTATGGAGGCGCCTCGGCCTGGTGGAGTGTTCGGCGGCATTAGATCTGGCCATAGGCCATCGTGGTGACGGCGATCTCCAGATGAAGTTGGCGGCTGTCGAACGTAAATGAACATCAATCAGGAGGTAGGGCTTGAGAGCCGGTGACGTGGTATTCTTCTTATTTTTTTATTTTTTTTATTTATTTAAATTTTGAAATTCAGTCTTCTAATCATCGTAACTTTTACATACGAGATCGGATTTACGCGTGGTTTGTTCTGCTGTGACCATATTGAAATTTATGACATTTTGATGCTATTTTGGACGAGTTCTAAGGCCGTTGATATTTGGACCTTATTTTGTTTTTTAAATCGATTTGAAATCAAAGGTGGGGCTTTGACCCACTCACAACTACTAGATTATCTTATACTAGTTAAATTAAATCTATGATGTGATTAGAAATTTATTGATTGATGTTTGGCAGGTTTAAATTGCCATTCTAGTAAAATTTGACTTTTATTGCATTTAATCATCGTTTAATTTAATACTGAATTTAATTGTCAATTTAATATTGTTAATGATAATCAGTTATCTATTGATGTTTATTGGTTGATTTGGATATGATTATGATAAATCTTTGATTGTGGATATTGGATGACTGGATGTTGCATTTTTATATTTTCATAACACAACAAGAGCCCTATGGGTTGAATTGATACATACCCAAACGATATATAGGTTAGGAAAAAATCGTTATGGGTTGAAATGATAGACTCGAGCGATTTTATGGATTTTCATTTAATTCGGGATTGCGGTTTGAAATGATATATAACCATAAAATTTTGAAATGTGGATTGAAATGATAAATAACCGTATCACTTGACAATAGGGTAGAAAATTATATACGGACACCGGATTGGCTAAATTAAATGATTTTTAATTATTTAAATTTTGAATTTAGTTGACTAGTATTTTGAAATAGAAATTTATTTATATAAACTGAATTATTTTTGATAATCCAAACGTTAATGCTAAAATTAGAATTGATTTAATGAATTGTTCAAAGGATTTAAATTGGAATTTCAAAGTTGAAGTGTCAAATATAAATGAACTTATCAGAATTGAGTTATTGAAAATGTTTGGATATAGGTTTGAAATCTATTTTAAACTAATTTAAACTATTTTAATTAAATTAAATATATTAACTAATTTAAAATTATTTTAATTTATTTTAATCTATTATAACCTATTTAATCCAATTTAATCTGTTTTACCTATTTTAAACTATTTTAAATTTATTTAATCTATTTTAAATCTCTTTAATATAATTTAAATATATTTAATCTATTTTAAATTTATTTAATCTATATTAAATCTAATTAATATAATTTAAATCTATTTAAAATTTATTTAATCTATTTAAAATCTATTTGAGATAATTTAAATCCATTTAATCTATTTTAAATCTATATAAATCATTTTAAATCAAATTAAATCAAATTTAAATCTATTTAAACTATATTTTACGATTTAAACTATTTCAATCTATTTTAAATATTTTTTTAAAACTATTTATTACTATCTAAACTATTTTCTAAAATTCTAGACTGTGTAAAGTTGAAGTATTTATATTTAAATCATTGATGATGATACAACCTAAGTTAGAACTTTGAATTGATACCTTTTTGTGAAATGACATATTTGAGTAAATATAATTTTTAAAGTGAAATGATTTTAGAAGTGAATGTGATTTTGAAAGTGAATATGATTTGAAAATGATATGGTTTTGAGAATATGATATTTTGGTATCAACTGTGAATTGACTTTTTGAAATGTAAAAGAACCATTCTGTGTGAAATAAGCATTTGGTTGTTAAAGAGACCGAGATCGGATATTGTCATATTCTCTACCAATACCGAAAACCACTTTAACAACCGTGTACGTGGTGAAGATTCCAGAAACGAAGTGAGATGCTTTGGCGAACGATTTCTGTATGAGGTATTTATGTAACCCTGACTCCCGTGAGTCAGCTTAGATGTGATTAAAACAGGAGCCAAGCCGGGCCAAGTGATGTCGCACCTCCGATCGGACATATTTCTTCGATACCATATAATGACTTTGTGATGATTTGGTGGCCGCCCCTTGATTTTGATTATGGGAGTGTGTTCCGAGGTGGACGATAGTAGCTGCTATGCGTTACCACCTGTCTGGATCCGCAATTGGTATATCTACCTTGGCATTGCCTCGAGTGCCGTGTTTACATGCTCTAACGTGCCTTCTACGGGTTTGATTTGTACCATTCCTATGGAGTGTCTCTATTAGCCTTCAGTTTATGGAGGAATTACGGTACTGTATAGACTATGTGAATATATAAAAATGTGTTTAGGGGGATATTGGTAATTCATGAACGCTATTTTAATACTTTATTTTACTATAGACACTATTATAATAGCGTATTGTACGACATGGTAGATAGTTTAACGAATCTTTAGGAGATGGTAATCCCGAACATCTCTTAAGTTGTTGCACTCATGTTAGACATTGGATATGAGATGTCAAAACCGCGTAAGCATCTCTGACGCCATTACACTCATATTTATTTACTGTTGATTTAACTTACATAAGATCTTTTAGTTCTGACTCGAATGTTCTGTCTTTTCAATTCGCTCGGGTCAGTTTGAGCTTTTCACTTTATCAAAGACTGCTTTCTGGAGGATGAAGTCGAAAATTTTGAAATATTATTATATATTATATTTATTCCACTGTATCATGTCGTGTCGCTGTATTACTTATTTATTACTATTGTATGTACTATGATTGAATCATAAAAGTATAATCAATGTTATTTGTAAACAGCTTCATGAACTGTTTAGTTGATTATTATATTTTGTCATTCCGCTGCGAGATTCTATATTTGTTTTCTTTCTTTCTCTGCTTTTTCTTATTTACTCGATAACAATCTGCCCTTTTTTAATGGTTTGGGTCTAATATGGTGGTTTATCGTCGATTTAAACCGTCCAAAAAGACAGGTCGTTACAATTATACTTTCAGCATGTGGACGATTTCAAAACTAAATAAGCGAACAAAATCACTACTGTAACTACTGTAGTAAACTACATTAACTGTAATATTCCAATTCCCATTTCCAGTGATACGACTTCACTCACTCCTTAATGTCCCTTTTTTCTAACATCAGTTAATTGATGTCAATGGTGTTAGATCATGCCTTTTGAGTTTCATTGAGATAAATATACATTTCCACACATATATATACACACACGATTATTATATTTACAGTAATACAGTCAAGGAGATATGATGATCAACCATGGAATCAAACTCAAATATTAAAGAAAAAATTAGGTAGAGTCTTGTCATATATAGATGATATAGTTCTTATGTAAAATTTCCTTATGATTATCACATTCAAACAAAACGTTTTTGAAAATTATTTTTAGATTTTTTTTCTTCAAAGAACTCGGACAAATGGTCTCAAAACAGTTGAATTTAAAAGAAATATAAACAAAATATTTCTTTTTCATGCAAATTCAGCCTTCTGAATTTATAATTCAGATGTCCGAATAAAATTCATCTGTCTGAATTATAATTTCAAACATCTAAATTAGTCTAATTTTACACTGTTCGTTTTTGTTTTACACTGTTATTTTTAAGCCATCTAGATTTAATTTTCAGGTGACATGTATGAAAAGAAATGTCTCTTCACATGAAATTCACATTTGGAGAATTGTCTTCTTCTCCAAAGATTGCAACTTTTCTAATGGTGATAACCATTCAGATGGAACCTTTCAACCATCATAAATACAAGTGAGATTTTACGTTTTATATTCACCAACTCTTACTTTCTACTCCCTTTTGAATTATCAAAAAGCAATCAAAATTTCTACTTCCTTAATTTGCATATTAAACCATCATCTAAAGAATATTATAGAAAGATTGTACTTTACCGACTCATCGGTACTTATCTAGAACATACAAAGTCGAAAAAATTCTACTTTTTTGGTTGAAGTCATGTTGGAGATCTTCAGGCAAGTAAAGTCATGTTCGGTTGCTTAGGCATTTTGTACTATAAATATTCCTCCGATTTAAGTGATGATTGCTTAGTTAATTCCAGAAGGAGTGGAACCAAACGTAGAAAGGGAAGTCTGAACCAATATAAAAATCTATGATGCATTATACGTTAGAGCATTTTTATTTAAGCTATTGTTATACAAGTTTTAATTTAGTAGAACAATTCATATAACTCAATCCATAACGACTTTCATTAGGTATCAGATTAAGATTTTCATGCAATAATAACAAAGTTTATAGAATAACATACAAGTAATATGGAAAACAATGCTTCTACTTTTGTTGAAAGGCGATCTACTATGCGACCACCACTATTTAACGGATTAAAGTATACATAGTGGTCAACTAGGATGAGAATACATATGCAGCCTAATGAGTATGGCACTTGAAATATTACAACTATTGATTATGCACAATGGTCAAACACCCAAGACTAGATGTCACTAGTAACGCTAAAGTTATGAACATGTTATTTTGCTTTTTGGAAAAAAATAAATTCAAAAAAGTTAGTGCGTACATCTGCTTATGAAATTTGGCGTACTGTGAAAGTACCTCATGAAGGAACGAACAAAGCTAAACAAAGTAAAATTTCAATGTTAAAAAACTAAATTGAAAATTTTAGATCGATACAAAATGAAATCATGATTTCAAGGCATTCAATACTCTTATAGCATCAGGTGAGTCATTTACATATTTCAATATTCTTTCAAAAATCTTTAACTCTTAACGAATGCGTGGGAATGAAAAATCTTAGCTATTAAAGAAGCTAATGATCTTTCTACCATAAAACCTGAAGATTAATAGGTAATCTCATGACATATGAAATGGATTTACAGGCAAAATGAGATCGGGCTCAAGAAAATTCAAAAAACAAATATGCTGGAAACAACGCAGACAGGGAGAACATCTTAATTTTATTAAGAGATCTCTATAGTATTCCGTGGTAGATCACTAACAAATAATAGTCTTTGAAAAAACTCTCCTGAACTTATGAAAACCCCCCTAAAAATATACGACCCCAAGCCAACAAACTCAAAGGAATTGGATCCATCTAAAGAAGAATCCGATCCTTCGGAAAAAAAAAAATCTGTCATTGTCGTGTATTTTTTTTTTACTATATTTATTCATATATTGTGTTTATGAAGACTATTCATAAATTGAACAAACATTGATTATACGGAAACATCTACAATATAACAAAGTCATTTTTGAAGCTCTTGAGAAGGTAGACAGACCACAAAGTCGATCTGCCAACTCAAAATAAATAAACCGTTTCAAATTGTCAAAAATAAAATATACAAGAAATTCAAATATACTTCAAAAATAGACGTACTGTCTGAACACAAGGTATCCAGATGTGTATCCAGACGTCTAATTATCTGTAGCAATTTTTTTTCTAAAAAAAAATTGTGAACTTTCAGACGTCTGAACTTTATAATCAGGCGTCCAGATACCAACTGATTATAAATTCAGTCGTCCGAAAGGGTTGTTTTACACTAAAAAAATGTTAGTCGATTATTGGGTAAATTCATTCATCTAATATTTTAAAACCAGACTCCTAAACCTTCCAGAATTTCAAAAATTCTTAACTGGTCAATGGCCCATTTAATTCTGCCACCCTCTTCTTTTAACTTCTACCTTTTTAGTTACACTCATCGAGTTCATATTCAATACGAAAATTTACCTAGAACTAAACAATCAAAGAAGAAATCCATTTTCGAGAGTTCGATAGTACCACCAACACAAAAACAAATCAAATTTTGGCTCCATCATGATGAAAAAGCATACAACGTTTCAAATTACTCTTGGAGATGAAAATATTCACAGGTATTTTCTATAATCTTAACGATTTTCCTTGTTATAATCTTTAAGCTTATACGGACCAAGCTAGGATTACAAGCTTGATAGATTTTCATCAAAATAATGTTGAAATTGATCCTCAAGCGCCCAACTCCTTTAGCTGGCATCAATGGAAAAGTCATACAATTACATAGGGATAAAGGTTGGTTATAGTCTAGTGTATATGAAAATACTGTAAAAATTCACATTAATGACAGCACAAATATTGGGTTATGGAAGACATGGAATAGATCTAGAGAATGTTGATATTAAGAATAGAGTTCGTGACGTAGCTAGTTATCATCTTTGGAATGACATTAGTAAGTCGAAAGATTTACGTCCGCGACTATTACTTTTATTAAGAATGATAATCAACACCATTCTTCCAAGGCTACGTAGTCACAAAATAATTTATGATTTATACTACAAATCTTTATGTGCTATCTTTGGGAACATTGAAGTAAATTGGACTCATCATATCTATCACGAGCTCAAAAGTTATTTCAACTACAAGAAATCTACACTTGTCTATGCCGCATACGTCAGTCATCTCCTAAATAGTCAAAACATTAAAGGGTATGGAGATGATCGTAGACACATCAAGATAGCAGATAAAAAATTCCTTAGCCTTTTGCACATACCAAAAACCCTTTTGAAATATGATCCTTTTGAGATATATCTTCAACCCGTGCAAGCTCAAAGAAATGCTCAACAGGACAAAGGCAAAAAACCAGCAATACAACAAAAAGATGAAAGTAACGATGATGATGATGTTGATGAGGAGAGTGATGAAGATGCTAAAAACCAAAACAAATTAGAAAGACAAACATCTAGGGGCTTTACACAAGTAAATTCTAGTATCAACATGATTGAAAACAAAGTTAATCAAGTGGATAATGAAGTAAAGAAGTTAAATCACTTCTTACAAAGATTTGGAAGGTCATTTTCAGAAGATCTACATCGCCTTCGCCGTCTTGGGGTGATTGGTAATAATCTTGCATTATGGTAACTTGTTTGTTTGTTTGATGGTCTTGCATGGCATGTTAGAGAAATAGAGCATCTTACGTTTTATCTTTTCCAAAAAAAAATTCAAAAATATGTGATGTTTGTTTACATTCTAGAAACTCCATAATCTGTTAAAAGGTTATTGTAGAAACAATTTAATTTTATGTTCTATGACATAGAGACTCTTTTTTTATGTGATTCATAGTTATTCTTTTCATATCTCTATATCTCTACCTTTAAGTTTGTTCCATATTATCAAAATTTCAATTTTGTTCCTGACGAAGGGGGAGAAAAATTCGAGCATAATGATAGACGGAGTTTCATATTGCATACTTACTCACATAAAATGTACAGTTGTCATTATAAAAAATGGGAAGAATGTTAGATCCGCCTTTAGAGTTTCAATGAGACAAATATACATTTCCATATATATACACTATTATCATATATTTGCAGGAATATATTCAAGAAGATATGACGATCAACCATGGAATCAAGCTAAGTATTGAAGAAAAAATTAAGTAGAGACTTGTCATATATAGTTGATATAGTTCTTACGTAAAATCTCATTTATGATGATCACACATAAACACAGACATTTTTGAAACTTATTTCTAGAAAGATTATTTTTAGATATTTTTTCAAAGAACTCGGACATATGGTCTTAAAATTTCAAAACATCTGAACTGAAAAGAAATATAAACAAAACATTCATTTTTCTTTTTCAGGAAAATTCAGCCGTCTGAATCAGCTTAATTTTACATTTTCGTTTCTGTTTTACACTGCTGTTTTTCAACCATCTGGATTTAATTTTCAATCGTCTGACCTGTACGAAAAGAAGGGTCGTTTCACATAAAATTCAAATCTGAAGAGTAACCTTCTTGAAAAGTTGCAACTTTTCTAATGAAGCTTTCAAATGGAACATTTCAAACATTATAAATGCAAATTAAATTTTAATTTTTAAATTCAACAACTCTTACTTTCTACTCTCTTGTGAATTATCAAAAGGCAATCAAATTTCTACTTCCTTAATCTGCACATTTAATCATCATCTGAAGGCATACTTTATTGACTCATCAGAGTTTATTTAGAACACACAAAGTCAACAACTTACTACTTTTGTAGTTCATGTCTTGTTGGAGATCTTCAAGCAAGCAAAATCATGTTCGGCTGCTCAAGCATTTTGTAAGATGCATATTTCTTCGGATTAACTTGCTTAGTTAATTCCAGAAGAAGTCTACGACTGGATGTAGGACGGGAAATCTGAACCAATATAAAAATCTCTGATGCATTTTACTTTAGAGCATTTTTATTCAAGCTATTGTTATACAAGTATTAATTTGGTAGAACAATTCATACTATAGTGACTTTCAAATGGGATTAGATTCGAAAACCTCTAAATGAACAATTTTAAATCATTTCACTGTTCCACAAGAGCTATCTGCGTATCATATCTTTTTTAAACCAATGAAAAGCGCATTCATCCGAAGAAAATGATATTCATTTGTCCACAAACAAATAGACGGTAACATCTTACGAAAAAGAAAGGCTTTAAATTTCGCACATTTTAGACAAGATACTTTAGAAGCTATACAGTTTGAAACAAAGAATTTTGCCCATACCTCGGTTTACCTAAATCTCAATCGATATACTCAAACCTCCAACGAAATATCAAGTAAGTTCTAAACGCAAAATTCAAACCAGTTTAATTTTCTTTCATCTGAATTTCAAGGATTGAACCCATTGATTAATTCAAAATGCTCCTTACTTAAGTTTACTTTTTCTTTCCCTTATTTTTTAGGTCGGTTTGTTTCACTAACTGCAAAGGAGTTTGATTCATCAACATATTTACATCAATTTTTTCAATCATATTTTTTGTTCATTTCAATTTTATAATTCGATTTCATTTTACTATAATTCAATTTTTTTCTTTTATTCTTTTTTCCTAGTCTTGTTTTGTTTGACACCAAAATTTTGCTACAATTGTATTTGATTTTGATTCAATATATGGTAATTTGTTTCTTATTCTATTTGACATATAACTTATTTTACGGTTCTATACGCCAATTAATTTAATACTTCAACCATTAGTTGAAAAAATTAGTATTTCTATCATATATTAGACACTCCATCTTTAATAGCATAAATTCGATAGATGTAAATATGGATTCTTATAGCATGAAAATTTTGAAAAGTGAGATGATCGAGTTTGGTTAATTATTCATTAATTGATTTGGTCAATCTTATACAATCATGTATGGTTTAGGAAATTAAGATGACTATGTTTTCATTCACACATTCTATATTTAATAGTAAATTTGATGGATAATTAAAAACAAGCACCAGCAAACACAAAATACATTATATTTCAAGCGTTTCTAAATTTCATAATTGAAAAAATGTGAAACAACTTTTGTCATACAACAAATTTATATTCTTAATAGTACATGAGTTTTCAATCCATGTCGTATTTTCATATGGTATTTGCATTACTTATTGACATATTATACATGATGTCCTTATTGTTTCTTTATTGTTTATTGCATTACATAGTGTGAATGCTTTTTCGTCATATATGTATTTCAAGTCAATGCCGAAACTAGCTGGCAAAACAGGGAACTTATGATGAAATTCCATCACAATATGAAGTCTTACCGTTTATTTTGGACCCTTATCATTGGAAACAGTTAAATTATCATTCTCAGTAATTAGTATTGATAAATTTAGTTTAATGCAAATCCGCGCACACTTACACTCCACCTATATTTTACATTATATAATGTTGATGGTTTTCCAGTTTTGTTTCGTGTCGCTTTGCATGCTCTGGAGGCCATTCTGCACGGCATGACTATTGAGCTTATTTTGCTATGGGCTTTGACCAACCGCACCCTTTTGCACCTGGCGTTGGATACTTGATTCACATCCGGAGATTCAGATTCAACTCATTTACTAGTTACCTTAGTTGACTGTGCATATTAATGCTTCATTATTGCTTGCTCACGTCTATGAGACTTTACAGTTATTTTTCACTATTTTACTTAGAACGTCACTAAAGGAAGACATTTTTCCTCCTTTTCTTTTGGTGTGTGTATTTCCGCCTCTTTCCAAAGAAAACAAAAAACAACGAGACATAACATATTGCCTGAAATTATCCCGAGACGAACTTGAGGACGCAAGATGGACATTTGAGATACATTTAATTCATCCAAGATCTTGTCCGACACAAGACCGGATATCGAAAATTAACCAAAAATTAACAAAACTCAACTAAAATTCGAGATTCAAAACATTGTTAACAAGTTCTCAGGTTAGATTATATGGACCAAAATTTGATTAATAGCAAAGTGTGTGCAAATTGCTATAAAACAAAACAGGGAAAAGCAAATAAATCTATTACTTAAATTAGAAAACAGGAACAAAGCATTGCTGTCGTGGACACGCTGGAGGACAGCATTTCAAAATACTTCATCCTGGAGTAAATCAATTTATTTTTTTTAATTTCCCACATCCCTACTCCTACACGTTCCCCTCGGCCCACCGAAATGTAGCAACCACACATTTTTTTAAAAAAAAAATAAAAAAACCGAAGTCATATATCCTTCTCCCTCTATTTTCATAATTCCCCGTCGATAAACATAGAAAAAAAAACCCTAGGTATGCTTTACTACTATTTCGAATCGAAAATTTCACAAATTATCAGGCCCCAACGTTTTATAGTTCACTTTTTAACGACAGGGCTGACAACTACTTCCATATATCAACTGTCCTTAACGACTGCGGCGAAGTTATTTTGCGAAATTCGATGCATCGAACTGGTTTGTTTGAAATACATTAGAAAGCTGGTTTTAACTAGGTAACTGGGGATGTCCATAACCATTAAATATTCGAAGGGATATACGTACAGATCGGTTACTGCATTTTTGTGTTCATGTTGTCATGTTCTGATTTATTTTTTTTCCCATCTGACTTTTTACCTATAGTTTCTGTAAACCTTTATATCGCTGTAAGAGGCATGTGTACATACATCTGTTTTGTATTTTGGAAATTCATGATTAACCCTTCCCTTTTTTTGATTCCTACTTAACAAATATATCAGAACGGAAACTCCAATTTATGATGCAGAAAATTAATGTCAAGGACAAAATTTCACAGCTTTTTACGTTCAAGTACAGACCTTCAATGTTTTATCTTGAAGGACAACTTTATGTAGGTATCAGTTTTTAGTTATTGATAGCAGTTTTTAGATATCAGTTTGTAGTTATCGGTAACAGTTTTTAGGTATCAGTTTTTAGCTCGGTAGCAGTTTTGTCCTTATGAATAATTTTGAAAAATGTTTGTCCTTATGAATAATTTTTAGAAGAATGTTTGTCCTTGTGTCAAAAATACTGAGATCGTGTTCTTGAAACAAAAAATATATAAATCTTTGTCCTTTAAATTAATTCTCCTTTATGATGCCCTGGCTATAGTTTGGGTAATACTATGCAACTAAATGTGTTTTAAACAGCATTAAAGAAAAAATTTAACTGTAATCATGGTTTATGAACAGAAGATACATGCTTATACGGTAACTGCCGTTATTTTTTTCCCACTCTTTTTACCGCACATATTGTTTTTTACTCTTTCTGTTGCTCGGTATGGATTAATACTGTTAAGTTAATTGGTATTAATTTTGTTACTGTTGCCAACTGTGCATCAATTCGTATTTATCAAACCGACCATAGGAAGGTTTGGCTACTTCTGCTGGTCAAAATCAATTTTTCTGAAAAAAAAAACATTCCCCCTGTTTCATTTTTGTTTCCCGCATGCTTCTCCCCCACATTTTACTCCTAACCGCGTATTCTCACTTTGAAACTTTCCTCTCCGTTTCCTCCGATCAATTTTCCATTACTCTCTCCTCTTAATTTCTCCCTAAATCAAATATAAGCCTATTCCCCTGCCAGAGATTGATAAACCCGCCGCTTCTCTTCTCAAACGATAGACTGCGCCTCTCGTCTCGCTTCGGGTAAAAATTCAACTTCGCCTATTGTCTCGCTACAGATAATTTTTTTCGTTTACCACTTCTCTTCTCAAAACGATAGATTGCGGCTCTCGTCTCGCTCCAGGTAAAAATTCAGCTTCACCTATCGTCTCGCTGTAGATAATTGTTTTCGTTTATATTTATTTTTGATTTGGGATGCGTCGATAGTGATTTTGGAAGCTTCGACAGTGATTTTTGATATATTAATTTTGATTTTGGATGCTTCGATAGTGAATTTGGATGCTTCGGTAGTGATTGTTCGGTAGTGATTTTTGATATAATTATTTTTATTTTTCTGCTATTTGATGTATTACTGGGATGCTTCGGTAGTGCATTGATGTTTTGGACATTGAGTACAATTTGTATACCTGCATCTTAACAAGAAAATATGTGTTATTTGTAAATTGAAAAGGGCACAGTCACTGTAAGTTAGCTCTGTTAACAACAATGGATTGAAGACAAAAGTGAATTATATTATAGCATAGAATAATTTTCGGTATGGTATATTATTTGTTTATAACTAACTGGCCATGTATGCATTTGGTGATTCATATAGCTGCTTCAATTTTATGTTATAAACTTAAACCACTCATCTATGTTGAGCTTTTTATGAATAGAATATGTTTTATGTGAATGATGTACAATTGGTCAAAGGATAATAACAAACTTTGATATTGATCAATAAACTTGATCATTACATTTTTGCAATGATGTTATTTGATTCCAATGAGAATTGTTACATTGCAGCTTGAAGATGTACTTACAAAGTTCAGTTTTGAAATTGTTTTCATCTGTAAACTGGCTACTAGATTGTGTAATGTAAATTGGAACATTCACTATTGGACTACGGAGCAGTTAAAGCCATAATTTTATCTGTATATATAAACAGTTTCTTGTGCTTGTTTAATGATTTATTCCTACTATCATTGAAGTAAAACTGAAACATACTTAGTCTTTACTTATACATCTATGTTGTTTCACTCGCTTATATTACATCCCACTTCTCTATCATATTACATTTAGCTTAAAAAGTTCCATTCTTCCAATTTAAAGAAATATGTATATAATTATTACTTTAACTGTTAAATTCTTGAGCTATTCTAAATACAGAATATCATGGAGATTATAGTTGTATCTAGGAGGGAATAAACTTATGATTTTTGTGAGGCTGCATAATTTCAGCCTTGTCAATAATGCTTAGCATATTGTTTTTTATTGCAATGAATATAAAAAAATCACTATAAATTATCTTTGGTTTTTTTCCTTTTTATCGTTACTTTGCACCTTTATGGGATTTACTTTTTGCAAGGATGAATGCTTGGAATGTAGCTGGTACATTTCTTATACCATCAACTCTCTATTTTCCCCTAAAGGTAGCCTATATCTGTTTTATGGTATTGTACTATTTATCTAATTTAAAATTTTGCCTGTATGCATTTATAGAATGTGGTACATTTGTGTGTATCTGTGTGTTTGGCTAAATAACTGGTGCAATATAGATTGATCGTTATGTAGATAAATGTTTCTAGTGATCAAGTTAACAAGATGTAATATTTGGATCACCACATGTTTGTAAAGAAGAGTGGGATGCGGTGTAAATTTGGCAAGGAAATACATCAAGAACATATAAGTCTTTGAATTTTAATTTCTTCAAATTTTAGCTCTGTTTTGGTTCAACTTGGAAAATGCAAAACAATTATTTCTTTCGGGTTGACGTATGAAATAATATTAATGCACCTGTAAAATGCATTTTTATTGGATTAGATATATTATACTGACGGTTTCTTGTTGTGATCCATTTATTTATGGATTAATCCATTAGTTATTATTATAGTAATCTACAACTGATCAATTATGCCTATCATTTCTCAACCATGGCTAATAACTGTTCTAAAAGTTTTTGATAGAAGATATGCATGATCTTGCTTATCATATATTTTTTTGCTTGGAATTTTGTAACCATAAAAATGAATTTTATTATTGATTCAATAATACTGTAGGAAGATGATAAGCATACTATCTAGGAAGATGAATATTACATCACCGAAGAAGAGCTAAAGAATGAATTTGCAGCATTATGCACAAGCTGAAGTCAAACTATCACTTGAGGACTACACTAAGGTAATTGGTGAATTCATAAATTAAAGTGTTAAACTCATTATATGATTGTTCAAGGATCAGCCTCACTAACATAAAGATGAATACGACTTTGTACGGTAACTAACTTAAATCATGCTCAGTCTGGACAAAGCAAATAGCGTAGATTACTATATATGCCAGAGTATTCAAAAAGTATAAAGTAAAAAAAGGTATAAAATGTCCAAAAAGTGTGTAATGTGCCATGTATTTTATCTCCTTTTAATGTAGTTCCATTAGTTTCCTTAGGCTTCGCACTATATTACTCCCTATTGATTATGATATTAATGTTATCTATTAGATGTTAGCTCTGTGCTGAAACGCTTAATATTGAGATTCATTTCATTTTTGAAACATGTTTAATTTTCAGTTCTCTCTTCTATATATAGAACTTCTTCCTCCACCAAAAGGGTGACACTCGTCACTTCGCATATATCTATCCCTACTACAATTTGACCTATTTCTATGTATTGTTCATCAAACCTACCTCCCAGAAGCCCAGTTTAGAAAAGAAATTCTACGTTTAGTTTAGAATCCGACAGACTTGAACCCCAGAGAAAACTCATAAGGGACATTGTGTCTTGATGACTTCCTATATACTTCAAATTCAGATTCAAAATCGAAGGAGATAGTCTCTCTTCCAAGGGAACGAGTGATCTGGGACAATGAGCTAATTTGTTTTGTGGATGAAGATTTTGTATATGGGCCAAATTCTCCTAGGCAAAATTGACTTAAATTGGTCGGAAAGCACGATGTCTACTATAGTGGTAGAAAATGTTAATGGAAGTCCATGCGAGGAATTATGCAACCTTGAAAGTAGTCCTAACACCCTCCAACTTCAAGAAAATGATTAAGGGCTTGTACAATACACTACATTTCTGAGCTTGGGAAAACTGTTTATACATACGAGATTATGGGAGCAGAGTTGGCAGGAAGTGTAGCTTTTGAATTCCATAGCCTCTCTTGTCTGTAGAAAACATGGACTGAATCATGAGATTCTAGGGCTTCATCGGTCTAAACTGATAAAAGGGGGTCAGTATCATTATCTAAAAAACGAACTAGAGATACAAAGATGTTAAATATTCAGCAAAGCAAAGATTCTTCGAGCTTAGAAACAGGCCCACAAATAGGGTCTCATAGTTGTAGAGCTGGCAGATGCTGGATTTTGGAAAATTCGACCTTGGTGGGATTCAGTAATCATTAATTTCGGTTATCAAACTTTTCATATTGTGTACATGACTATATTATGATCCATATATTTTGTGAACAATTTGAGTTATAGAAGCATAAATTACAGACTTGCTGAATAACTCCTTTTGGTACTATATTTTCTGGATGTATGCCAAGTTATATACATCCTCAAAAAATAAGAAGAAAACCACTACTTCCAATGGTTATCAAAACTTATAGTATTGCAAACTATTTTCTTTACTTTGTCATGAACCTTAAAATTATATCCTGATATTTTCTCTTGCAAGTCAGTATGTCATATTTCTATTATCATAAATAAAGAACAACTTCAAGAGTGTTGCAATATATCTTCATAGCTCATAACATTTAATGTGGACTTCACTCGGTAGAGATTGTGACACTTAAACATGTGATGTGCTTACTTTGTTTGTTAATGCAGGTGATGAAATACATGGTCCTCTCTTCAAGAGAAAACCTGTCAGAGCAGGTATTTAAACACCATGTGTTTTGGCATATTTAAATTGCTGTTTGGACCCAAGAATGACTATAAAGCTATTAGTGATAGGATGTCCAATTTTGCAATTATTATTAATAATGGGTTTGTCATTGACTCATTGCATCATTTATTCATGCATATATTTGAATTTTGAACAATGCCACTACCAAAATATGTGTTGAATACTTCTGGAAGCATGAGGGAAATGTATTTAGTTATAAATTAACATGTGCACTTTGTTAATATAAATATGTCTATACAAAATATATCAGGTTTTATTGACTCCCACAAATCTTGCTATAATCGTAGAATATGCATTTGGAGGCGAACTATTTGAGAGGATATGTGGGGCTGGAAAATCAAGTATATTTCATACTTTTTATAGCGGAAATTAGCTGCAATGTATTGATCTTTTCCCGTCCTTTTATGTTACATAGAATAGTATGGTTCCGTTCAGACTTCAGACTTCAGAGTCAATTGGTGTCCAGACATTACACATGTCAGATACAAATCGACAAAGACTATATATTTGCTTCGTTCTATAGAATCATAGCCTTGTAGAAAGATGATATTGTAGGGTAATGAGTTGGAAATTTTTTTGAGAATAGTATAGTGCATGGTTTGATTCAACCAATTCATCAACCATTACTAAGCAAAACAAATTGACATATTATGGAAATGGATATACTTATTCTACAACTTACAGTATTGTCTAGTATTATTTGTTTTTTACATTTAACAGGTTTAATAATATATCCATTTATTTTGATAATGATAGCCATACTCCAACAAAATTGTAGAAAAGTTATATGTATTTAATTTGCAAATAATAAATAGTTTCATCATGATTATGTAATATTCTTATTTTTTGTTTTTAATAATACGTTAATTTTCTTGTTCGACATATTGGCAATATGTGTTATATTGTATGTTAATAAAAATTAACCATTTTTCATATCTCAAGTACCATCTGGAGAGAGCTCTGAAACCATTTCCAGTATGAATTCATTATCAATCATTTACATGTATAAAATCATATTATCTTTCAATTACGAAATCTTACACTTATTTTTAATCAAATTTTGTTATATTTTTTTCTATGCAGATGCAACAATGAAACCTCTAGATTCTGAGCATAGTTTTGCAGAAGATTCCATGCAGGCTGCAAGAGAACCTTTGGTCCTTGCAGAGTGAAGTCATGTTTCTGAGGAAAATAAAGAGGTAAAATGTGCTCGTTGTTTTATGAACATATGCACAATTTTATCAAAAAATATTTGTTGAATGACAATACAACTTTATGTATATTAGGTATCAGCAAATTTTGAGTCTTCTGAATTGGAGGCTGATCCTCTTTGTCATTCCAGAACATGCACGAAAATGCGACGGTATTATATCAAATTTTCTCAGTGGCAATCACCGGGTTACATTAATTGTTTTTCGAACTATTTTACGATATGCTTATTGCTCGTGCAAGCATATAATCAGTAAATATATGTCACAAAACAACTCTTTTTTTGCAGCCGACGCATATGTACATATCTTGTTGATATGTGTTATTCCGCAAATAATTACTTCCACTCTTCAAAGTCATATGACTACACTTCTGTTGTAGTTTGACTGTGCAGTATGCTTGTTATGTATGTATGTATGCTTGTTATGCTTGTTATGTATGTACGTACGTACGTACGTACGTACGTACGTACGTACGTACGTACGTACGTACGTATGTACTGCTGCATTGATTTGAAACTGCTGCTATATCATCCTTTGTACATTTCCTTGACCCTCTACATATTGAAGTCTTCTTGCTTCACTTTGGTATGTGCAGTTACACTTCATGTAGTTTGGTATAGTTTTGATGTGCAATCTTGAGTCTTGTACATGTATGCACTGCCTGTGTATGTCTTATATGCATTCATCTTTTCCACTGTGTATGTTGACATATTAACTTGGTTGAACATGTGCACTGAGTTGGTCCTCATGTGTACTGATGCATTGTATTTTCATTTATATTTGAGCCTGGGCAGTTTGGTTAAGATTTGCTCTTGCATTGCACTGAACACTGAATTTATTTGCATTTTGCTGTTGTTTGTCAATTTTTCTTGGTCGACACTTGCTCATCCAAGCTTGCACTTGAATGTGCAGTCTGAGTTGAATCCAGCCTATAGCTCGGGTTTGACCTTGTGCTGATGGCGTGACTTTATTTATATTGCACTTGAGCTGAACCCGACTTTTGATTTGGGTTTGACCTTGTGTTCACCTGTCCCTGCAATTCTATCAAGTGTATATCGGTGTGCACGGCCTTGTGACATGTACAGTGATACACTGTGCATGTCACAAGCTGTTCGTGTATGATGAATCGAATTAAATGATGACGAACAACCCTAATAACTGAGGAATTTTTTTTTTCAAAATAACATTTTATTTTATACTGCAAAAATATTTTATTTTCAATTTTACTGCGTTAGTGTGTATTTTTGCAGATTGCTGAGATGCTGCATTCAATCTTGAATGAAGTTGAAGATAAAATATGAGTGAATGAGCGATATGCAGTGAGGACATTTGTAAATGAAAGATTGTGATGTAATTGAATTTATATTGTAATCAAAATTGTGTATGTATAGTGAGAGCTCGAATTTGTACTATTCAAAATTGTAATAAATATTTGTTTGAATAAAATATCTATTTGAATTTAAATACTGCGTTATTTATTTTATTCAGCAAATATTTATTTAATTATGTGAAAAATAAAATAGTACCTTAACAAATACATTTAAATGAATATATATGTTTATTATCATCAAACAAAAATCATATACTCGTATATTCAACAATCTCCCTCCTTTGATGATAACAAACATATATTTAAGATTTTGAATTTATTAAATGTATTTGATCATTCAATTTGCTTCCCCTATTTGAATGCTTCCTCTCTACACAAAGCTCCCCCTTCATATATGCATACAATTAAAAATATGTAAATGAGCCTAGATGCAAATAGAAAATATTTGACCTTTACTTGATTTTATTTGAAAAAATCTTAACTTTTCTCTCACCTTTTGTTATCAACAAAAGAGTAATAGTGGTAGAAAAATATATATAAAGTGATAGATATTGATACAACATTAAAACTCAATCGAATATAAATATTAAATTTAAATAAAAAATCAAACAAAAATCATAAATATTCTGTTTGAAGCATATTCCGCTTCAGAATGATAGGGATGATGTCATCATATAAAACCATATAGTTATGTCTATTTGTGGCATATTTATATCAGAAATTTGAATATCTACTAACCATGCACAACTGTTAGGACTTTTAAATGAGATTAGTAGTATTCCATTTTTTTTTAAATGAATTCAAGTATGTTCTAACCATGCATAACTGTGAGGACTTTTAAATGAGATTTGAATCAACTCGTTTATTTAATAAATCAATTTTGATATGCATTCCATACATGCATAACCGTGAGGACTTTTAAATGAGCATGGAAGCACATAATCAAAAATTACAAGTAATTCACCCATGCATAACCGTGAGGATTTTTAAATGAGAGTGAATACTTTGTTTTTTTTATAATTTCTTTTTAAGTATAAAATGAAAAACGAATGATTCATGTTTAAAATAAAGACCCGATTCTTCGACTCCCGAATATCGACATTAATACGTCCACGGTATCAATTGCCGAACAATCGAATGCCGGAAAACCGAACCCTTAGGGTTTAAGAAGAAAAAGATAGAAGAAGTAAGAAAGAAAGAAAAGCAACAGAAACAATATCAGAATCTCACAATCGCAGCGGAACAACATATAATAGATAAATGAATATCTTTAAAACAAAGAACTATATCAGTTATTACAATACATCATATTACATTACATTACCAGAGTTTACAACAACAAACAGCGGAAAGAAATACTATATACTAGCCGATACGCCACGCCATCTAGCTTGCTTCCAGATCTCTATAGCAACTCCTGAATTCCAGAATATCCTGATAACCTGACTCTAGGCTGTCCGTGTAGAAATTGGTGGGAACCCAGAGTTTAGGAATGGAACAATAAACTCCAGGTCAGTCATAGGACTGGTGTGAGAACTTAAAAAAGTTATATCTTTAAAAAAAAACAAACAAAGAAATATTTTAAAATAGATCTGCAATGCTTTTAGAAAATAAAACTACTATAAGGCCTACCGCCACACACGCAATGCAAACGCAGAATTGGAGGAGATTTCTCTTTATGATAGTCAAACATGCTTGATACGAGAAATTTTCTTTGATATTATTATTATAAGTGCACAGTGGAAAACCTTTCAAAAGTATAATATAAATCTTAGCCAGCATACGTACCATTATAGTATGCCTACTATAGTTACCATATTAAATGACAGGTTCTACAACCAAAACCGTACATGGCTCGTATTGTTTCTTTGGATTTTCCAACAAATGGTCGGGCTAAGGAACTTCCTATTGCCACATGGGAACGCCTCTGGCGGGACGCCTCGAGAACCTAACCGGATCTCTGCCAACACAAGGCCGGGTTACCTCTGCAAAAATAGGTAACTACTGACACGAGTATGTCATCCCCCGGTTGTAAACAACCTTTATTCGATGATCCTTAATACCAACAACCACAAAGTAATAAATTTGCAGCAACAACATAGGTCAAGTATCTGGGCTCCATACCATGATACCACCTCTATCCAGAAGGAAATGAACATACCCTAAGGGGCGCTAGCCCCTAAAACCTTGCTGCATTCTTCCTGTTTCGACCATTCCGGGGTGTGAGATCCGACGAAGTCTCGTCCACAAAGCTACGCTTTTCACAAAAGTCATGCTTCGATCAACAAATGATCAGCAGCACTCAGCATGCCACGTTACCAATTTGGGAATGTTTCACTAGTAACCATCAACACATAACCTCTGAGCTCGTACGTCTCAGAGAAGGGTGTTAAGCTAAGAGAATAAATTCTCCGCCACCGACAGAAATGTATTTAATAGAAACCAGCTTTCAATCTCAAATTGTAACTCAGACACACATCCATACAAGTCCGTTTCGGGATCGAACGGAACCGAAGGCACTTCCAAAGAAGCCCTTGCAATCCGAATATTCACTAATCACATCCGGAATTCCCATCACAAAGGGTGATAAAATCTCTATATCGGGGATCAGCCAATGCAGAGACATTCGACGGTAATCCTTCCGTTTTCGAAAATAACCGGTCTTCAACACCAGTCTTCAAATGCTATCCATTACGGCGTATCACTATTCGAAATGAGATTTATGACCCAAAGGTCCTCTCCCGGCTAAACCGAATAACAAGCGCTTATTTTAAAATAAGTGTAGCATTCAAATTCAATCAAATCACATAAAATACCCATTTAAAGGTAAATATTGATAGTCGGTTATTTAACTATCAATAGATATGCACAACATCACCAGATTTCAAATAATTTCCCAAATTATTTATTTTCCAAAAATATCTTTACAAGATATATTTTTTCACACTTCAACCATTTGAAAACAAATTTCAAATCATTTTCCTTACGCGGAAACACTTCCAAATATTTATTCATTTTCACTGGAAATCTGTCGAGTTCAAATACTTTAAAATAATTTATAACACTGATCCAAAATACATCGGGAAAACACTTTGAAATAAAACTATTTTTCTTTAAACACTTTACTAAAAATATTAGTTATAAAAATATTATACCAATATTACATATAACTTAAGTCCAAACTAATTTTCAAAACAAAAATTAGTAGCTAGAGTATAACTATTTAAATAACTATTTTCTAAAACAATTATTGAATAAATCTTAGAAATAATCATTTCTATATCAACTTAATAAATCTTTACTTAAAGGATTCAAAACAATTTAAGAAGTTAATTTCTCCAAAGTATCCTTTTCAAAATCAATTCTAGAATTATATATATATATATATATATATATATATAAATATATTTCAAAGCTATACAGAAATTTTATTCGGCTTTCAAGGGAGAATACACTTTCATTTCAAAATGGTTCATTAAACCAATTAAATAAATCCTTACCGATTTACTTTAAATTTTACGTTCCAAATCCGTAAATTTTTTTCCATGCTTCAAAAAATAAATCAATATTTATTTTTAAACAAATTTCCCTTTCCTTTATAAATTCCATGTGAATTCACATTTCCAAAATATCTATTGATATACGATTTTCAAATCGATTTCAAATATTCACTTTCAACACCAATTCAATTTTTCAATTGATTTCAAAAACAACCAAGTCAAATTCCATATTTATTTTTCTCCAAGAAATTAAACACCAAGTGAATTTCATTCAAATCTCAAATTGAAATCAATTTCTACTAAACCCCAAATCAATTTTCAAATTGATTCCAAATTCTTTTCAAAACACCTAATAAATTTCAAAATGGATTTTCAAAAGATTTAAATTCAATCACCAAAAATCAATTCCCAAATGGGTTTCAAATTTTATTTCCTTTTAAAAATAAATTCCTTTTAAAGAAAACCAATTCTTTTATTTTTTCAAACTCTTTAAAATCCGTATTTTGAATAAGTTCTTCAACCTTTGAATAATATTACCCAAAATACATTTATTAAAGTTTTTCCCATATTTCAAAATTTTATTCAATAAGATTAAAAATAAAACTTTATTATTTTAGAATTCATTCTTTTAAATTTATCCAATTCTTTAAAATAAATTTTAATATACTTTCAACCTGAATTTTCAAAAATCAATTTTTTATTTATTTCCGGTATCTAACGATACCAAAATTATATTTGGAAAATTTTTAGCCTTCAACGATTTCAATCACAAAGATAATCACACGGAGATTATAAAAAATCAACACACAACATTAAAACAAATTTAATTATTTGAGGAATCCAGTTGGATCCCTCCAACCTGTTTTCCTGCATCCACAGATGTTAGCACAACACCAATCCCGTTTCAAGACGGGATATCGCGGTACATGGGTTTATATAAAATATCATCCACTATTATGCTGCGCAATAGGGTCTCATCCGCTATATAATGCGGGAAAATCAACTCCAAGTACATATATAATACCAATTCCACTTAAAGGTGGAATATCGCGGTATATGTGTTTAATATAATAATCTCCGCTTAATATGCGGCGTATAGGGTCTATTTCAATACAACAGATAGCAATTTATCATTCAATTACACAATCAAGCAATTTGAAATCTAACTACTTAAAATTTAAATCGAAACAAATTCGATTGAGTGAGAAGTTCTCACCTTGCTTCCAATAACCGTTGAAGTGTTTTATTCCGAATAAAATTAAACGAGCGTTTAATTTTATCCAAAATTCACACTAGCTCCAATCAACTCCAATCTAGCGTCATCGCGTAGTATTCGACAATACGAATCCAACACAAGCCGTTTCGTCCAAAACGGACCTTGTATCAAAAAGTTATACAGTTTTAAAGATTGAACGAATTTATAAATAAATTTACTATTTTCTTTTTATAATTTTAAACCTACTTTCAATCCAGGCCATTCATTTTACTTTCTCCAAATCAGGGTCATTGCCATCATCTTCTTCCTCATCAGTAAAAGACGCACGCACAAATCCATATAGGCCGTCATTTCCAACGAATTTTCACCACCACCTCGAGCCACTTGAAGACGATCGGCGAGTGCCATACAAACGAGCGTCACGAGCTCCACCAATGAACGAAGACTGGTCAATCTCGGTCATCCCTGCACCTAGGAAAACGTGCGCGACCGTGGTAACTTTGAGCATGAATTGCCGCTGATTGGCTTCGTTTTAAACGATCTCTACCGTTGAAATGATAAAACTCGTCGCGATCTACAAAGTTGCAGTTGGAAGTTTCCTAAATTAATTGGTGGATTTGAAGAAAAAGGAGGAAGAAGAAGGGAAGACGTAAGCCATTGAAAATCAAGTGGCGGCTGTAACCTAGAAGACTAGGGTTTAGTGTAAAATGAAGATAATGGAGTCCTTTTATAGAAAATTGCAAAACACTATTCACCCAAAAAAATTATGAACTCGAAACGAAGCATGCCGCCTGACGTTTATAATATTTTACCCATATTCCGAACGCAATGGAATATATATCGGGAGCTTATTCGATCGTATTTGAAAGATAGGTTTTCAAATCGACTATTTAAATTTAAAATTCACTTAAACCGATTTCTACGTGTTTTAGCTTGCCCCGGACAAACCGTAAATCCGATTGACACGAAATTTGAAATCTTACAATAATTTAACATTACGGATCCAATAAAACTAGTTTCGTCAAAATCCGAGACTGTTTGAAAAATGACTATTTTTACTCGTCAATTAAATATTAAAATATTCAATTTCCACAAATTAACTTTTAATTCAATTTTAAAAGTTCTATAACATCATTATAACTCCAATATGATTTAATACAACTTTACAAATCAATTTTAATCACATTAAACCAAATTTCCAATTATTTCTGTAATTTCAAATATTAAATTATCGATTTAATTATCCAATTAAATCTAGATATTCAAAATATAATTTATTCGACTTTCAAATTTTACTTATTAATATTTAAAATCAATTAAATATACGAATTTCAAATGGCAGAAATTCTGGGTCGTCACAAACTTCCCCCCTTAAAAGAATTTAGTCCTCGAAATTACCAAGTAAGAAAAAGTTACAGAATCCATTAACTTTTCAAAACCATTTGTTAAAATTCAATTTCAAATTCATTTAAACATTTTAAAATTTCCAAAATCCATAGTTAAAATTCTTATAATAACTTTACTAAGTTTTCAAATCCTACATTTTCATTTCTATCTAGAAATTGACTTTTCGTTAACAAAAATTTTCTAAAAGTTTTCAAAAAATTTCTAACTTCCAAAATTTACGGAAAATTTTGGCAGTGTCTCCCTTGTACGGAGGAGCTTTTGCAATATCATAATAAACACAAATATATATACATCGACCCACACGGTCGGAAAACAGAAAAACAGTTCATATTTCCTATTTTTATTGCGTAGGCGTATCTTTTTAGCATTTTTAAGCAAAGCAGTTATTTATTAGCATTTTAGCGTGACCAAATCCAGCCACCTACAGCCCCGGTACCTATACTTACTCAATTTAAACATGTAAGTGACATATATAGGAAATTCATTTCCATTTCACTAATTTTCAATAGAAAACACATAGTTTTCATAAGCAATGCAATCAAAATAATTCCCATATGCAATTTATAAGGTTTCGAGACAAATTTTAATTGCTTACAACCAATTCACATTAGTCCACTTTCAATTCAAATTCAATTACATAGCTTTCCATTTAACAATTCAATTTCATTAACACTTAATGAATTATATATAATCAACTAACAATCATATAACAATCAAATCATAACCAACATAACCAAATTATTAAATTCACATTCAATTTGGTTTAACACTTTTAATCTCCAATTGGTTGAAATTAAATTGACTTCCATTCAGTTATTCAATTTCCAATTTACTAGTTTTTAATGAATTAACATTTACATCCCTTATTCCTTATCAATTCATTTATATTATATTGATTAATATTCAATTCATTAGTTCAATTCAATTGCTAATTCATTTAACAAATAAGGTTGAATTTCATTACATAACTCAAGTTCATATTCATATAGTTTCACTTCTTATATATATAAGATTATTTTACAATTGTAAATCACATTAATTATAATTCCATACTTAATAATTGTACTCCAATCATTTAGTCTATTAGACTTCTAAAATTCACCCTCATTCCAATTAACTCGGGTCAATTTAAGTTTAAATCTGAATTTCCTAAGTCATCCAGACTTATTATTATTCCATAAACATTTTATATAACATTCCAGAGTCTTTTTAATCTTTCAAAAATTATTTTTGAAATCTATTCAAATTATCTTTTGAATTTCCAAAACCAAACTCAATTTCACAAACAACTTCCATTTAATTATAATTCGGTAGCAATTCCTCTCATGGAAACTCGAAAATGAACACCGATGATGTCGCGATCATCATCGGGATTATTTTAAAGGGACCGAAAAGAGTTTAGTGCTTTCTTCCCTTCAAAACAATTTTCCAAAACCCTTGAAAATCATTTTCAAACTCCAAAGAATTTAAATTTTCCCAAATCTCAAAATTTCAAATTCTTTAAATTTGTTGTCAAATATTACTATGGAATTCCATTTCAAATTATGAATCACATTTATAATTTATATTTACAAATCTCATTTGTATATGGATTTATTTCTCAGCTTTTGATTATGATTTCAATTTCTTATTCAATAATCGATGATAATAATTTAATATCATAACTTCCTAACAACCAAGCAACCATAATAATTTTCGAAAAATCATTTCTTTTATTTACGAAATAGTCTGGGTAAAATTATTTCACTTACCCTATTTTAAAACAATACTGTGTCGGTTTATCTTGTTTAAGAGTTTAGAAACTCCTATCGACACAGTTAGCTAGACTGCACCGACTAGAATCTATAAACAATCAACCGATAAGTCAACACAATACAAAACAATTTCATATTCACTAACAAATACGCGCTCGTATCTATGATTACACTCACACTCATTATAGGGTACCGCTGACTCTATCTCTAATGAGTAATTCCTAACAGAGCCAGGGTTGTCGCTTAACCAAATGCTCTGATACCACTTTGTAAAGACCCGAAGCAGCGGCGACCGATAGGCTTTGCAACCATCCCAGACCCACCGTGGCTCACACTGGTACCCGAAACTTGCTTTTACGGCCAGCCTTTCGACTGTCACGGGTTACGCCTAACCAACCTCGTAAAGAGGACGTGTAGGGGTACGAGTCTCCCGTTCGCCACCTAACGCGAAGCGAGAACCCCCATCACATTTCACTAAGACAAGCAAGTCTCGTCCACAAAGCTACGTTTTTCACAAAAGGCATGCTTCGATCAACAAATGATCAGCAGCATTCAGCATGCCACATTACCAATTTGGGCATATATCACTAGTAACCATCAACTACGTAACCTCTGAGCTCGTACGTCTCAGAGAAGGGTGTTAAGCTAAGAGAATAAATTCTCCGCCACCAACAGAAATGCATTTGATAGAAACCAGCTTTACATCTCAAATTGTAACGTCGGACACACATCCATAAAAGTTCGTTCCGGGATCGAACGGAACTGAAGGCATTTCCAAAGAAACCCTTGCAATCCGGATATTCACTAATCACGTCCGGAATTCCCATCACAAATGGTGATAAAATCTCTATATCGGGGATTAGCCGATGCAGAGACATTCGAGTGTAATCCTTCCGTTTTCTAAAATATCCGGTCTTCAATACCGGTCATAAAATGCTATCCATTACGACGTATCACTATTCGGAATGGGATTTATGACCCAAAGGTCCTCTCCCGGCTAAACCGAATAACGAGCGCTTATTTTAAAATAAGTGCAGCATTCAAATTCAAGCAAATCACAACAAATACCCATTTAAAGGTAAATATTGATAGTCGGTTATTTAACTATCAATAGATATGCACAACATCACCAGATTCCAAATAATTTCCCAAATTATCTATTTTCTAAAAATATCTTTACAAGATATATTTTTCCACACTTCAACCATTTGAAAACAAATTTCAAATCATTTTCCTTACGCGGAAACACTTCCAAATATTTATTCATTTTCACTGGAAATCTGCCGAGTTCAAATACTTTAAAATAATTTATAACACTTATTCAAAATATATCGGGAAAACATTTTGAAATGAAACTATTTTTCTTTAAACACTTTACTTAAAATATTAGTTATAAAAATATTATACCAATATTACATATAACTTAAGTCCAAACTAATTTTCAAAACAAAAATTAGTAGATAGAGTATAACTATTTAAATAACTATTTTCTAAAACAATTATTGAATAAATCTTAGAAATAATCATTTCTATATCAACTTAATAAATCTTTACTTAAAGGATTCAAAACAATTTAAGAAGTTAATTTCTCCAAAGTATCATTTTCAAAATCAATTCTAGAATTATATATATATATATATATACACATACATACATATATATATATATATATATATATATATTTCAAAGCTATTCAGAAATTTTATTCGGCACTCCAGGAAGAATACACTTTCATTTCAATATGGTTCATTTAAACCAATTAAATAAATCCTTACCGATTTACTTTAAATTTTACGTTTCAAATCCGTAAATTTATTTCCACGCTTCAAAAAATAAACCAATGTTTATTTTTAAACAAATTTCTCTTTCCTTTATAAATTCCATGTGAATTCACATTTTCAAAATATCTATTGATATACGATTTTCAAATCGATTTCAAATATTCACTTTCAACACCAATTGAATTTTTCAATTGATTTCAAAAACAACCAAATCAAATTCCATATTGATTTTTTTCCAAGAAATTAAACACCAAGTGAATTTCATTCAAATCTCAAATTGAAATCAATTTCTACTAACCCCAAATCAATTTTCAAATTGATTCCAAATTCTTTTCAAAACACCTAATAAATTTCAAAATATATTTCCAAAAGATTTAAATTCAATCACCAAAAATCAATTCCCAAATGGGTTTCAAATTTTATTTCCTTTTAAAAATAAATTCCTTTAAAGAAAACCAATTCTTTTATTTTTTCAAACTCTTTAAAATCCGTATTTTGAATAAATTCTTCAACCTTTGAATAATATTACCCGAAATCCATTTATTAAAGTTTTTCCCATATTTTGAAATTTTATTCAATAAGATTAAAAATAAAACTTTATTATTTTAGAATTCCTTCTTTTAAATTTATCCAATTCTCAAAAATAAATTTTAATATGCTTTCAACCTGAATTTTCAAAAGTCAATTTTTTATTTATTTCCGGTATCTAACGATATCAAAATTATATTCGGCTAAATTTTAGCCTTCAACGATTTCAATCACAAAGATAATCACACAGAGATTATAAAAAATCAACACACAACATTGAAACAAATTCAATTATTTGAGGAATCCAGTTGGATCCCTCCAACCTGTTTCCCTGCATCCACAGATGTTAGCACAATACCAATCCCGTTTCAAGACGGGATATCGCGGTATATGGGTTTATATAAAATACCATCCATTATTATGCGGCGCAATAGGGTCTCATCCGCTATATAATGCGGAAAAATCAACTCCAAGTACATATATAATACCAATTCCACTTCAAGGTGGAATATCGCGATATATGTGTTTAATATAATAGCCTCCGCTTAATATGCCGCGTATAGGGTCTATTTCAATACAACAGATAGCAATTTATCATTCAGTCACACAATCAAGCAATTTTAAATCTAACTATTTAAAATTTAAATCGAAATAAATTCGATTGAGTGAGAAGTTCTCACCTTGCTTCCAATAACCGTTACAGTGTTTTATTCCGAATAAAATTAAACGAGCGTTTAATTTTACCCAAAATTCACACTAGCTCCATTCAACTCCGATCCAGCTCCATCGCGTAGAATTCGACAATACGAATCTGACGCAAGCCGTTTCGTCCAAAACGGACCTCGTATCAAAAAGTTATACAGTTTAAAAGATTGAACGAATTTATAAATAAATTTACTATTTTCTTTTTATAATTTTAAACCTACTTTCAATCCAGGGCGTTCATTTTACTTTATCCAAATCAGGGCCGTTGCCATCATCTTCTTTCTCATCAGTAAAAGACGTACGCACAAATCCATATGGGCCGCCATTTCCAACGAATTTTCACCACCTCCTCGAGCCACTTGAAGACGATCGGTGAGTGCCATACAAACGAGCGTCACGAGCTCCACCAACGAACGAAGACCGGTCAATCTCGGTCATACCCGTGCCTAGGAAAACATGCGCGACCGTGGTGACTTTGAGCATGAATTGCCGCTGATTGGCTTCGTTTTAAACGATCTCTACCGTTGAAATGATAGAACTCGTCGCGATCTACAAAGTTGCAGTTGGAAGTTTCCTAAATTAATAGGTGGATTTGAAGAAAAAGGAGGAAGAAGAAGGGAAGACGTCGGCCATTGAAAATCAAGTGGCGGCTGTAACCTAGAAGACTAGGGTTTAGTGTAAAATGAAGATAATAGGGTCCTTTTATAGAAAATTGCAAAATACTATTCACCCAAAAAATTTCCGAACTCGAAACGAAGCATGCCGCCTGGCGTTTATAATATTTTACCCCTATTCCGAACACAATGGAATATATATCGGGAGCCAATTCGATCGTATTTGGAAGATAGGTTTTCAAATCGACTATTTAAATTTAAAATTCACTTAAACCAATTTCTACGCGTTTTAGCTTGCCCCGGACAAACCGTAAATCCGATTGACACGAAATTTGAAATTTTACAATAATTTAACATTACGGATCCAATGAAACTAGTTTCATCGAAATCCGAGATAGTTTGAAAAATGACTATTTTTACTCGTCAATTAAATATTAAAATATTTAATTTCCACAAATTAGCTTTTAATTCAATTTTAAAAGTTCTATAACATCATTCTAACTCCAATATGATTTAATACAACTTTACAAATCAATTTTAATCACATTAAACCAAATTTTCAATTATTTCTGTAATTTCAAATATTAAATTGTCGATTTAATTATCCAATTAAATCTAGATATTCGAAATATAATTTATTCGACTTACAAATTTTAGTTGTTGATATTTAAAATCAATTAAATATACGAATTTCAAATGGCAGAAATTCTGGGTCGTTACATTTAAATCACCACATATTGACATAAATAATGGATTTTGATGAGTGATGGTTGATAGAAATATGATATAAACAGAAATGGTCATGGAATTTTTACCAACAAAAAGTTTTATAACTCTTGTTTAAATTTCTAAAGAAATTTACTAATTATACCGTCTCGAGTTATAATATATGATAAATATCAACACTCATCACGTTTTCAATCACTATTTATCTTTTTGATAATTAGTAGGGAGTCAGATTAGTCAATGTAGTCATTTAAGCTCAAATTCAAAAATAATTATTAAATCAAATTTTCAAAATGACTAATATGAAACGGGGTCAAAAATGATTTCCTTGAAAGGGTTTCGTAAAAAAATGTCTGCTTTTTGAAGATTATTTGAAATGAAAAATACGCAGATGTTTTCTTTGAAAAACGATGCAGTTACTAAATGTCTCAACATAAATTATGTTCCACTAATAATTTTTCTATCAACTAGATTAGCAGTGTAATTTGCATCTGAATTTTTCTTTCACTCGAAATTATCATTTGGTTAATGTTATAGACCAGACTGTGAAATTTTCAACAATTTCTTGAAATTTGTTTTTTCAACTTTTTAAATGAATATTCTTTTGAATTGAAGCCGTGTAAATAATCAAAAACCGTGAATATGAAGTCAGCCGTAAAATAATCAAATGTATTACCATCAACAATTAAAACACTATTATTAATCCAAACTAATATATATATGAAGTAGTTCAAAGACTCTAGAGATTTTTATAGTGTTCTTGGCATAAGAATATAACTGGCCAACAGTTTTGAATAAGTCAGAATCAACATCATCGTTTATTTCATCATCACATTACTGGCTGATTTAGTTTAGATTACGGTGCAGATTATCACATTTAATATATCGTTCAAAATATACCATTACTTGTTTTACCTTTACGATAATTTTTCGTTGTTGTCCATTGTGATTCTGTCACCTTTGTACTAGGCTAAGGAACTTTGCTTTGTCGCCTGTTGTGTCCCTGAAGCAGCCAGAATCCAAGTAACACTGTTGTTGTTCCTTAGTCTGCCACCACACCTACATGTTAAAAGATTTTTGTGACATATTTGTTTTTATAGGTCCATAGTTGTTAGTGGCAATTGATTTTGAAAAATAATTTTGTGGAGACCCATTACTATTTATATATGTTCCTTTTGGCACCCAAATTTGTTTAACTTTGAGTGATTTTATGTTTGTGCCTTTTGGAACCAAATTGGTATAGTTTTCATGTGTTTGGGTCTATACTAACAATTGTTTTGATTGTGTCCAAATTTTCTACAAATTGTGCACATTGAATTGACTTGATTAATCTCATTTTTAACATTTTCAGATTGATTATACCCAAGTCCTTGTCTAACTGTATTAACAGTTTGTTTTCCTAATAGCATATTCAACGATTTCTCACTTTTTGAAAATTTATCTAAAGTCGTTGACAGTTGTTGGACTTGCGTTTTGAGAGATTCATTTTCTTTAACAATTGTGTGCACCTTTTAATAGAATTTTCTCTTCTTGTATTCTCACTCTTTTTCAAAATCAGAATTTCATTTCCAAGAGATTTAATTTTGATTTCTGATTTTTTAATCTCTTCTTTGAATGTTGGACACTTATCACACTTAGGGCACTTGTTTTGATAGTTTTTAACTAATTGTTCAAGCTGTTCATTTACTTCTATCAAACTGTCTCTCTGTGATTCAATTTTAGCATATTTCTCCCTAAGTCGTTCAAAACAGGTATTTACTTCGTGAAAATATACAAGTAGTTCTAAGTGAGTGAGTTTTGATACCTCGCTTGGCTCGTTATCGCCGCTATCAGTTATATCACCTCGAAGACACAGTTCTGCTTTCTCACTCTCACTGCTAATGCTTTTATAATCATCACTTTTATTCCACGTGGCTGCAAAATTTTTCCTTTCCGAATTCTTTTCTTGGCTGTGTTGAAGTCGAGGACAATTGGGCTTGATGTGTCCGGGTTTGTTGCACTTGTGACAGATGATCTTCCGTTCTTCTAGGTTGTTTAGTGCTTTGAATATTCTGCTTATCAATTTTTTATTTAGAGCTGGATTTTTGTATTTGCGGTTCCAATTGTTGAATCTCTTCATTAGTAATGCCAGCTCAGCTGCTCCATCTTCATCATCACTACTGCTTTTTACCAATCCTATTAAGCTCATTTCTTTAACTGAGTCGGTCGTGGAGGATTTCTCATTGCTGTTGACTTTTGCATCATATATTGCATCAAAAGTATTCCAGATTTTCTGTGCATTTTCACAATGAGAGATAAAGTTAAATTATCTTGATTAATATGAGAATATAATATATGCATAGCAAGAGCATTAATCGAGATAATTTTCTCGTCTGTTATATCGCACCCATTTTCAATAATATTCCAACATTTAATATTAACAGATTTTAAATAAAATTCCATTTTCAATTTCCAATTCAACAAATCTGTTCCGTCAAAAATAGGAGGGATGATACTAGACCGACCGTCAACAAAAGCAGCAAATTTTAAAAATTTAAATTTTTTTTTAAAAAAAAAAATTGGTTTTTGAAAATTCAATTTTTATTTATTAAAAAAATGGCTTTTATACCTAGCTTTGATACCACTTGTAGGATCGATTTCACCCTAGAGAGGGGGGGGGGGGGCGAATATGGTGATGCTATTAATTATAAAAATTATCGCGGAAGTTTATATAATCTCAACACAGATATATCAAAATTATAGCAGCACAAATAATAGCAGAATAATAAATGCAGAAATAGAACGATAAAGAATTTACCCAGCTTTGGCAAAACCCTGCCTACATGATGCCCCTAAGGTTTCTAATAGAAATTAAGCAGTCAGACGCTTACACATGTAAACTCGCGACACCCGCTATCGACTAAACTTTACTCTACGCTCAAAATCCTTTCGCAACTCACCCACTGAGTTGCGAATTCTCAAACTACGCCACGTAGTTTGTCCCTTAGTCACACGACTAGAAATTACAAATGTTTAAAAGAAATTGCAAATTTAAAAACAATAAATAAACCCTAATCAAAATATAAAGCCCAAATTAAACAAGCCGACCTAAATAAAAGTGGGCTCCTTTTGCTTTTTATATTATCGGCCCGATCCTTTATCTCTAACCGGCCTGGTATCTCTTTGTGAAAAATGGTGGCTTCCTGTTGCTCATTCTTGTTCGTTCCGATTTTGGGCTTCGTGATTATTTTCGAAGCTGCCGACTTTGTTGATCAATCAAGTGGATATTTGCGTGTAGCTTTGTTGATTGATTGTTTCTTCGTTGCTCAATTTTGGCTGCTTCGATGATCAAGTTCGATTCAACAGTCTGGTATATGATTCGTTACTTTTGCTTTTTCTGTTTTAGCTTGCTTGACTTAGATGATATTGCCGATGATGTTACTTGTTTATATAGGGTTCGAACCCCTGTATTTTCGTTCGTATATTATCATTTGAATTCGTCAATTGTTTTATCTTGGCCATTGATTTTCGTTTGATTGCTTGAGATGATTGTTGACTTCTTCAATTTCGTATATTTTGATTTCTTGCTTCTCACGGTCCCGATTCTGAACTGTTCGATTTTTTCCTTGACTTGTTTATTTATGATTACCACGGCTCGATGATTTCTAACTTGGTTCGAACTTGTTGCCTTGGTCATCACGGCACTGACTCTGGTTTGAAATCTGCAAACTTAATTTTGTGAAAATATTTTTAGATGAGAATTTACTTTTACTTTGCATTTGCTTTCAGTATTGACTTCGGCCATTACTTTGAACTGCAGTTTGAAATCTCCTCTGCCTTTGTTCGAACTAGCTGTGTCACTTACTTATGCTGGTACTGTTTCATTTGATGTGTTGTAGCTGCTGTCCATTTTGGTTTTGCTAGTTGTACTTGTATTCACTTAAGCTTGAGTTCATTGTGTAGCCTGGTTGACTTTTGCAGTTCACTGGTCTTGCATCATGTGTATACATACATTCATGTATGTATATATGTGTATATTAGCTTGTGTTTTAAACTTGCATTTTGAACTTTGGTTTGTGTTTGAAAACTTGTCTGGTTGTATTTGATTTGAGTCAGTGTGTTGTTTTGTTCTCACCTCTGGCCCATTTCACTGTCATGTGTATATATGTGCTCTTCGTTCATTTGTTTTCACGTGTACTCGAGTTGAATCCTATTGCACTGCCTTTTTGTTTACTCTTACTAGAAGTGGTCTGTTTGGAGTCTTCATATGACTACACTTCTGTTGTAGTTTGACTGTGCAGTATGCTTGTTATGTATGTATGTATGTATGTATGCTTGTTATGTATGTATGTATGTACGTACGTACGTACGTACGTATGTACTGCTGCATTGATTCGAAACTGCTGTTATATCATCCCTTTGTACATTTCCTTGACCCTCTACATATTGAAGTCTTCTTGCTTCACTTTGGTATGTGCAGTTACACTTCATGTAGTTTGGTATAGTTTTGATGTGCAATCTTGAGTCTTGTACATGTATGCATTGCCTGTGTATATCTTATATGCATTCATCTTTTCCACTGTGTATATTGAGATATTAACTTGGTTGAACATGTGCACTGAGTTGGTCCTCATGTGTACTGATGCATTGTATTTTCATTTATCTTTGTGCCTGGGCAGTTCGGTTAAGATTTGGTCTTGCATTGCACTGACCACTGAATTCATTTGCATTTTGCTGTTGTTTGTCAATTTTGCTTGGTCAACACTTTCTCATCCAAGCTTGCACTTGAATGTGCAGTCTGAGTTGAATCCAGCCTATAGCTCGGGTATGACCTTGTGCTGATGCCGTGACTTTATTTATATTGCACTTGAGTTGAACCCGACTTTTGATTTGGGTTTGACCTTATGCTCACATGTCCCTGCAATTCTATCAAGTGTATATCGGTGTGCACGGCCTTGTGGCATGCACAGTGATACACTGTGCATGTCACAAGTTGTTCGTGTATGATGAATTCAAATTAAATAATGACGAATAACCCAAATAACCGAGGCAAATAAAATTTTCAAAATCACATTTTATTTTATACTGCGAAAATATTTTATTTTCAATTTTACTGCGTTAGTGTGTATTTTTGCACATTGCTCAGATGCTGCTTTCAATCTGGAATGAAGTTGAAGATAAAATATGAGTGAATGAGCGATATGTAGTGAGGACATTTGTAAATGAAAGATTATGATGTAATTGAATTTATATTGTAATCAAAATTGTATATGTATAGTGAGAGCTCGAATTTGTACTATTCAAAATTGTAATAAATATTTTTTTGAACAAAATATCCGTTTGAATTTAAATACTGTGTTATTTATTTTATTCAACAAATATTTATTTAATTATGTGAAAAATAAAATAGTGCCTTAACAAATACATTTAAATGAATATATATATATATTATCATCAAACAAAAATCATATACTCGCATATTCAACAAAAAGAACTATTCCGATTATAATACCGACACGATTGAATTTCCAATGGATTCGTACACATGCTGTGATGATTCAGCTTTCCATATTACCTAGGTTAAAGAATGGAGTCGTATTCATGCAACATGTGCGATCATTGTTGTCCCAGTCTGGCATGTTGTTTCCCCGTTTACCTAAACTTTCAAACATAAGAACTCCCAACAATTTTGTATTTCCACTCTTATTTTAACTTTGCAATATTAATGCCAAATTATGGTGTTCGGCCGGTTGACCAAGTCGTTAAAAAAACCGACATAACTTATACGTCCCATTTATGCGTTTATAAGAGAAAATTCAATATCTGGATAAAACTCGAAGATCAAAATTATCATGTTGTACTATTTTTAAGGTTGTCAATGGATGCGTAGAAAATCCGACATTCGTCCTCATCCGTATCCAAAAAAAGATATGTATCCGATAGTGAAAAAACAAATACATGTGCAGATACAAAGATTTCCGGATCCAAAATTTATCCGTTGGTTTTTTTTTCTAGATTATAGTTTATTTCATGTGTATTTGAGTACAATGAATATATGTATTTATTGTTTTATTAAATTAATAGTTTATATTATATGCTTTTAGTGCTTATTAATTGCCCAAAACTATTCATTATCATTATATTTGTTCATTTTGCATACTTTTTTAATCAATGAGATTGAAAAAAAATTATGGTAACCAAAATTATATATATGTGTGTGTGTGTGTGTTTCTTTGTTTATCAATCATTACAGGATAGGATGATTATTCGATATCCGTCCGTATTCGCAGATGTGAATATTCGAAAACAATTCCGGATGTGGAGGCAGATATGATACTATCCAAATTCAAAAGTATACGTACATTCTTTCAACTGGAAATAAATCAATTTTATGTCAAAAAGCTTTTACATTTACAACAATAAAAAAGTCAACAAAATTCAGGTTGAGATTATAATCTTCGGTTTGTCTAATCAGATTTCAGTTGTCAGACAAATATGTAACTATATGTTTTTGTCTCATATCCTATCATCCTTTGACATTTTGATGTAAATGGTAACAAGAATTACCAATATATATGTTTCCACTCCATATTTTTAACTTTAGGATGTAGAAGAGCCTAAAATCTCACCCTGCATCAATGCAACCATGAAGACAAGCAACGTCAAAGCAAAACATCATTATGCTGCCAATGCAAAGACTTGATATGCATAGTCATGCTGTATCTGGCTGTCTTCTTGAGGTGTTATTTACCATTCGATGATTTTTAGTTTGATGTTGTCTTCTAGCAGTCAGAGAATTTTTAGTTAAGGTTTGCAAAACTCTGTGCTTGATTGGATTTGCCATGAATTGTAAAACATTAAATTATAATTTTCTTTATTTACCTATCATCTCTGTATGCTCAATAACTAAGCTAAGCTTGCTTACTATACTTATGTTTCTCTATTCTCAAACTGTCGGACTACAAGACAGTGTTCTACTAGGTGCTTTTTATATTCGATCTTCTATTTAAATGCAGACTTATGTTTTTGTGCCGGCAACTTTTTACGATAATTATTTCTCTTTGGTTTGAAATGTTTCTAAGTTCAATTGGTTGTAACCATTATAATTATGGTTCACAATCCATATTGTAGAGTTGTATGATATGCATAGTCATGTAGTTTATATGTTAGAGCTATTTCTGTTAGTAAACTTTTTAACTGCGGTTATGCACGTTGTCATACAACTGCAAACGCAACTGTGTATTGCAATGCTAATTCAATTTTTACCTGTTGCTTTGTTTTCATGGTTGTTGTCATCCTTCTTTTGATAAGCACACTACAAAAATTACAACTTCATATGCAAGACTAAAAATTTGTTTGGAATGCTCATCTGCAACTATTATAGTAACTATGTCTGAAACTAACACATTACCCTCTATATATCCTATTTCTACATTTAGACCATCTCCACCTACTGCCATAAACAAAGCATCCACGAATCCAGATGCAGTTGCATTCACCAAACTACAATGTCATTCAGTGATCCCACATCTGTCCGTCCACATCTGTCCGTGTACGAAGCACGGGCCTGATTCTAGTTATTATACAAGTCTGTATATAGTAAGATCTTCCTTCTGATCCACCGACAAATACAAGGCAGGGGACATCAAACATAACTAGTACAAAGACATAGCAGACGCAAAATAAACAAAACTTGACGATAACACAAGCTTGATGTTTTAAATTAAAATCGTAGTAGGCCTCCCTTCTAGGTTTGACTGCATTCGGAAACATTTTTATGCATTGCTCCCAATAATAAGCATTTCGTTCGTGCAACTGTCTGTGTAGCGATTTGAACAACGAATGAAAGCTTTGTTCACTAGCTGTAACTGTTCCTGTTTCTTGCAGATTTCATACAACACTGACTCCTCACAGAAAAGCTTACATAGCCTAACCGCAACATCTATATGCACAAAAACTACTCCTTTGACAGAGGCATCTCAAACCGAGTAATATTTCAATACCATAAGCATCCCATTCCCCAAAAACTACTCCTTTGACAGAGGCATCTCAAACCGAGTAATATTTCATAAATCCAACATTTACAATACCATAAGCATCCCATTCCCATTAATATCATCTGACATCATTAAGAATGGCTAATTTTCCTTCAGTGGCAACATAACTTACACTATTCATCACCACTACTGATATTCAGTCATTACACATTCTACAAAAATTCAACTAATATACCATGGCATATTTCAACATAAAGACACTAACGTAGAGAAATAAATCCCCCTTGGTTCAAAAACATTTATTCCCATGTCCGATGATGAAAACTGAAGTAAAAATATATCAATAAAATTACCTGACTCGATCATCACTAGTGTTGCAAACAGTCAATTACCCTAGCTCCAACCCTATCCAGCTTGGCCACAGTGGCCTTTGCCTTCAATCCGCCACCAGCCATAAAAGCCTTCACCATTCTCTCTCCAATCTCCTTCCCCTTCTCTTCCTCGTCGACCACAGCCACTACAGTAGGTCCTGCTCCACTAATTGTGCAGCCAAATGCCCCTGCCTCTACAGCTGCTTTCCTAACCTGCTCCATACCTGGAATCAACTTCATCCGTTTAGGCTCCACTATCACATCCCTCCCCATCGATTCCCCCAACACCTTCACATTCCCTTCCAAAACTCCTGCCACCAATGCTGCTGCCTGACTTGAATTCGCCACATGCATTTTCATGTCCACCTCCTTAGGCAGCACCTCCCTCATCTTCTTTGTTGGCGCCTCAAACTCCGGAGTTACAAGCACAAAAACAAGCTCCTTTTCCTCTGGAAACTTCAATCTCATGATCTCAAATGGATCGTAGCTCCTTACCAGAACGAAACCTCCAAGAATTGCAGGGGCGATGTTATCTGCATGGTAACCGCTCACCCTCTTCTCCGATTCCAGCCCTGCGAGGATAAGGTCGTCATCATCCAATATATTTCCAAAAAGAGCATTGACAGCGACTGCAGCTGCTGCAGCTGAGGCTGCAGAGGATCCCAATCCAGATCCTAATGGCAAACCCTTGTTCAGCTCCATGGATAACCCCACTGATTTGATTTTGAGCTTCTTGAGAACTTCTATCGCTGCTATGCCAGCGCAGTTGAAGTTCGGATTCTTTGAGAGTTTTGGGGCATGGAGGATGTTGGAGATTGCGATTTGACCAGGAGAGATGTCAGGATTGACAGAGATGGTCACGGTATCGCCGAGGGAGTCGACGGCACAGCCGAGGAAATCGAATCCAGGGCCAAGGTTGGCAACAGTGGCTGGGGCGAATGCGGTGAGGGTTTTGTAAAGTGGAGTTGGATCTAGGGTTATGGTTTTGGGAGGCCCGGTTGTTAGATGCTGACAGTGGATTCTGAAGGACAAGGGTTTAGCATTAGAAGAATGTTGTTTTTGATTGCAAAAGAACTGAGAGGGAAATGGAGAAGTAGAGATAGCTGCCGCCGCCATTTGTGCGGTTTTCAGTAGTGGTTGGCCAAGGTTAGGTACAGAAAGAAGAAGGTTGCCGGTTATGGTTTAATCTATTAAATAATAGCAAAGCAGAAGAATTTAATGCTCTCTTATTAATTCTATCTATTTCCTCCTATCTCCTTAATTCTCTCCAAATATTTTATTTTTCTATCTCACAATTTATTGTTATTATCATAATTACAATGTTTTTATTGGTTCTCTTTTCTACAATTGAAATTTAATTCTAAGTTTTACAATTATTTATATATTTCTTGCAAGTTTTTTTGTTATTTTTACATTTAAGCCCATATATATTAAATTTAGTTAAATGGTCTTAAATTTAAGCTTTTTAAATAAACAATTAACAAATATTCATTGGTTGATCTAATAAGTTTTGAAAAATTACAATTCAATATGCGTACTGCATTCATATTGACAAAAATAATAAAACTGATTTTTTATTCAAGTCCATATAGTTTTAATTTTCCACAACTATATACAAATTATACGATGTTCTACTAATATTCCCTCCTATCATTTTGCATTTGAATGCCAACATTCAATAATTTTTACAATTATTTATGGATCTCTCCTAAATTTTCTTATATTATTTTACATCCAACTCCACATTTTGAATTTATTAATTGATCTTGAATTTAAACTTTTTAACTGAATCCAATTAACAAACATTTCTTAATTGATTTAATAAATCATAAAAAATGATAATTCAATGTGTATACCGCATTTGTACTGATATAAATGGTAAAACTATTTTTTCACTCAAGTCTGTATAATCTAATATTTTCATAATTATATACAAAATTATCTTTAATACTTATACATTTTTCTACATTTAAGTTCATAAATTTCTTTCTTTCTAAAATTAGTTATTTAATACAAAGAAATATATACATAAATTTTTCTTTCTAAAGTTGTTATTTCATTACAGACAAATATATACAAAAAAAATCTTTCCAAATTGGTACATCATTACAAACATATATAATGTTTTTTCTTCCTAAAATTTGTAAATCAAATGGACTCTTTATCATCATTAAATTATATTTTATGAAGAATAACATTACAATTAATGATAATTGATGAATGTTTGTATTTTGTATTATTGAAGAAAGAATAAATATTTCCAATTAGTATGTTTTTGTACAAAAAGTTACGGCTTAATTATTTATATCGTAATATGAGTTGATCAATGGGCAAAAATTATACCATATTTTGATTAGAAATATTTTTCTTTCATATTTTATTATTATTTTTACATAAATGTTAAATATTTTTTGAAAATATTTACTATAAAATAAAAATAGTAAGGCTTGAAACAATGTGATTTGTAACGTTTTTAGATCTTATTTTCACTTAATGTTTCTTTTAATGGTTAAATAAATGTTTCTATATATATGCGCTGTAGGAACTTTAAATGCATACAAATATATTGAATATTTGGTATTACACTTTTATTTTTAGGTAATAGTCAACATTCTCTCAAACAATGTTTGATATTTAATGTATGCATCATTTATCTTTTAGCCAAGTGTATCAAAAGCTAAATGTCAAATTCAGAATATATGTATATGAATATTGATTTATGAAATTTTATAAAAATATTAATTTTAAAATTTATGATGAATACTTATTTTCATTTATTTGATTAATAAATAATGAATCCTAAAAAATAAATAAATTAATATATAACTCATTTTTATCAACAAATATGATAATTTAATTTTTATTCAAATATAAAAATATATGAATCTCATAAAAAATACACATTTATAATATTGTAATTTCATTTTATAATTCATTTATCTTAACAAATTCATGAGATGTTGCATAATAAATTATATTCTTCAAAAATAGTTAAAATATTATTTTTCTACAATATACCGTGTGCAACGCACGGGTAACACACTAGTTATATAGATTGAAGTATTGAACTACTACGAGACCCGTGCTTCGAATGCGGGAAGATATACTTCTGTATGTATAGAAAAGAAATGAGAGTTAATATTTACAATATGCATATTCAAAAACAAAATTGAGCACTAAGTACATGGTAATAAACATTAATAATAGAAGGCAAAGAAACTCAGAAAAATCACAATTTCAAATTGAATATAAAATAATATTATAGTTTTAATTCTTTTATATTAACGGCACGCATATCCAAAAACAAATTGGAGCATTAATGGTGTATAGTAACAAACATAAACGGTATTGTTATAAATAAAGTGATAGATGTTCCATGTAGACAAACTAATTTTGCTTCTCTACTTTTTAAGTACTTAAATAATATTTATAAAATTTGAGACATATGATATGAGTATATAATATATTCAAAAACTTAAAATTTGAGTCATTAACAGATATGAAATAAAGCGATCTAAGCACTATAATTTAAATTTATATATTATACCATATATGTTAATGATAATTCTTATTTCTCTTAATCACCTTAATAAGAGACATTAACCTAACTGTAAAATTTCAGTCTTGCAGCTGTTGTTAGTATAGCCTTTTCCATCTTATCCCTCTAAACAGATTCGTCAATTTTACATTATTGTTGATCTAGCATAATACCTAAAACTCAATAAGTTGACATGCAAATGTAAAGAAAGAAGACCTTCGTGCTCATGATATCTCTATTAGAACTAGTCGATGAAATGTTTGATAATCAATGGCGGATCAAATAGGAAAGAGAACATTTCACCTTTGCTTTCAAGAAGACGATCAAGCTTAATTTTTACTGTTGGCAGACAACTTGTCGCAGTCTTATCCTACTTCTGCCTGGTTACACTAATAGGATTATCAACAGTTTCAGATGCAATTCCTATACCATGAAGACAATTTTGAGGGTGATGAAATTGCTTTGCTAGTTCATATAAAGATATATTCATTTATATGTTACACGATCGATCTATACGTTGGTAATGTTGGACAAAAAAATGAATGAGTGCATTTGTTGGTGAAGAGGAAACAAGTGTTTGATATTGTGTATATTGGAACGAAGTCCCACATTGTGGAATATTTATTCCAATACCACTATATAAACTATCTCTTGACATGTTATTACAAAAGGAAAAGAAGAAGACATGAAGACTTGAGATGTGAGGAAGGCATTGGGCATGTGGGCTTTGGGCGTTCGTATTATATTAAAATGTCAAAGATTGGGCCTTGGGCCTTGGGCCTTGGGCCTCTTGGGGTCTTGTGATTAGATGGGCCTACGTCTGCCATTACAGTTGGTTTCGTAACGCTTTATGGTAGTTGCGAAAAACAATCTTGAAACAATATTTTTGTTGTTAGGCGACGATGTCACAAAACAGCAACAATAACGCCGCACCAACTCAGATGGTGACGATCATTCAGCCGGCGCCTCTGGTTCCGACAATGGCACCGTCTCATGGAGAAAGGCCAGAAAAGTTCAACGGGACGGACTTCAAGCGTTGGCAACAGAAGATATTGTTTTATCTAACAACATTAGGCCTCGCCAAATTTCTAACCGAGGATGCTCCTGAAGTATGCGAACTCGAACCCGATGCAATCAAAGTGGAGGCTGCAAATATCTGGAAAAATTCAGACTTTATGTGTAAAAACTACATTCTTAATGGTCTGGATAATAGCCTCTACAATGTCTATTGTACTGTTGCAACATCCAAGGAACTCTGGATGACCTTGGATAGAAAGTACAAGACCGAAGATGCAGGGATGAAGAAATTCATCGCTGGCAAATTTCTCGACTTCAAAATGGTTGATTCAAAGACTGTGATCAACCAGACTCAAGAACTACAACTGATCATCCGTCAACTGCAAGATGAAGGGATGATGCTTAGCGAATCTTTCCAAATTGCCGCAACCATTGAGAAACTTCCTCCATCGTGGAAGGACTTCAAAAATTACCTTAAGCATAAGCGGAAAGAAATGACAATGGAAGAACTCATAATTCGTTTGCGAATTGAGGAAGATAACAGAATTTCTGAGAAAAAGATATCTCATAATATGGCTGCCAAAGCAAATGTTGTTGAGTCAGACAAACCTAACAAGAGGAAACGTGAGAATGCGCCTAAGAAGTCGAAGAAGAAATTTCAGGGTTCTTGCCATAAATGTGGAAATAAGGGGCATAAAGCAACCGAATGTCGTACTCCCAAAAAGAAGAAATCAGAAGCAAATACGGCTGAAGTTACTGATGACATTTCTGATATGGATTTATGTGCAGTAATATCAGAATGCAACCTTGTTGGTAATCCAAAGGAATAGTTTGTAGACACAGGTGCCACTCGACACATGTGTGCTAATAAGTGGATGTTTACAACTTATAAAACTGCAACTGATGATGAACAACTTTTCATGGGCAATTCATCTATATCAAAGGTCGAAGGCAAGGGAAAAGTTGTGCTGAAACTAACTTCTGAAAAAGAGCTTATTTTGAGTGATGTTCTTCACGTTCCAGAAATCCGCAAGAATTTGATATCAGGGTCCTTGCTTAGCAAGCATGGTTCCAAATTAACCTTTGTATCCGATAAGTTTGTATTATCAAAGAATGGAGCGTATGTAGGAAGAGGATATGTATGTGATGGTTTATTCAAGGCAAATGTAACAACTATTGTACCAAACATTGATATGAATAAAAGTGAATCTTCTGCTTATATTGTTGACTCTTCTAACATATGGCATTCTAGATTATGGCATGTTAATTTTGATACACTGCGAAAAATGATTAATCTAGAATGTATACCAAAATGTAACATAGACTCCAACTATAAATGTCAAGTTTGTGCAGAAGCAAAATTGACAAGAACCTCGTTTCATCATGTTGAACGAGAAACTGAACCTCTAGACCTTATACACACTGATGTATGTGATTTGAAAATGTGTCAAACTAGAGGAGGAAAAAGATATTTCATTACGTTTATTGATGATTGTACTAGGTACTGCTATGTGTATCTCCTTAGAAGCAAGGATGAAACATTCGATATGTTTAAACAGTATAAAGCAGAAGTTGAGAATCAACTCAACAGGAAAATTAAAGCTTTAAGAAGTGATAGAGGAGGAGAATATGAATTTCCTTTTGAGGAATTCTGCGCTGAGCATGGTATTATACACCAAACTACAGCACCATATTCACCTCAATCCAATGGTATAGCCGAACGGAAAAATAGAACTCTTAAAGAAATGATGAATGCTTTATTAATCAGTTCTGGCTTGCCAGATAACTTTTGGGGAGAAGCTATTCTTTCGGCAAACCATATTTTAAATAAAATACCACGAAAGAAAACATCCAAGTCTCCTCACGAACTTTGAAAAAATAGACCGGCGCCCTACAAATACTTAAAAGTGTGGCGGTGTCTTGCCAAAGTAGAGATACCTAAACCAAAGAAGGTCAAGATAGGACCAAAAACAATTGATTGTTTATTCATTGGATATGCACAAAACAGTGCTGCTTATCGATTTTTAGTACACAAATCTGAAATTGATGATATTCATGAAAATACCATCATTGAGTCGAGAAATGCAAGATTTTTCGAACATATATTCCCTTTAAAGCAGGGCACTGACAGTGATACTCATAAGAGACCAAGGGAAGATGAAATCTCCAATTCTCTTGAGGATACTGAAGACAACCTTCAACAAATAAGTGCTGATCAACAAGTGGAGGAACCAAGGAGAAGTAAAAGGTCTAGAACCTCAAAAACATTTGGACCAGACTTCTATACCTTTATGTTAGAAGATGATCCATTGACATACAAACAAGCTATGTCCTCCAGCGATGCCCCTTACTGGAAAGAGGCTATTAACAATGAGATAGAATCCATTATGGCTAATCATACCTGCGAGTTAGTTGATTTACCTCAAGGATGCAAGACCTTAGGTAATAAATGGATATTTAAAAAGAAATTGAAACCTGATGGTTCAATAGACAAGTACAAAGCTCGTCTTGTAGTCCAAGGATTCAGACAAAAGGAAGAACTGGACTATTTTGATACATATTCACCAGTGACGAGGATAACATCAATTAGGATGCTTATTGCAATTGCATCCATACTTGATTTAGAAATACATCAAATGGATGTAAAAACTGCATTTTTGAATGATGACCTAGAGGAAGAAATATATATGAAGCAGCCTGAAGGGTTTGTGAGCTATGGAAAGGAAAATAAAGTATGCAAATTAGTAAAGTCGCTTTATGGCCTTAAACAAGCTCCAAAACAATGGCATGAGAAATTTGATGAAACTATGTTATCAAATGGATTCACAATAAATGAATCAGATAAACGTGTCTACATGAAACACATACATTTAGGATATGTCATTGTTTGTCTTTATGTTGATGACCTGTTGATTCTAAGAAATAACAAAGCCATAATAACATCTACAAAGAATATGTTATCTTCTAGATTTGATATGAAAGACCTAGGACTGGCTGATGTGATATTGGGTGTCAAAATTTTGAGAACACCAAAGGGATATGCATTATCCCAATCACATTACATCGGTAAGATACTTGAAAAATTCAAGCAATATAATATAACTATTGCAAAATACCCGTAGATATGAACCAAAATTGGGCAAAGAACACTGGTGATTGTATCTACCAGCTTGAATACTCTCGTATACTAGGAAGTATCATGTATGTTATGAACTGCACTAGGCCAGATATCGCATACGCTGTAAGTAAGCTGAGTAGATTTACCAGCAATCCTGGTAAACATCATTGAAAAGCGATAATCAGAGTTCTAGGATACCTAAAGTATACACAGAACTATGGTATACACTATACAAACTACCCTTCAACAGTGGAAGGATACAGTGATGCCAATTGGATAACTGGATCACAAGATACAAAGTCTATAAGTGGATATGTGTTCACATTAGGAAATGGAGCAATATCATGGAAATCATCCAAACAGACTTGTATAGCTAGATCTACGATGGAATCAGAGTTTATTGCACTAGATAAGACCGTAGAAGAAGCAGACTGGCTTCGAAGTTTCTTGAAAGATATTCCAAATTGGAGCAAACCTGTGCATCCAATATGTATACATTGTGATGGTCAATCAACAATTGGAAGAGCTAATAGTACACTATACAATGGTAAATCTAGGCACATTCGTCGTAGACATAAGACAATAAGACAACTTCTCTCTAATGGAGTTATCACTATACACTACATAAGGTCTAAGGATAACATAGCGGATCCACTAACAAAAGGCTTGCCAAGAGAGAAAGTTTAAACCTTATCGATGGGAATGAGGTTAAGGCCGATAGACTAAAAGTTTTTCTAAAATGAAAACCCCACCTAGTTGACTGAAGATCCCAAGATCTAGGTTCAAAGGGGCAACTAAGTTCAAGAGAAACTTGATAGCACTGTTACACACAAACCATTCCTATGATAAGTCAGTGCATTATTTGCTGGAAAATAGGATAAGTATTAGTACTTTTAATGATGTCTCTACTTGAGGAATTACGAATTATCCTTACAGAATCACCTACGTAAGTGCGAAGGCGCCGCTTCAAAGAGAATTATAGGCCTAATTCTCTAAGCACTTATGAGACCAGACAGGTGTTCAAGGCAAAATTGAACACATACTAAGAACGAAGGATTATAAGAAACATTTATCGCGTGCTATCTATTTTAGAATTACACAAACAGCTTACCGTTCAAGGACCTTCTAAGTCTACTGATTTGCCCGTGATTCAAATAGGTAAAACACTAGGAAAATTCAAGGCCCTTGTGCTACTTTAAACCGATACGATAAATGTCTCGTAAAACTATGAACAACTACTCATTCATGTGGGGGATTGTTGGACAAAAATATGAATGAGTGCATTTGTTAGTGAAGAGGAAATAAGTGTTTGATATTGTGTATATTGGAACAAAGTCCCACATTATGGAATATTTATTCTGATACCACTATATAAACTATCTCTTGACATGTTATTACAAAAGAAAAAGACATGAAGACTTGAGATGTGAGGAAGGCATTGGGCATGTGGGCTTTGGGCCTTCATATTATATTAAAATGTTAAAGATTGGGCCTTGGGCCTTGAGGCTCTTGGGGTCTCGTGATTAGATGGGCCTACGTCTGCCACTTGGGCTTGCTGCGCTGAAACGGTTAATTTTGAACTTCGAAATTGGACCGTTGCGGCTGTGCGCGCTCGTCTGTCCGTTAAAGGGTCGCAACCTTTCGAACAGTCACGATCGCTCCGAATAGGCACCTTCTCCAGCCTATATATATAGGGGCCCGCAACACAGATATCTGGACACAGAAAATTGCTTCTTCTTCCCTCTTCTCAGAACTCTGTTCACAGATATATATAATTCCTTCAGTTCGTCATCGCTCCGTCTTTCCGCACAGCAATCGGAGCCGGTCCGTTTCATCCTGGGAGGCAAATTGCTCATATCCTTTGGTGCATATAATGGGGCAATATTGTTTCAAGGAAACAGTTTCTACTGGACTCGGACTCTTTATTCGGTAATACTTTTCATACGGATCTAGTCAGGCATTTTTGTGTTACAATTTATCAAAATTAGTGACAGTTTTTGCCGTTACAACTTCTGTATTATTCTGTAACTGTTATTGAAGTTACAGTTGGTTTCGTAACGCTTTACGGTAGTTGCGAAAAACAGGTAACAGGAAAAAAATATTTGTCTTGTCCTTTACCAGTTTATCATGAATAAAACTTCTTTTTCTACCATTGAATTTATGTTTTAGATTTTATCTTCAACATAGATTTTGAGATATCAAAATTTTGTTAGCAATGTGAATAAAGTTTCATCACTATCATAATTCATAAGACTTACAAAGTTTCTTAACAATAAAAATAATACAATTACTTGTTTATTAGAGATTTAAGAAGATATAATCAAACATTTGTTGTTTATACTACTCATAACATATTTTTCAAAATTTATTTCTAGAAGCAAATATGGGCATTACTACAATCTAATTCATGTTGTCCAAGTTTTGTAACATATTCTGCAACCACATCTAAATCGAATATTTTACTGTCCATAGTATGCTGAATACGTACTCTTTAAAATTCATATAATATTGTATGGTTTCAGATCAGGTAAATTTTGCATATCAATCAAATTCCACAATAAGTGTTCCACTAAAGGAACCTGCACTGCCTGGCTTGTAGTCAAATTCACCTTGATATCCTATAATTATTAGTAAAGAAATAGGCCTAGTTTAAAGAACAAAATTTTCTAAACTTAGGATGTTAGGTAAACAAAGTAGCCTAACAACATCATCTGCATAAATTTAAGAACTGGTTGAAGTCAACCACAAGTCTACAAAGAGTAAATTTAAACAATTGGAGGATTTTACATGATAAATTGATTCATTTAAATTATAAAAGTTGAGATTTGAATCTTAGTTTGTTCAATGGAATTGCGAGAATCAAAATAATAAAGAAAAAATAGCATATACTTTTTTGCAGCCATGAGTTACGGCACCAACAACCTATAAAAATGAAATAATTTTATGATGAAATATTTATAAATACACGTTATGAGTTGATATTAGAATCTTACATTGCTCTGTCGAATTGCAAGAATCCAAAATGATTTAAATAATAACACCTGATTATTTTGAAGCTTTAATCTACGCTGGAAATAAAGTATGAATCTAAAAACTTGGTTAAATCATCATATATCTATGTCTGGAAACTTTATGTGCATAACTAAAAGGAGAAACAAGTAAAGAGTAACAGCAAGAAAATGATTGCATAAATCTAAGGAAAGTGATGGTAAAAAAACCCTGGGTTTTCTCAATAGTAGTCAATAGCATGCAAATTATAAAGGAAAAAAAACTTTTTGAAAGGAAAATAACTACTTTTCGGAAGGAAAAAAAATCCATGTAATTAACTTGATCAGGAAACAATTTTTGAAATTCGTTTAGTGAGACCGGGATGGTGTTGAATTATGTTAAATCCTCAAATTCTTAGTAATTTAAAAAAAAAAAAATCAAGAATTACAATATTGACATGTTAAGTTACCTATAGTTGTCAAATATCTTTTAATTTCGAATCAAATAAACCAAGTCCTCGAAAAATGTTAAAAATGAAGAAATTGAGAATTAAAATTTGCTGCAAAAAGATCCAAAAACTTATATGAATAGAAAGAACACATATTGATCATGTTTTCCAAGCATTGTAAATATGCATTAATAATAAGCATATTAACAAAAAGAGTCTCTCTCATTTGTATTTTAACCATACAATTGAATACACATAACATTAAAATCTTTAAAATAGCATAAAATTGACAAAGGTACCTCATAAGAATCGAAATGATCTTGTTTGATCATGTTCCCTAGCATTGAAAATATAGAAAGAGCTATAGAAACAACAATAACATTCCTTAGAACAAAAGTCGCTAAAAAAGAGTATTAGTTGAGTACCTTAGTTGATACGATATCTATAGAGGATGAATTTAAACTGTAACAATGGAAGCATGGAAGAAGTACAAGGCACAATCATCTTATATCAAGTTAAAATTTGTAGCAATAACAAATGAATGAATGAATGAAAAAGAAGTCTCATATCAAAATATGTTAAATACTTACCGTCGTTGCAAACCTTAAGAATATTAAAACACTTTATCATATGAATTACTAATTAGTAAGCATTATAATCACTTGAAGAAAGTATTCTGCCAATGAACTTCGAAAAAGAGTACCTCAATAAAATCAGCCTTTTAGTTTCTATCCTTAAAACAAATTTAAAAAAAATTCTCTTCAATAAAGCTTGTCCTTATGCTTCTATGACTTTTGATAATCTGTAGTTCCTGTGAAAGTTCATTATTCTTGTTACCCCAAATTTAAATTGGTTGCAGCTCATAGCATGGCATTTTGTAATTGATACTGGTTTCGATTACAAAACTTAATTTCTACAAACACATGAATACAAGAACATGACGGCATACAAATATAATAAAATCAAATGTACGAACAACGAAGTAGTCAAGACTGTGTAGACATGAAATGAACACCTCGTAGTATTCAAATTTTGCAGGTTTAAAAATCTAAATGACAGCTTCAACATGCCTACTATCCTTATTTTTTGTAAAATATCTGCTACCCATCTATCATTAACATAAAAAAAAGGCTAAACCAAGTGGTAAATGCTCTTTAATTGTGCACTTGATAAGGATTAGGTGACATGTATGAAATTTTATTGAAATTGCAATATATTGACATTCTAAAAACTTAGAGTTGAGAACATGCCTGTGCAAATTTCATAATACCTAAGGGAAAAAACCCTTAATTGGACTGTATTGATAGCCAATAAAGAGAAGCAGATTAAAAAGAAAAGAGATAATTGAAAAATTGAAATCCCTAGCTATAACTGTAAGTTGAGTTACACCTTAAAAAAATTGTGTGAAGTTTGAAATGACACGTGGAAGCTGCAGAGAGAAGAATTTCAACCAAATTTGAGAAGGCATGAGAATGCAATATATACTGGTCTTTAATAATAATAGTATAGATAGGGGTAATTTGGAGGTTGTCAAAAACCGTAACTTTTCATGATAACTCTGAAAAATATAAAGAACGGAACAATAATTTACAGCATTACACTTTAACTTGTGATATATGTAACTGAAAGTTTGTTAGAAAACCGCTAGAATTATAGCACATTTTTTTCAAAGATGAGGTAGTGTTAAACTTCATCTGCGTTATTCTAGAATCATGCACTCTCTTTAAAACTAAACATTCTGAAATTTCACCTCCAAGAGTTTAGACTACTCAAAGTTTCTCCACAGATGAATTTATACTTTGCATAACTAGCACACCAATATGATCAATTAAATACATTCAATTATTTAATACAATTTTCTCTATTCTAGTTACGGGAAAAATAATTATGTAATTTTATGACAAAATGAAATCATGAAAATGACAATGCACATCCGTCTTTTGATTTATCCAAAAGGTACATATTAGTTCTTTCCCACCAATTTTATGCACACTGTCAATTTTCGGTGAAAATAATGAAACGCAAAACACAAAAATTTGCTTATAAATTATGAGAAATGTGCATGCATGCATCAGGTTAAATCAAAAGTATTGTAGCATAACAATGCTTCAAACTCTACATTTCTCACTTTACAACCCTGCAATCCAACTATGTGTTTGTTCTTTGAACCATCAGTGAATCATCGTTGTTTACAATTTCCTGATGTAATCTGTAATTATTGTAATGCATGTGATTACTAACTTCAATTACCGTAAAACTACATTCCCATTACAATTCAAACCAAAAGCGAGAAGTTAGTAGTAGAAAAGTAAAATGGCCCGTACAGTTAATATAGCATACATAAGTATGTTTTTCATGAACAGATTATTACTGATAATAAAAAATTTGCTAGGATTTTAAAGATATATAGAAGAAAATATTAAAAGATTTTATACACAAAAACTACTAAGTGAAATTTGAAATGAAATAAGTTTAGGCTGTTTAGCAGAGAAAGCCATCCCTAAGTCATTTCGGATCTTTTACGAATATGCATAATGAATTCTATCCTATACACGGCTTTGTAGATGCATGTTTAGTTTTTTGTACATAAAACTGTTCAGGACTTGCAAAATGAAAACTTTCTACCAACATCTAAGAACTGCTTTATAGATGTATATTTTGCATTGTTAGAAAAGCAAACAATGTAGAGCTTTCTAGAAGCTTGTTCATGATTGTGGTCCTAGCTTTCCCACAAACAAGTCATCGTACTTCTTTCATTGATACGTTTATTAACATATATATTAATTCAAGAAATCCTTTTATCTAAGAAAATAGAATTTGTACAAAAAGTTGCAAAATGTCTAAAGGAATTTTTTTATTTTCATTGTATATATTTGCATGAAGAACAGTTGTTTCTCGAAATGAAAATAACCTTTTGATAAACAACCAAGAACTTGAGTATTTTACATAAAATAAATAATTTTTATAAGTATTTGATATAATCATAAAGTTTTATATTTTATGTAAATATTTAACTCGAGAAAAAAAAAATCATAAACAACCAATGACTTATCCAAGGTTTTAAGAAACTAAAATGAATTTCTCAATATTTCGAGCTATATTCCTAGTCGATGAAGATGGATCAAAACAAAATAATAAAACATGTATAGGATAGAATACTCACAAATTTTTGACCATCAAAAGTTAGTTAAACTGAACAGAAGAGTATTGCAGTCAAAATTTAAATGTTTAGAAAGCAAATTTCGTCATGGAAAATAACCAAATATAGAAAATGGAACTATCTACCCATTAAACTAGAGCGGTTGCTAAGGGCACCGTCTTAAGGGCTGCTTAAAGCCAAAAAGAAAATAAACATAATATAACTTGTATGCTTCCTAGTACCAAACATTTTTACTAACCAGCGTATCAAACATTTTTACACGGTCGTCAACCGTTGTTCGAACAATTTTTGCACGACCAACAACCACAGATCTACCTTTTTTTACACCAACACATTTGCACAGTCATCAATCACCGTCCAAACCATTTTTTCATAGTTAAAAACCACCAGTGTATTATTTTTCACCAACCGTTGAATCAATACATTGTCAAATGGCTATAAATAGCCGAACCAACTCTTTGGTATCCCTTGGTAGCCCTTTAAAGGATATGGTATTAGGAAGATGAGAGGATAAAGTTGTATGGTATTTTATAGCAATGGTATTATGAAGCATTTTTGCGGTGCCCTTAGCATCCAATGTAGTCAAGGCGCAAAAGCGCAAGAAAATGCAAGGTGTCTTGCACTTTTCCGTGCGTCTTGATTGCGCTTTTTTCCTGCCGCTCTACGTCAAAACTGTAGCTAAAACTGCTATTAACATGCAATGTTGATAATAAAAATTGCATATACATGCAATTTTGAGAATCAGCTAAAACTAAATCATACAGGTTTCTTTTTAAATACAAATCAGTTTTTCCGTTTAAAATTTTTAGTCAGGTTTTTTTATAAAAAAAATAATTAAAAAAAAACTGATCTTAACGAAACATTTTTCTTTCATAAATGTTTTAAAAAAATCAAATGTTATGTAAAAATTGCACTTCTAAATGAAGTTTGAATCAAATCAGTTTCAAAATGAAATGTTTTATTTAAAATTTCTAATTTTAAGCAAATTTTAAACATTAACGTTACAAATCAGATCAGTTTTATTTATTATTTAAACTTAAAACAACTTTTAATTTTTTAACTTTGAAGTTTTAATCAAATCAGTTTTTAAATTTCAAACAAATTTTATGCAAGTCAATTTTTATATTGAATATAATATATTATAACTACAGTTTATTATTGTGTTATGTTATCTGTTATATAAAAGTCAGTTTATATTATGTTAAATAGGAATCAGTTTCAATACATTAAACTTAAATAAATTAAAATTAAAGATTAAAAATAAAAATAGAAACACATACCACCGACTCAGCTAGAGGAGCTCGAGAAGGTGGTGCAGAGAAGCTCGAGATCGGCTGGCGGCAGAAGGCCGAGAAGTCGAAGTGGCAGGCGAGATTGACGGCAGGTGCAAGGCGAGATGATAGATGCTTTAGGGTTTTCTTTGTCGATTTTGGGCTTGGACTAGGAAAGAATGAATTATAATTTTCGGCTACAAGACGGTAAACGCAAAACTATTCAAAAGCACTAAATCTAGTCGACGTAAGCAGTAAAAAGTTAATAAAAAATTCTTATATCGCTAAGCTACGAAATTAAGGGTTGTGTTCGATCTCCGAAATCAACGCTTGTTGACATTAATGAACCATGTTAAAAATAATCATGCATTTGTTGAAAATTCTTTTATTACATAATAAGTATTATCCGTTAACATGACGGTTTGATGAATTTTTTTTCCATAGCATGAACATCCAATAAATTGACGAGACCAGATGAATGGTGAAATAATAGAAAAAAATTATTTAGTAATAAAATTGTAATTATTATTGTGTTTGACTAAGAGCTTTTTTAATTTTAATTTATCTCATTAAAAGATTTTCTATCTACGATTATGGATGGTAGCAGAAGCTTAGTGTCAATAACATCATACGATTTCAACACAATTTCGATGCATATTCATGAACTGTGAGGGACTCACACAAGTGGGGTTATTATGATGCATAAAGCGTTCAAAATGTAATAATGCATTCGAATTTTTGCTTTTGTTTATTGTCCTCTTACATCAACAATTATAACATAGTATTAAAATATAGGGGAACATGCATTTTTTTCATTCTCAAATGGAAATAATTGTTTGTATAAATTTAAGTTTGTCTTACTCATGTGCATGTGGAGCTTGAGATTTAGTTTAAAATTATTGTCCAAAATAATTAAATGAATAATATAATATATAGAAAAATCAAAAATCATTTAAGGACTGAGGTAAATACTCTGTACTCATGCCATCCTTATTCATGCAAGTCAAGTACATAAAATATCCCACGGAGTAGTAGGCATATACCTAAATTAGACTTAGTAACGGTCCTTTGTACCTAAACATACCAATTTTTTTTTTATAGTAGTCTTAGGGTGTGTTTGATTTTGATTCAAGTATATTAGAAGATTTTTTTCCGATTTGGTCTCATTTTTAAACTTATCACGCAAATAGTCTCGTTTTAAAACTAATATCACTTATAGCCCTGCTTTGACTAGCTCAGCGTTGAGTTGCCCAAAACATACTGGCAACTTTTCAAAAACTGGAAAGTTGCCAGTTATATATATTTTTTTCAAAAATATACAGACGACTTTTGAGTCGCCAACATGTGACTTTTCAAAAGTCGCTTGTATGCTCGTAGTAAAAAATATAAACATATGTCGCCTATACGGGGTTTTGTAACAAAACAGAACCCCCATTCCTCTTTCTTTCACTTTTCTACTACACTCTTCATCTCTAAAAACATCAAACCCACCCAAATCGAAATTTTTTCCCCCAAGCTTAAAACTTTTAGCATTTTGTTCAACAAATTAGAAGATGGCAAACTCTTCAACGCGGGATCTCCTCTAGGTATAGATAAATCAAAATTATTTCAATTTAGGGTTTTGTAAAAAATTGCAAAATATTAGCTTTTAAGAGTTGTAAGTAGTCAATGATTGTAGAGATAACTACAATAGGTGAAATCATTGTTTCATAATCGAAAAACAATGCCTAAATTCATAGTTTTGAAGTTGGAAAATAATTTTGAATATATAATTCTTGTACATGTGTAGATTTCTCGGAGATGTTACCAGAACCTATTGACGGTTCAATCCTATATTTGCAATAACGACATCAAATAAATAATGCTGAATTCATCGTGGTAAAATTATTAGTTTTGAAATGTAAATGTTGATTAATATTGTCTGTTAGATGTTGATATCATTTTTGTGATAATTTGTCAGGGCAATATTGCAGACGGGACCATAGACCATTCGTCCAAAATGAAGAGAGTAACATTTTTTCATTCAGGCGTTCTATAGTTGGACTAGTATTTCGGTTAGGACACATCCAATTGGATCATCATCTTCTCAGCACTTTGGTGGATAGATGGGGACCAGAGACATCTACATTTCACCTACATGGTGGGAGATGACTATCACGTTGGATGATGTTGCGTGCTTACTTGGCATACCCATAGACGGTGCTCCGTTGACCAACCCCTAGCCAGTTGATTTCCTTAGTTTATGCTAGGAGCTTCTAGGTTTAACTCCTTCAGCGGAGGAGTGGTGGGGTAACGAGATGATACGAACAAGATGGTTTAGGCAACAGCTTGCGGATGACATACTAGCAGATGTCACAGAGATTCAGATTCAACAACGAGTCAGAGCATATTGCATAATATTTGCTCGATTTTGATATGCGATCATTCGAAGACACGGATATGGCTTAGATGGCTTCCATTTTTAGAAGACTTTGCTGTTCGTCACCAGTATTCTTGAGGCAGTGCAGTTCTTGTGTATACATACTGCGAGTTAACGGCTTGCTTTGAGCGCAAGCATTGGTGGTTGTGTGAGTCTAGTACATGTATTTGCATTATTTACTTTTGCCGACAATTATTTCATATGCTTTTATCCAATTGAAAACATGTGTCTAATATTATTTGCAGCTTTGGTGTTGGACTTATCTACCTGTAAGTAGAATATCCATGAACAAGACATCGATGGATTTATCATTGTCATACGGTGTCAGGTATAATTAGTGCTGAAGTATAGTACGTATAGTTGTTCAGATTTGATTAGTTACAATTTTATATTGCTGTTGGTGGGTAGGACCTAAAAGCACCATTTCATCGCCGAGGAATAATGTTGCCTTCTACCTTAATGAGTTCGATGTGCCAAACTATCACTCTGTGACTTGGACCCTATACGCAGATGTGCTTGGAGATCTGCCAAACTTATGTAACACTTCGATTCAGCTATGGACTGCTTGTGTTCCTCTCATTTGCTTGAATGATGTCGTGTACCATCTTCCTGACCAAATGATGAGGCAGATTGGTATGGCCCAACATTTGTTGGAACAACCACCACATTACAGGATAGATATTGCAGTTAGGGAGTACGTTATGGCGATTGAGACATGGAATGATCGCTATATGCATACACAATAGGAACGCGAGTCCACATTGTTCGAAGAAGAATATCTTTCTTGGTATTGGAACATCACGCAGCGATATGTTTTTCATGTCATGGAACCACGCACAGCTCCTCCCGCTGTTGCAGACCCTTACACTCCAGAGCTCCCCTTAAAAGGTATGTCGTACATCGTACGTCCCACCTTTATTCAAATATTTGAAATAAATACTTTTCCTTGTACTTTATGTTATTATGGCAGGCGGACGACATTTACCGTGCGATCGAGATTGTAGACGAGCATGCACAAGAGGTTCCTAAAAGGTCGCAAGAAAAATGCTTCAGTGTTAAACGCATCTTAGAATCTATTTTGGGGAGGAACAAGTTAACAAGACCAAAATCGCCTCCTCCACCTCCACCTTAGGTGCTCATCGAACATGCCATAGAAGCCATTGATGTTCCTCCTACTACTCATACATATCAATGACGGAAACATCGAAAAAATGCTTCTTCATCTCAATAAACACAAGTTGAAGTTGCTCTCGGCCTTTCACAACCTACAGATCCTATGCAAGCAAGCGAAGAGGAGGAATCGCCAGACGAAATTCCATTGTTTAGGAGGAAAGCAAGACACACTCCACTCGAATTTCGTAGGCTGAAATGAAGGATGGTGTAAGTTGTTGAATTGCTTTGTCCGGTTTTGTTATGTTTAATGAATTGTTGAAATTATGGGATTAATTGTTTTGTTGAATTGTTAGATGTTGGAATTTGAATTCAATTGTTGAATTGATGGATGTTGGAATTTGAATTCAATTTTTGAGTTGGTGGATACTGTAATTTGAATTTGAACAAATTGTTGGAAGTTGGATTGTAGTGAATTTGAATGAATTATTGAAATTTGAATGAATTTTTGAAATTGATTAAATTGGAGTGATGTTGGGTTTATGTTTTGAAACCCTGCACACACTTCTGGGGCGACTTGAAAAGTCCTCTTTCGACGTGTAGGGTTTCAAAACAGAAACCCAGCATCACACCTGAGGCGACTTTCCAAAAGTCTCTAGTTGGCGACTTTTCAAAAGTTACCCACTTGCGACTTTTGAAAAGTGGCCCCAGGTGTGATGCAGGGTTTCAAAATGAAAACCCAGCACTTCACCCTTCCTCATTTCTCACTTACTAAAACCCAAAAATAGAAGCGAAAACCTAAGCAACATCTCTCTTCCACGATTTTAACATTTCCTGATGAAACTGAATATTTTTTATAGATTTGGAGACACAACAAGAATGTAAGTTCCATTAGCATTACTAATTTTGTATAATCTTTTGCAATTAAGGCTAATTCCAACATTGCTATTTTCAATAAATAGGTTGTTGAAAATGGACAGCTGGGAGATTGATGATGACACGATGATGAAAATGTATGATGAATTTGAACAACAACGAGGCTTTGCACCGATTAATGAAGAAACTATTGAGGTTGATTTTGTCCCTAAGATGCAGATTGAAAATTTCCCCCTCTAGAGGTGGCGGTAAATTAACAATAGCCGTGGCTAGCGATGAACCAATAAAACAATCACTTCATTCAAAATTAATGGATGTACTAGCTCGTCGTAAGCCTACCGGTGCTAGTTCCAACCGACATCACCTCGGGTACCTGTTATTGTGGAGATGAATGTGAAGTGGTTGTGTGTAGGAATGAACGGAATGCAAGTTGTCGCTTTTACCGTTTTGAATCGTACAACGATAATAAGTTACGACCTAACGATGTTGAATGCTTAACTTTTTTAAGTGGAAAGATCCTGAAATGTGTCAGAAGGGAGTTGAATATGCCCTTGAGATGCAAGCAGAAAATGCTTGTTTGGAGAAGTTGAACCTACAGTATCGCAACGCGCTGTTGAATAAGTGTGTAGCGTTTGATAAGTTGAGTCCTCGTAAATTGCGGGAGGAGAAGTAAATACGAATTTGGATGTTCATGTATAATATTATCGGTTTATGTATCGCTGACCATGTATTATGTAATTGATTTATGTATTATTAGCGTGTATCTTTGCTCCGTTTACGTATCACTTATCATTTATCATTTCTCAACTTACTTTCAGTGAAGTAATCCAATACCAACACATAACATTCATCGTCTCAAACAAACGCAGCACATGGAATAAAAACGCAAACTGTTCTTACATAAACAACATATGGTTTACAAACATATTACGAACAATAACATGCATATGAAAACTAGGAACTAAATTATAACGACTCCTTTTATGGCCGTGCAGACCACATTTACTGCATCTATTAGGCCTTGGAGGCTGCATCTTGTCCATACAGCATTTAATTCTAGTAGACCTAGGCCTTCCTGAAGCTCGCCGAGCTGGGGGAGGAAGAACCATTTGTCTTTTGTGTGGAGCCTAATACCTTTTATCGCGTACGAGATGAAATTCTACTGAGTAAGCCGCTAGGTAGTTCTATACAGAGTACCAATGTGATGCAAAATCATGATGATCTCTGTTTGCACCATTCGTCACTAACGAACAAGCAGCCATCACAGGGGCGCAGGGGAGATGCTGTAGAAATGGGATGTTGCATGTACATGAATATGTGTTACTATCTATTATAACTTTGAATTCATCTCCAAAGTAATGGATTACTTTCCATTGAATTTGATTGAAACAGACAATCCGACAACGTCTTGCTTCGCTTGCTATCCTTCTATTTTTGCTTTCCATTTTGGAGTAACACGAAGTGTGGAATTCTTAGCTAACTCTCTTCTTTGAAAAAAGTAATTAACGGATCGATAGAATGTATGTGAAACAAGTGTTCTAATAGGCAAAGATCTTGCACCCCTAAGTATTCCATTAAAACTTTCTGACGCATTAGTTGCCATAACATGAAAACGACCATCATCATCTTTACATAATGCCTAATTTTCCTCCTTTCCAGCCAAACTTCTTTCTATCCAGTTGTGTGCTCTAATACTAGTGGTTTTAATTTCTTCACGAATCTTTAAATACTATCACCTCAGAGGCACAAGCGGCAACGTAGAATAAACCGGTCAATTGTTTGTCTCTGAAACCCGCTGCTTGAAAATTTGCTTTTAAATGTTTAGCATAATATCTGTGTTTATGTGGAGCTCACAATTTTCTCTCCAACGTTGTAGGTATTCCTTACATTCTATCAGAAATGAAAGTAATATAGTGATTGTTCACGCTGTGAATGAACCTTTGCATGCACGCAAAAAACCAACCCCAACTATCAGTTGATCCGGACTCAACAATTGCAAATGCCAAAGGATATAGCCGATCATTTGCATCAACTACGGTTGCAACAAGTAAGGTACCTTTGTATTTACCATATAGATGTGTACCACTATACAAAGCAAAAGTCGACAATGGACAAATCCTTCAATACATGACCAAAATGCCCAAAATGCATGATCAAACACTACGTACTCATCAGTAGTCACATGTCCTACGCTTCCTAGATTTGTTTTGCATATTTCACTAAAGTATAATCGTAGGTTGGAATATGACTTTGCCCAATCACCATATATGCGTTCAATTGCCTTGCTCAATGCTCTCCATCCTTTCAGATAACTAAATTTAATAAACAATTGTTCCTCCATTAACATGCACTGTTCTAGTCATAATGTTCAAATCAGATTTCACGAGAGGCATGATTTTCGATACCATAAAATATGAAGTAGCTTGCCTATGATTTGAGTTTGTTGTTGGGTTAACGCATATATGATCACTTGGATATTTTTTAATAGCCCACCATCCGGCTTGTATCGTTTTTGAGTCAATAGCATGTATTCTCCAAGGACAACTAGCATCGACGTTGCAAATGGCGGTGTATTTTAATTGGTTCGACCTGATTGGCTTAAAGGACACTGCACGTAAGATTGACTGTTTTGATAGTTGTTGCTGAAATTTAGCTTTTTCTCAAAAACCATGCCAACTTTGATACCAGTTTGCACGCTAGAAGATGAAAATAATTTGTTGTGAAGTTTACATTTGCTACTATCGACCTAGCCATAATTTGTGCATTGCACAAATCATCGTCAATCGGTATCTCCATTTCTGGTTGATCGTTGTTCGCACAATATGGTTCTACACCTCCAGAATCATAGTTCAATGGATCATTGTTTACTTGCATATTTTTACCCAAGTTGTATCAACCTCTGGTATTGACACAACAGCCATACTATCAGGTGTAGGAACATCTTCATCTTGTACATCTTCTTCATCATCTACATCCATATCACGTTGCAGATACTTTAATCTGCTGGTTCATTCGGTGGTTGGACGTATGACTGTGTAACAGTACTGTTTGCATCGAAGCTGCAATAAATAAATACATCAATTTACATACCAACGATTTTGAAACATATTGCAATATTTAACTTGCTTCTGACTTAATTGGTAAATTTCAGACGGAATCGGCTACATTGTTCAGATGTATGGGTACTCGATGGTCTAGCACTTCTTTGAGTGGAATTCTGAAGTGGGATAAAACTGCATAGGAATACAATTTTTGTAAAATAATTAAATCAATTCAATATACCAGATCTGTATGTAATCACAGCTTAATGTTTCCTCTGACTCATTCATGCAACACTGTCCTACATCAAATGGGGATAGGTAAATTGTGCATTTGGCTGCAAATACATGAATGGATGATAACCGCAAAACATTTGTTGTTGCCCATATTGCGATACGTGCTGAGTTGGATTACTAAAGATGGAATTCCTTGCCCAGAACTCACTATTCTAGAATATTCTTCAATGCCAAAATTTTTTATAGGTGTTGTCGTTGGTTGCTTTGCAACCGATCTTCTATTTTTCCCACAAACAGCTCAATAGATTTAATCGTAGTAGCAAACATTAATTCAGCATCGTTGTCGTTGATAATTTTTATTACTTTCGATCTAGGATCTGCTGGCCAATTGCAAAATATATTTATATCATACTCTTCCGGTTTTACCTTTATTGCTTTGTAAACCGACTATTTCAACTGTTCAAAAATAGAACCTCTTCGAACTTTAGCCAGTTTGAAAGATCGACCAAAATATTTCACCGTCATAATAACATATGGTTGGAATATAAGTAGGAGCCATTCTACATAAACCATGCAAAAACCACAAAATCAAATTAATTTACTAACAAATCTGAAAACTTAGAGTTTCTTCTACACACCTTTATTGGATTCGAGCTAATGACAGTATGCTATTCTTGAAGTAGATCTTCGAAATCTGATGCTTTTGTTGTGATTAAATGGAAGTTAAGTAGGTTTTAAACAAAATGGAGGCAGAGGGTTTTGGGGTTTTTGGAGAAGAAGAGTAAAATAGAAAAGTGAAGGAGGGAGGGAGAGGGGGTTCTGTTTTGTTGCAGAACCCCGTATGAGCAACTTTTGAGAAGTTGCCAACTGGCGACTTTTTAAAAGTCGTCCATATGTTAATTTTTTTACTACGAACATGCAGGCGACTTTTGAAAAGTCTCCAGTTGGCGACTTTTCAAAAGTCGCCTATATGTTTTTCCAAAAAAAAGAACTAGCGACTTTTGAAAAGTCGCCAGTATGTTTTGGCCAGCTCAACGCTGAGTTGGTCAATACATGGCTATAATTGATATTAGTTTTGAAATATGGCTATTTGCGATAATAAGTTTGAAAATGAGGCCAAATCGGAAAAAAAATCTCTATTAGATGGTAATGCAAGTGTTGTGCCTATGATGTGATGCCAGTGATGGGATATTTTTTTTAGATGCGCCTAAATGAAATAGATTAGTTTATATTCCCTTTGTTTCATGATAAACAAATATGGCTTTCTTCTTGCAAATTTCCTTTTCTTGTTGATTTTATTCTCTTTCTTCTTCTTACTATTTTTTTCTAATGTTAAACATCTCAAATCCTCGTGATAATAATCAAAATTTCAATAAATACACATGTTTTTACGGAGAGAAAAATTATGCCATCTAAGATGTAATCGTTTTAACTTTGTTTCAAATCTCAAATATTTGAAATTTAGTAATAAAACTGAACGAGCTAACCATTGGACACATATCAAGGAAGAATATAATACATTTACTTATATAAAAAAATCATGTCTATATACTTAAATTATTTTTGAGCATTTTATACAGATAATTGTAGTTTACCCACTTTGTTCTACAATACCTACACACATGTATCATTTAAATATTCATTAAAATTATAGATTTTAGACTTGCTACAGTTCCTTTCGTAAGACCCAATCAGAAAAATCGTTGGCAATAAAGAAAAAGTATGGGATAGAAAAACATAAAATTAGCATTATAAGGAAGAATTAATCTTCTACTAGCAATCTCTATTGCTGATAAATAAGTAATGATATGATCTAAACAAAATACACAAATAGCGGTATCCATCTTAGTCTAACATTAGATTTACACATAAGAATGAAACGAAGAAATCTAATCTGAATATATTAAAAAATAAATAAAGATGAAGAGAACCAATTATCTACATTAAAAAATAATGGGAGAAAAAAGAGAGGAAAAAAATAGGCGATGATTATGTTTTTTCATCATTGTGGAAAATTAAAATAACGGACTTTGAAATCAAATGGGGTTCGAATAATATTGTGGTGGGGAAGAAGTTTACAGTAAAATTAATGGTTATGAGAAATAGTAGTTAGGGTTTTAACTTGGAAGAAATATTTTTTAAGTATGCTTGTCATGGGAAATGTGTTTTCGATATTGGACGAGATAGAGATTATGTGATGGTTCGAGATGTGATTTGATTCATATGGTGAGTTTTATAGACCCATCCAATGGTTTTGAGATGTTACTATTGACTACAAATTTAGCCAACCTTGAATTTTAATTATAAGTTGATAATAACTAAGGTTAATTACTAATACCATAGTTAATGAATTGAAAATAAGGAAAAGAAAGCAAGGTAATAGATGCTAAAATGAGTATATAAAAAAGACAGATTTAGAGTGGTTCAATTAAGAATGATCTACATCTTCTGTGATAGCAACTTATATTACTTTAATTTTTAGTTACAACAGATTTCTTACAAGAGATAATAATGAGAAAAATAAATAAGAATTTGATCCTTATATAAGTGCATTCAATGATGTATTTATGGTAATTAAAATCGCGTTTACATGCCTCGGAGTAATGCGTTAATCCATAAGCTTCTTCTCAGCCATTGACGGTATTGAATGTTTAAATACGGCATTGAAAAACATTTCAAGTTCTTCGAGTTTTCTTGCGAGATCTTCATTAATTCTTCTAACTTTCTTCTAATTTAATCAGAAAGTGTTTTCTCTCTCCTTTCTAACATTGATTTTAGATATCGATTTTGTGGATGATTTTTGAATGTTGTTCCTTGACAAAATTTGCTTTTGTTCTCTTATCCCGCACTGCCTTGCATTTGCTTTGTGAGTTGTCATAGTTGAGAGGTTCCCTTTAGAACGACATCAATCAGTCGAGGTTGATCGATTGACACTAAGAACTCCCCCTAATCATCTGAAACATTTAGATAATTGTAAAAATTGCTAAACTTACCCTCCATCTTTGGTATGGAAGAAGAGGTTATTTGAATTTTGTCATGGGCTTTGACCCATAAATTGTTCTGGGTTGAAAATATAGTTGGCATAGGCCAAACGACCTACTTAGGATAGCGATGAGTTTTAGATAAGGAGCGGGGCACTAGTCGACCTTGTGTTTACGAGGTGCCTACGTAGGGTGCTCTGAATTCTGGGTCGACTGTGATTCGTACTAAAAGGAAACTTGTCCCCGAGTCCAGTTCCTTTCCCGCCTTCACCAAGGTAGTTTAGTAACTAGGTTTATGAATTATTTACAGGCGCTAGCTAAGATAGATATCTATTCTCGGTGCACTTATTCTCTATTTAGAATCTCTTCCCGACCTGTCCAGGCCGAATCGGGCCGAGGATTTATTATCTAAGCTCGCTAAACGCAAAGAAAGAGTCCTTTATTAAAGAGATCGGTCACTCTCGCTTGAACCGAATGCTTTCCCTGAACTCCTTTTTGGGCTAATTCTTGTGAAAGCAGCAAATCCTTCTCGAAGTTACTGTGAATGATATATAAGTCTTATCTCGAACCACGAAGACCCCGGTCGTGCTTCTGCTTTCCATTCCCATCATCATATTGAAGTCGTCCAGTCTGCATCCACTAGTAGGTGGAGATTTGTAGTTGGCCTGTCAAAAGTTAGGTAGGACAAAGATGATCTAGTCGACCTTCAAGCATAACACAGAGCACCAGGGATTTCGCCCATGTATCTGTTGGTTGCGGACAAGCCCAACATCCCTCTTATTACTTGGTCGCTTCCCTATATATGGAGCGGGGTGACACTTCCTCTTCATCCTTACTTCGTCCAAATTTTGAATGACCACCATATGGCCCCGACAGAACTTTTTCCAAATAGGTACATCCTCTTGGCGGGGCTTTACATCATCTGCTATGACATGAGGATCTTTAAGCCTGGCACTCTCTTTATCAAGCACATGTTCAAATTTTTTAGGCAGACCCATCTATTATCAATTATAGGCCCACGACTTCCCAACTCTCTCATATGGCCTTCCGAGCAAGTTTTTTGGGTATTAGGGTCGTATTTCTTTCTGCTTGTAATAATCAACCCAACACTCTAAGTGCAGGTGTTCAGGTTTCCAAGTATTATACATATTCCTCCCTTAACTTAATTTTCACCTTTTTATGGTTTCTAACTAGATCATTTTGATGTAGTTTCTCCAGCTAAAATAGGGGAGAGTAAGGTGAACTTTATAGCTACCACGAGTAGATAACTAGGGCAAGCAGATGATTCAAGGAACTTGGCCCCCCATGCTCACCAATGAGAACCTATGACGAGTCGATTTGTTAGGTCCTAATCAATTGATGAGGATGAGGTAGGGTTCCCTTGCTATTTAGGGAGTAGGTTGACAGCACCATTTGTGGTGGTAGTAAGGGAAATTCCTCAAGTAGTCATGGTGGACCTCAAGGAGGATGAGGAGACCATAAAGGCTGATTTGGAGCAGGGGTACATGGATGAAATGTCATAGGGATATGGGTGAGTGTAAGATGTATGATCCTCATCTTTACAAGTACTCGGTGCAAGAGATGTGAGGGACCACTATCGACCAAGCAGGCTTATGGTCGGGGGCCATGGCTACCGAATGCAATGCTTATTAATCTTCTAACTACTCAAGTACCCTTAAGATAACTAAGGCGGAGTAGAGGGCGCGTGTCCAAAATATGTTAGAGAGCACGGGCTCCATGGATAAATTTCCTCCTCCTCTTGTGTCCTCAACCTAATGACACATTTGTTGGAACTGGGCCAGCCCGCAATGAAAGTTATGGGTGAATCTCAATTTTTTTACCTAATTGGATCTTTATTTAGCTTATGAAGTCTAGTTTATTTAGAAAATTTCTAGATTTTATTTAAATAAAATATTTAAATTTATTTAAATTTATAAATTGGTATAGTTTTATTTAATTTATATTATGAAGTATATATATATATATATATATATACATGTATCATATACACATATATGAGTATGTGCATGTGTAACATATTAACCCGTGCAAGGTATAACATGCCCGTGTATAATGTTGGGATTCACATCAAAATAGACATGTTAGTTTATCCAATATGCAAATATATTGTCTCAGCGCATGTATATATATAATTTTGTTTACATGTATAAAATATTTTAGATATATATATATATATATATATATATATATATATATATATATATAAACATTAATTATTATTTTTAAATATAAATGTCTATATATATATACTTAAAAAAACTATGAAATATTAACATATGAATACACACACACATATACAATTACTTGAATATGTTTAAATCAATTATAAATACAATAATTCAAATAAATGATAAAAATACCTTTTTAATAAAATCGAGAACAATACATACATACGTAAGTAAAATAAATTTCTTTTTAAATGTGTATATATATTATATTGATTACTTATTTATAAATATATATTAAGAACATAGATTACTATTTATAAATACATTACATAAAAATTAATTTTTTTTAAACAAATATTTACTCGGACCTGTGCATGAATTGAAAATAATTTTTAAAAATTCAAATATTATTTTAATTAATTTTATAAAGTTTAATTTAAAATATTAGTATAAAATAATTTGAATTATAATTTTGAAATTTAAACTTTTGGTAAAATTCTAATTGATATTTTGTACTTAGAGAAAATTATTTCTCTATTTTTTCGCCAAGCATGTATATTGTGATAATAATTTCATAAGATGAGAAATTTATTTTATGTATAATGTAACAACCTTAATTTTAATTAACATTATTTATAATATTTAATGGGATAAATTAAATAATATAATGTAAAAGGTTAAGCAGATTGAGATTTGATAATTAGTATAGGTCGAGCCTTAATTAATAAACTAATGTAATTAATTAAAACATTAATAAAAAGGAGGGATTCATAAGAATGATAAAATAGTAAAAAGGTCACATTCCTAGTACAAACTCCCACCTCATTTATCATTCATTTTACACTTATACAAATGAGATAAAGCTTAATTCGGCCATTGCTAGAGGATTCAAGAGGAAGAAAAGAAAGATCACAGCTTAGGGGAATCAAATCAAAATACAAATCTCAACCTTCTTAAAGCATTCAAGACGAATAGTAGTTGTGCGTCTCACATGTTAATTGTTATTTTTGGTTTTAAGTATAACTTTATTCTTTTGCTTATATTATGTCATGCTATGATAGTTCGAATGATTTTGTGCTTATTGGTGAATTTATGGAATTTATTTATGAAATTAAGTGATGTTTTTGAGCTAGAAAACCTAACATATGACACCCAAATGACTTGATATTTTGATATGATGTTAGAAACATTATTTTAAAAGTGGGTTTTTAATTTCATAATTTTCTGATTTAATGATTATATTTAATGAATTTTCTAAAGTTGGAAAATGAGATATTTCGAGTTTTAATTATTTAAAATAATTAAATTATATTTTTGGTCCTAAAATTTTATATGTTAAAGGATATAACAAATTAGATGTATTATGATTTTCGTGGATTTTTCCTAAGTGTTTATGATTAAATATGAGTTAATTGAGCTAGAGAAGCTTAATTATTATATTGAAATATTAATATAAATGCATGGTTTGCAAAATATTTTGAAAATTAAAATCTACTCTATAGCAGTTTTTTGATGAAGAAGTTTTTTATCTAATAGTATTTTACAAATACAAGGAGTTAGTGAAAAGAAATTACTTTGAATAGTAAAATTATAGTTTTTAGGTTATTTACGACATTGCCACTTCGAAGTCGTGGTCCCCGAAGTCCATGATGCCACTGTTATACTTTACCGTCCTTAATGAATACATAGGATGTCATTTTAGATGATATGAAATGAATTCAGGAAGGTTGGAGTCGACGTCGGCAAAGATACCATCGACATCATGAGCTTCGAAGAGAATGACGTCGCTTGATTCCCTCAAACACTTTAACCATGCTGCTTTTATTCTTATCAACATTAATGAAAGCAATGCCGCTTATTTTTATTAATGATACCGACTCCATTGGTTTCGAAGTGACTTATAGCGACAATAATGATGCTACATGTTTTATACAAATTGACTTCGATAATTTAGGCAACTATATCACTTTTATTTATATCGACGTCGATGATAATAATATCGCCTTTATTCAATGTCCTATGTTTTCGAAGATGGATATAGTGTCGCTTATATTGACTTTGGCCCTAATGATCCTGCTTATTTCCTTAAGGGAGTTACGTTGAGTTTTAGCCATATCGGCCCTAATCTTTTAAGACTTATTAATATGCAAACCAAGTTTTATAGCTGAAGGCATAGACATCCTACGAGATGCGAAGTCCACGTTTAGGTCCTATGGCCTTATGTTTTGTAAATATAAGATTTTAACATATTTAGAGGGGCGAAAGGCCCTTATCAGCTGTACCTTGTCGCGTTTTCAATATAAAGGTTTTATATTGTTTTGGCTCTATGGCCTATGTTTCGAAGTGAAATAACTTTTAAGAGATTTTGAGATTCATCTATATTACTTTATAATAACATATATCATGACATAATTATTTTGGATAAAGTAAAGGGATATATTTTCCTTGCTTTGGAAGTATGATTTCAAGGGTTAAATCATGTATTAAGAAAGTATTTCCAAGGAAATAGAAAAAGGTATTTAGTCAAGAATTTTACTAATGAATTATTACTCTTATCACTTTTGGATAGATTGTGATGGGATAAATTGGCCTAGAGATTAGAAAATCAGATGGGACTGGTGTAGGGTAGCGCATATACTTCAACTGTTAGCCCCTACTGATATAAATCCAAAATTCTAATGCGTGGGGATTTATCAAGGATAGGACTAAAAGTAGGTGTATGCATAGAAAGGAATATATAAAGATAAGATAGGTTATACGTTGGCTTGCAAAACCTTTAGATTCATAGTAAGCCCAGGAAAACCGTGAGATTAACAGATAGTCAGGTAAACACTAGGATAAGTATATTTGGACAGATCGTCCAATTTTCTTCTAACAGTCAGTTAGAAAATTTGGCATATTTGGTAGACCCAAGTCAGCCATGTAGGTTGGTAGTTACTCTGTGAAAAACTAAACACTAGGATGAATAGTCTACTGATTTGACGGATAGTCATGATTACCCATGTAGCATACATGCACATTATTGTTTATATTGTTTATTATACCAAGTTTGGTTATAGGGCTTTTCTGGTTAAGTAGGTTTTGGTGAATGAAGCTTCTGGAGATGTGCCGAAGGTAAGGTTGGTTATGCAGGAGTTTACCTATTGCTATTATCCGCTACGTTATGTCGGTTGTTGTATGATTGTATTGGCAATAGATGTATCTGTTTAGTTAGTAACTTTGATCAACCAAGGTGGCATCTTCATACGTCACTCTTGGAATATTTTGTAATAATTATATTTCATCCGAATCAGAGCAACATTGGGATTATGTACTAAATATGAAATATCATCTTGAAATGAAATGTGGAAGTTTGCTTTGAAATTGTGTTTAAATTTATTTCTTATTCATATGCTTCTAATATTATGGATACCATTAAAATACCTACATTTTGTCACTGGAGATTAATCTACAAATGATTGCAGTATCTGTAGCGCTTAGTTTCGGATCTCAAATAAGGGATGTTACATAATATATATATATATATATATATATATATATATATATTAATATGTTTAATTTATGTAATTAAACGATTTAAATATTATTTAAATAATATATAATATATATATTACCGAATATAATATATGTACAATATACTATATATAAAATTTATATGACATTTATATATTAAGTATGATGAAGTAGTTAATTATACACTATATTTATATGCATATATTTTCAATATATATTAAAATAAACAAAAAAAATTATTTCTAATCCCTGCCATTATAGGTATGTACATAACAAAATAATTTTTTAATAAGTATATGCATATGTACAACTAAAACAATTATGAAATATGATTTGCATATCAGAATCGTCACCTATATATATATATATATATATATAACAAAACATTGTATCCAAGCATGGATAATAATAGTTTGGTCAAATATGCCTTACTTCCAAAGCCTTGAAATGATGAAGTATGCTCCTTGAAACAATTTCTGATCCAAAACATTGCTAGTCGTTGAACCATTGACCACCAGCTATTGAATAGCGATTGAATTGATTTGATTCCAAATTTAGAAATGGGGAGATGATACGGAGAATCCGACCGACAATGTGCAAGGATGGAGGCTCTAAAAGATCCATAGCAAATAAGGGTAGAGATAATTAAATAGAGGAAAGGAACGATAGAATTTAGGATATTATCTTTTACTCAATCTCCTTCAATCTGAACTATGCAAAATCAAGCCATTCTCCTCATAATTTAAGCCTCATCTAGCCCTATTTTGGCCACACAAACCAGCCCCTCTAATGGGCCATGAACTCATCTATGGTCTGAACAAATATTTTGTATTTTAAATCTAATTTAAAAAGCTTATCAATATCCTGTATCGACTAATATATATATATATATATATATATATAACTTTTATAAATACATTTAATATTTGTTTATCAAATCAAAATCAAATTTACAAATAGTATTTATAAGTATTAATTAATTTAAATAATTTATAACAACTACAAATTAATTAAATCATCTGGCTAAAGTAGAGTTTATTATTTCAGTTGTATGACTTGTCAGATATAAAGTAAATCAGTGATTAATATCGAGCTATTCGAATATCAATGTTCACACGTTACTTAGCAGGTTTTGTGATATTTTGGTCTAATTTATTGCTTACTTGATTTTGGTAAAAATCCAATTTTACTTTAGCATTACCCGGTTGTGACTTTTATTTACACTAATTGTCTTCGTCAAAACTATATCACATTAGACTTATGGAATTTTGTAATGGTAAAAATTCCAATATCGTCCATATTCAATTATATAATCCAAATACAAAATCCTTGGTTCAATAATAACAATTACTATTAAACGAATAACTCTAGCCAAAGCTTTTGATTTTGAGTTGACTCAAGTTAACCATGATACTAACCTCATGTAACCAAGAAGACGAAACATCTCTAGAATAATCACACTTATAACCACTCAACCCAACTATAAATACTCGATGAACATTGTTCCATGATTTGACTATAATCGAAGTGGAGCTTTCATATTGAAAATCGACAATATTCTCAAGTCGAGAAAACTGTATAGTGACATTGATATTTTATGTTTAACCTTAGTTATATTAACCAATAGAAAACTACCGAATGAGTCATTCCATAGTTACCCAATAACTATCAGTACGTAACCCCTAGGTGCCTCCAACAATCATGAGTAATATGCTACACAATATTTGGACAGTGCTAATGTAACGACCCTAAATTTAAACTAATCAAATAAATAAATTAAAAGGCTAAGGCATCATTAATAAGAGAAGTAAAGGAAAATGAATTAATAGAAAGGGGATATTAGGGTCTGAGCCCAAATTATTGTGCGACAATAAATATTACACTTTTCTATTCATTTATTTCATCCTATCTAAAATAAAATAAATAAAAGCTAAGGAAGAACTTTATTAGTGGTGTCTTAGAGAAGTGTAATAGGAAGAAGATAAAGAAAACACAGGCTAAAGAGGATTAAGAGGACTAAAGCTATACATCTTAAAGATCTATATGAGTAATACTTAACCTTTCTACACCGATCCCTAGTATATACTCTCGGTTTAGATTTGCATGATTTTAAGTATGGTGGGGTTCATATGGATTTCTCGAAATAAACATAAAAGTTTAATGAATGATTTAGGGAAGAATAGACAAACATGGGATGTATAGATGTGTTTCCCTTACTTTAATAATTTCGAAATATAGTGAAAATTTGATATGATGTTGTGATCATGATTTTAGGGATGGGTTTTTGGTTTGGGATTTTTCTCAAGCTTATATGATATGATTTATGGAAGGTTCACAACTAGAAAATATGTAAGAAAATTATCTTTAAAAATCCAAACAAAGACTAAGCATGTTAGAACAAGTGTTCGCAATTTTTTTTAGGAATTTATGAGGATTTTCTATATGAAATATAGACCAATAAATGTTGGGTATAGCGCTAGGGTAAATAGGGTACCGTGGGGACGCATCAAAATAAATTTGTATGGGAAAAATATAATAATAGTCGTTGTAAAAAAGAAACCAGATCCATATTATTTATTAAAAAGAAAAAAAAGACACTGTAAATAATAGAAAGTAAAATAGGGTTGAATAAGATAACGATACATGTAAAGATGTTGTTAGGGATGTCAAGGTTGCCTAAAACCACATTTGGACGGCGGCACTACATTATAAATAAGAACTGCGCATAATAAGAAAGGGTCATGCCGCGAAAAAAGTTGGGAAGGGTACACTTAATAATAAAAGAGGGAAGCACCCTACGTTGGCGCTGAGAGGTACCGTGCTAAGAAAGAAGTAAGCTAATCTAATAAAGGCTATGTAGTTGGGCCTCAAGGAGAGCCCAGGTTGATATTGGGAAGGGATCCTGCGCTAGAAATACGATTGGAAGGGCTATTGACACCGAGTGGGGATGTTCACTCGAATGCACATCCAGAAAAGGTAAGGAGAGGCATTTAACTTCCAGGGACTACGATGGGGTATACCAAGCAGTTCTAAATTAAACAAATGTTTGGGGGCTGCATGTGGGTTTCTGTATAGCCAACTGCGATGGGGTGATTTCATGTAGTTTAAAATAGTAAGTAAATAAATACAAAGGGACTGCAAGTTGTTGTTTCTTTGCAATCCGAGGAAAACTAACTAAACAGTTAAGTACTACGAGTGGCTAGGTCCACACAGATTGAACTAATGAATAAATCTAAAGAAGACCGTGGTGGGATGATTCCAAGCATGTATAAGAGATAAACCTTAATGGCATATTAAGATGGTACTGTGCACAGGGTGCAATATCAAATGGGAATAGTTTTGTAAAAAGATGAACTAAATGGGGAATTGAGTGGGGAATGTATTAGGAAGGGTGTAGTAGTAAATGGAACCGCCTAAGAATGTGCAAGGGTGTAGTAGTGCATAATACCTACCTGCATCAGAACTATTATTGTTTCACTTATGATGTTGGGTTAGAGAAGGGAAACCCATTCCATGCAGTTTAGATTGGACTCACTATGTGTTTGTTTTGGGGTAAGTATTATTCATACCAGACTTTATGTCTGAACCTTGTTTTTATTATTGCTTTCCCTATAAACCCACGGTTCCTCATTTGCTAAGCTGAGTTTATGGGATAGGTAGGTTAAAATAAGAGTGGTAGTATGCAAATCGAAGTCGGAGCAAAAGGCTTGGTAGATAATAAAGATTTTTATTTCCACTACAATAAGGTGTGCAGGCTGCGTCATCATATGTTGACCCGACTCTTTTACTATGTTATTTTCTATTAAATTAGATCCCTGCGTGGGCAGTCTTTGGGTTTAATTGGAATAGGAATTTAAGTAATGAATGCTAATGCAAATTCGAGGTGATGAAAAAAATGTTTACCTGCACTGTTTATTTTATTTGTGTTTAAATAATATACTAAACTCAGTTACGTCATTGGAAAATAATTCTGATGAAAACTGCAGCATCACTGGTGTTCATCTTTGAATCTCCAAGTGGGGAATCTTACAATTTGGTATCGGAGCATAGATTAGGGATACTTATGTAAAACAAAGCTACGAAAAGATAAGATCGGTACTTAGGATATATGGAACATTATATGGAGGGGATGCACAACTATATGTATAAACTATTTGTATGTTGCTATATATATATATATATATATATATAACGTTATATCTATCTTTCTGCTATTGTATCACTCCTTATCTTTTAGTTTCTAGTAAAGACTTTCTTAATAGAAGAACCAAGATGGTTCTAAGGGATGAGCAAATTATGATAGAAGGAGCAACTGCAAGAAGAGATGCTAAAAGTACACAGACTAAATAAGGGAATGAGGAGAGAATTCCACGGTCAGTAGGGGAGGAAGCAATACAGCTATAAAATGAGGAAATGTAGTTATAAACATCTTGTTAACGCAGTTTATGGCTCAGATGGTCAGCGAAGCTACATCGGAGGCAGTTCAACCATGACCTGCAATGAAGAGAGAGGACTTCCTAAAGATGAACAACGACTATAAGGGTTTGGTATGAAATATGTTTACAGGAAAGGAGTCTGCTAATGAACTGGCTAAGAGTATGTAAGCGCATATTTAGGGACCTAGAGTTGGACGATGCGTAAAAAAGAAGGCTGGCATCAAGGCTATGAAAAGAAGACGCACTAGATTGGTGGGAAGCAGTAATCATTGAGACCCCAGAAAGGGAGATCACTTGGTAGTAGTTTAAAGAGAGGTTTGAGGCGCAGTTTATATCAGAATCTCAATAAAGTGTGTTGTTGAGAAAGTTTATTGATCTAAAGCAGGGCGACCTTGCAATGAAGGGGTACATCTAGAAGTTCAACTTGTAGGCTAAGTATGGCAGGGAGATCATCAATACCCCAATGAAGAAGAATGAAAAGTTTATTAAGGGCTTGAAACAAGGACTTGATCATAAGGTGATGACTCATCTAACATCTCCTTTGGAGTTTGTTTTTAACCTGGCTAGAAGGTATAATGTGATGTACCAGGAGTAGAGAAGAGTGGATGTTGGACCTAAAATGGAGCAGAAGAAGAAGTTCGGACCATATATGAAAGGCAAGTGGGAGTGCCAAAGGGGAAGGGTGGCGAGGTTACCTTTGTAGAGGCAGACTAATACAACTACAGACAAAAAGGTATTATACTTCAAAATTCCCTATGCCTAAGGAAGTTGGGAGGATGAAGTGCTATAAGTGTGACAAGATGGGACATCTGAAGAAGGGCTGCCAAGAGCTTAAATCATGGGTTTACGTTATGGAGGGACCGGGGGAAGGACCATCTACCGAGAAGAAAGGCAAGGGAAAGTCTTGAATGGTATGGCTTTGATTTCTAGTATTTCAGTTAGAGCATTATTTGAGATTGGTGCTATACATTCATTTATAGTCAAAGTGTTGGTTGATAAACTTGGGTTAGGAGTTACCTATTTAGTTACTTCCATAGGTGTTGTAAATCCGATAGGAGTGTAAGCCCCTCTCGAATTAAGATGCGCTAACCTATGTATTGAGTTAGGTGGGTGTAAGTTTTTCTACAATCCCTACGTGTCTGACTGCATAGGCTTTGGAATTATTTTAGGGATGATTGGTTGGAGAAACATAGTGCAAGGGTGCACTAGGCATAGAGGATAATTAAGCTTAGTCATCCGAACTGTAGAGATAGAATGTACATGATCCTAGAGGAGTGTATGGCTAGGTGCAGAAACACTTTATTTGCTTTAGCTTCGGAAGAAGAAGATCTTGGAGTAGTATGCGTAGTAAAGGAGTTTTGAGATGTGTTTGGACCAATTTTGGGGTTACCATCCTCGAGAGCGGTGGAGTTTTGAATAGATTTACTACTGACATCTGAACTGTTTAGTCGACTTCCAAGTAGAATGCCTCCAAGGGAGATGGGGAGTTGAGGAAGCAATTGGTAGAGTTAGAAGGAAATAGCCTCATAAAGCCAAGCAGTTTGCCTAAGGGAGAATCAATAGTGTTTGTGAGGAAGTCTGATGGATCGTTGGGACTATATATGGACTATCAGAAGCTGAATGAAAGAAAGGTGAAGAATAGGTATCCTTTGCTGAGAATTGATGATATGCTTGATTAGCTAGGTGAAGCTAAGGTATTTCCACGGTGGGCTTCGCTACAGGATTCCATTGGTTTGAGAGTTGTAGAGGAAAGCATTCCTTTGACTTTGTTCGAAATGAGGTACGGTTCATATGAGTGGTTGGTTATGCTACTTGGGTTGAACAATGCATCTGCATTCTTTGTAGACTTGATAAACAAGATCTTCCAAGATAAACTGGAAGACTATCGGAAGCTGAGGAAGCTTCCAAGGGATCATTGAGTCTACTTGGACCATTTCATCGACTTTCGATAGTTCATACGAGTGGCCTTACTGACGGTGACCAAACTATATAGTCGAATCCCAAGTAGAATGCCTCCAAGGGAGATGGAGAGATGAGGAAGCAATTAGTAGAGTTAGAAGGAAAGAGCTTCATCAGGCCTAGCAGTTTGTCTTGGGGAGCATCATTAGTGTTTGTGAGGAAGTTTGATTGATCGTTGAGATTATATATAGACTATCAAAAGTAGAATGGAAGAACGGTGAAGAATAGGCATTCTTTGCTGAGGATTGATGATTTTTTTAATCAGCTAAATGGAGCTAAGGTGTTTTCACGGTGGACTTGGCTACAGGATTCCATCAGTTGAGAGTTGCAGAGGAATGCATTCCTTTGACTGTATTCAGATCGGGGTACGGTTCATAAGAGTGATAGGTTATGCCACTTGAGATGAATAATGCACTTGCATTCTTTATAGACTTGATAAACAAGATCTTCTAAGATAAGCTGGATAGATATGTGTTGGTGTTCATAGATGAAATTTTAGTGTACTCTAAGGATAAGAAGGAACACGTGGTTCACATAAAGCTTGTGCTGGAGACATTAAGACGGCATAAATTAAAGGCAAAATTTTCTAAGTATCATTTTTGGAGGAGGGAAGTGAAGTTCCTAGGTCATGTAATTTTGAAAGAAGGGATGGTGTAGATCCTTCGAAGGTAGAGGCAGTAAATGTAACAACCTCCATTTCAATCTCCATAAGTCGACATTAATACATCCGCAGTATTCACGTGCTGAGCACCCAAGTCCAGAAAGACGGATTGTTGGGGTGAAAGAAAGAAAAGGCAGAACAAAATCTTACAACGAGACGAGTAATATATAATATGCCAATATCTTTACAAAAGAAATTTTTTATACATACATAAATCAGAGTACTAACCTATCATTAGTCTAAACAGTTATAACAATATATCCTTATAAGTTCTGATAAATACAATAGGAACAAAATAGCAGAAGATGAAATATGTGAATACGTCTTGGAGGATCCAGCCCGTCTCCTGAAGCTCCAAAGTGTCCAGCTAAATAAGAAAAATATGCTCGAGCTCACCCGAGCATCATAAGAAAAATAACGTCCGGATCAGTTTGGTAAACCGGCATGAGAAACACGATCAAATGGATTTTTAATATTATAAAAACTTTCAAAATAAAGATATCTCATAAGACCACGCCGCGCATAAACACAAACTGATTTTTACCTTATGATAAACAAACCATTTTATTAAAAACTTGTGATATTATAATAGTCTCTAGAGGAGAAAATAAATATATGAAATAGACGAAGTGCTTGCATTTCATATTTCAACATAGCTGGGCACAACTATGTCCGTAAAGGCACATATTGGATATTGGATTTCCATCAACGACAAGACTATTGGAGTATCGCCTACCATAATACAACTCTAGAAAAATATGTCGAGGGCCTCACATGGACCCCTGCGAATCAGTGATTGCTGCCTCTTTAACATGACATACCGGATTACATCATTCCCCGGGCACCAATGTGCACCGACCCTGGACCCACTCTTCTCGTGCATGCACATACTAAATCCATAAATATTGATTTTAGATGGAGGAGTGACCACTCCTACTGATAGCTAACCTTTTAGCTCTGAAGCATATCCTATGTTTTAGTCGTTACCAGGTTATGAGGCTTGTGAGTTCACGGTTACCGTTTTTCTCTTTTAGAAATTCCTACTTGGAATGCTAACATAGCCCTCTAGGCAATAATACAGTGCTAGCATTCATCCATGCAAGTTGTTCAGGATAAGAACAAAACGAAGGCACTACGTCTACTACATCCATTTTAGAATCACTGTTCGTCGACGGAAATTCTATCGGTTTAGAAAACCGTCGAACGAATTTAGAGATAAAAATAACCGCAAGCGCACGGCGTACTATCGTAGTACGTGGCGAATACGGGTCGATCCACAGGGAATTGATGATTTTAAAATTCTATTCAATCAAATTAACCGAAGTTGAAAGAGTGATTAACTAAAAAAAATGTAAAAAAAATGAGAAAAGAAAATAGATAAAAATATGAGAGTGTTAAGACAATTTAGAGGCAATTTCCACTCTCTAGATCACATAAATCAACAAAATGAAGTTATGATCTCTCTTTTCTTGTCATTAGTCCATTAGTTGATGTGCTTATTATAAGTATGGTATATTTGTGCTATTAATTAGCTCAATATAAATCATCAAACTATAACACAACCACTAATACACATTTAACTCTCATGAAATATGACAACAAGTTGAAATAAAAATCTATTTTAAGCATAGCCTATTAACTATTGTTTAGAAATATAGGCTATCAAATTTCAATTTCAACATTCACTTCCTTGCCATAATCATATTTAGATGAAGAGGCAATTTGTGTTATGTTTGTTTAAGCATAGCCTATTTGTTATGAACAACATAGACTATCAAATTCAAAGCTAAACAACATCATTAAACCACTTCAAGTGTTTCCATTAAAGCACAAAAAGAGAGTATAAACATCAAAATGTTGCATCTACATACTAGAGAGTTTCATTACCCCTAAATTGTAGGGATTAAGCTCTCATATTTGTTATCAAATCAACAAATGTAGAAAGCAACATGAAAGCAAAAAAAGAAAGAAAAAGAGAGCAAATCAAAGAAACAAAACTAATCTACTTGCATGAAATAAGAGAAACCTACACTACAACATGAAAGTAAATGAACATGAAAAGGAAAGAGCATGTATTAAATTGCATAAAATAAAAAAGATTACAAGAAATAAAAATTGGCTAAGTAGCCATTAAAAGAGAAAGAGAGCTTTCTTTTATTTGATCTAAACTAAACTAAAGAGAAGGAGGCCTAAGAGAGACTAAGAGAGGAGATCATGTTACATGAAACATATGGGTATTTATACATGTATGAAACCCTAATTCATATTTTTAGGAAATACCCAAAATGCCCCTTAGGAAGTGTGGAGGCCAAGTAACCATTAACATGTCTTAATCCCCCATTAAGTGTACATGAAGCCATTAAGTCCAAAAGCATGTCCATTAGCCTTTAATTTGTACATTAAGGTAGGTGGGTAGGTGGGGTCCTCCATGTTCTTCACTTTGAATTATTTCCATCTTCATTCCTTGGTATTAATTTTTTGCATGCATATCTTCATGAAACCACTTCTATTTGAGATCAATTTCCTACAAAAATATATACAAATTTTCAATTAATTTTTCTCAAAGAAATATATGCACTTAAATGACCGTTTTGCCCCTATATGAAGATGAATATGTGAAAATTTGGAATTAATATGAATTTTGGTTAAAACAAGTTAAAATACCCAATATGATCATTTATTTAATTTAAATAGAATAAATATGGTGGTAAAAATATGCACATTTACGTGCACATCAATCACCCTTAGGATTAGCAGCAAGTAGTTGCTGCACTTCCAAAGAGCTCTGTCTTCAATTCCAACATCCTCAACATGTCTTCAATTCGAACGCTTAAGTTGGTTCGAAGTGGTTTTCAGATAATTCACACTTACCTGATCCTGGTTTCTTCGGATGGAGCATTCGATAGTCTTCAGTAAACTCAGTTCCGGTTATTTTGGAAATAAATAGATAATACATAAGAGCAAGGATCACCCTCTAACCATTTAAGTGGACGAATTTCCTTATCAATTTTCCTTGGAGAACAGAACGATATTTATACGCACAATACAACATCACAAAAGATGACTGCTCCATATAACTCCCATGTTTCTCCTAGGTATTCCCAGAGTTATATCTTGGCCAATATTTGATAGTCGGTTATTTAACTATCAAGTAAACAATCAAATATAATTTTAATTCCATATGGGATCTACCGAGCCTCTATTTATTAATCTCTCATTAATTAAAGCACTTTAATTTTTTTTACAAAAATACTCATATACTTATGTCACCGGTATAAGTATATTCTTAAACCACATAAGAAAGATTTCCTTTTTAAAAAACATATTAACTGGATCAAAACAATGTCATTCCAACATTGTTTACTATATACCCAAACCACTTATCCTATCGATGTTAGGATGGAAAAATGTTTCCATACCACCACAACTAAGAAGGATTAATTATAAATTTCATAAACTTGATTTTCCATAAGTGATCCAATTTATATAAAATCAAAGTTTTATAAGCCCAAAACTTTTCTAAAATCCAAGACCTCTTTCCAATTTAAAACCTTATCAAGTTCATCATTAAAAATAATACTCTTCATAAAATAATTTACATATTTTGAACACCTATTTTAAACAAAATTATCATTAAAATACATTATTTAATTTACTTAAATTAACTTAAATAAATTAATTAACTTAAAACATTTTTAACAAATTGATTAATTAATATCAAACATCATCATTAAATAATTACTTAATTAACTTCAATATCATTCATAAAATATTTATTAACTTTAAGCATTTTATGGTTAAACAATTAATTAACAGTTAAACTTTTAATAAATAATTATTTAACCTTTAAATCTTTTAATAAATAATTAATTAAATTTAAAACATCATTATTTAAAAATATTAACTTTAAAATATTATAATTCAAATAATATAAACTTAACCATTTTACATATAGAAAATGCTTACTTCAAAAAATAATATAAAGTTAAAGTAAATTTTAAATCCATTTCCTTTTAAAGTTGGAAAGAGGCTTGGCGAATACAATGGCACTTAAACAAACTACCATTTATTTTAGGTTAATTTTCCAAGACATATCACTGATAATTACATAAGCAACACATATGTAATTAACACCCATAATTGAAAATCAATAGATAACACATCCCTTTATCTAATTTAACTAGCATATAAATAAATGTCCAAACTAATATAATAGCAGAACGGGGATTTATTCTACTAAATAAATGTTCGAAATTGTCTACTCGATTTTAATGTAACAGAACGGTGTTTTATTCCATTAAGGGAATGTCAGTGTTGAAATAAAATTAACTACATAATCTCAATTAAATTCAAACATTAATATCTTATCAATATTTTATACTTCGTCAAATTCATCAAACAACATTGTTGAAATGTTTTACTGGCTACTGCTATTCAAGTCAAAATCCATGGGTTAAACGGATCTGAAATGAGAGATCTATAGCTTTCATCGTTAATCACTTTTTAAATTAAATAATTTAGTTAACCTAACTATTTCCACCCTCCCAGCACCCACCCCAAACCCAGCCCAAGTCTACTCAAACACAAACTAAGGCAAACAGAAAAGCTTCTCCTTCTCTCCTAATACAAAATCCCAAATCAAAATATCCCCAAATTAATTTGTTTTCCTGGTGCCCCAAACTCCTACGCGCATATGCACGTGCACTTACCATCACCACCACTGATCGCCTCATCAACTCTAGCACCAAACTTCGTTCACCGTCCTTGACCCATTGTCCACCACAACACCCCCTCCCGTGCCTTGGATTGGAATTCAACCCTCAAAGCCCACTCCAAAATCGTATGTTTCAGGTTTTCAAAAGGGACGCGCCTCCTTAAATCAATCGCCGCCACCGACGCACCTACCTACTGCCACCCCCACCTACACTGACCAAGCCACCATCTCCTGCGCCACCTCTGGGCCGACCTAGGCCGCACTTGACATACTCAGACGCTCCTCATATTTCCACGTTCGAGCCTAACCCACACCATGACCTGAAACCCTAAACCGAGCTCCTTCGACCACCTAAACTCCTATCACCACCGCCCACGACTCCGCCTGGGTCCAAGGCTACTCCCAGACACCTCTGCTCCCACCCTCATCGTCTCGAATGCTGGAAAAGCCAAAATGAATGGAAAGCAAACGACAATAAACCACTCCCCAACCCAACCCTTTAAAATCACACGAATCACTCTAAAAATCATGAATTGGCAAGATGATCATGATCGTATAATCTATTCACCATTTTACAATCAGCAAAAATTCACTATTTCTAACAGCTTACTAGAATCGAACGACCTCAACCAGCATGTATGGCAAAATGTCCCATAACTGTTTTTAAAAATTACTATTGAATATAATAAACAACTTTTTGGTTGGTCACTTGGGATAACATTATATAGTTTGAGAAATATAGATTTTTGATCATTGAGAGGGTGTGTTTATTCTCTTTGAAATAAAGAATAGAGAAGCCTGTAAGTGTTACTTGGCATATCACTAGTGTATTTTCTTCATTTAAAGTAAGTATACCCATTTTCTTTTTGTTGAAAAATTACATAAGCATGAGTATCCTATTTAAAACAAGTTATAAACCCAAAATGTTCATTATCCACTTCAATTAAGGTTTTATATCTCATAACATTCCTATTTTGAAAAGTATGAATAAGGGTTAGTGATCTTGCCTTTTATATTGGAAATGAAAAATCAAATATTTTCCTCTAGAAAAGCAAGCTCAACTCTATTATCCCTAAATTTCCAACTTTTTTAAACTTAAAGCGGAGATTTTTTCTGAACGACTTAAAGAAAGGAGAAGATAGAAAAGAAGATGAAGATAAAAATGAAATCAAATGAAAGATGCATATATATATATATATATATATATATATATAAGATGAAGTATAAATTAAAATTGAAGGAGATTTTAAAAACCAAAATGAACTTGCTTCATGTTTCTATCCTCCCATCATTTCCAAATTCAATCAAGTACCAAACCATAAGAAAATATAATGGATCATAGGATGATCCATGTATTTTTCTCAATACAAACACTTAAGCCATCCAATCATTTTTTTCAATTTCAAAATTGACTATATTTATAGTTTTCTTTTGTTTCCATTCCTCTTTATATTTCAAATATATATTTCTTAACTTAACTTAAATGTTTAAATGTTGATTTAAGATATAAGCTAAGATAAACAAATTCCTACAACTTATCATGTGATAAAAAGCCGAAAATCCAAAACGCAAGTTTCAGTCACATTTTCATTTTTTCATCGAGCTACCTATTTATGTAAATATAATTCAACAATGAATTTCTATCATTAGTTACAAATTATAAGAGGGTTATTTAATTGCTAAAACCATTAGTTGAATATTCAAAATAAATTAAATTTTCGCACATTAATGCAATAAAAAATTTATTCGTTACAGTAAATGGATGGAAGAGATCTGAGACTATGGCTGAGATATGGAGTCTGTTAGGGTTGGCTGGCTATTACCGAAGATTCATAAAGACTTATCCCGTATAGCTGCGTCGATGATGAGGCTAACCGGGAAGGATGAGCAATTTGTTTAGGTGCAGGAATGTGAGAAGGCACTCTAGAAACTGAAGTATAGGTTAACAAATGCACCTATTTTGACAATACCCAAAGGGAATAATGGTATGACCATTTACATCAATGCATTAGATTTGGGGTTAGGTGCAATATTGATGTAGAAGGATGAAGTAATTGCCTATGCCTCTAGGAAGTTGCAACTCCATAAAGTTCGACGTCCAACACATGATTTGGAGTTGGCAGCAGTTGTCTTCGCATTGAAGATTTAAAGACATTATCTCTTAGGAAAGAGGTTGAGTTGTATACTGACTATGGGTCCTTGAGATATTTGTCCTCTCAAAAGTAGTTGAACACGTGACAGCAAATAGGGTTAGAGTTCATAGCATCATATAACTTTGGGAAAGAGTATACTCTAGGAAAAAGGCAACAAAGTAGCTGATGTCTTAAGCCGAAAATAACAAAGTTGTGCAATGATAGAGGAATAAACCATTTTAGAAACATTGGCAGCGTGTGATGTGCAGTCTTGTTCTAGTGTAGGTTCGAGCAGTGCATCTAGAATGCTAGAAATCTTAGAAGTTGGGCTTGCGATGGTATAAAGAATAACTGAATTGCAGAAGGGAGATGAGTTCTACATGGACATAGTAAGAAATTTGGACTCGGGAGTCGGGGCTTTCAGTGTTAATAAAGAAGGCATGCAGCAAAATAATAGTAGGTTGTATATTCCAAGTACAAATGGACTAGGGAAGGAATTATTGGACGAATGCCATCGTTCAAGGTTTACGTTCAAGTTTTACCATCCACCTTGGAGGTACGAAGATGTGTCGAGATATGAAGAGGAGTTTCTTCTACGAAGGGATGAAGAAAGATGTAAGAGAGTATATGAGAAGATGTCTTACATGCCAAGAGGTGATGGTAGAATGTCAAAAAGCCAAGTCCATAGACTTCGTAGATGGGCCGCTAAGGAGAAGGGTAGGGAATGAAGGCATATGGATCATAGTTGACCGACTAACTAAGTGTCCCACTTCATTCAAATGAAGGCTAAGAGGATTGCATCGAAGTTAACGAAAATATATGTGAAAGTAATAGTGAGACTACAAGAGATATGTAGCACTATTATTAGCGATCGAGATTTGTTATTTGCTAGCACATTTTGGCGAAGTCTATGGAAGATATTGGAAACAACGCCATGCATGGTTACTGCAAACCATCGCAAACAGAAGGGCAAACCGAGAGGATCAACATGCCCTAGAAAACTTACTGAGAGAATGCATGTTAAACTTCTGTGGATCTTGGGAGGATTACTTACATCTGGTAGAGTTTTCATATAACAACAGTTATCAGAGCAGTATTTGGATGGCTCCATTGAGGCATTATATTGAAGGTCATGTAAGTAGCCTGCATGTTAGTTAGAGGCAGAGGTTAGGATTGTTTTGGGTCCAAATCCGGTGAAGGATGCTAGCGGGAAGGTGGAACTGGTTCGAGCTAGGGTGAGGGTAGCATGGTCTAGGAAGAAGAGTTATGCCAACACTAGGAGGAAAGAACTGGATTTCATAGTAGGCGATCAAATGTTTATAAAGGTCCCTTTGATAAAAGGTGTAATGCACTTTAGGAAAGTTGGAAAGTTAGCGCCTCGATATGTAGGACATTTTCCAACCATAGATAGGACTGGAAAGGTGGCATATAAGGTGGATATACCTAGTGTTTTTGTAGAGGTTCATAATGTGTTTCAGTATCATGTTTGTGAAAATACATTATAGTGAAAATGCCTAGTAGTTAATATAAGCACAATCAAAGACCTGGTCATAAAACAAGATATGTCATATGTGCGTAGATCGGTTCGAATAGTGAATTGGGATGAGAAACAACTTTAGAACAAGGCAGTGAAGCGTAGACCGGGAGGACTGCATGTGCGAAACAGAGGATAAGATAAAGAAAACTTATCCAGAGTTATTTGTTTTTGATAAGCGCGTGAGCTATATATTGAATTGAATTGTTGTAGACCATACAGATACTGTATTAGTAGATAGCACCAGTAAATTTTATATACATGGATCGGGAATTCATGGGTATGCTTAAGGTAAGCATGAACTAGAGGACAAATCTTTGCTGAACCTTAATTGAATTTCAAGTGCAAAATTCCTTTAAGGATGGAAGACTATAACAATCGTAATTTAATTTAATCTAATTAACTAATTAAAATGTCATGGTGGCCTAAATAAGAGAAGTAATGGGAAATGAACTAATAGAAAGGGGGTTCGAGGGATCAATCCCAAATCAATGCGAAAGAATAAACATTACTCTTTTCTATTCATTCATTTCAGCCTATTTAAAATAAAAAAAGCTAAGAAATAACGTTAATGGTAGTGGCTTAGAGAAGGCAAGTAGGAAAAAGATAAAGAAAACGCGTGCTAAAGGGGATTAAGAGAATTAAAGCAAAACATTTTAAAGGTCTAGGTGAGTAATACCTACCTTTTAACACCGATCCCTAATATATGATCTCGGTTTAGATTTGTATGTTTATAAGTATGGTGGGGTTCATAAGGGTTTCTAGAAATAAACGTAAAAGATTTACGAACGATTTGGGGAAGAATAGATAAACATGAGATGTTTAGATGTGTTTCCCTTACTTTAATAATTTCAAAATATAGCGAAAATTTGATATGGTATTTTAACCATGATTTTAGAGATGGGTTTTTGTTTCTGGAAATTTCTTAAACATATATGATTTTATATGATTTATGGAAGGTTCGCAACTAGAAAACAAGTAAAGAAATTACCTTTAAAAATCCAAATAAAGATTGAGCATGTTAAAACAAGTGCTCAAAAATTTTCTAGGAATTTATAAGGATTTTATGTAAGGAAAATCGACTGATAATTGTTAGGTACTACGCTGGGCAACTAGGGAATTGCGGGGATTCATGAAAATAAATTTATGTTCGAAAAATATATTAATATGTGTTAGCAAAAAGAGAAACCGTATCCAAATTATTTGCTAAAAAGAAAAAAAGGACATCGCAAATAATAGAAAGTAAAATAGGGACTAATAAGATAACGCCACGTGTAAATACGTTGTCGGGCTTATTTGAAATGTCGTTGGGGCAGCGGCCCGACATTATAAATAAGAACCGTGCATAATACGAAGGGCTCATATTACATAAAAATTGGGAAAGGTGCACTTAATAAGGAAAGTGGGAAGCATCCAACGTTGGGGTAGGGAGGTACTGTGCCAAGAAATGAAGTAGACTAAACCTAATAATGGATAGGTAAGTGGGACTCTGGGAGAGTCTAGTTCGGTAAGGGGAAGGGATCCTGTGCTAGAAATAAGATTAGAAGGGACGTCCGGCGAGGATGCTCACTCGAATTCACACCTAGAAAAGATGAGGAGAGGCATTTAACTTTCAAGGACAATAGTGAAGTACACTAAGCAGTTTCAAATAAAACAAATGTTTAGGGACTATATATGGGTTTCTTTGTAGTCGACTATGGTGGGGGTGGTTCTAAATAGTTTAAAATAGTAAGTAAATAAATGCAAAGGCACTGCAGGTGGCTGTTTCTTTGTAGTCCGGGGAATAACTAACTAAACAGTTAAGTACTTACGAGTGGCTGGGTCAACGCAGATTGAACTAATGAATGAACCAAAAGAAGACTGCGGTGGGATGATTCCAAGCAGTACCAGATAAGAGATAAACCTTAATGGGATGTTAAGATGGTACTATGCAAGGGGACAGTATCAAAAGGGAATAGTTTATTTTAAAAAATGAACTAAATTAGGAATTGAGTGGGACTGTACTGGGTAGGTGCAGTAGTAGATGGAACCGCTTAAGAACGTGTAGGGACGTGGTAGTGAATAATAACTACTTGCATTAGAACTATTATTATTTTACTTATGATGTTGTGTTAGTGAAGGGGAAACTCATGCCATGCGGTTCAGATTAAGCTCAATATATGTTTGTTTTGGGGTAAGTATTATTCACACCAGACTTCATGTTTGACCCTTGTTTTTATTATTGTTTTCCCTATAAACTCATAGGTACTCATTTGAGTTGGCCGAGTTTATGGAATAAGCAGGTTAAAATAAGAGCCGTAATACATAGATCGAAGATGGAGCAGGAGGCTCCATTTATAATATAGATTTTTTCCCGCTATACTAAGGAGTGCGGGCAGCATCATCATATGTTGACCCAACTCTTTTATTATGTTATTTTCAATTATATTTTATTCTTGCATAGGAAGTCTTTGGGTTTAACTGTGACAGGAGTATATGTAATGAATGCTAAAGAAAATTTAATGTAATGAAAAATATATTTAGTTGCTCTATTTACTTTATCTATTTTTAAAAAATATACTGAACTCACTTAAGTCATTGGAAGATAATTCTGGTGATGACTGCAACATCATCGACATTCATCTTCTAGTCTCTAAGTAGGGGATGTTACAACTACATACTCTAGTCTCAATGTACATTGATTTCCATTCTCGATGTATCTTGATTAGAAACATTTAAAATGATGTGTTTTATAATATTGTGATACAACACCATGATTATAGCTATTTGTAATTACTATCACAAATACAAACTAAATATATTTTAATTAAGCACATAACTAATTATAAAATGTTATAACAAATATACCACAAAAGGAAAAACACCTTTATTGTGAATGAGAATTGATTACAGAGTTAATTAATTTATAATAAATTGTAGAATTATCCCTATGGTATACCCTTAACTCTACCAATCTCCCACTTGCACTTGGAGCCAATTAAGAAATCTCTACCCATCCCTTCAATCATCTTCTCAAGAGCTGACCAAGCTAGACCCTTAGTGAATGGAGCTGTGTTGTCCTTGGTATCTAACTTTTGTATCATGACCTCCCTCTTCTTAATGAATTCTCTAATCAGGTGGAACTTCCGAAGAATATGCCATGACTTCATGTGTACCCTAGGCTAATTTGCGATCTGCGTCGCCGTATTATTATCATAGAATAGTGTTATAAGATTCTCAGTATCGGGAATCACTCTGAGACAACTGAAAAATTTGCATCTAGACCGCCTCTTTAGTTGCTTTGTTGAGGGCGATGTACCCGACCTCCATCCTGGAATTAGCAATTATTTCTTGCATGGAACTTATTCAAAAAATAGGCTTGCCATCAAGCGTAAAGACATAATTAGACACTAATGTACTATCATCTTTATCATTTCGAAAGCTCGAATCTATATACCCCTTCATAAGGAGGTCTCCATTCCTATATATAAGGAATATGCCTTAAGTGTTTATCTAATACTTCAGTATACATTTTGTAGCCATCCAATGTTTTTCTCCGGGATTAGAATGGTATCTTCTTAAACATTCTAATGCATATACGACCTCCAGTCTAGCACATAGCATAGCGTACATTATGGATCATGTGGCTGAGGTACAGGGGATCCTATTCATATGCTCTTTCTTCTCATCGGTATGAGGAGCGTCCTTCTTAGAAAGGACGATTCCATACCGCGTTGGAATGTTTCCACCCTTGAAATTCTTCATACTAAACTTTTTCAGCATGGTATCTATATATAGAGATTAGATAATCCCAACAGCCTCTTAGATCTATCTTTATAGATCATTATACTAAGTATATAGGCTGCTTCTCCTAAATCCTCCATGGATAAATTCTTGGAAAGTGAAGCTTCATTGATTGCAACAATGAAGTGTCATTGCCAATCAATAATAGATCATCGACATAGAGCACCAAGAGTACGATAGTGTTGCCCTGTTCCTTTCTGTATATGCATGCTTCCTTTGTGTTTTGATAAAAAATAAACCATTTGATTGCCTTATCTAAATACTTTTCCAACTCCTTGAAGCTTGTTTAAGTCCATAAATGGACTTTAACAACTTGCAAGTCTTGCCCTCGCTTTCAGTGACCACAAAACCCTCGGGCTACGACATATAAACTGTAACAATCCGCATATTTATCGATTGTATATTTAAATATTTTATTTAAATATTTTATCGTTCGTCGGATTTTGGTCCGAAAAGCTAATTTTTACAAACAGTCGAATTGGGACTCGAGACCCCTCCCGTTGAGTTCAAAACGCCATTTGCGATCTTTTTAAGTGCAACCTTTGATATGTTTGGAGTTAGCGAAATTTTGCTACTTTTTCATTTAGGGCTTTGGTTTGGGCTGAGCCCATTAACCCCACTTAACTCAGTTCCAACCCTCTCCTCTTCATTACTTCATTTCATATTCCTAACACTTTAAGCTTTAAGCAACAATGGTGGAAGAGAGAGGAAATTAGAAATTCCAAGCCCTAGTTTCATTGCAAATCCAAGATCTAGCTCCAAATTCAAAGAGAACCCATTAGTAAGCATCTTCCTCTTCTTCTCCAACTCTTTCTCTCTTTGATTTCAGAAAATTCCTAAACCTAATTTGGGAAATGTTTCTCTTTTTAGCTTAGAATCAAGCTTCTTGAGGTGGATTTTAAGAGTGGTTGATTCCCCTTTTGCTTTCAAGCTTCTTCTTCAATCGTTTGGGTTCAAAGGTGAGATTTCTATCTCACATCTATGCTTATATTTATCTTCGATTGTTAGGTATGAATTCCTAACACTTATTCGTGTGCAATTGCTTTTGGTTTGGATTGATTTTGTGAATATTCCAATTTTTGGTGTTTTGGGTTCAATTCTTTAAAAATCATAACTTTAATGTTTTGATCATGTTTTTGGTGATGAACCAAAGAGCTTCTATGGCCGGGTAGTCGATTGGCATAAACCCTTAGCGCCGTTGCTCGACGGTTTGCAAATTGAGAGAGATTGCACCTCATTTGAAATAAGGTAGGAAGTGCAAGCATACAGGTTCGGCCGACCGAGCCCTTGGGCCGACCGACCGACCTGTAGTCCAGGCACTTCCTGCCTCTGTTTAGGAAGTGCTGGTTATAGGCTTCGGCCGACCGAGCCCCTGGCCCGGTCGACCGACCTGGTGCCCGAGCACTTCCTGCCTCTGGTTCGGCCAACCGACTCAGGGAGTCCGGTTGACCGACCTGCTCCTATTTGCAAGTTTTGCCTATTTGCCTATTTGCTTGAGAATTCCAACTTCAATCGATTCGTTTTGATTCCCTTTCGTTATTATCACTTATTATCGACTTTGATGACAGTTTCTTCGTGATTTATAGGAATTTCCATTTTGATGGATTCGGTATCGATTTCTTGGATTTTATTCACTTCTTCGAATGTGAATTTTTATGAATTGATTGTTTCTACAATCACTTCTATGATTTGTCACTTAAAAATATAAAGGTTTTCTGTACTAGTAGCAAATATCAAAACTCTTTCTTCAAATAATTTCAACACTATTTTATTACAAAAGCTCGTTTTCTCAAACCGATTTCCAATCTATTAGTATATACAAACCTTTACCTCACTCGTATGGGAAATCTAATTAAACGATTTAGTAAAACGAGTGGTATGAAACGCTTGCGTTTACTTTGCCGGTTAATTCTTGGACTTGTTCGATTGAATCTCTTGTGACAATTTTCTAGTGGAGATCTATAATTTGTTCGTAAATATTTGAGTTAAGCTAGTGGTTATGGGACATGAGGCTAAGCTCATATATTTACTAGCTTACTGTAATCGACACTTCTCTTCGATCATGACGATCATTTTATGTTTTAGACTAGCATGTGCGATGTCTTTGCTTTTGATACATTGGATGTATCGTTTGCACTACATCAATGTCTTTGCTTTTGATACATTGGATGTACCGTTTGCACTACATCAATGTCTTTGCTTTTGATTCATTGGATGTACCGTTTGCACTACATCAATGATATACTTTTGATACATTGGATGTACCGTTTGCACTACATCAATGTCTTTGCTTTTGATTCATTGGATGTACCGTTTGCACTACATCAATGATATACTTTTGATACATTGGATGTACTGTTTGCACTACATCAATGTCTTTGCTTTTGATTCATTGGGTGTACCGTTTGCACTACATCAATGATATGCTTTTGATACATTGGATGTACCGTTTGCACTACATCAATGTCTTTGCTTTTGATTCATTGGATGTACCGTTTGCACTACATCAATGATATGCTTTTGATACATTGGATGTACCGTTTGCACTACATCAATGTCTTTGCTTTTGATTCATTGGATGTACCGTTTGCACTACATCAATGATATGCTTTTGATACATTGGATGTACCGTTTGTACTACATCAATGTCTTTGCTTTTGATTCATTGGATGTACCGTTTGCACTACATCAATGATATGCTTTTGATACATTGGATGTACCGTTTGCAGTACATCAATGTCTTTGCTTTGTGATTCATTGGATGTACCGTTTGCACTACATCAATGTCTTGGCCATCCTTTTCTTGTGATTTCTGGATTTCGTGTGTTGAATTCTAGAATTTATGTTTCACCAACTTTTGTGATTGGCATTGATATATATGTCATTTATTGTGGCTTGGTGAATGAAATTAGGAGTATGACATTCCTTTTTATCTTTGAGAAGTTCTTTGCGATATTGATTAATCTCTTATTGATTTTTCAATTATTTATTTATCACAGCTTGGCATTGTGATTATTATACGTTTAGTCATATCCCTTATTCTATATCATTTCATCTGATATTTATAGCTAGACTGATCCGTTTATTATTTTCTTCTTAAATAATACTCGGGTCAGACTGAGATATTACAGATGCTTCCTCATGGCTTCCTATCTGGAACCATCTTCTAACTTTTGGCTAACTACTTTAGTTTAGTAGTTTTTTGTTGTTGTATACATTTGAGATACAGACTCTGTGATGTATACTTATTCTTTTGTCTAGCAACTGTATCTATTCTTTTTGATATTGTGGATCTTGTTTGACCACTACTCTGATATACACTTTCATGTGTTAGTTATATATTCATATCTTCTTCCGCCTTTGTGATATGAATTATCTATAACTGATTTGTGTTATGTTTATTTCTATATTTATTTCCGAAGACCTTTATAGCCACTGTGTAGTAGCTTTGAGTTTGTGTCGGTATGTCAGATTTCCTCTTGAGATGAAAAGTTATATTTTTATCCGGCATATCGGTACTCGCACAAAGCAATTATATAGATGGTCGCTCCTCAACAGCCTTATTCTCCGTGCTAGTCGACAACATTACTCCGTAGTGTTCTTGGCTAGCGTGGGTATAGAGGTGGGGCGTCACAGCTTGGTATCAGAGCCAAACTTCGGAACAATATAGAATAATTTAGCAAGGATCATGTCCTAAGTCCATCTTAAGAGTCGTGCTTTAGGATTTAATTCGAGTCTTCGTACCGATTCATCCTATTTTCTTTATGATTCCTTGTTTTATCGATCAAGTTTGATTGAAATTTACTTTGAGAATCTCTTCTCTTGGTCAAGGTATTTTTCACTCAATCGTTGATGGCATTGTTTTATTTCGTGATCATCTTGTTCGTGTTCTTTTTGATATGGGTTTCATCTCATTATTTTTATATCAAAAGAACTTGTCGATTCTTTTTCTTTGAATATTTTGGGCTTGATGACTTCTTTGAGGATTGTGAATCCGGATGGTAGATCCGCAACACTCAATTTTCTTTTTATTGATGTCGAAATTATTTTATGTGATTTTTCTTCCTGAGCCCATTTTTACCTAGGCTTCAGAATTGATTTATGTAAGGATTGGCTCAATCGTTGTGAGGCCCATATCCTATTTTCCTTGTGGACTATTCATCTTCGATATTTTCCATCTGTTAAGCAGATTTCTATTTTTTCTTGTGATTTCGATTTCAAATTTTTGAAGGCATCATTTTATTCTTTAAGCCCTCAAGATGAGAAAAGTGTTATTTCTCTTATCTAAATAGTTTGTGAAACTTTTCGGTATTTTGAGTTTGTCTTAGGATTATCACCTAAGAAACCTTTTGTGTGGTGTTAAGGTCTTTCTAGTTCGACCTTGCCACCGATTTTCATTTGGCTACGAGTTGCGGGAGGTAGCATTCCACTTACCGCATTCCGCACTCGTTACGATTCTTATGAATGACTTATTATATCATTCAGTTTGTCCAGCTTATTTCATCCATTTTATAAGCCAAGTATTCTATGAGTATTTCGATGAGACCATTCTTGTATTTATTGATTTTGGATGAAATTAGCAATTTAAAATTTTTGCAAATCTTTTTCATAAGATTTATTTATAAGTACAATTGGATTTTGTTCTTACACGAGCAAAGAATATTCCTAAAGGTTTTTGAGAAACATGTTTATCACATAGAAGATGATTTTGTGATTGTATTGCCCGTTGAGTGCTTTAAGAATTCTGGTCGATGCGCTTGATCAACGTTATCGATAAGAATCTCCCAAATGCTTTGATGAGACAGTCAGACACGATATATTGACTTGTAAAAATGTAATTTTGAAAGTTTTAACTTTTTGGGAAAGAGGATTGTTTAAAAGAACTCTTCCTTTCGATACTTTTATTCTTGTGATTCCTGAAGGGGAACCAAGACTTTGCTATTTGTACAGATACTAGTCGTATTGGTTTGGATGCCGTTCTCTTGCAAAGGAGAACGTGCTATCACTTGTGCTTCTAAATCATTATAGCTTATCGAGACTAGATATGCCACTCATGATCTAGTGCTCGCGGCTATTAGTTTTACTTTTAAAATTTGGCATCACCATTTTTGGATGAGAAATTTGTTCTCCACCTCGATCATAAATCTTTGGAATATTTATTTCTCATAAGGAACTTAATTTGCGTCAACCTCGTTGGCTCGAGATTCCTTGTATCTTATGATCGATTTGCCAAGTTCATCGGGCGTTTTGACGTACTTCGTTTTATTGAGCTTTATCTCATTTTTTTTATGGACTAGCGTCCGATGTTCTTTTATGGTGTTCGGTTCATCGGATGTACTGTTATTATACTACATCGATGTTCCGTCTTATCTAGATCAATGGATGTACCATTATTATACTACATCGTTGTTCTGGTTTATCGGTTCATTGGACGTACCGTTTTTGTACTACGTCGGTGTTTCGAAATTATTCGAACTTTGGTTCATTGGACGTACCGTTTTTGTACTACGTCGGTGTTCCAAATTATTCGAGTTTCTAGTTTCTCGGGCGTACCGTTTCTGTACTACGCCGTTGCACTGGCTTAATTTTCTGGTATTCTTGACGTTTTCTGCGTCTTTTAACTATGGAAATGCTTTAAGGTTTCCTATTTTTATTCTCGAGCTGGTGTTATTGATGAAATTGAAGTCTCACCAGTTTTGACTTATGAGCAACATTCCATTCGCATCATTACTTCGGAGGTTGAGAGCCTTCGGAATAAAGATGTTCTTCTTGTGATAGTCCAAAGGTTCTCAAATCCTAAGGATTGCTCTTGGGAATCTAGAGAATTCATCGAGCGATCCCGTTCAGGCTTACTCTTTCATGCTCTTTATGGTGGACTTCTTGATTCAAATTTTCTTTTGTGTTGATATGCTTCTATGGTTGTTACTTCTTATTTTCTTCTTAAGTATTGCGAGGACGCAATTTCTTTAAGGAGAGGAGTCTGTAACAACCCGCATATTTATCGATTGTATATTTAAATATTTTATTTAAATATTTTATCGTTCGTCGGATTTTGGTCCGAAAAGCTACTTTTTGCAAACAGTCGAATTGGGACTCGAGACCCCTCCCATTTAGTTCAAAACGCCGTTTGCGATCTTTTTAAGTGTAAACTTTGATATGTTTGGAGTTAGTGAAATTTTGCTACTTTTTCACTTAGGGCTTTGGTTTGGGCTGAGCCCATTAACCCCACTTAACTCAGTTCCAACCCTCTCCTCTTCATTACTTCATTTCATATTCCTAACACTTTAAGCTTTAAGCAACAATGGTGGAAGAGAGTGGAAATTAGAAATTCCAAGCCCTAGTTTCATTGCAAATCCAAGATCTAGCTCCAAATTCAAAGAGAACCCATTAGTAAGCATCTTCCTCTTCTTCTCCAACTCTTTCTCTCTTTGATTTCAGAAAATTCCTAAACCAAATTTGGGAAATGTTTCTCTTTTTAGCTTAGAATCAAGCTTCTTGAGTTGGATTTGAAGAGTGGTTGATTCCCCTTTTGCTTTCAAGCCTCTTCTTCAATCGTTTGGGTTCAAAGGTGAGATTTTTATCTCACATCTATGCTTATATTTATCTTCGATTCTTAGGTATCAATTCCTAACACTTATTCGTGTGCAATTGCTTTTGGTTTGGATTGATTTTGTGAATATTCCAAGTTTTGGTGTTTTGGGTTCAATTCTTTAAAAATCATAACTTTGATGTTTTGATCATGTTTTTGGTGATGAACCAAAGAGCTTCCATGGCCGGGTAGTCGATTGGCGTAAACCCTTAGCGCCGTTGCTCGACGGTTTGCAAATTGAGAGAGATTGCACCTCATTTGAAATAGGGTAGGAAGTGCAAGCATACAGGTTCGGCCGACCGAGCACCTGGGCCGACCGACCGACCTGTAGTCCAGGCACTTCCTGCCTCTATTTAGGAAGTGCTGGTTATAGGCTTCGGCCGACCAAGCCCCTGGGCCGGTCGACCGACCTTGTGCCCAAGCACATCCTGCCTCTGGTTCGGCCAACCGACTTAGGGAGTCCGGTTGACCGACCTGTTCCTATTTGCAAGTTTTGCCTATTTGCCTATTTTCTTGAGAATTCCAACTTCAATCGATTCGTTTTGATTCCCTTTCGTTATTATCACTTATTATCGACTTTGATAACATTTTCTTCGTGATTTATGGGAATATCCATTTTGATGGATTCGGTATCGATTTCTTGGATTTTATTCACTTCTTCGAATGTGAATTTTTATGAATTGATTGTTTCTACAATCACTTCTATGATTTGTCACTTAAAAATATAAAGGTTTTCTACACTAGTAGCAAATATCAAAACTCTTTCTTCAAATGATTTCAACACTATTTTATTACAAAGCTCGTTTTCTCAAACCGATTTCCAATCTATTAGTATATACAAACCTTTACCTCACTCGTATGAGAAATCTAATTAAACGACTTAGTAAAACGAGTGGTATGAAATGCTTGCGTTTACTTCGTCGGTTAATTCTTGGACTTGTTCGATTGAATCTCTTGTGACAATTTTCTAGTGGAGATCTACAATTTGTTCGTAAATATTTAAGTTAAGCTAGTGGTTATGGGACATGAGGCTAAGCTCATATATTTACTAGCTTACTGTAATCGACACTTCTCTTTGATCATGACGATCATTTTATGTTTTAGACTAGCATGTGCGATGTCTTTGCTTTTGATACATTGGATGTACCGTTTGCACTACATCAATGTCTTTGCTTTTGATACATTGGATGTACCGTTTGTACTACATCAATGTCTTTGCTTTTGATTCATTGGATGTACCGTTTGCACTACACCAATGATATACTTTTGATACATTGGATGTACCGTTTGCACTACATCAATGTCTTTGCTTTTGATTCATTGGGTGTACCGTTTGCACTACATCAATGATATGCTTTTGATACATTGGATGTACCGTTTGCACTACATCAATGTCTTTGCTTTTGATTCATTGGATATACCGTTTGCACTACATCAATGATATGCTTTTGATACATCGGATGTACCGTTTGCACTACATCAATGTCTTTGCTTTTGATTCATTAGATGTACCGTTTGCACTACATCAATGATATGCTTTTGATACATTGGATGTACCGTTTGCACTACATCAATGTCTTTGCTTTTGATTCATTGGATGTATCGTTTGCACTACATCAATGATATGCTTTTGATACACTGGATGTACCGTTTGCACTACATCAATGTCTTTGCTTTGTGATTCATTGGATGTACCGTTTGCACTACATCAATGTCTTGGCTATCCTTTTCTTGTGATTTCTGGATTTCGTGTGTTGAATTCTGGAATTTATGTTTCACCAACTTTTATGATTGGCATTGATATATATGTCATTTATTGTGGCTTGGTGAATGAAATTAGGATTATGACATTCCTTTTTATCTTTGAGAAGATCTTTGCGATATTGATTAATCTCTTATTGATTTTTCAATTATTTATTTATCACAGCATGGCATTGTGATTATTATACGTTTAGTCATATCCCTTATTCTATATCATTTCATCTGATATTTATAGCTAGACTGATCCGTTTATTATTTTCTTCTTAAATAATACTCGGGTCAGACTGAGATATTACAGGTGCTTTCTCATGGCTTCCTATCTAGAACCATCTTCTGACTTTTGGCTAACTACTTTAGTTTAGTAGTTTTTTTTGTTGCATACATTTGAGATACAGACTCTATGATGTATACTTTTTCTTTTGTCTAGCACTTGTATCTATTCTTTTTGATATTGTGGATCTTGTTTGACCACTACTCTGATATACACTTTCATGTGTTAGTTATATATTCATATCTTCTTCCGCCTTTGTGATATGAATTATCTGTGACTGATTTGTGTTATGTTTATTTCTATATTTGTTTCCGAAGACCTTTATAGCCACTGTGTAGTAGCTTTGAGTTTGTGTCGGTATGTCAGATTTCCTCTTGAGATGAAAAGTTATATTTTTATCCGGCATATCGGTACTCGCACAAAGCAATTATACAGATGGTCGCTCCTCAACAGCCTTATTCTCCGTGCTAGTCGACAGCATTACTCCTTAGTGTTCTTGGATAGCGTGGGTATAGAGGTGGGGCGTCACATAAACGGTTTCTCCTAAATCATCATTTAAGAAGCCATCTTTACATCCATTTTCCATGTTTCATAGTCAGAAATGGCTGACATAATCTGAATGACTTTAGGCATGGTACAAGCAAAAAGGTCTCGTCATAATTAAAACATTGAATTTGATGAAATCCTTCGCAATTAGCCTTGCTTTATAAGTCTCTACTTCTCAATCTGCATTTAGCTTTTTCATAAAAATCCATTTGCAGCCAATGGGTTTTATCCCTTGGGTATGGCCGACAAAGTCCAGACTTTTTTTCATATCCATATCAAATTTCATAGCTCCAAGTCAGAGTGTAGTCTTTACCCAGCAGTGCTTGTTGGAAGGATTCATGACTATCATCATCTAAGACACGGTCCTCCTTCTTTCCATCCATAAGAAACTGTAGCATCTCTTTAGTGCACAAGGTTCCTCACTAGAAATTATAATAGGTTGCATGTTTTTGTATATGGATGAACTTGGTTCTCCCACTGGTTCAGCCTTAGGGTTAACTTCTTAGATCTACAACATCGTTGTTAATTTTCTTTGATAGAATTTCGTTTTCTAAAAAGACATCATCTCGATAAATAATGACCTTTTTGTCCATCAACATTATAGAATATACATCCCATCGAATTTTTGGATATCCTATAAATTTACATAGTACGATCTTGCCTCTTACTTATTCGAACCAACGTTCTTAACCTATATCGAACAACCCCATAGCTGTAAATATTAGTGTTAGGGTTTCTTACCATAGAATATCTCATATGATGCTTTAGGCACAGATTTAGTGGCTAAAAAATTCAACATATGCGACGCAGTGCATATCCCCAATAGGACAGATGTAACTCGGCTTTACTCATCATGGAACGAACCATATCTAATAAGGTTCGATTCCTTTACTCCAACGCACTATTGTGTTGCAGTGTATAGGGTGGAGTAACCTGAGAGATAATCTTATTATCTTTTAAGTACTATTGAAAATCATGTCCAACATACTCACCTCCTCGGCCAGATTGAATAATTTTAATCTTACGACCCGTTTGGTTTTCCACTACATTTTATATTCGAAAAATTTCTCATAGACACCGGATTTGTTCTTCATAAGATACACATATCCTAGTCTCGAGAAATCATTAGTGAAGGAAATAAAGTAAGAACTATTATCTTTGGTAATTATAGGCATCGGGCCATATACATCACTATGCACTAACTCTAAGAGTTCATCAACTCTTTCATTACTCCCACCGAAGGAGTGCTAGGTTATTTTACCTTTGAGACATGACTCAGATGTGTCAAATGATTCGAAACTAATTGAAAGTAGTAAACCTACGTTTTTCAGTTTGTAGTCATTTCTCACTAATATGACCTAGCCTACAATACCGAACATAGCTATCATTTATATTGTTAGAAGAATTATCTGCAGAATACACACAATTAATATTAATCACATAAACACCATTTTCAATAATACCATCACAAATTTTATTTTCCCTCCAACTAATATTCATAACATTATTTGCACAATGAAATATATATCTAGTCTTAGACAATCTAGAAACAGAAATTATCCCATAAATAAAGTCTTTTACAAAATAGCAATTATTTAATACTAAGAATAATCCACTAGGAAAATTCAAATGAAAATCTCCTACTATCATCGCATCTACCATAGATCCATCAGTAACTTGGAGCCTCTCCACTTGCCATGCAGTGCTAGTTAGTACGCCATTGTAATGAATTACATATATGAATACCTGATCTAGTATCTAAGACCCAAGATATTTTATTCATTACAAAATAATTTTGAATCGCAAATGTACCTGATAGAGCTATAGAACTATTTTGCTTCCTTTGCTCAACAATCTTCAAGTAGTCACGACAATTCTTTTTCCAATGACTTTTCCTGTGGCAGTGGTGACATTTACCCTTGTCATTTGTCTTTTACTTTTATTTTTCTTTCCCTCTCTTTTACACTTCTTCGAACTTTTCGAAGATGACGCACTACCCTTTAACGCAAGTATTATCCCTTGATCTTTAGATTGTAACCAAACCGACCTTGACAGATTGAGGAGCTCTACGAGATTCGCATTCGGTTGGTTCATATTATAATTTAGTATGGATAGTTCATACTAAGGAGTAAGAGAACCAAGGGTTAAATCCACTTCATTTCGTTGCTTATATGAATGTTTAACTGCAAAGGCCTATCAGTATGGCCTTCCATCATCGACACGTAATCATCCACTTTTTGCTCTTTGGCATTTTGGTATTGAACAATTTTTTTGTAAGCTCGAACCTTGCAGAACGTGACTGTTCACCACACAGTGTCTTAAGACTATCAAATATCTCATGGACTGACATATATTCATATTGCCTCTACAACGGCTTGTCTAACATAGACATGACAAAAACTTAGATGATCTCTAGGTCCGACACCCATTTTTCATAAGCAAGTCATAGTTCGGGGTCTGCATAATTTACATGTTGTTCTTTATGTTTGTTTGTGACAGTAGTCCAAAGGCGATCATAATTAAACACTATTTAATTCCTCTTGACCAGTTAGTATAAAGCTTGCCATTTTCAGAAAATAGTTTTGAAGTTGACATTTTCTACAAGTTTAAGTGGCAGACTATTATGACAAATTATAGTAGATGTTGTTATAATATCATAAAGTTAAACTTTATGTTTCATTTTACTAATAAGCTTCATCTAGTCTTTTATGTTTTTCCAAACCCTAAGTCGAAACATAAAAGTCTTTCGGATTCACTAGCAGGTATTATGACTCTTCCATCTTGGTATTTTACTTTGAATTTGCTCAAAAAATCATAGCTCCACATACGGTGGATAACTCCTAATAGGTTGTATCATATACAACTTCTAACCATTGGTACCTTGTCCTAGTATCACTTCGACCTTGAGTTTGCTCAACAAATCGAAATGAAATTATTCATCCGTACTTACCATATTGCGATGGCCTAACTATAGTATACGTACACTGAATTTAATCAATAAATACATATAGTTAACTTACCTTGTCTATTCAATATATTAATAATATTACACAACATGCCAAACTCAAATTTGCTCAACAACTAAGGAGTATGTAAGTAATTTATTAATATACATATGGTAGGGGACAATATTATATCGTAGATCCATAACCTTCAATATATTACACTGAGTGATATCGATTTATGGAATAATGTAATTCTTTTGAAATACACTCGTGATTCAAGTGTCGAACACATCAGAAATCATGGTATATGTTCATTTATGTATATATCAATTCCTTAGGTCTATTTGGGTGTCTTTAATGTTTTACCTTTAACACATTCATATTGTATATGTTTTATTATTATATAACTTTTAAATTTCATATTACTTATATAATAGTTTCATGTATTATATTATTTTAATTAAATTTTATTTAACTAATTTTTAATTAGTTGGCATTTTAATTAATTTTACATTATCTTAATATAATAATTATATTGGATATTTTTTATATACTATAACCTTTATAATATTACACACATGTCATATACATGTGTACATTATTTAACTAATTAACCTTTAAATTAGTTTATTTAATTTAACAATTTAAATTAAATTATAATAATTTCAAAATTCATTTCATATACATACACATATATTTATGTTATTTTAAACATTTTAAAATAAAATAACATATATCATAATATATAATACATGTATACATCTATTAATTAATTAACTTATTTAATTAATTTATTATATTAATCTTATTAATAAAATTTGAAATTTTGAAATTAATCTATATTTTCTAATAGTTTGAACTTTTTTAGTTTATTATAACTTTTATAATATGTTTGTGTCTGCTTTAAATCTAACTTTTAAATTAGAATCTTAAATTTTATTTAATTTTAAAAAAAAATTGAAAATTAGCCGAAGGCCTAATTAGATTTGGGCGTTTTCTATTAGGGACAACCTTTGGGCTTTGTGCTTAATAGTTAATCTTTACAAGGCTAATTTAGACTGTATGGGCTACTGTGCTCTGATACCACTGTTGGAACTGGCCAGCCTGCAGTGGAAGTTATGAGTGGATTTGAGAAAATTTTACCACATTGGATCTTTGTTGGGCCTACGAAGTCAGGGTATGTTTAGTATTTTCTAAATTTTATTTAAATAAAATATTTTATTTTATTTAAATAAAATATTTTATTTTATTTAAAGTTATAAATTGATTTAGTTTTATTTAATTTATGCTATGATACGCACACACACATGTATCATATACATATATATGTGTGTGCATGAGTAATATATCAATCCATTCAGCGTATAACTTGCCCGTGTATAGAGCTGGAGATTTACATTGCAACAAACAAATTAGCTCCTCCAATATACAAATATATTGTCCAAATATATGTTCATATAAACTTTTTTTACATATATAAAATATTTTAGATGCACACACACATCAATTAATTTTTTTAAATATAAATGTGTATGAATATATATACACACTTATAAACATAATTGTGAAATATTAACATATATAAATACACACATATATATAATATCATGTGAATATGCTTAAATCAATTAGAAATATCTTAAATAAAATAAATAATAAAAATATTTTTTTGTAAAACCAAGAATAATACATACATATGTAAATAAAATATTTTTAAATATATATATGTATTTTTTTTTGAAAATGGGTTAATTAGTATTAATCGGGCTTTGCGGCCCAATAGCTGTATAAGTACATGTTACAGTAAAAGATCCGAGATAGAGCATCCGACAGATTCTATTTGCAATCTCATACACTTTCCTAAAATAATTATGGTTCCTCCGTTTCGACAATAATGGCGACTACCAGATGCTTGCTTGATTTCCTTGCTTCACAGCCTTCCACTTTCAGTTCTCCAATTGCAGTCTTTCTTTTGCCTCTAAGCTGGTAATTTCTTTGATCCTTCCGATATTGATTTTCACGTCTCTAGCAATATTCTCTGCTAGTTCTATTTCATCTTTTTCTTTGCCACTTTTGAAAGCCCTTATGTTCTGTTCTCTCCAGAGATGCCAGACAGTTGTCGTCAGAGAGATTTTCACATTTCCTTCATCAAGTTCGTGAAATCTGTCCGATTACTCAGGTAAATTATCTCATTTTCTAAATTTTGTACTGCTTCAGATTGCAATTTTTTTAGTTTTTGGATAGCCCACACCCGTTTACTGAATTTGCAGTTGAAAAACAAGTGATTATGTGTTTCTGCTTCTTTCCCGCATAGGTTACAGAGATCTTCATTGAGAATACCCCAACTTTTTAATCTATCTTTAGTACTCAGCCTGCCTTTGATTGCTTTATATGTCGTATGTGCCATTTTAGGACAATTAGATTTACTCCAAATAACAATGTACCAATTAACTATTTCATAGTGATTCCACCTGTGAGGACCCGCAAATCCGTACTCCTTGAATATACACTAATCTCCATAGATTAATTCAAGATGAACAGAAATACGAATTCTCAATATTTAAGAAAAAGAAAAAGACAGAAGAAGAGAGAAAAAGATAGAAAATAGAGAGAAAAGAAAATAGAACGGAATAGAAGACAACAACACAATAACAGAATCTCACAATTCGCAGCGGAACAACATATAATAAATAAATGAATAATCTTTAAACAAAGAACTATATAAGTTATTACATCACATCACATCACATTACATTACATCAGAGTGTACAACAACAAACAATGCAGCGGAAAAAGAAATACTATATACTAGTAATACGCCATGCCATCCAGCTTGCCTCCAGCAACTCCTGAATATCCCGAATATCCTGATAAACCTTAACTCTTGACTGCCCGTGTGGAAATTGGTGGGCACCCAGAGTTTAGGAAGGAAAACAATAAACTCCGAGTCAGTCATGTGACTGGTGTGAGAACTCAAAACAATTTATTTATCTTTAAAAATCAAAATAGAGGAATATTTTTAAAGTCAATTCGCAATGCTTTTAAAAATGAGACTACCATAAGGCCTCCCGCACACACACACAATGCAAACGCAGAATCGGAGGAGATTTCTCTTTATGATAGTCAAAGATGCTTGATACGCATTAAAAAGAACATTTGATATTATTACTAGTGCATAGTGTAGGGAAATTCATTTCGAAAATAAAGATATAAATCTTAGCCAGCATAGACATTTCGAACTATGCCTACTATAGCTACCATCTAAACAGTGGTGACCACCATAAGTAAATGGCAGGTTCTACAACTAATACCATACAGGGTTTCGTATTGGGAATTGGATTTTCAACGAATGATCAGGTCAAGGAACTTCCCATTGCGACATGAGAACGCCTCTGGAAGGACATCCCCGAGAACCAAACCGGATCTCTGCCAACACAAGGCCGGGTTACCCCTAACTGGGTAACTACTGACATGAGTATGTCATCCCCCGGTCCCATTGGACCTTTATCCGAGCGCTCGTCACCAACATCACACATAATAATAAGTGTTTCAACATGAGTAAGTATCTGGGCTCCATATCATGATACCACCCTTTCCAGAAGGAAATGCACATACCCTAAAGGGAGCTACCCCTCATAACCTTGCTGCTTCTTTCCTGTTTTGACCATTCCGGGGTGTGAGGCTCGACGAAGTCACGTCCACAAAAACATACTTTATACAAAAGCCATGCTTTGGGTCAACAAATGATCATAGAAATGATCACCAAGATAGACGATCAAACAAATGATCCTATCACAAATAATCAACACAATGATCATTTCACAGCAACACTCAGCATGTCACATTACCAAATTGGGAGTATATTGCTAATAACATTCAACTACATAACCTCTGAGCTCGTACGTCTCAGAGAAGGGTGTTAAGCTAAAAGAATAAATTCTCCGCCAGCAACAGAAATATATTTGAAAGAAATCTGCTTTATATCTCAATTTGTAATGTCAGACATACAATCCATACAAGTCTGTTCCGGGCTCGAACAGAACCGAAGGCACTTACAAAGAAGTCCTTGCAATCCGGATAATCTCTAATCACATCCGGACTTCCCCTCACATAGGGAGTCTTTATACCGTAGCTACTCGGTGCAAAGACAATCGACGAGTTGTCCTTTCGCTTTCAAAAATATCCGGTCTTCAACGCCGGTCATCAATGCTATCCATTACGTCGTATCACTATTCGGGATAGGTAATTCGAATAACGAACGCAATAATTTAAAAATAAGTGTAGCATTCAAATTCAGCAAATCACAGCAAATACCTTTCAAAGGTAAATATTGATAGTCGGTTATTGAACTATCCATGGATATGCACACATCACCAGATTCCAAATAATTTTCCAAATTATTTATTTCCCAAAAATATCTTTACTAGATATATAGTTTTCACACTTCAAAAATAAATCAATATTTATTTTTAAACAAATTCCCCTTTTCATTTATAAATTCCATAATGAATTTATATTCCAAAATATCCATGCATATACGATTTCAATTATTCATTTCAATTTATCTTCAAAAAGATAAATTCTCTAATATTCACTTTATATTGGAAAACATTTCCATACTTATTTATTCATAAGTAATTCACAAATTTATTTATTTTCAACACTTGGAAAATATTCAATATACTTCAATCGAAATTAAGTATATATTTCATTCTTTAAGGAAATCATTCTCTTAAACATATTTATTTGGGCCAAAACGAATGTTGCGTAAAACATCGTTACGACAACCCAAAATCACGAGTATAGGGATTCGAAATTAAAATAGATATATAAATCCCAATACTATACAAAACATTTCCTTTTGGAAATCATTTACTATAACAACAGTGTTATAGCCTACCATTTCCTTCTATTTCTCGAAAACGTCTATTTCAACAATAAATGTTGAAATCTATGGTTTCGAATCTCAACACATTTTAAAACATCGTTAACTTGTTTTAATTCTATTTAAAACATCACATTCAAAACAATTTCTTTAACATATTATTCACTATTCAAAAAAACGTGAATATACTACGTTAATCAATTTCATCCTTTCTATACATTTTATTTCAAAGGATTATTCACAGTCAAAAACGTGAATATAACTCCATTAATAAGTTTCAACAATTTACTTATCAAAATAAGTCTTTTGCGAATTTATAAAACAACGTTTATAAACTCCATTTCTATTTATTTTATAACAACTTCCTTTTGTAAATTCCTTTATTAACCTATTCAATTTATAACTCAATTATAAAACAAAAGTTCATGATATAAGTTAAATACTTAGAATTTATTTGTTTGCACAATCGTTCCTTTAAACTTCATAATTTTAAATCTTATAACTTATAAGATTCAATTATTTATCCAAATCTATTCTTTCAATAACTTTATAAATTTTATAAACCTACTGCTTATAAAATTCCATTTATAACTTCACCGTTTATAATTCTATAAATTTCATTCATTTATGAAATTCATTCACAATTCATTCTAACACTTATAAAAACTCGTTTTATAATTCAAATATTTTAATTTATAAATATCAATTCATAAATTTCTTATATAAATCAATTTAAACTATTATTCTTTTAAAACATCTTTAATCCCCTTTATAATTTCACCATTTTGATTTATAAAATAATCAAATTTTATAAATCCTATATTTAAACTTTTCACAATAATTTCAAAAATCCCGATTTAACTATTTTATAAAATCATTAGCCTCATATTTTCAAAAATCAGTTTTTAACTATATTTCTCAAAATATAATTTTTATAACATTAAAAATTATATCGTTTATTTATTTAAAATGAATCAATTTCCAAACATATAATATATTTTCAAAAATCACTTTAAAAATCATTTTAAAGTTCCAAATTTGGTCCAATGATGCTACATACCAAATAGTCAATCACGACAACAACGATATCATATATCGATATGATAATCCACGAACATCAAAATATCCATAATCAAATAAATACTGTTGAGGATTTCAGTTGGATCCCTCCAACCTGTTTTACTGCATCCACAAACATTAGCACAATACCAATTCCGCTCCAGTACGGAATTATCGCGGTATATGGGATTTAAAATATTATCCGCTTAATAGACGGCGCAATAGGGTCTCATCCGCTATACAATGCAGGAAATCAATAACTGCAATATATACATATGCCAATATATATATATTGCTATTATATGTAATACCAATTTCACTGTTTATGAAATATTCGCGGTATATGTTTTTAATAAATAACATCCGCTTACTAACGGTGCATAATGTCTATTTAACAATCAATAGATAACAATCATCATTCAAACATGCATTCAGGTATTTTAAATATAACTATTTAAAATAAAATCGAAACCGCTTCGATTGAGTGAGAAGTTCTCACCTTGATTTCAATTTCGTTTTAGCGATTTATTTCGAATAAAATTAAACGGACGTTTAATTTTACCCAAAATTCTCACTAACTCCAAATGACTCGAATCCAATTCCATAGCGTAGTGCTCGTCCGTACGATTCGAACGCAATTGGTTTCGCACGTTTTCGACCTCGTATGAAAAAGATATGCATAATTGAAGTTTTCACGATTTATATTCATAATATTTTACAACATTTTTATAATTTTAAACCTTGATGCAATCAGGGCCGTTGATTTCACATTGCAAAATCTGGGCCGCCCCCTTTTTCTCCTTCTCCCCCGTTCTCCCTACAGTAAGTGCCGAACCCATTTTCAAATATTAGGGTTAATTTTTGCAACAAATACGACGACATCCACCACGATCAAGACCTCCACCACGTGCGCCTCCCCCAGAGCCACCTTCGGCGTGAATCTCATGAAGCTCGGCTTCCTATAGCGTCTCAAAAGACGTGCGAACTGCCGGCACTTCCAAGCCAAATTGCCGATGATCCACTTCGTTTTAAACGATCATAACCGTTGAATATGTAGAGCTCGAGACGCTCTACAACTTTCATTTAGAGAGTTTCTCGAATTACTTGATGGATTTGAAGACATCAAGGGGAAAATAAAAGAAAATTTTCGGCCTTCGGTTCAGGGGCGGCGGCTGGCTTCAAATTAGGGTTTTAGAATTTTTTTTTTATTTTCTTGTGAGAGAGGGGGCTATTTATAGGGAATCGAACGACACTATTCATCCGGGTTTTCCAAACTCCGATTCACGCGCCGTAACCAGTGTTTTTGGGGTTTATCCCGCGTTCCGGACACAATGGAACAGGTTTCGGAAGCTAATTCGGACATCTGTGCGAGTTATGACAATAAACGTTCAATTTGAATTAAACCGATTTAAACGATTTTCTAGGCGTTTTAATTTGTACCGGACAAACGGTAAATCCGATTGACACGAAATTTGAAACCTTACAATAATATCACATTACGGATCCGATGAAACTAGTTTCGTCGAAATCCGAGACTTTTTGAAAAATGGCTATTTTAACTCGCCAAATTAATATTAAAACAATTTCGATGCGTTTCGAGCTGCCACGATCAAACGATAACTCCGATTGCTACGAAAATTGAAATCCGGTAATAACTAACTATTACGGATCCAATGGAACTAGTTTTGTCCAATTCTGAGACTGTTCGAAAATTGACTAATTTCACTAGTCGATTAAATATTAAAATATTCAATTTTCACAAATTAACTTTTAATTCGATTTTAAAAGTTCTAAAATATCGTTCTAACTTCAATATGACAAAATAAAATTTTACAAATCATTTTCAATCATATTTAACTCAATTTTCACTTATTTCCATAATTTAACATTTTAAATTATTGATTTAATTATTCAATTAAATCCAATTATTCGAATTAAAATTTATTCGACTTATAAATTCACTTATTAATATTTAAAATTAATTAAATATTCAAATTTTAATAATCAAAAATTCTGGGTCGTTACAATCTTCCCCCCTTAAAAAGAATTTCGTCCTCGAAATTATAAAGTAAGAAAATTACAGAATCTATCAACTTTCCAAAATCCATAGTTAAATTTCTTACAATATCTTTACTAAGTTTCCAAATCATACTTAGTTATCTTTTCAAAACAACTACTATTGTTTAACTTTCAATTCCAAATCAAAGTTAAAATTTTCAAAAATTTTCTAATTTTCTCAAATTTTTTCTAACGCCTTAAATTTTCGGAAAAATTCGCCATAGTCTCCTTTGCGCGGCTCGATCCGAGAAAAAAAATGACAGTATATATATCACAAATATACATCTCATCAAGTAATGAGGCATCCCGCAGGGAAAAAATGTAAAAGTACGATATGTAATCCGAGATATGTACCTTATATTTTATTAGCGAGCATATACGGCTAATATAGCACGAAAGCGAGCTCCAAATGCGAAGCAAAAGCGATCCGCACCTACTAAACACTCAACAAACAACATGAGAATCATGTATATAGACAATAGTATCGATATACAACATATAGCAACAAAATAACTATATATGTCTACATAGCAAATGAAACAAAAGCAATATGTTCAACCATCAACCAACTAGCATTCAACTAATTCATAACCAATAAATATTCATTCATATTCTCATTAATATTCAATGAATTGGTTTTCAATTTAATCACATTTGATTTATTAACAGTGGATGTTCTTACTAACATTCATTTTCAATTGGTTTATATTCACTAATTCATATTCAAGTTGGTTTACTTCCAAATCAAATTCAATTCTATTTAAGATTCACTTAACTTTCAATTGGATTTCAATTATTTTAGCTTCCAATTTCATTAACACTTAATGAATTATATACAATCAACTAACAACCATATAACAACCAATGTATATTAATTACAACCAAATTCCTTTGCTTACATTCATTCAATTTGGTTTAACACCATCACTTTTAATTGGTTTAATTAAATTGATTTTCATTCAATTATTCAAATTCCAATAACATTAGATTTTAATGAATTAACACTTACATTCATTACTTCATATCAATTATTTACATTCAATTGATTAACATTCAATCCATTAATTCAATTCAATTACAAAGTTGAATTTCATTTACATAACTTAAGTTCATATTTATCACTTAACTTTAATAATTTACTTTGATACCAATATCAACTTCATTCAACATCACTTAAGTTATACTCCCATTTTACAAACATCACTTGGTTTTACATAACTTAAATTTCCACTTATAAATCAATTCAGCTTCCCAATTCTAAAGTAAATTTTTATTTATAACTCATATTCATAAATATATTCATATAGTTTCACTTCTTATATATATAAGTTTATTTCACAATTGTAAATCACTTTAATTATAATTCAATTCTTATAATTCTTTTTGCTTATACAATTATTCTTTTATTTAGATTATTCAAACAACTAAACAATCAACTTATATATACTTTAATAATTCTGAAAATTTATTCCTTTATATAAAAAATAAAATCAAGGTAAAATTATTTCATTTACCCAATTTTAAAAAAATACTGTGTCGAATTATTCTGTACAAGTGTTTAGAAACCCCTTCGGCATAATTTTGCAGACCGTGCTGAGGAAAGTTCATATGCCACTCAATAAACCAATCATCACAATATAAAACAATTTTATATTCACTAACAAATACGCTCTCATAGCTATTATTACACTCAAAATCATTCTAGAGTACTACTGACTCTATCTCTAATGAGTAATACCCAACAGAACCATGGTTGTCGCTTAACCATAAGCTCTGATACCACCTGTGAGGACCCGCAAATCCGTACTCCTTGAATATACACTAATCTCCGTAGATTAATTCAAGATGAATAGAAATACGAATTCTCAATATTTAAGAAAAAGAAAAAGACAGAAGAAGAGAGAAAAAGATAGAAAATAGAGAGAAAAGAAAATAGAACGGAATAGAAGACAACAACACAATAACAGAATCTCACAATTCGCAGCGGAACAACATATAATAAATAAATGAATAATCTTTAAACAAAGAACTATATCAGTTATTACATCACATCACATCACATTACACTACATCAGAGTGTACAACAACAAACAATGCAGCAGAAAAAGAAATACTATATACTAGTAATACGCCATGCCATCCAGCTTGCCTCCAGCAACTCCTGAATATCCTGATAAACCTTAACTCTTGACTGCCCGTGTGGAAATTGGTGGGCACCCAGAGCTTAGGAAGGAAAACAATAAACTCCGAGTCAGTCATGTGACTGGTGTGAGAACTCAAAACAGTTTATTTATCTTTAAAAATCAAAATAGTGGAATATTTTTAAAGTCAATTCGCAATGCTTTTAAAAATGAGACTACCATAAGGCCTCCCGCACACACACACAATGCAAACGCAGAATCGAAGGAGATTTCTCCTTATGATAGTCAAAGATGCTTGATACGCATTAAAAAGAACATTTGATATTATTACTAGTGCATAGTGTAGAGAATTTCATTTCGAAAATAAAGATATAAATCTTAGCCAGCATAGACATTTCGAACTATGCCTACTATAGCTACCATCTAAACAGTGGTGACCACCATAAGTAAATGGCAGGTTCTACAACTAATACCGTACAGGGTTTCGTATTGGGAATTGGATTTCCAACGAATGATCAGGCCAAGGAACTTCCCATTGCCACATGAGAACGCCTCTGGAAGGACATCCCCGAGAACCAAACCGGATCTCTGCCAACACAAGGCCGGGTTACCCCCAACTGGGTAACTACTGACACGAGTATGTCATCCCCCGGTCCCATTGGACCCTTATCCAAGCGCTCGTCACCAACATCACACATAATAATAAGTGTTTCAACATGAGTAAGTATCTGGGCTCCATATCATGATACCACCCTTTCCAGAAGGAAATGCACATACCCTAAAGGGAGCTACCCCTCCTAACCTTGCTGCATCTTTCCTGTTTTGACCATTCCGGGGTGTGAGGCTCGATGAAGTCACGTCCACAAAAACATACTTTATACAAAAGCCATGCTTTGGGTCAACAAATGATCATATAAATGATCACCAAGATAGACGATCAAACAAATGATCCTATCACAAATAATCAACACAATGATCATTTCACAGCAACACTCAGCATGTCACATTACCAAATTGGGAGTATATTGCTAATAACATTCAACTACATAACCTCTGAGCTCGTACGTCTCAGAGAAGGGTGTTAAGCTAAAAGAATAAATTCTCCGCCAGCAACAGAAATATATTTGAAAGAACTCTGCTTTATATCTCAATTTGTAATGTCAGACATACAATCCATACAAGTCTGTTCCGGGCTCGAACAGAACCGAATGCACTTACAAAGAAGTCCTTGCAATCCGGATAATCTCTAATCACATCCGGACTTCCCCTCACATAGGGAGTCTCTATACCGTAGCTACTCGGTGCAAAGACAATCGACGAGTTGTCCTTTCGCTTTCAAAAATATCCGGTCTTCAACACCGGTCATCAATGCTATCCATTACGTCGTATCACTATTCGGGATGGGTAATCCGAATAACGAACGCAATAATTTAAAAATAAGTGTAGCATTCAAATTCAGCAAATCACAGCAAATACCTTTCAAAGGTAAATATTGATAGTCGGTTATTGAACTATCCATGGATATGCACACATCACCAGATTCCAAATAATTTTCCAAATTATTTATTTCCCAAAAATATCTTTACTAGATATATAGTTTTCACACTTCAAAAATAATTCAATATTTATTTTTAAACAAATTCCCCTTTCCATTTATAAATTCCATAATGAATTTATATTCCAAAATATCCATGCATATACGATTTCAATTATTCATTTCAATTTATCTTCAAAAAGATAAATTCTCTAATATTCACTTTATATTGGAAAACATTTCCATACTTATTTATTCATAAGTAATTCACAAATTTATTTATTTTCAACACTTGGAAAATAGTCAATATACTTCAATCGAAATTAAGTATATATTTCATTCTTTAAGGAAATCATTCTCTTAAACATATTTATTTGGGCCAAAACGAATGTTGCGTAAAACATCGTTACGACAACCCAAAATTACTAGTATAGGGATTCGAAATTAAAATAGATATATAAATCCCAATACTATACAAAACATTTCCTTTCGGAAATCATTTACTATAACAACAGTGTTATAGTCTACCATTTCCTTCTATTTCTCGAAAACGTCTATTTCAACAATAAATGTTGAAATCTATGGTTTCGAATCTCAACACATTTTAAAACATCGTTAACTTGTTTTAATTCTATTTAAAACATCACATTCAAAACAATTTCTTTAACATATTATTCACTATTCAAAAAAACGTGAATATACTACGTTAATCAATTTCATCCTTTCTATACATTTTATTTCAAAGGATTATTCACAGTCAAAAACGTGAATATAACTCCATTAATAAGTTTCAACAATTTACTTATCAAAATAAGTCGTTTGCGAATTTATAAAACAACGTTTATAAACTCCATTTCTATTTATTTTATAACAACTTCCTTTTATAAATTCCTTTATTAACCTATTCAATTTATAACTCAATTATAAAACAAAAGTTCATGATATAAGTTAAATACTTAGAATTTATTTGTTTGCACAATCGTTCCTTTAAACTTCATAATTTTAAATCTTATAACTTATAAGATTCAATTATTTATCCAAATCTATTCCTTCAATAACTTTATAAATTTTATAAACCTACTGCTTATAAAATTCCATTTATAACTTCACCGTTTATAATTCTATAAATTTCATTCATTTATGAAATTCATTCACAATTCATTCTAACACTTATAAAAACTCGTTTTATAATTCAAATATTTTAATTTATAAATATCAATTCATAAATTTCTTATATAAATCAATTTATACTATTATTCTTTTAAAACATCTTTAATCCCCTTTATAATTTCACCATTTTGATTTATAAAATAATCAAATTTTATAAATCCTATATTTAAACTTTTCACAATAATTTCAAAAATCCCGATTTAACTATTTTATAAAATCATTAGCCTCATATTTTCAAAAATCAGTTTTTAACTATATTTCTCAAAATATAATTTTTATAACATTAAAAATTATATCGTTTATTTATTTAAAATGAATCAATTTCCAAACATATAATATATTTTCAAAAATCACTTTAAAAATCATTTTAAAGTTCCAAATTTGGTCCAATGATGTTACATACCAAATAGTCAATCACGACAACAACGATATCATATATCGATATGATAATCCACGAATATCAAAATATCCATAATCAAATAAATACTGTTGAGGAATCCAGTTGGATCCCTCCAACCTGTTTTCCTGCATCCACAAACATTAGCACAATACCAATTCCGCTCCAGTACGGAATTATCGCGGTATATGGGATTTAAAATATTATCCGCTTAATAGACGGCGCAATAGGGTCTCATCCGCTATACAATGCGGGAAATCAATAACTGCAATATATACATATGCCAATATATATATATTGCTATTATATATAATACCAATTTCACTGTTTATGAAATATTCGCGGTATATGTTTTTAATAAATAACATCCGCTTACTAACGGCACATAATGTCTATTTAACAATCAATAGATAACAATCATCATTCAAACATGCATTCAGGTATTTTAAATATAACTATTTAAAATAAAATCGAAACCGATTCGATTGAGTGAGAAGTTCTCACCTTGATTTCAATTTCGTTTTAGCGATTTATTTCGAATAAAATTAAACGGACGTTTAATTTTACCCAAAATTCTCACTAACTCCAAACGACTCCAATCCAATTCCATAGCGTAGTGCTCGTCCATACGATTCCAACGCAACTGGTTTCGCGCGTTTTCGACCTCGTATGAAAAAGATATGCATAATTGAAGTTTTCACGATTTATATTCATAATATTTTACAACATTTTTATAATTTTAAACCTTGATGCAATCAGGGCCGTTGATTCCACATTGCAAAATCTGGGCCGCCCCCTTTTTCTCCTTCTCCCCCGTTCTCCCTACAGTAAGTGCCGAACCCATTTTCAAATATTAGGGTTAATTTTTGCAACAAATACGACGACATCCACCACGATCAAGAACCTCCACCACGTGCGCCTCCCCCAGAGCCACCTTCGGCGTGAATCTCATGAAGCTCGGCTTCCTATAGCGTCTCAAAAGACGTGCGAACTGCCGGCACTTCCAAGTCAAATTGCCGATGATCCACTTCGTTTTAAACGATCATAACCGTTGAATATGTAGAGCTCGAGACGCTCTACAACTTTCATTTAGAGAGTTTCTCGAATTACTTGATGGATTTGAAGAAATCAAGGGGAAAAGAAACGAAAATTTTCGGCCTTCGGTTCAGGGGTGGCGACTAGCTTCAAATTAGGGTTTTAGAATTTTTTTTTATTTTCTTGTGAGAGAGGGGGCTATTTATAGGGAATCGAACGACACTATTCATCCGGGTTTTCCAAACTCCGATTCACGCGCCGTAACCAGAATTTCTAGGGTTTACCCCGCGTTCCGGACACAATGGAATAGGTTTCGGAAGCTAATTCGGACATCTTACAAGTTATGGCAATAAACGTTCAATTTGAATTAAACCGATTTAAACGATTTTTTAGGCGTTTTAATTTGTACCGGACAAACGGTAAATCCGATTGACACGAAATTTGAAACCTTACAATAATATCACATTACAGATCCGATGAAACTAGTTTCGTCGAAATCCGAGACTTTTTGAAAAATGGCTATTTTAACTCGCCAAATTAATATCAAAACAATTTCGATGCGTTTCGACCTGCCACGATCAAATGATAACTCCGATTGCTACGAAAATTGAAATCCGGTAATAACTAACTATTAGGATCCAATGGAACTGGTTTCGTCCAATTCTGAGACTGTTCGAAAATTGACTAATTTCACTAGTCGATTAAATATTAAAATATTCAATTTTCACAAATTAACTTTTAATTCAATTTTAAAAGTTCTAAAATATCGTTCTTACTTCAATATGACAAAATAAAATTTTACAAATCATTTTCAATCATATTTAACTCAATTTTCACTTATTTCCATAATTTAACATTTTAAATTATTGATTTAATTATTCAATTAAATCCAATTATTCGAATTAAAATTTATTCGACTTATAAATTCACTTATTAATATTTAAAATTAATTAAATATTCGAATTTTAATAATCAAAAATTCTGGGTCGTTACACCTGTTTTCATTCCAGACTTCATTCATTTTGAATTGCCCTGTTTTGTTATTTTTCCAGACCCATTTATCACCTATCTTGTTTGAAAGAATAGGAATTTTCTCTATTTCAGGTTTCAGATTTCTTGTAATCAGTTGTCTTTCTGTCTCCCATCTATTATTATGTATTATACTAGCAACCTGAATTTTTGATGTGTTATTAGCTGAGTAACTTTCCCATCCAACTCTATCCAGAATGCTTTTATTGTTTATCCATGGATGCCTCCATAAGTCTGTGTCTTTCCCATTATCTATTTGCCTTTCAATCGAATTTTTAAGAGTCCCTCTTTGTTTTGAGATATTTTTCCAGATCACGAAAGCGTTGTTGTCTGGTTGTATAACCTAAAAATTATCTTTTAAGTATCTAGCTCTCATCCATTTAGCCCATAGGTTCTCAGAAGAAATAAATTTCCAGGCTAACTAATATATATATGTATATATATTATGCTGATTATGTATTTACAAATATATATTAAAAATATTGGTTAATATATATTAATACACAAAAGTCAATTTTAAAAAAAATAAATATTTACCTAATCTTGTGCATGACTTAGAATTTTTTTTTTATTTTAAATATAATTTTAGTTAATTTCAAACGATTTTAACTTAAAATATTAATATAAAATAATTTTGAAATATAATTTTAAAATTTTAATTTCTAGTTTTTTATTAATATTTAATACTTAGAAAAATTTATTTCATAATTTTATGATTTAAAAATAATTGTATAATTGATTGTTGATTTTTGCCTTATATTTAAATATTTGTAAATAATAATTTTTTATTTTCTACTGATCATGTATTTTGTAATAATATAACTTTATAAAAATGTGAAACATTTTATATATAACATATATGTTATTGTATTTGGTTTATGTAATTAAATGATTTCGATATTATTTAAATAATATATATATGTAGAAATAATATATATAAATATTTATAATATATATATATATGTATATATATATGTATATATAAATATTTTATTACTTTCGAATATAATATATGTATAATACACCATATGTAAAATTTATATGCCATTTATATATTAAGTATGACGAAGAAATTAATATAACTATATTTATATTCATATATTTACAATATTTTATATATTATTAAATTAACAAAAAATGTTTTTTTATATCTAAGCCATGCCATTATAGGTATATACAGAACAAAGTATTTATTTATTTTATAAGTATATACTTATATACAACCAAAACAATTGTGACAATATGATTTTCGTATCAGAATCAACCTCTAACTAGTAATATACATACATATATATATAATATTATGTCTAAGCATGGATAATTAAATTTTATTCAGAAACATACCATACTTCCAAAGCCTTGAAGTTTACATTGAAATGTTGAAGTATGCTCCTTGAAACAATTTTTGATCCAAAAGAGTTCTAGACCTTGAACTATTGACCATCAGCTATTGAATAACAGTTGAATTGATTTGGTGTGAGCTAATTAGGAGATGATATGGAGAATTTGGCCAGTAACATGTAGGGATCGAGGCTTCAAAAAGTCCATAGAAAATGAGGATAGAGATACCTAAATAGAGGAAAGGAAGGAGAGAATTTAGAATCTCATCTTTTACTCAATCTCCTTCTATCCGAACCATCCAAAATCAAGCCATTCTCTTCATAATTTAAGCTCCCTCTAGCTCAGTATGGCCGCACAAATTGGTCCCTCTAATGGGTCATGAACCCTTCTGTGGTCCAAAGAGTATATTGTATTTTAAGTCTAATTTAAAACGCTTATCGATGTTGTATATCGATTAATATATTTATAACTTTTATAAATACATTTAATATTTTTTTATCGAATCAAAATCAAATTTAAAAACAATATTTTATAAATATTAATTAATTTATAACAACTAAAAATTAATTAAATTGTTCGGTCAGAGGAGAGTTAATCATTTTGGTTGTGTGACTTGTCCGTTATAAATTTGGTCAGCGGTTAATAACGAACTATTCGAATATCAACATTCACACATCACTTAGTGGATGGCTTGAAATTTTAGCCAAATTTATCGCTTACTTGGTTTCGATAGAATCCAGTTTTACTTTGTTAAGCATTACGTAGTTGTGACTATTTTTTACGCTAATTCTCTTCTCAAAACTTTATCCCTTTGGCTTATGGAATTCGAAAATGGTCACAATTCCAATATCTTCCATATTCAACTATATAGCCCAAATACAAAATCCTTGGTTCAATAATAACAATTAGTATTAAACGAATTACCCTGGCCAAAGATTTGACTTTGATTTAACCGTGATACTAACCCCATATAACCGAGGGGACAAATCCTCTCTTAAATAGTGCTTCATTTTCAATACTTCCACTTAGCCCAACCATAGTCACCTGATGGACGTTGTGCCATGATTTGAATATAATCAAAGTGGAGCTTTCATATTGAAGATCGACAATATTCTCAAATCAAGATAAATATGTAAGTCGGTCACATTGGTATTTATTGTTTGACCTTAGTTATAAAAACCAACCTAAAACTATCAAGCGAGTCATTTCATAGTTATCCAATAATTATCACGTAACCCCTAGGTGCCACTACAGTCATAAGTAATACACTACCCAACATTTGGAGAGCGTTGCGTACTCTAATCTCGAGATACATCGGTATCCAATCTCGATGTATCTCGGCTAGGAACATTTAAAATGATGTGTTTTATAACACTGTGATACAATACCAATGATTACAACTATTTTTTAATTACCATCAAAAATATGCCATTTATGGATTTTCTAATAAATATATCTTAATAAACATTTAATTATTTATAACACGTTATAACAAATATATAACAAAAAGAAAAACACCTTTATTACGAACGAGAACTAATTACAAAATTAATTAATTTACAATAAATTATAGAATTGCCCTTAGTGCATAACCCTAACCCCTACCAACGCATACCCCATTCCCCTCGACACACATACTCCCAGCGATGTATATTGTAGCAGTAGTGACACAGAGTCCCCCTTCCCACCTTCATTAAGAAGAGACAGATGGGGTAATTCAAAGGTAGATTCATCTAGTTTGCACTATAGCTTATAGCCTTACCATTTTCATTTTCCTTGTGAAAATTGACTTAAACACCTTTACTTTCTCTTTTTTGATGCAATGGTTAACTGAACATTACTGCATTGTTCAACTCTACCAGTTTTGGGGCAACCATTGCACAACAACAATGAACACCTCTACCACCTACGCAGTCTCAACCAGAGGGGTCCATGCCTCACCATGGCATCGTCCAGCTCCCTCGTGCTTCCAATGCAGCACCAACCCAGTGAGAGAGTTAGGGGTATGACATTGGGGCAATTATGTAATATATATTTATATCTAACACTCTATAACCAATCTCATTTGTAATTAAGATATTTGATTTCCATTACATACTTTGCTATATAATGATATAACTAACTAAGTGATTATTTTAAGTATATTAAATAGAAAAATCCTTTAATGATATGTTATGTGATAATAATTATAAGGAGTTGTAATCATGAGAAAATTATCATAATATAGATAAACATATTATTTTAAATATTTTCGATCATGATGTTTTAGGATAGGTTATTGATACATCCATTAAGACCGGAGTACGGAACACTCTCCAAACATTGGGCAGTGTATTACGCACGGTTGTTGCGGCACAAGGAGTTATATGCTCATAGTTATTAGATAACCATGAAAGGACCAACCCAAGAGTTTCCTGTTGGTTAATAACAGCTAGGTTAAATAGGAAATGTCGCAATGATTATTTTACACATGTCTCTTAGCTTAAGAATAACATTAAGTTCAATATGGATACTCCCATTTTATTATATTTAAATCATGACATGACAACCACTGTGCGATAATAGTTATGTCTAAGTTAAAGAATTGGAAGTGAAATGTTATTCGATAGAGAAGTTGTCTCATTAGTTTTATGAGATTAGTATCACGGTCAATTGTAGTCAACTTAAAGTCAAAATCTTTGGGCAGAGTAGTCCCGTTAATAATAAATGTTATTATCGAACCTATGACTTTGTCTATGGACCAACTTTATTGAATATGGATGATACCAAATTTAACCAAAATCAAATTCCATGAATCCTAAAGTGACACGGTGTTGATGAGAGAACGTATGTAAAAAATTATTAATAAAGATACCACTTATGAAACATCCCACCTCTATACTCATACTACCAAAAAGTATTACTAAGTATGGTAATACAAAGAATGAGATGATATTGAGCTTATATACATAAATATTACCTTGGGTTAACACTGCTATGTATTTCAAAAATAGAATAAATAACTCATCTATACGTACTCAGTATTGGAACAAAGCAATAAACACGTGCATCTCCAAAATAGAATACTACACAATATACAATAAATGATAGAGAATACATAGTTAGTATCATAGCTATAAAATATAATAAGAAATACATCAAAGATTGTGTGAATACAAAATATCAAAAATTTCCAATATCTCAAATAATATATATTGTGTTTATAATATATACAACACAACGACATGCATACAATGAATCTTTACCACTTAAGTAATATATATATATATATATACATATATCAATCCCTAAATATCAAGTCTCCACTACACCCAAAAAAGGAAAGCTGGTCACATCGTCCCTGTACCTAAAATGTCTTGGACTAATCCTAGCATTATGTAAATAACACGCGGATCAGACTATGTCTAAATATAAGGTCAATGTGTGTATATAATAATGTATGCATGTAATACAATGATAATATCATAAACAATTACCATAGTATCACAAAACATCAAGTATCACAAAACCATGCATAAAGATGTCATCACTAATATAAAATCATGCCAATCAACGAATCACAAAATCAATGTCAAATGGGTGAATGATCCATATCAAAGTCATCTCTAAAATATAGAAAACATAAATACTTGAGATATCATCAAATATAGTTAGGCTAGTATACAAAAATGCATAGGTGTATATCTCAATCTCATATAAATAAAATATTATCATCAAATTACAAAAATAAATATACGAGATTGGGCTAGTGCACAGCAATGCCCTATGTAAATATAAAGTAGATACTCAAGGGTCCTTTAAACTCATAAAATGAAAGAATAATGCCCAAACATATAAATAGCGACACATTCCTATGAAAAATATAGTTGGCGACACACGCCAAAGAAAGATAAGGGGATTGACCATACGTTGGACATAGTTATAAGAATAATCATAGCTCATCATCTTAAATAAGGTGTATGAATAATTTGTGTCTATCTATCACGCGAAGCAGAACTAGATGAGAGAGTGACATCACATGCTTGCACTAGGAGGCTACAAATGTGTTCGTCTGACAAAGCTCCTACAGTTTTAAGTTACCTTCCTTCGGTATCATGACAAGGTCCACATATGTGCTCATCAATGCGAGGACTCAACTCGGTCATGACCCAGCACATGCCCTATGGTAATAGACTACTAGCCTAGGTGATACAATGGAAAATGCACGCGGCTATATAACTACAACGGTGTCACAGATTCGAGGCATGATCGTATAATCGGGCTACCATGGAGGATACTAGACTAATTTGGTTCACTCCCACATTGTAAAGGTCGGTGGACAATGATGGATAAATAGATACTACACATATATATGTAAATATATATATATATATATACATATATATATATATATATATATATATATATATTCATGCATGTATGTATATAAGTATATTGGCTAACACACAACCATATAAATAAGCTAACACACAATAATAAGCATGAAGCCTAGCTCACCATGGCGAGCTTTACATCATAATCTCGTCATGCTTATCCTCATATGAGTAGCATCCATGTGCAAAGAATAACCGAATAAATATCACTACGATGTCCTATACCACCACGTGATACTCAATCGTTTATTCACTACTCATAAATTACACTCGATTTCTACAATATTCTATATAACGAGTCCAAAGAATAACCAGAGAAATGTTACCAAAATTCCAATACCGTACGGTATTATAACTCCGATATTTAAATTCGTTGTCATACAAATTAAAATATTTTCAATAAAAATAACCATAATGGCAATATCATAAAATCATGTAGAAGGATGTCATCACCGTATCACATCAAAATTACTAATCAAATGAATATCAACGGTGATTTATCCATGACATTGTAAATCAAGATAGAAGAGGCAATTAGAAAAATGTAATAAAATTTCATAAATCAAATATGTAAAAAATACTTTATAATTCTTAATTTAAACATATAATTATAAAATATACTTTAAAATGCTTAGAATATTAATTAGAAAATAATTCTTGTTTTTCAGAATTTATATAAAGTACTAATTATTTATTCTAAACTACATATAGGTTTCTTTTCAGCATGTTAATAACTTTTGAACACATACACACACGTGTATATATGTAAATACTACATTTAAATTATACATTTCTTTATAAAATCACATACTAAGTTATCGATTTCTATTTCTCAAAAACTTATTTTATTTATTTAAATTTTTTTCATGTATTTATATATTATTATTTGTTTATTTTTATTATTCTTTAAAAATAAAAGAAACATGCATTGGATGTGCAATGGTCGCACTACTAGTCGGTCGCTGGCGGTTGACCGGTTGACCTACCAAAGCAATGCCTAGTGAATCAATTTCAATCAATTTTAGGCCTCCTCCTCCTTCTTACCATAAGACGATCCAATTCGATGCATACACAAATATATTCATTCATACATCATCCAAACAAAAGATATATATAATAGTAGATGATTTAAACATAGATACGGGAGTAAGAATACTCACTTGTATGCTCTCTTCCTTCCTCCTCCTTCGTGTTTCGCTACCAAAAGACCAAAGTATGATGAGAACCCAAATTTCTTCATTGGCATATATGTCTATTAGTGTTGAGATGCTCATATTCAATTTTTGGGAAATTATAATGATTTTAATTTAATTTTTTAAGGAAAGAGGGTTTCATAGTTTTGTTTCAAGAATGCAGTAAAAAGTAAGAAAGAAGTATACATGAACTATATTCATTGAATGAAAAGAGATATCTAGAATTAGAATAATATGGATTTTGGGACGATAGAGTTTGGGCTTAAGAAATTTGAACTTAGTTTTGGGTATAAATTTAAACATTTATTTATTTCTTCTTTTATTTCATTTCATAAAACAATTATTTATTCTCTAAACAATATTTATTTAAATTACCAAATAAAATCACATTCGATATATTTAAGATCAATTGAAACTCAAATTGTTAATATTACTTTGAAATATTTAAATCCCTTATTTATTGAATAAATCACAACTTGAAAGCATTTAATTTCCAGAATAATTTATTCCACAATTTCTTTAAACATATATTATTCCTAAAACAATTATATTTCATCATTAACTATTTTATCATCAAATTCGAGTATTCCTAAATAAATCCAAAGTTGCTCTTATTTAACCTTTAAAATCAATTTTTAATTAATTAAACCATCATTATTATTTTTTGTTATTTCTTCTCAACACCGGGCTGTTACAGCTTAATTGTAAAATTTGATTTTACCTATAAAGATGTATAACCGATGAATTCGACCAAATCATCATACTGCTAGCTTAGGTGAGGTGTGAATGTTAATATTTGAATTGTTCGACATTAATCGTTCATTGTATTGCACACATGAGTCGCACAACTATATTGGTGAATCACTGAAATACCACATGATTTAATCAATTTGTAAATTGTTATAAATTAACTAAATTAATATTTATGAAATATTAATTGATAAATTATTTGATGTATTGGGTGATACTAGAATTTTCGGGTAGCACTAGTAATTAAATTGGGTGCGTATATAACTTATACATACGTACATGCATACATACATACCTACATATACATACATACATACATATATATATATATGATATTGATATGCATTTAAATACGATTTAAATGATAAAAATTAATAAATGGGTTTGGAATGTTTGATGGCCCATGTTGCCCATGATATGACCAGCCACGACTACTGATGAAAGGTGATGTTTTGGTTTGAATTTCAGATCTAGATCTGAATACTTGGTAAAGTGAGAAAAAGTAAATAAGGAGAAATTGTCCTTCCATTCTCTCTCTATATTTAAACTAAGCTAGCCTGCAAATTTCTTATTCTCGACTTTTCCTCTCTTATTCTAGCCGTAAGCAAACCTAAACCCTCCCCAATTATCGAAAATTGAAAAGCCAAATATACATCAAAACAAATTCAAACCATGGTACTCCAGGCCATTACAACATCCGAAGATCAATTCAAGGTGAATTTAGGAGATCCCATCAATCTGCTAATGTTCAAAGGCTGCATCCATAAGGTATCAGATCTCATTTACTTTTATGTTTTGTTCATCATATAATATATACAACTTATAACAATTTTGTATGTACAATAGCTATCTCACTTATATGCAATAGCGGTCTTGCTTGTCTGTCGTTAACTTATATTAATTTACTTACATTAATCAAATTATTGTTTGGATTGAAAAAACCTTTTTTGACTATGTATATCCTCTATAATCTATTTCATAATTTCTAAATGTTATGATTTTAATTAATTAAAATTATTATTTACTAATATTAAATCATATATATATATTGTTAACCTACATTTTGCCAAGGCAATAGACATGCGGATTTAACCTAATAGACTTCACGATTATCAAGACCAGTAGCCCAGAGTGATGATTGTGAGGTCCAAAAATCAAGTGCAGGCAATGATATGAAGCAATGAAAAACTGAGACCAAGAGATATAGTCTCCAGAATATTCTATGCATGGATTAGTATCTCCCCCACATAGGGGATCAATGTCTATCTCTTCCCATAGGGGTCGGTACTCCTTAATTTTTGTCCCAAACTAGATGAGACTAGTATAAACTGACAAGGAAAGTCCTACGAGGCTAATTTCAAATCTTAAGTCTTTTGGATTTTGTATGCGCAAGTTATGGGGAAATTGAATCACCTAAGAAAGAGATAGGTACAAAAGGGATCCTCATATTTCATCTAAGCAAGTACAACTCAATGGAAAATAATCGATATCTCAAAATCCATAAATCCAATGCATATAAATTTTGTTGGCAAGATGTGGGGACCCTAGGGAATCTACCCCAGGGATCACACATCAACTAGAGCAAGATGGAGGGATCGACCCTCTTCCCTCCATAGGGATCGGCTATAATCAGCCTTTACAACATATTGCAACAAACATTGATCAATAACTCGAGTTCTGCTAATCCAATTGGCATGAAACTTGCAGGCTAAGCATAATAAAATATGGAGAAGCTACCCAAGGGATCACATGGCATTTGGAGGAGTTTAGAGGGATTAACATATATCCCTCAATAGGGATCGGCCCACTTCGCTCTTAGGGATTGGCTGAACCCAACTTTATAGTAAAGATCGATCAATATCTCAACATCTACAAATCCAATTGATATGAAACTTAGAGGTATTTAGAGGGATTGGCATAACTCCTTTTGGAGGGATCGGCAGAAATAAAAATTTAATCAACACTACATCACGGAAAATGAGATATCTCATAAATCGTACGTTGGAATTGCACGAAATTTGGGAAAGAAGTAGCTAACATCATGGACCACCCCTCATAGGGATCACATCCCATTTGGGCGCATTAATAGGGATCCATACCGCTCCTTATTATGGGCCTCGTTGGGCCTAGAAATTTTTGGGTGGCCTCGTCTTGGTCTCCCGAACCTTCTGCCGAAATTTCAGTCCGATCCAAGCACGTCTTTCCCTATAAATACAGCAGGCTTAGTATCAGAAAAGAATTTTTGGCAGCCTCCTTTTGCTTTTCTAGCGCTGTGTTTGGTGAATTTTTAGGCCGTTTGCCAAAGTGCATTTGTATCACCTAATAAAATAAAAAGGAAACTTATTAATAAGTAATTATTAAAGCCCAAAAAATAGAATTTTTGTAAACTTTAGAATTTTTCCATGAAACTAACACCATCGAGTTCGTGGTGATTTTGTGATCAATTTTCATATATAAAGTTTTACTATCGAAGTTCAAACGAAAAAGTTATTAATGTTTGAAGTTTTCAAATCGGAAATAACTTAGAACCAATTAAGGAAGTAAATCTTAATAACATTAAAATGGGCATTAAGTATAAAGGTTACATAAACATTAAATAAGGGCACTCAATCAAATTAAATCTAGTTAAGAAACTATGTATGTAAATAAATTGGGCGCAGAAGTAAATAAGTATTAGTAACTTATGTTTTTAAACATTAGATGTAAATCTTGTCATTTACGTAATTGGCTATATTAAATGTAATCAAATCATGACTAGAAGGAAGTAATCAAAGAATATCAACATTAAATCAAACTAAATCAGCACTGAGAAGGAAATAAATAAACGAGAATTGAATAACATTAAAACAAACATTAATAAATAAGAACGTTGATGGTTAAAGAAATAAAATCTGGAAATAAATGGTAATAAATTAATGTTAATAACATTAGCAGACACTTAACATGTAAGAAAGATTAACGTGAAACAAAATTGGTATAAAGTAAACGAAAAACGAATTAAAGAAGAGAATGTTAACATTGATATATTAAAAGCAGCAATAAATGAAAAAAATCAGGTAACAGATTATAAAGCAAACCGGTTGACACCCTAAAGTCTACCAGTCGACAACTAGCGGTCAATTGATGGACAATGGATGGTTGATCACTTAGCTACGTTTGAGTGAGAATGAACCTAGGTCCAACAACTCAGATTTAATAAATTAAAGTCTAACGAATGGAATTAATTCATGTGCTTTAAATACAAGACTAACTCCTCAGTTTTCTTCTCATATTTTCTGAATCAAAGAGCGAAGCTCTACTATTCTCTTTTCCTCACAAATTCTAGGAAATATGTAGTATATTATATGTGTACAAACACACACACACACACACATATATATATATATTTGAAAATTGGTAACCTTATTGGGGCATTTCAGCCCAAATGATCGGCCCATCGGCCGCATACAGTACATTCGGTATAAACTACATCAAACACCCACATTTCATTTATGCATTTTCACTTTACAACTTTTCAGGCCTAAACACTCCGAAAAAAGAAAGCTGCTTCACTCTCCTTTACGACGGTTGATAACTCGTCGAGCTTCTAGCTGGGTTTCTTGCCCTTCCCCACGGCCAGTACACTTCTACAAACGAAACTCCTACTCTTGTTGTAGTATTTGTAAGAATTTTCATACTGATTCGTTTGCTTATGATTTGAATGTCAATAATTGCGAGTTTGCTAACTTTGTTTATGTTCTAATTCTTCAGTTACAACAATCTTCGATTGCGCTCCCTCCAAATCTTCCAAACAGCTACTGTCAAAGGGATGCTGTTCATTTTGGATTCCAGGTTTTCATGCTGCCCAACTTCATCATTTATGCAATAATTTGGTGAAGGTTACCAGGGTTGATAGAAAAATTGATAGTTTTTTTACAAAACCCTAAATTGCCTTAAAGAATTCACACACAAAGAACAAGTGCATGTGATTTTCCTCCTAATTTCTGCATAAAGGACATAGTTTCTTGTCTATTATTTCCCATTTAAAAAGTTTGTCTTTAGTTGGCAGTCTCCCCAACACAGATTTCTATGCTATATAGGCCATTTTTGGGCAATTAGCCCCATCTTATATGATTTTGCTCGAGTTAACTTTAGGACCATTAACTCTAATCGCCTCCTAAGCTGATTCAGATGGAAAAATGTTTACCTATGTGCTTTTAAGTCCATATATCCTCGTCTCTACCCGAGAATAAAGCCATATATTCTATCCGATTTTGTTGTTCAGATGTATAAGGAATAGAATTGTGACAGCCCGCAAATCCGTACCCCTTGAATCAACACTATTCTACGTTGGTTAACTCAAGTGGCACAGAAATACGAACCATTTAGGGTTAAGAAGAAGAGATAGATGAAGAAGAAACTAAACCATATCAGAATCTCACAGTCGCAGCGGAATAAAATATAATAGTAAATATAGAACTTTACACAAAATGAAATCTATTACTGTTTATACATATCACATCATCACAAATCAGAGTATCTCATACATCAAATTACCAATCAGACATATCATACAATCATAGCAGCGGAATACACATATGTATAAATAATACGTCTCGGGCTCCAGCTCCTCTTCTGCTCCATATCATCTTGACCTGAACAAATAATACTCGGTCTGACCCGAACATTATAATGAAATAACACCCGAGTCAGTCTGGAATACCAGCTGATAATAATGCATCCAAATTGATTATTAAAGTTTCAAAAATCCTTTGAAAAACAAAAGCATCTCGTAAGACCACGCCACAAATAAACATGTCGGGTTTTTACCTTACGATAGCTAAAACACTTTTTATAGAATTCCTCTGATATTATAATAGGGTCTATTTACAAATACTTATAAAATAGCCGAAATTGTTACATCTATTAAATTCCAGCTACTAGCCACCGAAGTGGGTAATACAAACAAAACTCATACAAGGCTCGTAGGGAAAATGGATTTCCAACAATGACTAGGCACTGGGGTACCACCTGTCACAGTACGGGGCCTAGATCACCGTACCGAGGACTACTCCCTTCATCCCCTGCAACACAAGGCCGGAAACATTCCTTACTGAACAGTCCCGAACAAGATAAACCCCGTGGTTGGCGCGACCAACCACCCACTAAACCGAAATATATAAGGGACATCTAGACAGGGGAAATATCTTGTCCTGCTTGGGCATGACCCACCTAACCTTGCTGCATATCCCCTGATTTTCAGTCATTCCCGGTTGATGAGGCTTGAGGCTAAGCGTTACCTTTAGAATGTTTTCACTTAGAATGCCCATCGTCCACCTGACGATGTTTCGCAAGCATTCGTCCATACAAGTCCGTCCCGGGTTCGACGGAACCGAAGGCACTACTCCTACTACATCCATTTTGGAAATATCCTCAGGATTAGTAGCGACTAGCCCTTGCACTTCACTGCTCCATCTTCGACTCCGAACACGTTTTATCGCACGAAAACGTACAAATCGGATCGAAGTGGTTTTCGAGAAATAAATCTCGATCCCGGTCTCTTCGAAACGATCAACGCATTGTCCAATATTGATAGTCGGGTGATTTAACTATCAATTTATATTCATAAACATCCATAAGCATCCATCATACAATAAATAATATTCCACATTATTTATTTACCTCAAATATCTTTAAAAGATATATTTTCAAATTTTCAAAGCTCGTTTGAAAACAATTTCTAAAACTCTTTCCTTACAAGGTAAATCCTTTACCATATGTTCCCATTGGAAATAACCAAGTTCAATTTATTTAGATTTAAAACAATTAAAACATTTTATTCTAAATATCCTTTAAAATAGGTAAATTTACTACTAATTATATACTCAAAATAAAATTTCAAAATATTTAAAGCAAAACTATTTTATAGGATATAACTTGATTTAAACTAAGGTTTTAGTTAAACTATATTTTAAAAATAGAGTTGTAAAAAGATTAAGACTTATTGCAATATACTTAGGTCAAAACTAGCTTTTTAAACAAATCCATTTGTAAAAGAATAATTACTTTACTATTTCTAATTAATAAATAGTTACTTTAAAAATAATAATTTCCAAACACTCTTTTAAACAAGTTTAAACTTCAAAACTTTCTTTTTATAAAATCAGTTTAAACTCGAACTTGGTTTTTTCCAAGGAATTTCATTTCCACTTAAACATCACAGAAATCCTTCTCACGATTTCTGTCAATTTATTTCAATTTAGTTTTATAGTTTAATAACATAAATTTACTTTCACATGTATCAACTGATAACATTTCTCTTTGTTTATCATTCCAGATTTTACAAATTTTCAATTTCCATTCTAAATACATTTCAAATTTAATTCTTTAAAATTCATTATTTAACCATATCTTTTATTTCTCTAGAATTCAATTTCTCCATTTATAATTAATTATGGATTTATAATTTACTATTCCAATACAAATTTTATTTCAGTTTCCCACCCAAACAGATTCTAATTTTTATATTCCTTTAAATTCCTTATTTATAAATTTCTTAATTTCTTTTGAAACCCAATTTAATTTCTTTACAATTAAACTCCAAATTTCTTTATAATTAATATTCTGGGTTTATAGTTTATCTCACAATATCACAATGCAATTAAATTCCAAATTTATCAATCACAATATATAAACAGGCATCATCATCAACTATAAAAATATTACTACATTGTGAGGAATCTAGCTGGATTCCTCCAACCTGTTTTCCCTGCATCCACAAATATTAGCACAACCACATATATATATCAACTCAATTTGATAATAATTAACATATTCAGCTATACATCCAAACAAACAATCAATACTAGCTGTCTAACTTTACTAGTATCCAGATGTGAGTGAGAATAACTCACCTTGAGTTTCGGCGAGCGTTCGAAATTTAAATTAAACCGAACGGTGTCCGATTTAACCCAAATTTCTACTTGCTCGGAATGACTCCGGATCTGCACCATCGCGTAGAACTCGTTTCTGCGATTCCAACGCTACCAAAATCGCTGAAATCTGACATCGTATGAAACCGTTATGAACAATTGAAGTTTGTATATAAAATCTTAAACAATTTCTTTTATTAAATTTTATTATTTTACCAAAAATAACATCAAGACCGTTGATCACGCAACATAACCGCCCTCCTCCTTCCCTCTCTATCAAGCGAACACGGCTTCAATAAAACCCAACACGCAGAAATTAGGGTTGCTCGCCGCACTGCACACGATCGCTTTGAGCTCGATCTGACGCCACCATACGAACGCCCACTGCCACGCTCACCCACGACCCACTCGCGCCTCAGCTCGGCGTCCTCGATGCACCAGAAAACGTGCGCGACTGCCACCCAAACGCGACCCCCTGTGAGCCTTCTCGCTTCGCTAATTCCAATCACACCCGTACGGATGTGAAGCCCTCTACATCCTCTCCGAGTTTCTAGTTGAACGTTTACACAATAGCTTGATGGATTGATCACGATTTGGAGGAGAAGATCGATGATTTTCGGCCATTAAAATGCCTCAAGCGGCGGCCTGAAACGGTGCTAGGGTTTTAGAGATTTTATAATATATATATATGTTATTTAATAATATTTTAATCAACAATTTTCTCAATTTATCCACATTTGCAAACGAACTCCAATTCTCACGTTCCGACAGGCGATTCTAGGGGTTTTCCACATTTCGGACACAATGGAACAAGTTTCGTAAGCCAATTTTACCGTATGTGCGAGTTACGGAATTAAACGATCAATTTAAAATTAAACCGATTAAAACGATTTCGATGCGTTTCGAGCTGCCGGGGTTAAACGACAACTCCGATTGCTACGAAAATTGAAATCCGATAATAACTAACTATTACGGATCCAATGGAACTAGTTTCGTCGAATTCCGAGACTGTGCCCCGGAAGGCTATTTTAACTCGTCTATTAATTAAGCAATTTTCGAAATTATCGAAATCACTCAAAATTTCCACTTTTTAAAATTTTATTAACTTAACCATAATTCATATAACATTTATAAACACATTAAAAATCATTTCGGCTCATTCCGAACCAAAATCTGATTATTTGCATTTTAATAATATTAAATTCGTTTTTAAATTATTATAAAATTCCAAATATTAATTTATTGACCTCAAAATTCATCTATAATTTCCACCATGCTATTTACACTCAGATTGCCCAAGATAAATTTTTAAAACCATTTTATCACTATTTACATCCAGAATTTCTTTTATTTCAATTCTGAATATTATATTATTATTGTTCAATTTTCAAATTAAATCCACACCTTAGAAATTTTAACTTGTTAATATAATTTAAACCAATTCCTTTAGTTTAAAATAAATTTTAAACCCATAGTAAACATTTAAAATGAATTAAATGTTCACAAATCCCATACTCAAAATTCTGGGATGTTACATTCCTCCCCCCTTATAAAAATTTCGTCCCCGAAATTTGCTAAGGTAGAAAGAATGCTCCTACACTCATTAACTTAACCCAAACTTCTCTAGTTACAACTTATATACATTTTCCAAAACCTTTAGCTCAATTTCAAACCCATTTGCTTTATTAACTCTAAAGCTTTAAATTTTAACTTATAACTTCCCAAGTTACTAAACTTTCCCAAAACCAAACCAAAAAATTTCTAACTCCCAAAATTTCTGAAAAATTTTGGCAGAGTCTCCCCTGTACGGAGGAGCTTTCGCGATATCGCGATACAAAGAAATATATATACATCGACCCACACGGTCGGAAACCAAAATATATCACAATATGTATATCATTTCTCAATTTTATTAGCCTAGGCGTACCTTTTTAGCAAATTTTTAAAAGCAAGAGGCTAATATAACGCATATACGCGCTCCAATTCTCTCGAACGCCTCCCACACCTGTACTAAACTCAAACAAACTCATCAGTTTCAAGATATGAGCATTTTAATAACATTTCCAATGTAAATGCAAGCCAAACATGTCCATTTCATAATCCAATCAACAATTAGCATAATTCCATACGTAAACTATATTTTATAACATGCACAAGTCCCTTTTCTAATGCCAAATTCTATTTTATTTCACATAAAGGGATTACGTACAAGTTCGGCCATTCCAATTCATAATTACTACTACAAATTCATATTCACTTCAATATAATGAATATATGCATTTAATTCATTTACCTTACCGTTATACTCAAATCTATTTCTTAAGATTTTAGCCCATTCTACTTTCATCCAAACCACTTCATCTTATTTCACTCGAATGATTTACATTCAAGTTCATTATATACCATTGATATTTATTTCAACCAATTCATTTCTATTTCAATAATATGAATATATGCTTTTAATTCATTTACTTTTCTTTTTAATTTACATGCATCTACATACGAAATCACCAACTAGATTCCAATTCAGTTCACTTTATTTAAGACTCAATTTCAAATGCTTCCTCAAGCAAATAATCACCACGTAAGTTTAGAACCATTTACAATTCATTCTAGTTTAATTTATATTAATTTTACTCTATTCTGAAACATCCATTTCAACTTTTTAAATCACATTCTTATTCACACTTTCAAATTTATTATTTATCTTAAGTTTGTTTTTATCATTTATTATTCTTCTAATTATTATGTTAAAACCAAGTCTTGAATTTCATATTTCAAATCCATTATTCAACTTAAGTTTCCTTTTATCATTCCATCCTGGATTTATTTACAACCCAGACATCCTTACTTAATCACTATAATTAATTAGTACCATTCCACTTGCAATTCAACTTTATTACCCAAACAAAATTTATCCCAAACAAAATTATAAAGCTTAATCACAATTAACATTCAGCATGCTTAAGTTCTTTCACAATATTTTCATTATCTTCTTATTAAGCAAATTTTATTTTCATTCGATTCTCATCCAAATCAATTCTAATCCATTTACAAATTTTAATGTACTTTGCTTATTTATTCAATCCATTTTAGATTTATTTTATTAGCAAAGAACCCACTTTAAATTATATCCTTCTGTTGAATTTATTTACAATTTCAACTATCCCAATATAAGCTAAGTCCATTTCCATCTACACAATAAATATTTGTTACCACAAATTTAAATCCCATGCCACACAATTGGATTTTTATTTACTTTCCAAATTTTGATCAATTATCAAAATTCTATTCATTTCAATACAATTCCCATTTAATTGTAATTCAACTTAGCTATTAACCTAATCCATATTAGGTTTTAACACACTTTCCCAATTCACTCTGAATTCATTTATGATATCACCATTTTCCCATTATTCCATTTAGCAAATTTAGATTTCTACCTTTTCTTTTCACTCCTTTAAATAGAATCTAAATTCCTTTCAATATTATTCATTTATTCAACTGAAATTCAACCACAATTTCATTATCATAGCAAATTTCATTTTCCCATACATAAGTTCAAGACTTATTTGCCAACTTAAGAACATTCACATTTATGTTCTCATTTTGCTTCATTAGACTTTGCATTTCATTTTGGTCAAATTTTAAATTTGCCACACCCTTCAACCCTTTCATTTAATAAATTTTCAATTTCTCTTTTATTCAAGAGTTTAGATTTCTTATTTAAGTTCACTTCCATTTTATATTCACAAATTTAAATTATAACACTTAATAACTTAAGTATGTGAATTTCTTTATGCAATTATAAACAATTTATATTTCACCTTTATATCCATTTACTTTAATGCTAATTCTTTTAGATTTAATTATATTTCAAATTCACAATTTTAATTCTCCAAATACAAGTTCAAAACTTGTTTACTAACTGAAGTTCATTCACTTCTTTATATCCCACTTTACATTATCTCAATTCATATTTCATTTGAGATTAAGTCTTAAATTCACCATACCATTCCACTACCTCCCAATTGTGATTATAATCTCACTTTCAATTTATAAGTTCTCCAACTTATTTATTTAAAAGCTTATATTGCTCCTTTAAATTCATCTACATCTTATAATCACAATTTCAGATTTTACATATATATGTATTACTGAATTCTTAGGGATACAATTTTTTCACCCAAATCCTTTGCACATTTTAAATCTACAATTCCAGATTATAAGTATAACACTTAATAGCTTGTGGGTATAATCCATTACACAATGACCCACAATCTCAAAGTCAACTCACTTTTGAATTTAATCCAAATCAATTTTATTCCAAGTCCAATTTATTTAACTTATCCAAGTTAAATTCAAATTTTCTATTTACTTCAATATATTTTATTTACTTCCATTTACTTAAGTTGAATTTTAATTTCAAGATTAAAATTCTCATTTCTTCCTTCTTATTAATATCAACTTCACTTAATAAGCTCGTTAGTTGATGCATTTTAACTTTACTCTTCATTTAAATAGAATTTTCCAGAATTCATTTTACCCGGATTTATTTCAAAACCATTTGGAAATAATAATCAATATATATTCCTATTTGGTATATCAATCAAATTACCAGATTTCCAAAACAATTTATTTATACCAAAACAAATTTCCTTCTTTGAGATTTCCCAAACAACTAGCATACCCAAAATCCAAACAATAACATAACCAAATACTAGGAAAGCAATCCATCACTTTAGAGACTCGAAAATAAATTCTAATGATGTGGCCAGCATCATCGGGATTATTTTCTAGCGACTGAAGTGAGTTCAATGCTTCTTACTTTTCCAAATCCATTTCAAAACAGTTGTCATTCAAAAATATTACCCAAAACAATATTTCATCATTACCTTCAATACATTGGAAAACATTTCAAACCCTCCCAGGATTTTAAATTTCCCAAACCCTTTTATTTCCATTACCTTTAAAATCCTTTCCAAAACTTCCGGGATTTAAATTCTGGTTCAATTCAAATTTTAATTTCACTTCTTATTCACAACATATTTAATTAATTCTATTGGGTTATAAACCATTTTAATATTTAAATTCTTATTAGCTTATTATTTCAAATTTTGATCAAATTCAAGATTCTTACTTGATCATGGTATTAACAACCAACAAAAACCCAATATATAATAAGCTAGAAAATCATTTCTTTTATATCAAAATATAATTTTGGGTAAAATTATTTCATTTACCCACTTTTAAAAACAATACTATGTCGGTTTATCTTGTTTAAGAGTTTAGAAACCCCTATCGATACGGTTGTACTTCCCGCACCAACCAGAATTCATAAACACTCAACCGATAAGTCAACACAGTAGAAAAACAATTTTATATGCACTAACAAGTACGCTCTCATAACTATTAATACACTCAACTCATTATAGGGTACTATTGACTCTATTTAATGAGTAATTTCCCCACCAAAGCCTAGGTTGTCGCCAACCTACGCTCTGATACCAAGTGTGACAGCCTGCAAATCCGTACCCCTTGAATCAACACTATTCTACCTTGGTTAACTCAAGTGGCACAGAAATACGAACCATTTAGGGTTAAGAAGAAGAGATAGATGAAGAAGAAACTAAACCATATCAGAATCTCACAGTCGCAGCGGAATAAAATATAATAGTAAATATAGAACTTTACACAAAATGAAATCTATTACTGTTTATACATATCACATCATCACAAATCAGAGTATCTCATACATCAAATTACCAATCAGACATATCATACAATCACAGCAGCGGAATATACATATGTATAAATAATACGTCTCGGGCTCCAGCTCCTCTCCTGCTCCATATCATCTTGACCTGAACAAATAATACTCGGTCTGACCCGAGCATTATAATGAAATAACACCCGAGTCAGTCTGGAATACCAGCCGATAATAATGCATCCAAATTGATTATTAAAGTTTCAAAAATCCTTTGAAAAACAAAAGCATCTCGTAAGACGATGCCACAAATAAACATGTCGGGTTTTTACCTTACGATAGCTAAAACACTTTTTATAGAAATCCTCTGATATTATAATAGGGTCTATTTACAAATACTTATAAAATAGCCGAAATTGTTACATCTATTAAATTCCAGCTACTAGCCACCGAAGTGGGTAATACAAACAAAACTCGTACAAGGCTCGTAGGGAAAATGGATTTCCAACAATGACTAGGCACTGGGGTACCACCTGTCACAGTACGGGGCCTAGATCACCGTACCGAGGACTACTCCCTTCATCCCCTGCAACACAAGGCCGGAACCATTCCTTACTGAACAGTCCCGAACAAGATAAACCCCGTGGTTGGCGCGACCAACCACCCACTAAACCGAAATATATAAGGGACATCTAGACAGGGGAAATATCTTGTCCTGCTTGGGCATGACCCACCTAACCTTGCTGCATATCCCCTGATTTTCAGTCATTCCCGGTTGATGAGGCTTGAGGCTAAGCGTTACCTTTAGAACGTTTTCACTTAGAATGCCCATCGTCCACCTGACGATGTTTCGCAAGCATTCGTCCATACAAGTCCGTCCCGGGTTCGACGGAACCGAAGGCACTACTCCTACTACATCCATTTTGGAAATATCCTCAGGATTAGTAGCGACTAGCCCTTGCACTTCACTGCTCCATCTTCGACTCCGAACACGCTTTATCGCACGAAAACGTACAAATCGGATCGAAGTGGTTTTCGAGAAATAAATCTCGATCCCGGTCTCTTCGAAACGATCAACGCATTGTCCAATATTGATAGTCGGGTGATTTAACTATCAATTTATATTCATAAACATCCATAAGCATCCATCATACAATAAATAATATTCCACATTATTTATTTACCTCAAATATCTTTAAAAGATATATTTTCAAATTTTCAAAGCTCGTTTGAAAACAATTTCCAAAACTCTTTCCTTACAAGGTAAATCCTTTACCATATGTTCCCATTGGAAATAACAAAGTTCAATTTATTTAGATTTAAAACAATTAAAACATTTTATTCTAAATATCCTTTAAAATAGGTAAATTTACTACTAATTATATACTCAAAATAAAATTTCAAAATATTTAAAGCAAAACTATTTTATAGGATATAACTTGATTTAAACTAAGGTTTTAGTTAAACTATATTTTAAAAATAGAGTTGTAAAAAGATTAAGACTTATTGCAATATACTTAGGTCAAAACTAGCTTTTTAAACAAATCCATTTGTAAAAGAATAATTACTTTACTATTTCTAATTAATAAATAGTTACTTTAAAAATAATAATTTCCAAACACTCTTTTAAACAAGTTTAAACTTCAAAACTTTCTTTTTATAAAATCAGTTTAAACTCGAACTTGGTTTTTTCCAAGGAATTTCATTTCCACTTAAACATCACAGAAATCCTTCTCACGATTTCTGTCAATTTATTTCAATTTAGTTTTATAGTTTAATAACATAAATTTACTTTCACATGTATCAACTAATAACATTTCTCTTTGTTTATCATTCCAGATTTTACAAATTTTCAATTTCCATTCTAAATAGATTTCAAATTTAATTCTTTAAAATTCATTATTTAACCATATCTTTTATTTCTCTAGAATTCAATTTCTCCATTTATAATTAATTATGGATTTATAATTTACTCAGCATTATTCCAATACAAATTTTATTTCAGTTTCCCACCCAAACAGATTCTAATGTTTATATTCCTTTAAATTCCTTATTTATAAATTTCTTAATTTCTTTTCAAACCCAATTTAATTTCTTTACAATTAAACTCCAAATTTCTTTATAATTAACATTCTGGGTTTATAGTTTATCTCACAATATCACAATGCAATTAAATTCCAAATTTATCAATCACAATATATAAACAGGCATCATCATCAACTATAAAAATATTACTACATTGTGAGGAATCCAGCTGGATTCCTCCAACCTGTTTTCCCTGCATCCACAAATATTAGCACAACCACATATATATATCAACTCAATTTGATAATAATTAACATATTCAGCTATACATCCAAACAAACAATCAATACTAGCTGTCTAACTTTACTAGTATCCAGATGTGAGTGAGAATAACTCACCTTGAGTTTCGGCGAGCGTTCGAAATTTAAATTAAACCGGACAGTGTCCGATTTAACCCAAATTTCTACTTTCCCGGAATGACTCCGGATCTGCACCATCGCGTAGAACTCGTTTTTGCGATTCCAACGCTACCAAAATCGCTGAAATCTGACATCGTATGAAACCGTTATGAACAATTGAAGTTTGTATATAAAATCTTAAACAATTTCTTTTATTAAATTTTATTATTTTACCAAAAATAACATCAAGACCGTTGATCACGCAACATAACCACCCTCCTCCTTCCCTCTCTATCACGCGAACACGGCTTCAATAAAACCCAACACGCAGAAATTAGGGTTGCTCGCCGCACTGCACACGATCGCTTTGAGCTCGATCTGACGCCACCATACGAACGCCCACTGCCACGCTCACCCACGGCCCACTCGCGCCTCAGCTCGGCGTCCTCGATGCACCAGAAAACGTGCGCGACTGCCACCCAAACGCGACCCCCTGTGAGCCTTCTCGCTTCGCTAATTCCAATCACACCCGTACGGATGTGAAGCCCTCTACATCCTCTCCGAGTTTCTAGTTGAACGTTTACACAATAGCTTGATGGATTGATCACGATTTGGAGGAGAAGATCGATGATTTTCGGCCATTAAAATGCCTCAAGCGGCGGCCTGAAACGGTGCTAGGGTTTTAGAGATTTTATAATATATATATATGTTATTTAATAATATTTTAATCAACAATTTTCTCAATTTATCCACATTTGCAAACGAACTCCAATTCTCACGTTCCGACAGGCGATTCTAGGGTTTTTCTACATTCCGGACACAATGGAACAAGTTTCGTAAGCCAATTTTACCGTATGTGCGAGTTACGGAATTAAACGATCAATTTAAAATTAAACCGATTAAAACGATTTCGATGCATTTCGAGCTGCCGGGTTTAAACGACAACTCCGATTGCTACGAAAATTGAAATCCGATAATAACTAACTATTACGGATCCAATGGAACTAGTTTCGTCGAATTCCGAGACTGTGCCCCGGAAGGCTATTTTAACTCGTCTATTAATTAAGCAATTTTCGAAATTATCGAAATCACTCAAAATTTCCACTTTTTAAAATTTTATTAACTTAACCATAATTCATATAACATTTATAAACACATTAAAAATCATTTCGGCTCATTCCGAACCAAAATCTGATTATTTGCATTTTAATAATATTAAATTCGTTTTTAAATTATTATAAAATTCAAATATTAATTTATTGACCTCAAAATTCATCTATAATTTCCACCATGCTATTTACACTCAGATTGCCCAAGATAAATTTTTAAAACCATTTTATCACTATTTACATCCAGAATTTCTTTTATTTCAATTCTGAATATTATATTATTATTGTTCAATTTTCAAATTAAATCCACACCTTAGAAATTTTAACTTGTTAACATAATTTAAACCAATTCCTTTAGTTTAAAATAAATTTTAAACCCATAGTAAACATTTAAAATGAATTAAATGTTCACAAATCCCATACTCAAAATTCTGGGATGTTACAAGAATCACAGTTCCATCTACCTTTCTATATAATAGAGTCAACAATTTTGTTAGGACATGCATATGTTGAATAATTATTCTATCCTAACTTATCTAATAGAGATTTTCCTTCAAGCGAAGGATCTTTTCAAAGATCGGCTTGTTTACCTTAAGCAATTTCTCTGTTGCATTTCATTGCCAACTTGTCTCTAATCCTCATAATAGCATTCCAAGTAGGAAATGCATTATTATCAACAACCATTTGCCAAAATTTCTCTTATATATATCTCTGTTTCATCCATCTTTCCTATAACCCTATAGCATTGATGATTTTCCAGCTTTTTAAGTGTGAAAACATCTCTCATATCTTTTAAATGCCTCAACCCGACTCCCCCTTCTTCCTTTAGCCTACATAAGTCTTGATATTTGATTTTCTAAAATCCTCCTTCCAGAAAAAATCAGCACACACTTTTTCTATTTTCTGCAGCAATGCTTCTAGTAGTTGGAATGTTTGCAGCCAAAAATTAATCTTAGCTTGAATCACAGTATGAACCAGTTCAATTCTTCATGCAAAAGAAAGTAGTTTAGAGTTCCAACCTTGAAATTTATCTTTGACTTTGGTTATCGAATCGACATATTCTCTGTCTGTAATTTTATTTGACGACAGAGGTACACCCAAGTATTTAATTGGAAGCTCACCCTCCTTAACATTTAATATGTCTAACATTTAATTTTATTCTTACATGCTTTTAAAATAACACTTGGTCTTTAACTCATTCAGCTTGAGTTCTATTTTCCCTTCTAAGCTCTGAAAAATATCTTTAATCGATTTAACTACTTCACAACTTTACTTTATGCATATGACCAGGTCGCCCGTGCATAATAAGTGGCTCACTCTATGATGGAAACTGTTTTAGTTTTGAAATTGTTTGTTGTGACTGGCCAATTTCGTTTGGAGCGTAAAATATTCCATGGCTACTGCGAATAGATATGGAGATAGGGGATCTTCCTACCCAACCTCTCGATTTCCAGTAATGAATCCTTTAGGAATAGCTTTCACAAGAATGGAAAAGGTTAGGATAGTGAAACAATTTCTAATTAATTCCATAAATTTATCAGGAACGCTATACACTTAAGCATGTAAAGGATAAAGTTACGATTTACCATATCATATACCTTGTGGAGGTCAACCTTAAGGCAGAATTTATATGAACCTTTTTTATTAAAATTTATAACTAATTCATGTGCCATAAGAAAATTTTCAAATTATGGATCCTAAGGCAGAATTAACACTAGAAGGGGGTGAATAGTGTTTAATTAATTTTATGAATCTTTTTGAAATCTTTTCAAATTAAACCTAACAGATGCAATTCAAAAACATAGAGACAATCATAGAACTAGAAGCAGATGCAAATAGTAAATAAAAGCAGTAAAGGAAAGAACACACTGAAATTTATACTGGTTTGGAGTTACCCTACATCCAGTCCCACACAATTTCTTGTGCGGATTTCTTTTCAAATATAATGTCGATATTACAACCTCGATTTCAAGGCCATGATTACACACTCCTGTCTCCGAGTCCAGGGCAAACTCTCTTGATTTAACCAGGCTACAAGATTACCTAATTGATTTACGGGCCACATGTTAGGAACTGGAGATAGTGGTTTTGATGACAACAACCTTTGTAACTTATTTTATCATAACTTATATACTCACACTATTACCTAGATATATATGAATGTTATTATGCCATATATATATAAGGCATGTACCGATTATTGAAGACTGTACAGTATAAAGATCAAGAATGAAGAAATAAAGTTTGAAGACTCATGAGTATCAAGATCAAGATTTCAACATAAGTGTCTAGTTTTTGTTAAAACTTCATAATAGCACGGAAATCTTCATTTCGAATTTCCTTTGGGATGGAACCCATTTATACCTTCTTAGTGGCTTACAAACCCACAACAAGTAGCTTACAAAACTACGACAAGTGGCTTACGAAACCACAAACATCCTAGTATTGTACAAGTTCTCGAGTCCTGATGTGATGAGATATTCTGCAGGAAGAAGCTTGTAAAACTACTTCAAAATGATTCTTTAAAATGATTTTCAAAATTGTTTTTCAAAATATTTTAGCCTTAAAATTATCCTTTTCAAATGATTTTCAAAAAGATGTTTTAACCTTAAAATATTTTTTTTAAATAAACTCTTGTTTTAAACTTCATTTTCAAAACAAATTTTACGTTGTCTTTTAACTAGGGATGTCGACATCATGGGATACCACATGTCGACACGGTGGCCGTTGAATTCAAAAGTTTTAATTTTCAAAAGAAGTGTCTATTTGTTCAAATCTCTTCACGAATGGTTATGACCGTTGGTGCTTTATAAATAGCCTTCACAAACGAATTTTTTAACTAACTATTTTCTTATTTTCTTCACTTCTTCTGCTCCACAATCCATATTCTAAAAAATTTATATTTTTAAGATCATGCCGAAATTCTGCCGAATTCTCAAGTGAATCAAATTAGAATCTCATCCTTGTTTAATTCTCTGCCCTCTCTTGAAGATCAAAGTGCTATTCAAAGTTATAGTATCAATTTATAATCAAAAGTTTATCGAGTCTCTCTATAACGTGTGGTTGTGCTTGGAAATCAATCGGGTGATCTTGAGTCCTGTAAATCAAGAGAGTTTGCCCCGGACTCATGAGACAGGAGGGTACCTCAAGGCCTTTAGAAATTGAGGATTGTAATCTCGACATTGGTATAAAAAAAATCTATATGAGGTGGTTTGCCTTGGTATGGGACTGGATGTAGGGTAACTCCGAACCAGTATAAAATCCGGCGTGTTCTTTCCCTTTACTGTTTTTTATTTACTTTCTGCATCTGTGTTTGATTTTGTGATTGTTCTGTAATTAAGTTCTGCATTTGTTTATATCATAATTTTCAAATTAGTCCACATAAGCCTTAGAATCCATTAAACACTATTCATCCCTCTCTAGTCTTAAATTAGCTTTAAGATCCTTAATCCGCACTCCCTTTCAATTGGTATCAGAGCATAGGTTTTCATAGTTTTCATAATCTAAAACTTAAAAAGTTAGAAATGACATTTTAAAGAAATTTTGTTAATACTAGTTTGAATTTTTGCATTTCATCAAAGTATCATAAGTCTGCATATAGTTTTATGAAAAATCAAGTTATCTACCGAATTGGTTTGTTATGCAGGAATAGACATATTACATGGCTTTGAAGAATCAATAACCAATGGACAATCTGTGAAAATTGAGAAAGATAAATTGATACTTGATAGTGGTTTTTTATGGCATATGATTAGAAATCCCGAGATACTCAATGACATTATATATCAAGATGGTGGATTGGTCAACTTTGGAGATAACTCAAAAGGAAATGCGATTGGCATCAGCAATGTCGGTAATTCTAAGACTCCTCTTATTTCTTATATTTTGCTAGTTAGGAATTTAAAACATAATCTGTTTAGTATAAGTCAACTATGTGATAAAGGATTTAAAATTAAATTTTGAAAAGATAAGTGTCACATCGAAGGTAATAAGTCAAATATTATCTTTGAAGGAATTAGGAAGAAAATCATTTACATCCTTAGTATGAAAGTTTCAAAGATAACTTATGTCTTTTGGCTATTACAAGTGACCCTTGGATTTAGCATAAAAAATTTGGTCACTTAAATTTCAAACTGCTATCTAGGTTATCAAAACTTGACTTAGTTAGAGGACTTCCTAAGTTAAACTTTAAAGTAGATAGTATATGTGATGCTTGTCAATTAGGAAAACTTAAGAAAAGCTGATTTAAATTAAAAGATATTATATCTACTTATAAACCTCTAGAATTACTTCATTTAGATTTATTTGGTCCATCTCAAGTTCAATCAATTAATCACAATAAATATGTTTTTGTAATTGTAGATGATTATTCTAGATATATTTGGACATTTTTTCTTAAACTTAAAAGCGATGCTTTTGAATTATTTAAGAATTTTGCTAAAAGAATTCAAAATCAACTTTCTTTAAAAATAAAAACTATTCGTAGTGATCACGGTGGAGAATTTGAAAATGAAATTTTTGAGAATTTCTATAATAAGAAGGAATTACTCATAATTTCTCTTTTTCAAGAACTCCACAACAAAACGGAGTGGTAGAACGTAAGAATAGAACGATTCAAGGGTGTATTAGAACAATGCTTTCTGATAGTAACTTAACTAAAAACTTTTGGGCTGAAGCAGTCGCTGTATCTTGTTATAAATTAAATAGCATTTTAATTAGACCATTAACTAATAAAACACCATATGAATTACTTTACAATAAGAAACCCACGGTATCTTATTTTAATTTTTTTGGTAGTAAGTGTTTTATTCTTAATACAGAAGATAATTTAGATAAATTTGAACCTAAATCCGACAAAGGTATCTTCATCGGATATTCTAATAGAAGTAAAACATTTAGAGTTTATAATTTAAGAACTAACACTATTGAAGAAACAATGCATGTATCTTTTGATGAAAATTTTAAAGATACTGTACAATTAGAAGATGAAGAAAATTTTGTAACTTTAAATAATGAACAAAATGAAAGTAATTGTGAAATTATTCAACATAATAAAAGAATTAGGCTATTAAAAGATCATCCTGTAGAAAATTTACTAGGAAATATTGTATCTATAGTTAAAACAAGAAATCAACTAAATAGTATGAGTAATATAGCTTTTATATCAACTATTGAACCTAAAAATCCAAAGGAAGCATCATCTGATGTTTCATGGACTCTTGCTATGCAAAAAGAATTGAATCAGTTCATCAGAAATGATGTTCGGGAACTTGTTTCTAGACCTGAGAATAAAAGTATAATTGGAACAAACCGGGTTTATAAAAATAAAAAGAATGAACTTGGTAAGGTCGTGAGAAATAAAGCTCGTTTAGTCGCGCAAGGTTATTATCAAGAAGAAGGAATTGATCATGACGAAACCTTTGCACCCATAGCGAGACTAGAAGCTATCAGGATTCTACTTGCTTTCGCAAACTACAATAATTTCAAATCATATCAAATGGATGTTAAAAGTGTTTTTCTAAATTGCTTTGTAAAAGAATATGCTTATGTTGAACAACCTCCATTTTTTGAAGATAATGAATTTCCAAACCATGAATATAAATTAAAGAAAGCTTTGTATGGTATGAAACAAGCTCCTAAAGCCTGATATGAAAGGCTAAGATCTTATTTACTACAATCTGGTTTTGAAACGGGTAAAATAGATACAACTCTTTTTATTAAAAGAAACAAAAATGATATTCAATTAGTACAAATATACGTAGATATAATATTTGGATCAACTAATAACACAATGAATAAAAAAATTACAGATATAATGACTAAAGAATTTGAATTGAGTCATATGGGAGAACTAAGTTTCTTCTTAGGACTTCAAATCAAATAATCAGATAAAGGAATTTTCATTAGTCAAGAAAAATATGCTAAGGATTTAATTATAAATTTGGATTGAACACTTCTGGTGGAAAACCAACTCCAGTGACAACTAATGTAGCTTTAAGTAAAGAAGATAAATCAATAGATGTTGATCAAAAATTATAAAGGAATTATTGGTTCGTTGCTTTATATAATAGCAAATCGTCCTGACATCAAGCATAGTGTTTGTCTCTGTGCAAGATACCAATCTCAACCTAAAGAAATTCACTTAAAAGCTGTTAAAAGAATTTTAAGATATATAAAACATACTTTAGATAAACCTACCCTAAAAACGATGTATTTGATTTATTTTCATATTGTGATGCTGATTACAATGGTTGTAAATCAGACCGAAAAAGTACAAGTGGAACTTGTCCTTTTCAAGGACATTCTCTGGTTTCCTGGTTTAGTAAGAGGCAAAACACTGTATCCTTGTCAATAACCGAAGCAGAATATATATCTGCTGCTTTGGCTTGTTCTCAAGTTATATATATGAAACAAACTTTAAAAGATTTTGGATTAACTATAACTAAATAACCAATTTATTATGATAATTCTAGTGGAATAAACCTATCTAAGAATCTAAATCATCATGCTAGAACAAAACATAGTGATATTAGACATCATTTTCTTAGAGATAATATAAGTAAAGAAGTCATAACTCTTGAATGTATTAATACTGAAAAACGAATTGCTGATATACTAACCAAACCATTAAATGGACAAAATATTACTAAATTTGGAAGAGAATTAGGTATATGTTCATTAACTGAAATATAAATTATAAATAATACAAGTATAGTTAGTAATTAATATAAATAAAAAAAATTCTCAAAAATTGAACTAGGCATGTTGGACCCATCCCCCTATGTCGACATATAGGCCGAAATTTTCAAATTTAAATTTTCCTCTAAAAATTGGTTATTAAGTTATATATTTATATATTTCGGCTTTTACTCCTTTTCTCTGTTCTAGTCTCTTTAATAAACTTCTGAAACAGTAAATTAATGGCTTCCTCTTCTAATAATGAACTTTCTTCACCCACTTCTACTCATTCTGGTCCTTTTCAACGTACCGCACACGTACGAGTCATCAAATTGCAAGAGAAGATGAAAGATTTGCTTCAAATAATGACAAAGATTCAAGTGAGTCAACTGCGAATGGCAAGAGAACAAGATAGGCAAGGCAGAATCCTTAGAAATTTACAAAACTTCCTTATAGATAACCTTGCTAATCCTGTTGTCATAGAAGAATCATTACAAGCCATGGATTCTGAAGAAGAAGACCTCTAGAAGAACCTCAAGAAGATCAAGAAGAAGAACATCCCTTGCCGAATCCAGATGTTCATATGGACGAAGACGATGGTGTGATTTTCGTTGGAGAGGTCCCTTTTGACGCTAATGGGAACTTGGTCTAACAATGTGGAAACTTTTATCTCCACCATCCAAATTGTTCGGTCCATAAATCACCAATAAGTAAGGGTCCTCGCTAAGCGTTTTGTTGTTTTCTTGATTGTATATCGGTTTGTAATTTGTATATAAGTGTTAATGTTCTTCTAAAAACAATCTTTGGTGTATAAAATCTTGAATTCCATTTAACTTAGGATGTTGTATTTCACTTATACATAGTTATTATTCTTATGTCATATGTTTGTTTATCTCATTTTCTATTAAGTTCAAGGTTTATAGGTCATTTTTTGTTGATGACAAGGGGGAGAAGTCATATAAAATAGTAGGCTTGGAGTAAGGGGGAGTTGTTGGTGTAAAGGGGAGTTGTGGTATGATCAAAGTGGTAAGTGTATTTTATAAGGTTGTCGTCATCAAAAAGGGGGAGATTGTTAGGAACTGGAGATAGTGGTTTTGATGACAACAACATTCGTAACTTATTTTATTATAACTCATATACTAACACTGTTGTCTAGATATATATGAATGTTATCATGCAGGATATATATATAAGGAAGGTACTGATTATCGAAGAATGTACAATATAAAGACCAAGAATGAAGAAATCACATTTGAAGACTCATGAGTATCAAGATCAAGATTTCAAGATAAGTGTCTAGTTTTTGTTAAAACTTCATAATAGCAGGGAGATCTTCATTTTGAATTTCATTTGGGATGAAACCCATTTATACCTTCTTAGTGGCTTACAAACCCACGACAAGTAGCTTACAAAACTATGACAAGTGGCTTACAAAACCACGAACATCCTGGTTTTGTACAAGTTCTCGAGTCCTGATGTGATGAGATATTTTGCAGGAAGAAGCTTGCAAAACTACTTCAAAATGATTTTCAAAGTCGTTTTTCAAAATATTTTAGCCTTAAAATTATTTTTTTCAAATGATTTTCAAAAAGATGTTTTAGCCTTAAAATATTATTTTTTATTATTTTAAAATAACTCTTGTTTTAAACTTCATTTTCAAAACAAATTTTACATTGGTTTTTAACTAGGGATGTCGACATCATGGGATACCTATGTCGACATGGTGGCCGTTGAATTCAAAAGTTTCAATTTTCAAAAGAAGCGTCTATTCATTTAATTCTCTTCACGAATGGTTATGACCGTTGGTGCTTTATAAATAGCCTTCACAAATGAATTTTTTAACTAACTATTTTCTTCACTTCTTTTTCTCCAAAAATCCATATTCTAAAATTTTCATATTTCTAAGACCGTGTCCAAATTCTGTCGAATTCTCAAGTGAATCAATTTAGAATCTCATTCTTGTTTGATTCTCTGCCCTCTCTCAAAGATCAAAGTGCTCTTTAGAGTTATAGGATCAATTTATAATCAAAATTTTATCAAGTCTCTCTATAAGGTGTGGTTGTGCCTGGAAATCAATTGGGTGATCTAAGTCCCCTAAATCAAGAGAGTTTGCCCTGGACTCGTGAGACAAGAGGGTACCTCAAGGCCTTTAGAAATTGAGGACTGTAATCTCGACATTAATATAATAAAAATCTGTATGAGGTGGTTTGCCTTGGTACATGACTAGATGTAGGATAACTCCGAAGCAGTATAAAATCCAGTGTGTTGTTTCCTTTTACTGCTTTTTATTTACTTTCTGCATTTGTGTTTGATTCTGTGATTGTTTTGTAATTAAGTTATGCATTTTTTATATCATAATTTTCAAATTATTTCATACAAGTGTAAGAATCCATTAAAAACTTTTCACCCCTAGTGTTAAATTAGCCTTAAGACCCTTAATCCGCACTCCCTTTCACTACAATCACACCCAATTGATTTACGGGCCACAATCACACCATTTCCAATCGCACTTTGATACAGAGAGACTCGATACACTTGATCATTCAATCTTTGTTACAAATGATTCTATAACTCTGAATAGCACTGATGTAACGATCTCGGATTTTTACTAAGTTTAAATTGATAATTAATTTAATTTTTTGAATAAAAATTGTGAAATTAATTGGTGAATTGATTTGAGTTTCTCCAAATTCAAATATGAAACAAGAAAAAAAACATATGAATGTACTTCCAAGAAGAATATAAATATCTGCACATCGGAAATTAAAGAAAGAAATATGTTCAAGTATGTAGAAGTAAATAAAGTTTAAATATGTACACTTGAAAAATGAAGAAACAAAAATATATATGAAGTACATGTATATTTGTATGTGAGCTGTGTATGCATGCAAGAAGATAGATAAAAACATCTACGTACATGTATAAAGAAAAAGAAAAATATCTACAAAACAAGAATGTACACAAAAAAATTCAAATAGGATTATATGTAGACAAAATGGGAAACATTGCATTAAATGCTTTCTTCTCAAGCACAAATGGAAATCATCTCAGCCGATATATGTAAAAGTCATTTCAGTTTATAAAAAATCTTTTGTAACAACCCGGAATTTTTGACAGCGTATTTCAATAAATATTTAATCTAATTTAACTTAAATACAAGCTCCTCAAGTTATAAACTGATGAGATCTTAATTATTTACCAGTTATATATGTGACTGTAAAGAAATTTTGAATTTGAAAATTTAAAATGGAATCTTTTAAAATTGTTTATAACAAAATCTCTCTTATTCAATAAAATCAAAGACTCTATATTTTTTTTTGATAATATACATATGAATACAATTGTAGTTTCTAAATGATAATGCTTAAAATTAAACAATCATATGAATATTAAACATGGAAATCTAAAACATAAGTATAAAACAATATGAATGGTTATAAACATAAACATACAAAACAAGTATAAAACATAATTATAAATTATAAGATGTAACTAAAGAGATAAATATACAAATATAAATTATAACTTGAAATATAAAAATACAAATATATGTTATGAATCAACGTTTGATAATTAAACTACAAATAGGATAAATTTAGAAATCATAACCATAATAATCATACATAAACAATATAAATAAAGTAAAATTAATATACTAACAATGACTATGTTAAGTTTACTCAATATATATAGAGTAAGTTAGCCTAAAACATTAACCTGTGAAACCCATTTATACAATACATAATTGCTGTAGAAACAAGTGTGCAAAAGAGTCAAGTGTACAAATTAAATATAAAATATCTTTATGCATAATCTGTAACATACATATGTACAACAAAATGTTCAAAATGTCTTTGTCCAGTACAAAAAGATTTAACATATATGCTGCTGAAAATTTTATGTGCATAAGAAAACAAAGTTATTCACTTCAATAAAATAAAACAAATCTTTGTCTTGTACAAAAATAAACAAGAATCTGAAGCCATTAATTACATGCTATCATAAATGAAAGCATAAGCATTAAATTAGCACAACATCTTGTTTAAGCAAGTACTGCAGCTGAAATTTCTGTGATAATTTCCTTTTGTAGTGTATAATACTTAGCCAATTAAAAAGCATGGCAATACAAATAAAAACTGTCTAGATATAACCTATACTATTCAGTTACTTCTATATATATCCATCATATTTTTATGTTCGTTTATAAAAACTTAACAAAAACCTAAAAGCAGACCTGAGAAGAAGAAAACAAAGAGGAAACAAACATCACCTTATATTTTCAAACAAGTTATCAAAGCAGTGAAGTGTTCAGGAATTCATCTGCAGTCTTCATTAACTTTGTTTCCTGTCCAACGAATTTTAGGGTGAGTAAACAAACTTCTAATTATGTTTTAAGTTCATGTGTGTGTATGATATGTTGATGATAATCTGATGACCTATATACCTGGTTTCAATTCTGTGTTCATCTGGAAACTGAAAACTACCCTCTGTTATTGTGAGTAAACTTACTATTTTCAATTTAAACTTGTATATTTAACTTACAAAAGATATGTGCTTTGATGTCTTCTTTAAACAAGTTTTCCTGAGTACTTCCTGTTGCTCTGGTAGTATATGAAGTTGTTCTTCACAATTTCAAGCATCTGAACAAAGTAAAGCAAAGAAATTCGTAAACACTTCTTCATATAAATTTTTTAAACTTAGGTATTGTTGCTAATTCAAGGTGTTTATCTTAAATCAAAGGCCTGCAACCTTGTTTGGAGTTTTACAGTATTTTATAAGTACTGTTATTTCAAGTTATAGGTAAAGGAAATTAAAGGTCAAAATTCGAATGTTTAAATTTAGGAATTCAATAACATATTTTGATTTCATACACATTGTTAGGATTTTTAACATAAAAATTTTGATTTTTAAGCAAAAATAATAAGAGTAGTTTTTAAAGAAAGTTGAAATTGATTTTTGTCAGTATCTGTCGATTGGGTTAATTTTGATTGATGAAATTTAGTATGAAGCAGGATTGAAGTTGTATTGACCCAAGAAAAATGCTAAAAAAATTATTCAATAAAGGAATTTTGGGTTTGGATTGAAGATAGGGTTTAGTTCTTACGTTTTCAATGCTCTGTAAAAAATTTGTTTTCGGCTCCATACGGTGATCGAGTTGAACGCGATTCTAGGAGGGGTTAGGGGAGAACATGGTCAAGGTTTAGGTGACGTTCCATCGCCTCAGGTGGTCACCGTTGATGGGTCGAGGCATTTTTATCCCGGTGTGTTTGTACGGCCAGCTCGAGCTTCAGGTCATTTTTCGTTTTCGACTTTGTTATCCCGCCTTTTTCAGCAAGGCCGTGATATCAAAAGATCAACCGAGAAAACCAAAGATAGCTCGTTTCAAAGATTGGTCAACTCAGCATCTCAACAAAGCAAGTTCTGTTGAATGATTTCTCATCTAAGATCCCCTACGGAGGGGGGTCTAGGGGGGTGCCAACCCCCCAAGGTGGGGGTGCGGGGGCAACGCCACCGCTACGGTGTTCGACCTGACCGGTCAGGTCGCAGGGGTCCAGGGGGCAGCGCCCTCGGCGGGGTGCGGGGCAGCGCCCTATCCAAAACGGTATGCGACCTAGGGCATGGAGTTTCCAACGAGCTAAAGCGACTCAACGACCTAACTGCCTAGAGGAGTTCGCGACCTAACTACTTGAAGGAGTTCGCGACCTAACTGCCTAGAGGAGTTCGCGACCTAACTACTTGAAGGAGTTCGCGACCTAACTGCCTAGAGGAGTTTGCGACCTAACTATCCAACGGGTTAACGACCTACAGAAAGCCACGACCTAGCGAGTTAACGCTGTCACGACCTAGCGACCTAACTAGTTCCCGACCTAACGACCTAACGACCTAGCGACCTAACGACTTAACTAGCTAACGACCTAACGACCTAACTAGTTCCCGACCTAACGACCTAACGACCTAGCGACCTAACGACCTAGTTCTTGCTCACTCCTTTAGATCGTCAGTCCTTTAGGTCACGCACCATACCTCCTTAGGTCGTTTACGACCTACCTACTCCCGTAGGTCGCTCATAAGTCGCTCCTGGTACATCAGCATGATAAGCCGCTTACTAACCCATCCCTTTAGGTCGTAACTCATCAACCCACGACCTACGACCTATCTTACGTCGCTCACGACCTAAATCCAGCCGACCTAACTCTGAACTATCCTATAAATACTCCGCCTACTCCAAGGACAAAGGGGGTTCTTTTGGGGGATTTCAAGGCGCCTATACTCTGCTGATTTCTTGACTCTCCGAGCACCTTAACCATTGAAGATTCTTCATCAATGCATCTACTCCATTCAGCATGGATCCGAGGAACAATCTATGATCAAAGTTCTAATCTCCTTCTTCAATCGCGTTGTAAACTCGAAAGTGAATTGTAAAAGTGTTGTAATCAATCAATCGTGTTGTAAAGGTGTTGTAATCTTGTAAAAGTGTGCTTGAAAAAGGTAATGGAGGATGTAAAGTGGATGTAGGCTTGCTAGAAGCTGAACCACTATAAAAATCTCTGTCTCTTTTACTTTTCTGCTATTTTTTGTTTACTTTGATTCCCGTGCAAGCGGGTGTTGCTTTCACTTCATCACGATATACACCGGGTGTTAGCGTTAAAGCCATTTTTACCATTAACAGACTTGAATTTGGAAATTTGGGTATCGTTTTCGAGTGCTCGGTCAAATTAGGGTTTGTTGGAGTGGTCGTGGGTCGCCGGAGGTGAGGCGAACCACCGTGCACGTGCACGGTGGCAATGCGATGTACGGTTGGGTTACCGTGACCATCGTGTGCTCTTGCGCGAATCAAATTGGTTTTTGCATCGAGTATTTTCTGGGTTGCGCGTGTGAGAATTTATATATTGTAGCTATTTCATTTATAAATTAAGTAAAAAATAATAATGAGAAGAAGAAAAGAAACAGGAAAAAGAAGAAGAAGGTGGAATGGGAAAAAGAGACGCGGGGAAGATGCGGGGGAACTCGAGACTTTCTCGAGTAAGGGGTGGTGCTGCCTCGGATCCACTCCTTAATGGAAGTGCATAATTTTGTTTTAAGTATTTTGTTTAACTAAGTTAATAAAGCAATTAGTTAGTGTTAGGTTAGTACTTGATTTAAAAGTTTATTAAGGAAAGTCTGTAAAGATAGTTGATTAATATAAAATAATTAGAATGTAAATTAATTTACACATGAAATTAAATTAATAACTTTTAATTAAATCTGTAATTAGGAATTAATCTTGGGTTTTATCAGTTTAACTTAAGAAAGTTTAAATTAATTACTTAAGGTTAATTAATAAATAAATGGTAATCAATTTAAGTGATTAATTAAGGATTATATAGTTAATAAAATTGATAATAAATGATTAATTAAATAATTTATGATAATTAAATAAGTAATTAATTTTTAATAAGGAAGTTATTAATTAATAATTAAGAACAAATTAATTGACTGGGTAATCATGCAATAATTAATGAATAAAAATTGAGTAATTAAATAATTAATTAAAGATTAGATGATAAATAAAGTGGTAATTAATTATTAACTAAGTAATTAATTGATCATCAATAAGCTAATTAATTAGTAATTAATTAAGCAGAATAAAGTAGTTTATTCTTAAGCAATTAATTAAGTTAAGTAGACCAAGCTGTGCTGGTATGAATCGGTAATTCTGTTTGATTGACTTTGATATCTGTTTGATGATATTCTGTGATTTGATGTGATAATTGTATATGATTTATCTGTGATATCTGTTATGTATAATCTTAATATTGAATTGAACTATTAAGACTAAATAGACAACTTGGCCTTTAAAATGGCGTTTGGATTCCGATGAGACCGGGATCGGAAGAATCAATTTTGATTCTCCGAAAATCACATCGATCCAAATTAAACGATAGGTCGTGACTTGTCAATTGGTGATCGAGATGGTAATTCAAAATGCAAGGGTTATCGTCGTTAACTTTGAGGGTGATTCCAAAATGAGTGTAACGAGATAATGCCTTCGGTTTCATTCGAACCTGAAACGAACTTGTATGGATTGAATGCTTTCAGCGCATCGTCAGGCGGACGATGAGCATTCTAAGAATAATGTTCAATAAAGGTAATCGTAGCCTCAAGCCTCATCAACCGGGAATGGCTAAAACAGGGGAGATGCAGGAAGGTTAGGTGGGTCATGCCCAAGCAGGATGAGGTATACCCCTGTCTAGATGTCCCTTTTTATTTCGGCTGTGTGAGCAGTTGTTGGCCACAACTGTGGGGTTATCTTGTTCGGGACTGTTCAGTAAGGAATGGTTCCGGCCTTGTGTTATAGGGGGTCGGGAGTGATCTTCGGTACGGTGATCTAGGCCCCGTACTGTGATGGGCGGTACCCCAGTAGCCCTGCCATTATTGGAAACCCATTTTCCCTACGAGACCCTACGGTTTTGTTTTGTATTACCCACTTTCGTGGCTAGTAGCTGGAATTTAATCATGTAACAATTTCGGCTATTTTCTATTTACTTGAAAACCCTAGACACTATTATAATATCACTGGATTTCCTATAAAATGTTTTGGTTAGCGTAAGGTAAAAACTTACCCGTATTTATTTGTGGGAAGTCTTACGTTATACCTTTATTTCAAATGATTTTCAAAGTTAAGCAATTTAAACCTATTTACTCATACCAGACCCATGTCTGACCCGGAGTTTTTTTTGTTTTTCATAAACTCTTGGGTACTCAAATTTTTATGAGTAGCCAAGTGATAGGTATTTGGGAGTGTTGATTTTCTGGAGAAGCTTTTGGGAAAGAAGACCAGACGTATGTATCTATATATGTAGTTCCGCTGTGTAGTTAGTGTATGCTGTATTTTGGATGTATGTATGGACATATATGTATATGACAGTCCTGTTATATGGTATTGTATGACTCTGATGTATGTATAACTATGTAATAGTTATGTTGATGTATTATATTTTGTTTCATTCCACTGTGAGATTCTGATGTTGTTATTCTTTCTTCCTATTCTTTTCTATCCTATCCCTTTCTTTCTTAATGATGATACGTCTTTCTGGGGTTAGAAAGGCGGGTCGTCACATCTTTAGTCAAAACAAGAAAAAATCTGTTCAAAAAAAAAAAAGCTTAACCAGTTAAAACCTTCCCCTTATACAAACTATCTTCTTTTTACATATATACATATCCATACCATTTCCAGTTCGTTCATAACTTAGTATTCCAGGAAAAAAAAGTAAACATCATTGTTGTTTTTCAAACTTAAATGCAATTCAACAACAAAGAAAGTTTAAAAAGATCAATGCTGAAGTTTCACAACATAGAGCTGCTCTCTGTTCTTCAATTTGATGTGAGTAAACATACTATTTTTGAAATTTAAATCTTGGTATTTAGTTCATTAAAACTTTATGCTTGCTGTGTATTGTAAATAAGTAGTTCTGAAATGTTTTCTGTTATACTGGAAGTTTTAGTATATCACGTTCTTCAATATTTCTAGTTTCTGATCAAAGAAAAGTAGAGAAAAATTAATACTTCTTCATATAAAACATTTTAAACTTAGGATTTTAAACAGATTATGTTGTTCAAACATAAAATCATAGCCTGGAAATTGTTTGAAGCTTGAAAGTATAACATGGATTCTGTATATTCAATTTTACAGTAAAAGTGAAATCATATGTTAAAATTTGAATATTTCGATTTGTTGATTTGATTTTATATCTTGAATAAACATTCAAAAATAAGATTTTTAAAACAAAAATGATGATTTTTAGATAAGTATACAAAGAGCAGTTCGTAAGTGAACCAAGAATGCTTTTTTTATCAATTTCTAATGATTTAACAAATCTTAGATGCTGAAATTTGTTTTGAAGCTTGCTTGATCCTCGTTGATTCCAGGAAAAATGTTAAAAAAATATTATCTAATGCAAGAATTGTTGGGTCGAGACGAATTTAGGGTTTTTGGTTCGAGTTTGCTGTGGTCTGTAAACATGATGATTTTGTCTCCGTGGGTTGATCGATTGCACGAGCTTCTAGGGGTTGGTTAGCCGTAAGGCGTGACAGTCGAAAGGGTGGCCGTAAAAGCAAGTTTGGGGTACCATTGTGAGCCACAGCGGGGCTGGGATGGTTGAAAAGCCTACCAGTAGAGATTGGCCGTTGTTAGACGGTCGAAGACCCAAGACTATAACATTTGGTATCAAGCTAGAGGTTGAGCAAGAACTTTAGCTATGGAGTGTAACACATTAGATGGCTCATTAGAGATAGGGTGAAGTATACCCTAGAATGAGTACAACCAGTGAAACCAAAACCCAAACTACTCAGTATATTCTCTTTATCCGTTGTTATTCTCTAAGATATTTCGTCCGAATGCCTAAATCGGTCTTCTTACTATTCATAGATAGTAAGAATGAGTGGAAGAAGAGGACGAGATTGGGAACGGGGAAGTACCACTTCAACCGGCCAAAGCCCTACAACGATAGGTATTCCCATTCGATCTCAACCAAATTTGGCTGATTTATATCGAAGCTTTTCTAGACTTGGTGGAAAACCATTCACTGGCAAGGAAACTGTTATCGAAGCACAAGCCTGGATCCGATCGTGTGAAAGGATTTTTAAGGGAGTAAAATTAGAAGATGATCAGGTGCGATTGATAGCTTGCTGGCAGCTCCAGGAAGAGGCTTTAGTATGGTGGGAAACAGTTACATTGGATGAGCCGGCGGATGAGTTTACTTGGAGTCGTTTCAAATAAGTGTTCGAGCAGCGATATATGTCGTCTGCTGGTATCTCTAGAATGTACCGGAGTTTATGAATTTGAAGCAAGGAAGCTTATCATTTGAGGAATACTTGAACAAATTTAATGAATTATCTCGATTTGGTCCAGAATTGGTGAATACACCGTTAAAGAAGAATGAAAAGTTTATTCGGGGAATGAACAAGGATGACTACTCACGTTAAGGAATTTTTTTCTGAATTAATTGATATGGGTTATAGATACGATACTCTGGATAAGTAATAAGATCCGGAGGAAAATGGAGATACAAGTAATCTGAATTGGAGGAAAAGGAAGTTCGGCGGAAAGAAACTGAGGAAAGATAAAGGAAAGAAGAATATACAGAAGAAAGAGGTGAAGGATGTTACTTGTCTCAATTGCTTGGAGAAAGGCCATTACTCGGATAAATGTAAGAATCCTTGGAAGCCATGAATGAGAGAGCCATTTATGAGGCTAGATCAGGAATCTACGGATGCTATTACTGCCGCAAGCCAGGACATAGGATCAAGGACTGTCCAGCAACAAAGCAAGCTCTAGTAGCAAGGGTGTATGCAATCAGAGACGATTCTTTAACCTCAAAAGCTGATTAAGGAAAAGAAATTTTATAAGGTAGCCTTTTTGTTTAAAGTTAAATTTTTCGAGTTTTTTGTTCGACACGGGAGCTATACATAGTTTTATTTCGACAATTCGTAAATGAGTTAAATCTTGAATCTGAGATCGTAGTCGAATCATTTCTGTCTGTTTCATTGGGTTTCGATATAATCTACGAACGGTTAGTTATCCCTTTGAACTAACCAATACCCCTGTATACTTCGTAGATCAGATTACCCAATTGTTTCGTAGTTGATTGAGTTTGTTCTCATATCTATTGTTGATATTCTGATTTGGTAAGCCAAATGCAGAATAAACATTGGGGTTGATCTGAAAAGATATTTCTCTATCTTTTATCCGTTCTAAGTTATTCCCTTGGCAAATTTCAGGGACGAAATTTCTTTAGGGGGGAATCTGTAACGATCTTGGATTTTTACTAAGTTTAAATTGATAATTAATTTATTTTTTTGAATAAAAATTGTGAAATTAATTGGTGAATTGATTTGAGTTTCTCCAAATTCAAATATGAAACAAAGAAAAAAAAATGAATGTACTTCCAAGAATAATATAAATATCTGCACATAGCAAATTAAAGAAAGAAATATGTTCAAGTATGTAGAAGCAAATAAAGTTTAAATATGTACACTTGCAAAATGAAGAAACAAAAATAAATATGAAGTACATGTATATTTGTATGTGAGTTGTGTATGCATGCAAGAAGATAGATAAAAACATCTACGTACATGTATAAAGAAAAAAATATATCTACAAAACAAGAATGTACACAAAAAAATTCAAATAAGATTATATGTAGACAAAATGGGAAACATTGCATCAAATGCTTTCTTCTCAAGCACAAATGGAAATCATCTCAACCGAAATATGTAAAAGTCATTTCAGTTTATAAAAAATCTTTAGTCAAAACAAGAAAAAATCTGTTCAAAAAAAAGCCTAACCAGTTAAAACCTTCCCGTTATACAAACTGTCTTATTTTTATATATATACATATCCATACCAGTTCCAGTTCGTTCATAACTTAGTATTCCAGGAAAAAAAAGTAAACATCATTGTTGTTTTACAAACTTAAATGCAATTCAACAACAAAGCAAGTTTAAAAAGATCAATACTACAGTTTCACAACACAGAGCTGCTCTCTATTCTTCAATTTGATGTGAGTAAACATACTATTTTTGAAATTTAAATCTCGGTATTTAGTTCATGAAAACTTTATGCTTGCTATGTATTGTAAATAAGTAGTTCTGAAATGTTTTCTGTTATACTGGAAGTTTTAGTATATCATGTTCTTCAGTATTTCTAGTTTCTGAGCAAAGAAAAGTAGAGAAAAATTAATACTTCTTCATATAAAACATTTTAAACTTAGGATTTTAAACAAATTATGTTGTTCAAACTTAAAATCATAGCCTGGAAATTGTTTGAAGCTTGACAGTATAACATGGATTATGTATATTCAATTTTACAGTAAAAAGGAAATCATATGTTAAAATTTGAATATTTTAATTTGTTGATTTTATTTTATATCTTGAATAAACATTCAAAAATAAGATTTTTAAAACAAAAATGATGATTTTTAGATAAGTATACAAAGAGCAGTTCGTAAGTGAACCAAGAATGCTTTTTTATCAATTTCTGATGATTTAACAAATCCTAGATGTTGAAATTTGTTTTGAAGTTTGCTTGATCCTCGTTGATTCCAGGAAAAATGTTAAAAAAATTATCTAATGCAAGAATTGTTGGGTCGAGACAAATTTAGGGTTTTTGGTTCGAGTTTGCAGTGGTCTGTAAAGGTGATGATTTTGTCTCCATGGGTTGATCGAGTTGCATGAGCTTCTAGGGGTTGGTAGAGGGGGGTATCGGCGAGGTGTGGGCGGAGTTGCGTCGACACTGATGGTCGGCATTAGTAGGTCGAGGCATTTTTGTTTGGTGTGGTCGAGATGCAGTTTCAAACGAAAGAGTAATTTTTGATTTCGAGTTTTTTTGCGTCAAATCGAGTTTTGCTTTCGCGAGTGGTGTGGTTTTGTGACCTGCCGGAGACGTCATGGTTCGCCGAAGCGATGGCGAAATGCCGTGCACGTGCACGGCGGTGTATGAATGTCAGGAAGTTTGAGGGTGGTCGTCTCGAGTTGGTACTCGAGAAAAATGAGGGGTGGCTTCGGGTTATACCCTGGTGTGTGAGTGTGATTCTGTAACAGCAGTTTTGACTTAACTTAATAAAAAAAGGGGAAGAAGAAGAAATGAATATGACAGGGAGAGGTCTCGAGAAAGTTAGTGAAAGGACTCGAGTGTTTACTCGAGTAAACTAAAATCTTGCTCGGGTTTGTTTCCCAAACCTGCAAAATAATAATAATAAGTTAAGTAAACTATTTAAACAAATTTAAGTGGTGAAGGCCAATTATTGTATGAAAATTTTAAGTCAAGACTTTATTACAAGTTAATGAATTAAGTAAATACTAAACAAAGTTTTGGAATTCAATTAATACTTTAATTAAGTAATTAATGTAAAACAAGTGTTTAAATTTAATTACCATTAAAGTTTTTCAATTTAGTAATAATTTAAATTTCAAAGTTTAAAGAAGATCTTTAAAATGTTAATTAAGATAAATAATTATTATTAATTGTTTAAAAAGCGTAATTAAGAATGGTTAATTAATTTAAAATTGTAATTAACCAAGTGATTAGAGATTGATTAATTTGAAATTAAAGATTTGGTTAATTAACAATTAAGTGTTTAATTTACTTGTAATTAAAAATTGTTGATTAGATAATTAAAGTTAATAAATTTATGATTAGTAGTTAATTAAGATAATTGATTATGGAATAATTAATTAAAATTTTAATTTATCATTAAGAATAGTTAATCATTGATTTAAATAAATCAATAAAAATAGTTGTGTGGTTAATTCTTTCAAATCGCCTTCACCTTAAATTGAAGATGATTGACTATCATCAAATGTTGTGTAGTGGATTGATATTTCTGTTTGTGATTGTGATACTGTATGATGTGAACTGCCTTATGTTGAACTGTGATTTGTGGTTTGTTTCTGCATTTATGTGAAAAACCCTTTTCCTGTAAAACGACATTTGAATTTCGATGCGACAGGGAGTGGATTCCAGTTGGTTATCCGAAACACACATTGAATCGTAATGATGAATCCTTGTGATTGATAAATTTACTTTATCTGTGAATCTGTCAATGAAGATAAGCGTTATGGATTATATCGCTTATCGAGATTGATATGATTGAATCTGTTATGATTGATGTTGCGTACTATTATGTTAAACCCTTGGACTACACCATACACCCACAAATATGGATTGCACGTAGAAGTCGGTTAAGTCACAGATATTTGAATTTAATTCAAAATAGTTTTAAAAAATTGAATTTTTAAATCCAAACGATTTTGGAAATGGATTGGGTTTAAAGTGAAAAGCTTTTGAAAAGGTGTTTTAAAAAATGAAAGTTATTTTGAATAACTTAATAAAGATTTGAAATTTGAATGATTTGATTTAAATTGGAATCCAATATCTGAAATTGAATTCTATATTCGGTATTTATGATTTAAAAACGGTATACAAGTTTATATGGGTTTAAACCATTTTAAAAGTGTTGTTTTGGAAATTTGAATTAACCCAAAGATTTTAACTTGTATAAATGAGATCGGATTTTTCCAAAATAAAACTGTTTGTTTTCAAATAATAAAAGCTTTCACATAAGTAATGAACTTTCAATTTATGTTAAAAGGATTTCAAGTCTAAAATGAAAATGGACCACCAAGTCATGAATAAATCTTTGGAAACGGGTTTGAAAGCTATAAGCTAAATCTTGATTTAAAGAGTTAATAAGTTAATCCAATTAAAACGGAAATTGTTTTGAAATCCGTAAATGGATCTTTGTGAAACTGGGTGAACTTTGTGGAATAAATCATTTTGTTTAAAAGATTTGAAATGGTAATTGGTTTAAACCATTTGAAAGAAAGTTTTGAATTTTAAAGTTGTGACTTAATTGAAATCCCGTATCCATATATTTTTAAATATTACGCTCATTATTCGGTTTAGCCGGGAGAGGATTTTGTGTCACATAACCCATTCCGAATAATGATACGACGTTATGGATAGCATTTGAAGACTGGTGGTGAAGTCCGGGTATTTACGAGAACAATAGGATAACCTATCGATTGTCTCTGCACTAAGTAACTACAGTATAGAGATTCCCTAAGTGATGGGAAGTCCGATCGTGATTGTGAATACTCGGATTACAAGGGCTTCTTCGGAAGTTCCTTCGGTTCCGTTCGGACCCAGAACAGACTTATATGGTTGTATGTCTGACATTACACTTTGAGATATAAAGCAGATTTCTTTCAAATACATATCTGTTAGTGGCGGAGAATTTATTCTTTTAGCTTAACACCCTTCTCTGAGATGTACGAGCTCAGAGGTTATGTAGTTGAAGGTTATCAGCGATATACTCCCAATTTGGTAGTGTGGCGTGCTAAGTGCTGCTGTGTGTTGATGATCATTTTTTGATCATTTGTTGATCAAAGCATGACTTTGTGAAAAAGTGCAGCTTTGTGGACGAGACCTCATCGAGCCTCACAAACTGGTAATGGTCAAAACAGGAAAGATGCGGCAAGGTTTCAGGGGTAGCTCCACTAGGGTATGTCCATTCCTTTTGGAAAAGGGTGGTGTCATGGTATGGATCCCAGATACTTACTCATGTGGACACTATATATATATATATATATATATATATATATATATATATTACCGTGTGATGTTGTCGGTGTTGAGAGCTCTCAGATAAAGGTCGCAAACGATCGGGGGTCGCATATTTTAGGTTCTACTTCTCGGGAAGGGGGTAACTGGCCTTGTGTTGGCAGAGAGCTGGGTAGGTTCTCGGGGCGTCCCTCCAGAGGCGTTCCCATGTGGCAATAGGAAGTTCCTTAGCCTGACCATTTGTTGGAAATCCAATCATCCAATACGAGCCCTGTACGGTTTTAGTTGTATAACCTGCCATCTACTTATGGTGGCGCCCCACTGTTTGGATGGTAGCTATAGTAGACATACAATAATGGTTGTATGCTGGCTAAGACTAATATTATACTTTCAAAATGTTTTCCACTATGCACTAATAATAATATCAAAATGGTTTTCGCGTATCAAACATTTTTTACTATCATAAGGAGAAATCTCCTCCAATTCTACGTTTTCATGTTGTGTGTGGTGGGAGGCCTTATGGTAGTTTCATTTTCCAAAAAGCATTGCGGATTTCAAATTTAAAATCTTTTGTTTGTTTTGAAAGACAAACCGTTTTTGTTTGCTCACACCAGTCTCATGACTGACTCGGAGTTTATTTTTCCGTTCCTAAACTCTGGGTGCCCACAATTTTCCACACGGGCAGTCTAGAGTTTGGTTTTTCAGATAATCAGATAGTAGATATCGTTTTGGTAGCCTTCAGCTTTCTGTTTGTTACATTTTGGAGTCTTTGGAGTCCACGACTGCACTTGCTTATCTTTGTACAACCTTGACGTGGATCGAGCTTGAAGTGTTGGAGCTCTAGCTTTGGAGTTTTGGGTTGGAGTTGCAGTATTGGGTTCTGTGAAGACTTATCTCATATTTTGTCATGTTCCGCTGTATTTTGTGTTGTATATTCTCTGATGTTGATGATTATCATTGTATCAAATTGACGTATCGTATACTGTATTCATGTTGTGTCAGTGATATCATCTTTTATTTCCGCTATGTTATTTATCATCTAATGTTGTTGCAAGCTCCGGCGATACGAATTTGATGTTGTTTGTCGGACATCGAGTTCGGGTCGTCACAACTGAGATCTTTGAGAAGAGTAGTAGAGAATCAAACTAGAGATGATCGAGTTTGATTCACTTAGGATTTCGACAGAGTTTTTTTAAGAATGTTTGAACATAAGAACGGAAGAGAAAGAGGAGTGAAAACAAAGAAATCTTGAGTAAAAATTCATTGAAAACTACTGGTATATATAGTAGAATAACAGTCATGTCCATTCGTGAAAGGTTATGATGAATAGACACTTCTTTTGAAAATTAGAATTTTAAAATCAACAGCTACCATGTCGACATGGGCGGTATAGGCATGTCGACGTCCCCTTTTACTTTTTGAAAATTAATTTTTCTTAAAAGTGATTTTGTTTCTAAAGTTTGTCAAAACAATTTTATAACTTTGCAAACTATTTTGAATATACTTTATGGTTATAAAAACCTTTGGAAAGTGATCTTAAGAAATATAAAGTAATAGAAACTAAATATATAAATATTTTGAGATTAAAGCTAAAACATTAAAACCAGGAGATAGTTTAAAAACAAGAAATGATTTTGAAATTAATACGATTAAAAATATTTTTTGAATTAAGGCTAAAGAATTTAAATGGAGTGAGATGTCTTTTTTAAAAAGATAGTTTTGAAAAAATATAAAAATAAGCCATTTGATAATTTCATGGATTCCATTCCACTAGAGAAGGTCATGGGTTCCATCCCACTATTAAAGTGAGAAGGTGGATTCCATTCCATAATTAAAACCCGAATAAAGATTTAAGTGCTATTATGAAGTTTTAACATAAATCTAGACTCTATTACTTATCTATATCTTGAACTCTTGATAATCTTGATACTCATGAGTCTTCAGTCTTGATTTGTACGATCTTGAATTCGTCAGTGTCGATTCTCTATACTATATAGTTTTCATTCTCAGTACCTGTGTGTATGCATATATATATATCTTGCGTATACATATATATCTAGACAAAGATATTATTATTCATATTTTATAACAAGTCCTAAAGTTATTGTCATCAAAACAATCATCCCAAGAACTAACAATCTCCCACTTTTTGATGATGAGAACTTATGTTCATAAAATATACTCTACCAAACACTTATTTTACTCTAACTCCCCTTTATTCCAATAACCCCCACTTAATCTACTAACTCATCCTTAATCTAAGTCTAACTAACAGCCTAACTATCCTATTTTACAATTCTCCCCCTTTGTCATCAACAAAAACTAAGTCTAAATACATAACTCCCCCTTAAACTAATACTATGGAACTAGATGCTAATAAGCAAAACATAAATTTAATTTTATTATATATGATGTTACATTACACATATATATGAAACATGGACACAAATATATACAAGTACTCAAAACATAAAAACATTAATATAACAACAATCTAAGAGAGTCCTTTGATAGAGTTAAGTGTATGCCCTAGGCGGAATTATGTAATTGTTACATATATCTAACTCGTTAACCAATCTTGTTTGAAATAAAGGTATTTTCTTCCTATTATATACTTGATATAATGTGATTATATTAATTAATTAAATTAATTAAAAGTATTTTTAACAGAAAAAAAATCCATAAATGGTATATTTTGTGATTGTAGTCACGAAGTGTTGTAACCGTGACTAATTTATCACAATGAAATAAATATACCATTTTAAATATGCCTAGTCAAGATGTATCGAGACTGGATGTCGATGTATCCGTTGAGACTGGAGTACGTAACACTCTCCAAATATTGGGCAATGTATTACTCATGATCGTTGGGGGCACTTAGGGATTACGTATTAATAGTTATTGGATAACTATGTAACAACTCACTCGATAGTTTTCTGCTGGTTAATATAACTAAAGTCAAATGGAAACTATCGATGTGACTGATTTACACATTTCTCTCTACTTGAGAATACTATGGATCTTCCGTATGAAAGCTCCGCTTTGATTATAGCCAAATCATGGCATGGCGTACAACAAATGACTATAGTTGGGTCGAGTGGAAGTATTGGAAGTGAAACAATATTTAAGAGAGTATTCGTCTCCTCAGTTATATGCGGTTAGTATCACAGTCAACTCAAGTCAACTCAAAGTCAAAGTCTTTGGCCAGAGCATTTCGGTTAATAATAATTGTTATTATTGAACCAAGGACTTTGTATTTAGACTATAAAGTTGAATGTGGATAAGGTTGGAATTTTGACCATTACCAAATTCCATAAGTCCAAAGTGATATTGGTTTGACGAAGAGAATTGGTGTAAAAAATGTCACAACGGGGCTATGCTTATGAAATAAAATTGGATTTTACCAAATATGAGTAAGCAATAAATTTGGCCATAATGTCACACCACCTGCTATGTGACGTGTGAACGTTAACATTCAAATAGTTCGGTGTTAATTGCTGACCAAATTTACACCCAAGAGTTACACAACTAAAATGATGAATTCCCTTAAGATCGAATGATTTAATTAGTTTATAATTGTTATAAATAAATTAAATAAATTAATATTTATAAAATATTAATTATACAATTTTAATAATTTAAGAAATATTTTTTTATATATTTATAATAGTTATTAACGTACCAATCGATATACGATATCGATAAACAATTAAATAAGATTTAATTGCATAGCATTTTGGCTTGGACTTAAATGGGTTTAAAACCCATCGTTAGGGCTACAAATTTCGGTTTAACAAGTTATTGGAGGTGGATAAAACTTAGGATTAGACCTAGAGATGGATGGCTAAGATTAAGAGAGAATAGGTAATGAGATTGTCCTAATATCTGTCTTGAACAAGGCTATATATGGATCTCTAAACCCTTAATTAAACTTTTAGCTACCATAGTAATCAAGTTTGCTGGCCTAGATTAATCCCCATATCAGTTCTAAGAATCTCAAATCAATTAACGTTAAATAAAAGCACCATTTGATAGAAAAGTTCGACGATTCCAGAATTGCAATCTGACGGATCGAGCATAACTAGAGAAGGGAATTCATTGACTCAAGTGGACTCAAAGGCAACATCAATTGGAATTTTATTTGTATCTTACAGTAATCATATCATATTTTATGATTTAATATTGATCAACCTCTCTATATATATATTAATGTTGTATATCCAGTTAGGTGAGATTTTCGTAGGTATATGTAGTTATCACAAATTAGTTTGGTTATGTACATGGTTACATTATTATTCATTATAATTTATGTATACAAAAAAAATCTAATTTGATGTAAAAAAATTAAATTTTGTCATTATTAATTATTTTATGTATATTATTAATTTAAATATAGACCAATGTAAATTTTAAACATAATTACATATACGTATAATTATAATGTATAAATAGCTTAGAATTTTTTCAACACCTATTTGTACATAATATGAATTATCAAATTCGAAAATAAATTATATATATAAATAATTTTAAATTATGTTTTATTAATTATTTGAATTGTTTAATATATCTAAAATAATTATTGCACTAAAAATTCAATTTTATATTTTTTAAATTACTACATCTATGCAATAATCCGTGGAAAATATTTTAGAGTTTTTTGTTAACATTTAATATTTTTAATAATTAAATTACTTTAGTTGAACATTTCTTTTATTTATTAAAAATAATATTTTATTTCAAAAAATCATGAAAAAATTTTAAACCTATATTTTATGACGATAAATGTTTTAAAACTTTTAAATTTGATTTTTTAATAATTATTACTAATATTTATAATTATGGTCAAAAATATTTATTATATACATATTTATTAATGATAAAATTATAAAATTATTATTTTATGTTTTGTTATGATAATTTCGATCTGGAAATAATTTTAAAATATTTATATTTATATTTTAAGTATTTGAATATAATTAATTATTCGTATATATACATTTTATTTAACCTTATATATATAATTATTATATACATGCATGTATAATTTTATATGTTTAATTATGTATATATATATTTATATAAATGTTTTGAATTATGTATACATATAATTATGAGACTTTTAGTTATAAAATATATTTTAAATATATGTATACGTATTTATATAAATATACTTTGCATTATAAATTTATGCACATATTTAAACAACATACAATACATACGAAACGAGCTAATCCGTCTGTTGTGATGTAAATCCCAATATCTATATACGGGAATGTTATACCCTTCATGAATTATTATGTTACACATGCATAAACATATGTATTGTATATGATACATGTATGTATATAAATTAAATCATTCAAATTAACTTTACATTACAAAATACTTAAATTTAAATAAAATACATGATTTTATTAAAATAAATTTAAAATTGTTCTAAATGTATTAGACTTTATAGGCCCAATAGAGATCCAATAGGATGTATTTTTTTGAAATACACCCACCACTACCACAGCGGGCTGCCCATTTCCAATAATTATAACAGAGCCCAATAGCCTATGCGGTCTAATTTATTCATATTAGGGCTAACTAATTAAGTTTGCCTACTTAGTATGGTGTCTAGAAAGGTAATGTGTAGGATTGAAATTGGGTAATCAAGTACCCTATCATACCTGGTTAACGGCCTGGCCCGAAAGGTGAAGTGAGCTCAAAGGTTGCTCTTAATAGGAAACGCCCAACTTAATTTGGGCCTTGGGCTAATTTTCAAAATCATTTTGAAAATTTATGTTAAAGATTTTAAATTTAATAGTTAAATTTAAAATAAAACATGTTTATTATAAAAATTATAATATTACATAAGTTTTCAAAATGTTTGAAAGGATAATGTTTCAAAATGTTTGAAAATATTTATACAATAATTTCAAATTTTAAATTTATTAATAAGATTACAAAGTATACAAAGTAAGTTGGGCGTTTCCTATTAATTAATGCATATTTTAAATGTTTAAGATAACATAAGTATACAAAGTAAATTTGAAATTAATAAATTTTAATAAAAGTTATTTAATTGAATAAATTAATTAAATGTTAATTAATTAAATAAAACACACATGTATATGATATATGTGTGTTATACTATAATTGTTATAGTATACACTATAAATTTATAGTAGATATGTCCATATAAAAGTTATATTGGAATACTAATTTAAAATTAGTTAAAGAGTTAATTGATTAAAATTAATTAGATAAGATTTAATTAATGATATTATACGTAAGAGTATCATATAAGTAATATGAAATATAAAAGTTATATAACGATAATACTTATATGGTATGTGTATAAGCTAAATGTAGAACACTAAAGAAACCCAAATAGACTTGAGAAATAAATACATGTAAATGTATATATACCATGACTTCTAATGTGTCTAATACTTGAATCGCTAGGGTATTTCATAAGAAATATAATATTCTATAAGTCGATATCTGTAACGACCCGCCTTTTTGGACAGTTTAAACCGACGATCAAATACACATGTCGATTCCAAACCATTCAAAATGGCAGATAGTTATTGGGGTAAATAAGAAAAGAAAAGAAAGAGAAACAAAGAAATGAAACAACACAGAATCTCGCAACGGAACGATAAAATATAATAGTCAAATAAACAGTTCATGAAGCTGTTTACTATACATTGACAGTTATTTATACAACATTTATCAGAGTTATACATATACAACATAACAATAGAATAATGCAGTAGATAGCATGATGCAAGGGTAATAATAGTAATAGTATACCAAATCTTCGTCTTCATCCTCCAGAATGGATCTTCAAAAATCTGAAAAAACTCAGGACTGACCCGAGCGTAATGAAAAGACAAAACACTCAAGTCAGGACTAAATATCCTTATGAAGGTTAAATCAATCGTAAATAAATATGAGTGTAACGGCGTCATAGATGTTTACGGGGTTTGACATCTCATATCCAGTGTTAACGTGCATGCAATAACTCAAGAGATGTTACGGGATTTTCCATCTCTTAAGGATCCGTTAAACTATCTACTATGTAGTAATGTACGCTAAGTAAATAATGCCTATCAGTAATATAAAGTATCAAAATAGCGTTAAGGCGTTACCATAATCCCCCTTAACACATTTTATATTCCCAAAAGCATATACAAGACCGTAGCTTCCCCAAAACCGGAAGTCACCAGAGGGCAATCCATATACTCAAGGTACAAATCAAAACGTAGTGGTCGCGAATAGGATAATCAGTATGACAAGGTACATGAGGCGATACCAACTAGGATACTAGTAGTTGCGTGATCCGGACTGATGTTGAGCATAGCCAGCAGCTACCCCAACACCGCAAAACAACACTCCCAAATCAAGGGGTGCACCCAAATCGAATCACAAATGTAATAGAAATGGCATCGAAGAAGTGTGTCCGCTAGAGGTGGCGAACCTCAATGGTCCGGCGCGGCTCCTGTTTTTAGTCATGTTAGGGGCCATCCAATAATCGTTCTCTTTCTTCAGTCAACGCGTTCACCAAACCATCCACTTCATTCTGGATCAACACTCCACGTATAATAGTTATTAAAGTGGTTTTCGGTATCGACAGAGAGTATGTCCATATCCGATCCCGGTCTCTTTAATAACTACGTATTATTACACCGTTGGCTATTTTACATTTCAAATCGATTCATAATTGATATCAAAATATCATGTTCGCTTCAAAAATCAAATTCATTTCATATATCGACATAGCCATTCAAAATTTAAGGTTCCTTTTCAAAAATCATTTTTCGTCTCAATATCTCATTTCGATTTCAAAATCATTTCGAAATTCAATTTAGGTTGCAACTTCATTTAACCCAATTCGTAATTAAATTCAAGATTTAAACATAACATTTCACCTTATTAACCAGCTTGAATTTTTTTAGAAAATAGTTTTAAGTAGTTTAAAAGTAGTTTAAATAATTAAAATAGTTAAAAATACTTAAAATCTTTAAAATAGATTTAAAATAGATAAATTAGTTTAAAATAATTTAAATTGGGTTAAGTAGATTAGAAATAGATTAAAATAGTTTAAGTATTCAAAATGGTTTATATAACAGAGAAATTTGGAAAACAAATTAAAACAGCTTCAAAACCAATCCATTTCAATTATAACTTCCCAATTCAAATAAATTTCAATTTCCAATTTACCGATTCAATTTCGATTCCAATTCAAATCAACATCAATTTTTACTTCGAATTAATTCAATTTTCCATTTACCTTTAATTTATTCAATTTCAATTTATATCGATTTGGAGCTTGATTTCTCAAAATATCAATTTATAACACTTAACAAAATTTCCAACAATATTCAAGTTTAAATTCAAATTCCAAATATGATTCAATTCCAAACTCGATTTCAGAATATCATTTTTTTAGATCACCTTTAATTAATAATATTCAAAGCTCGAATTAAGGTTAAAACTTTAAACAAATCAATTTTCGACATTCAATCATATCCAATTTCAAATTTCAAAGCCTCAATTTAATTATTTAACAAAATTCCTTTAACCAAAATTTATTTCAACATTCCAAACTCAAATTTTCGATGAATTCAATTTCTATAAATCGATTTCTATTTATAACTTTTAAATCGAAACGTTTAAATAAATTTCAAATCGATGATTTCAAAAATTATTAATTTAGCCAATTCGGTGTCCGTATATAATTTTCTATCCTATGGCCAAGTAATTATTTATTTCAATTAAATGTCAGGGATGAGTATATATTACTTAAATTAAATCACGGTATCATATGTATGCATAGCTGGTTATATATAAGCAAATAAATATCCAAAAATTTAAATATCAACCAATAGCATCCATCGAAATACATCATCCAATAGACAATACAATTCACGGCAATTTTATAGTTATCAATGTCAGGTAATTTAATCGCAATCCAATTTCAATTTCAATTTAAATTTAACTGTCAATTTAATTTCAATGGTTAATTCAAATGACAATCCATATGACAATTAAATTCTATCAAACAACGACAATTAAAATTCATAACACTTCATAATGTCAAATTTAACTAGCATAAAGATATTTAGTACGGTGTGAGCGTTATAAAACACTCACTTTGATTTCAATGCAGTTCTAGTGGTTTATTTCGAATAAAATTAAACGAGCGTTTAATTTTACCCGAAATTTTCACTTGCTCCAAACGACTCCAATCCAATTCCATAGCGTAGTACTCGTCCATACGGTTCCAATGCAATTTGATTCGTAATTTTTCGACCTCGTACGAAAAAGTTACACTATTTTAAACATTACACGATTTACAATATAATTAATTCTCTTTTAATAATTTCCAAACCCTACCATGCGATCAAGGCCGCACGTTGCTCTTGAAGGATCTGGACCGCACGCGCTATCCTCCTCTTCGCGTTCGTTTCCAGTACGTACGCAACACAAAAGAACCCATAGCCGAGCTTTTAGGGCTACGTGCCGCACCACCCTCAACGACCACTACCACGATCAAGCTCCACCATATGAAGCGCCAACTCAAGAGCCACCAACGGCCCAAGTACGGTCGAGCTCGGCCCTATATCGGCCTCGAAAAATGTGCCGAGACGTGCGGCCTTCAAGCCCAATTTGCCGACGATCCAAAGCTCTATTTACGATCACCACCGTTCAGATGGTAGATCTCGTTGCGCTCTACAACCTTCGTTTAGGAAGTTTCACGAATTGATCCACGGATTTGAAGAATTTTGAGGAGGAAGAAAACAAGATATCGGCCCTAGATTTTTAATGGTGGTGGCCTGCATATTTTGCCTTAGGGTTTAGTTTATTCTCAAAAAAGAAAATAACGAAGTGCCTTTATAGAAAAACGACGAACACTCTTCATCCCGGATTTTCGGAACTCCAAACGAAGCGCGGTGACCGGTGTTTCTAGGGTTTACCCCGCGTTCCGGACACAATGGAACGGGTTTCGGAAGCTAATTCGATCGTTTGTGCGAGTTACGGCAATAAACGATCGATTTTAAATTAAATCGATTAAACGATTTTCTAGGCGTTTTGGCTTGCTCCGGACAAACGGTAAATACGATTGACACGAAATTTGAAATCTTACAATAATACCACATTACGGATCCGATGAACCTAGTTTCGTCGAAATCCGAGACTGTTTGAAAAAATGACTATTTTAACACGCCAAATTAATATTAAAACCATTTCGATGCGTTTCGAGCTGCCACGGTCAAAAAACAACTCCGATTGCTACGAAAATTGAAATCCGATAATAACTAACTATTACGGATCCAATGGAATTAGTTTCGTCCAATTCCGAGACTGTTCGAAAATTGGCTATTTTTCAGTCGATAATTAAATATTAAAATATTCAATTTTCACAAATTTACTTTTAATTCGATTTTAAAAGTTCTACAACATCACCCTAACTTTAATATGATAAAATAAAATTTTACAAATCATTTTTAATCATATTAAACCCGTTATTTAGTTTATCCAATAAATTCCAATTTTAAAATCTTATTAACTCCATTATAATCCCAATATAACTTATATTCACTTTGGAAACCAATCTGAATCATATTAAATCAAATTTCAATTATTCACTCTATTTTCATATATTAAATTTCAATATCAATTTAATCATATCAAATTCGGAATTTTATTATTCAAACATTTGTATTATTAAATTTAAACAAATTTGATTATTCTTAAATCACTATCCTTTGAAATATTCAAAACGAACTTATAAAATTTAACAAATTCAAATATAAAACAACCATTTTCATTAAACAGTTATTCAATTCCCATTATTAAATTATTCAATAAATTCCAAATATAAAATTAAACAATTTCGCTTATCCAATAATTCATTATCTTTTGAAATATTGAAATTGAACTTATAAAATTCAACTTTTAAAACCAATTCATAATTTAGACACTATTTTCATTTTACAGTTATTCAATTATTCAATAAGTTTTAAATATTTAATTTAAACAATTTACCTGTTCAATATTCAGTATTTTATTTTAAATAGATTTTACTTATCAATCAATTACTCTATTATACCCAATGAATTCAACATTTATTATCCTATTCAACTTTTGATTGCAAAGGCATTCACTAAGTAGCTTTTATTTTTCATTACTTGGATAATTATTGTTGCAATTCATTCCAGTTATAATTATTCCAAACGAATTACAATTTTTTTTCTAACACTAAATCACGAAATCTTTTAAATTAGCTATTTTAATTATCGAAAATTTACGGGTCGTTACACTCTCCCCCACTCAAAACTTTTCGTCCCCGAAAAGGAAAAAGAAGGAAAAAGGAACTAAGTATAGAATTCAACATTAGATATATTTTATTCAAAGTTACCAACTTATAAAACAATGAAATTTCATTTATAAAGTCATAACTACGCTTCCACTAAGTTACTCCGAACGGCTTCCTAACTTTAAAAGTTAGTTATCAAAACAAGTTATAAAAAATTTTAATACTTGAAAAAATTCCTAACGCCCGGATTTTACGGAAAATTTCGGCAGAGTCTCCTTTGCGCGGCTCGATCGGAAAAAAAAATGACAGTATATATATCACAAATATACATCTCATCAAGTGATGAGGCATCCCGCAGGGAAAAAGTGTAAAAGTACGGTATGTAATCCGAGATATGTACCTTATATATTGTTAGCGAGCATATACGGCTAATATAGCGCGAAAGCGAGCTCCAAATGCGAAGCAAGCGCAATCCGCACCTACTAAACACTCAATAACTAAGTTAGAACCATGCATATAAAGATAGATCGATATACTTAGCCTACACAACATATGTATAACATATTTAGCTTCAAAACTGAGATTCCAATTTCAGGACAGCAAACAAATCATAGTTTTAGGACATCTAAACGATAAGATTCAACAACAAAATCTAAGCAAAAGTTGTTGCATTCATTTCAGGCTTTCCGGAATGTCCAAAATCATCGAATTCGGACCATACATTCAAAAATTATGGCCGTTTTACTTAGAGGATACGCCTCAGCCTGGGCAATGAATTGTGTAGGTCAGCGACGTTCACCCGCGTTTTCGACCTTCTAAACGACATCAAAACACAAAATACTTAAAACAAAAGTTTTAGCTTAAGTTCTTAGCTTTCCATAAAGTGCAAGATCATCAAAATCAGATAAACCAGTCTAAAGATATGGCGAAAATACTAAGGGTGTATACTACTGATTTTACTTATTTTTACACAGGACAGCGAGTAACATTCAAGTTTTTAACCTAGTAAACAAAGGAATTTTATCAAGTTATCTAAACAAAAGTTGTGCTATATTTTCTAAGATTTTCGAAAAGTCCAAGATCGTCGAATTCCGTTTAGCCATTTAAAAGTTATGGTTGTTTTCGTTTCAGCATATATTGGACAATTTTGGATTTTTTCCAAAAATTTGCTTTTATTATTTCAAAGTACAAACCATCAAAACTTCAAATTTTCTAAAGAACAATCATAAACACAAAGTCATTTATTTTCTTATTCATCCATGTAATAGGTTTACATTCAATTTGTTTCCGATTTATTCAAGTTTGTTTCATTCACATTTTAAATTCAAGTCAATTTGCTTCAATTTAAATTGAATTCAATTATATTTAATTTCACTTTGCTTCAAATTTGAATTTAATTTTTGTTTTTATTTTTATTCCGTTTATTCAATTCCATTAACACTAATGTATTCTACTTAATCATTTATCATCCATCTAACAACCAATGCATATCAAACATTAAAATCCATCCAAAATCTACACTAAATCAATTATACATTTCCAAGTCAATTTTTTTCATACACTTCCAAGTTTATTGACATTTAGTTATATTCAAATTTAATTAGTTTCCATTTACCAATTTTATTTTTCATTAATTTTAAAATTTATTCATTCACTTATATATATCATTCATTTTATAGCTTAAATTTCTTTTATATTTACAACTATCAACGGATCTTCACATTTTATTATTCATTCTCACACTGGTATATTATTTCTCTACTTATCCTTACTAGCATTTTAAACCTTTTAAGTATTTGGTAAGTTATAGTTATGCAAATAGAATGTAGTTAAACAACATACAACTTCTTTTCATTTAAAGTTGAATTTTCAATTAATTAATTCTTAAGTCATTACTTAAATTTCACTATAATTTAATTTCACATTTACATTCACATATAGTATTTACATTTTATATTAACATAATTGTGAATCACCTTTAAATGTTAATTTAAATTCCAATTATTTACTAACAATTTTATTTATATTTGCAAACCATTAATTAAATGCATATTTCATTATTCAAACCTATACTTGTATATTATCCAATTAACAATTCATATAACATTTTTGAACTTCTTAAATATTTTGGTAAGTTATATCTATGCTATAGAATGAAATTTAATACTATGCGAGTTTTACAGTTTCAATTTTATTTTAAGTTCAAAATTTCCTAATTCTAAGGGTTTCTACTTCAATTGATATTTTCACTTAGCTCTTAGGTTCATTTCTCATTTCACAATTCAGAAGTTCCTTAATGATTTAAGTCTAAATTCATTTCAATCATAAAAAAAAATCATTAATTATTAAAGGACTCACGAATTCCAATCCCGGTTTCATTTCAAATCAAGTTTTGAAATAATATATATACTTATATAATTTATATATCAAATCATACTATAAAGAATACAAAATAAAATAAAATTGAATCAAAACAAGGTTTAGACAAGCTATTAAGTGGTCTTCTCCACTCGGACTCTCGAAAATAAACGCCGATGATACGTGCACTCATCGCCGAAATCATTTTCTAGCGTCAAGAGAAGGGAATATAACACTTATCATAAAAAATCCTTCGAAAACAATTTCAACTCAATTATACTATCATATAATACTCATATTATATTTTTCAAATTCTTGTAAATCAATTTCAAACACCGGAATTTAAATCCCCAAATCCAAGTTAAAATTCATTTATATTCATTATCAATTGTGTTTACAAGATTTCATTTTCCTAAATCCATTGTTATTTAATCAATTTTTTGTAAATAGTGATTGATCAAACAATAACGATAATAATCTAATATTATCGTCTCCTAACAATCAATTTAATCAAAATGAATAAATATTCAAATAATTCTTTTATATATAATATATTCCAAAACGATATTGTGTTGGTTTGTCCTATTCGAGTGTTTAGAAATTCCTATCGACGCCTTGGCATCCCAAGTATCCACCAGAATTCATAAATACTCAACGGAACAAAGTTAACACAATATAAAACCATTTTATATCAAATAACAAGTACGCTCTCTCATATACACTCAACTCATTCATATAGTTTACCTCTATTTCAATGAGTTATTCCCCACTAGAGCCAAGGTTTATCGCTAAACCAAAGCTCTGATACCAACTGTAACGACCCGCCTTTTTGGGCAGTTTAAACCGACGATCAAATACACATGTCGATTCCAAACCGTTCAAAATGGCAGATAGTTATTGGGGTAAATAAGAAAAGAAAGAGAAATAAAGAAATGAAACAGCACAGAATCTCGCAGCGGAACGATAAAATATAATAGTCAAATAAACAGTTCATGAAGCTGTTTACTATACATTGACAGTTATTTATACAACATTTATCAGAGTTATACATATACAACAGAACAATAGAATAATGCAGTAGATAGCACGATGCAAGGGTAATAATACTAATAGTATACCAAATCTTCGTCTTCATCCTCCAGAATGGATCTTCAAAAATCTGAAGAAACTCAGGACTGACCCGAGCGTAATGAAAAGACAAAACACTCGAGTCAGGACTAAATATCCTTATGAAGGTTAAATCAATCGTAAATAAATATGAGTGTAACAGCGTCAGAGATGTTTACGGGGTTTGACATCTCATATCCAGTGTTAACGTGCGTGCAATAACTCAAGAGATGTTACGGGATTTTCCATCTCTTAAGGATCCGTTAAACTATCTACTATGTAGTAATGTACGCTAAGTAGATAATGCCTATCAGTAATATAAAGTATCAAAATAGCGTTAAGGCGTTACCATAATCCCCCTTAACACATTTTATATTCCCAAAAGCATATACAAGACCGTAGCTTCCCCAAAACCGGAAGTCACCAGAGGGCAATCCATATACTCAAGGTACAAATCAAAACGTAGTGGTCGCGAATAGGATAATCAGTATGACAATGTACATGCGGCGATGCCAACTAGGATACTAGTAGTTGTGTGATCCGGACTGATGTTGAGCATAGCCAGCAGCTACCCCAACACCGCGAAACAACACTCCCAAATCAAGGGGTGCACCCAAATCGAATCACAAATGTAATAGAAATGGTATCGAAGAAGTGTGTCCGCTAGAGGTGGCGAACCTCAATGGCTCGGCGCGGCTCCTGTTTTTAGTCATGTCAGGGGTCATCCAATAATCGTTCTCTTTCTTCAGTCAACGCGTTCACCAAACCATCCACTTCATTCTGGATCAACACTCCGCGTATAATAGTTATTAAAGTGGTTTTCTGTATCGACAGAGAGTATGTCCATATCCGATCCCGGTCTCTTTAATAACTACGTATTATTACACCGTTGGCTCTTTTACATTTCAAATCGATTCATAATTGATATCAAAATATCATGTTCGCTTCAAAAATCAAATTCATTTCAAATATCGACATAGCCATTCAAAATTTAAGGTTCCTTTTCAAAAATCATTTTTCGTCTCAATATCTCATTTCGATTTCAAAATCATTCCGAAATTCAATTTAGGTTGCAACTTCATTTAACCCAATTCGTAATTAAATTCAAGATTTAAACATAACATTTTACCTTATTAACCAGCTTGAATTTTTTTAGAAAATAGTTTTAAGTAGTTTAAAAGTAGTTTAAATAATTAAAATAGTTAAAAATACTTAAAATCTTTAAAATAGATTTAAAATAGATAAATTAGTTTAAAATAATTTAAATTGGGTTAAGTAGATTAGAAATAGATTAAAATAGTTTAAGTATTCAAAATAGTTTATATAACAGAGAAATTTGGAAAACAAATTAAAACAGCTTCAAAACCAATCCATTTCAATTATAACTTCCCAATCCAAATAAATTTCAATTTCCAATTTACCGATTCAATTTCGATTTCAATTCAAATCAACGTCAATTTTTATTTCGAATTAATTCAATTTTCCATTTATCTTTAATTTATTCAATTTCAATTTATATCGATTTGGAGCTTGATTTCTCAAAATATCAATTTATAACACTTAACAAAATTTCCAACAATATTCAAGTTTAAATCCAAATTCCAAATATGATTCAATTCCAAACTCGATTTCAGAATATCATTTTTTTATATCACCTTTACTTAATAATATTCAAAGCTCGAATTAAGGTTAAAACTTTAAACAAATCAATTTTTGACATTCAATCATATCCAATTTCAAATTTCAAAGCCTCAATTTAATTATTTAAAAAAATTCCTTTAACCAAAATTTATTTCAACATCCCAAACTCAAATTTTCGATGAATTCAATTTCTATAAATCGATTTCTATTTATAACTTTTAAATCGAAACATTTAAATAAATTTCAAATCGACGATTTCAAAAATTATTAATTTAGCCAATTCGGTGTCCGTATATAATTTTCTATCCTATGGCCAAGTAATTATTTATTTCAATTAAATGTCAGGGATGAGTATATATTACTTAAATTAAATCACAGTATCATATGTATGCATAGCTGGTTATATATAAGCAAATAAACATCCAAACATTTAAATATCAACCAATAGCATCCATCGAAATACATCATCCAATAGGCAATACAATTCACGGCAATTTCATAGTTATCAATGTCAGGTAATTTAATCGCAATCCAATTTCAATTTAAATTTAACTTTCAATTTAATTTCAACGGTTAATTCAAATGACAATCCATATGACAATTAAATTCTATCAAACAACGACAATTAAAATTCATAACACTTCATAATGTCAAATTTAACTAGCATAAAGATATTTAGTACGGTGTGAGCGTTATAAAACACTCACCTTGATTTCAATGCAGTTCCAGCGGTTTATTTCGAATAAAATTAAACGAGCGTTTAATTTTACCCGAAATTTTCACTTGCTCCAAACGACTCCAATCCAATTCCATAGCGTAGTGCTCGTCCATACGGTTCCAACGCAATTTGATTCGTAATTTTTCGACCTCGTACGAAAAAGTTACACTATTTTAAACATTACACGATTTACAATATAATTAATTCTCTTTTAATAATTTCCAAACCCTACCATGCGATCAAGGCCGCACGTTGCTCTTGAAGGATCTGGACCGCACGCGCTATCCTCCTCTTCGCGTTCGTTTCCAGTACGTACGCAACACAAAAGAACCCAAAGCCGAGCTTTTAGGGTTATGTGCCGCACCACCCTCGACGACCACTACCACGATCAAGCTCCACCATATGAAGCGCCAACTCAAGAGCCACCAATGGCCCAAGTACGGTCGAGCTCGGCCCTATATCGGCCTCGAAAAAGGTGCCGAGACGTGCGGCCTTCAAGCCCAATTTGCCGACGATCCAAAGCTCTATTTACGATCACCACCGTTTAGATGGTAGATCTCGTTGCGCTCTACAACCTTCGTTTAGGAAGTTTCACGAATTGATCCACGGATTTGAAGAATTTTGAGGAGGAAGAAAACAAGATATCGGCCCTAGATTTTTAATGGTGGCGGCCTGCATATTTTGCCCTAGGGTTTAGTTTATTCTCAGAAAAAGAAAATAACGAAGTGCCTTTATAGAAAAACGACGAACACTCTTCATCCCGGATTTTCCGAACTCCAAATGAAGCGTGGTGACCGGTGTTTTTAGGGTTTACCCTACGTTCCGGACACAATGGAATGGGTTTTGGAAGCTAATTCGATCGTTTGTACGAGTTACGGCAATAAACGATCGATTTTAAATTAAATCGATTAAACGATTTTCTAGGCGTTTTGGCTTGCTCCGGACAAACGGTAAATCCGATTGACACGAAATTTGAAATCTTACAATAATACCACATTACGGATCCGATGAAACTGGTTTCGTCGTAATCCGAGACTATTTGAAAAAATTGACTATTTTAACATGCCAAATTAATATTAAAACCATTTCGATGCGTTTCGAGCTGCCACGGTCAAACAACAACTCCGATTGCTACGAAAATTGAAATCCGATAATAACTAACTATTACGGATCCAATGGAACTAGTTCCGTCCAATTCTGAGACTGTTCGAAAATTGGCTATTTTTCAGTCGATAATTAAATATTAAAATATTCAATTTTCACAAATTTACTTTTAATTCGATTTTAAAAGTTCTACAACATCACTCTAACTTTAATATGATAAAATAAAATTTTACAAATCATTTTTAATCATATTAAACCCGTTATTTAATTTATCCAATAAATTCCAATTTTAAAATCTTATTAACTCCATTATAATCCCAATATAACTTATATTCACTTTGGAAACCAACCTAAATCATATTAAATCAAATTTCAATTATTCACTCTATTTTCATATATTAAATTTCAATATCAATTTAATCATATCAAATTCGGAATTTTATTATTCAAACATTTGTATTATTAAATTTAAACAAATTTGATTATTCTTAAATCACTATCCTTTGAAATATTCAAAACGAAGTTATAAAATTTAACAAATTCAAATATAAAACAACCATTTTCATTAAACAGTTATTCAATTCCCATTATTAAATTATTCAATAAATTCCAAATATAAAATTAAACAATTTCGCTTATCCAATAATTCATTATCTTTTGAAATATTGAAATTGAACTTATAAAATTCAACTTTTAAAACCAATTCATAATTTAGACACTATTTTCATTTTACAGTTATTCAATTATTCAATAAGTTTTAAATATTTAATTTAAACAATTTACCTGTTCAATATTCAATATTTGATTTTAAGTAGATTTTACTTATCAATCAATTACTCTATTATACCCAATGAATTCAACATTTATTATCTTATTCAACTTTTGATTGCAAAGGCATTCACTAAGTAGCTTTTATTTTTCATTACTTGGATAATTATTGTTGCAATTCATTCTAGTTATTATTATTCCAAATGAATTACAATTTTTTTCTAACACTAACTCACGAAATCTTTTAAATTAGCTATTTTAATTATCGAAAATTTACGGGTCGTTACAATATCCCTCAATATATATTGAAGATTATAAATCTTCAATATAATGTTGTTCTCTACCACATATAAATTAGTAAATTACTTACATACTCCTTAGTTATTGAGCAAACTCTAACTATGGATGTTATGTGTTGTATTATTAATATAATGAACAGATGAGGTAAGAAACTATATGTATTTGTTGAGATAACTCAAGGTGCATATGCTATACTTAGGCCATCACGATATGGCAGGTATAAGTGAATAATCTCTTACGATTTGTTGAGCAAACTCAAGGTTGAAATGAGATTAGAACAAGGAAAAATAGTTTAAGAGTTGTATGTGATACAACCAATAAGGATTATCCATCGTTTGTGGGGCTATGATTTGTTGAGAAAACTCAAGGTTAGAATACCAAAGCAAACGAGTCCTAACATCCACTAGTGAAGTTGTAAGACTTCTATGTTTCATCTTAGGTTTCGGAGAAACATAAAAGACTAGTGGAAGCCTTATTAGAAAAATGAAATGGTAACATTTAACCTTTCTAATATTGTAAGAACATATGCTATATAACTTTATAATTATCTACAATGTTAAATTTGTGCATTTAATATGATTAATAAAACGTTTGTCCATTCACGTATATAAACAAGTTGAATTGAAAGTTCATAAATAGAAATATAATATATACATACTAATAATTCTAATTGCATGTTATATAATGTTTCTATACCCATGCAAGTGCCTAATTTCAACTACTTAATACATTAGTAATTTGGTTACTTTTACGTTTATTTGGTTTAGACCGTGTATTGCATTTTATGAGTTTTTGAACTCTAAATGCAATTCAAGACTATGGATATTTGATCCATGTACTTTCACATATAAATGTTATATGGTGAACAGTCATAATTTGTGTGGTACAATATTTCAATGGAGTTGGTTCATTCGAAGTAAGCCAATAAACAGTGTTTTAAGATCATTATTCAACTTGAATGATTTCAAAAGGATCATATTGTGTTAATATAACACAAGACCATGAACTATGAGATACATCTAAGAACTCGATCATTGAAATTTTATCTTGATCAGTTTACATAAAGTGCAACATATTTGATGTCTTAAATGTAAAGAATAAGTGAATGCGCTTTTGTAAAAAGTTTGTTATGATATTGTAGTAAGGTTTTCATTTAAATAGTTTTGAAAGAAAACGAACGTATAAGAATAGATGTAATTTAAGATAAAATTGGAATGAAGAGAATGACTAGTCACTTCTGCTTCATAGAGAAACATTGGAAATAAGAATTGTAATATTAATTGATACTTAATATTGGAATATGAAATATGTTTTTTATTCCGAAATGTATTTTCATATAGAAAATTGTTTGCTATAAGATTTATTTCTTTGAGTTCAAGATATTTGATCAAAGAACTCTCTACTGTAAACTACTTGCAGCATATGTAAGTAGACAATATAAACAATATTAAGTGAATGGCAGACCTCTAAATTTAGTACGCTATTATAGTAATGGTGGAAATAGTGGGAGTACGCCATATAGCACCTAATGATTGCATCAAATAATGAAAATTGTTCTCATAAAATGTACCTAACATTAATTGTGAAATAATCTTTATTTTTGGTGTTGACTGAAAAATAGATATAACTATATTTCAATATGGGTATTATGGATATTCATTATGAAATAGAACTATATTATGAAATTTGTTTTCATAGTAAAAGTAATGCAACAAAAATACATGTGTCTAATATTATTCGCAGATTTTTTGGAATTATGGACTAAGATGTAGTAATGGTTATTTTTGGTATTTACTGAAAAATAGATATAACTATATTTCAATACGGGTATTATGTATATTCATTAAAAAACAGAACTATATTATGAAATTTGTTTTCATAGTAAAAGTGATGCAACAAAAATACATATGTGTCTAATATTATTTACAGTTGTTCTGGAATTATAGACCAAGATTTAGTTTTGGGAAATAATTTACTATATGATTTTGAAGTATATGATATAGGTTAATTATATCTCAAACAATTAATGGCTATGCATCCATTCAGTGGGAGCATCATAAGAGTTGATGAACTCTTTGAATCAATACATATTGATGTATGCAATCACAAGTCTATTAATACCAAAAGGGTTTCACATACTTTGTTGTATTCATCGATGATTTCTTACCAACGTGAACATGTGTATTAGATACACATGTAGTAAGTTTATGATAAAATCATAGAACATAATAGCAAAGTTAATAAAATAACATGCAATAGAATAAAATGATCTGATTTGGTCGAATAAGTGAGTATATTGGAAAGAGTTTCAAATGTACCTAAAAATGAATATAGATTTAATCTCTTAAATCACTCCTCCATGTGATACATAATGATGCATCGATAAGGAGTAATCAAACATTGTTGGACAATTTATGATTAATTGTGAGTGAAGTTGAGTTAGCTTCTTACTATAAGGTCATGTACTTAAGCGTAGTACACAAGGTTGATATTATTTCATCTAAAAATAGTTTACAAAATCATACAAGATAAGAGTTTGTAAGAAATCCCAACATATTCTAGGCCAAGGAGTTGGCATGTTATGCAAGTCGAAAGATTGCACGTAAAAATTGTTCACGGGGGATCTTGTATGAATCTCAATTTTTTTTGGAAAGGTCTATCATCAAATGACATATTAATGTTTTAAACATAATTTTATAAACTAAAATCAGTTTTGTAAATAAAAAGGTTCATAAAGCATTTATGAATCCCTATGGAACGTACTAATAGTTATTGGATAACTATGGAATGACTCACTCGATAGTTTTCTATTGGTTAATATAACTAAGGTTAAACAGAAAATATCGATGTGACTGATTTACACAGTTCTCTCGACTTGAGAATACAGTGGATCTTCAATATGAAAGCTCCACTTTGATTATAGCCAAATCATGGCATGGCGTCCATCGAGTAACCATAGTTGGGTCGAGTGGAAGTATTGGAAGTGAAGCACTATTCAAGAGAGGATTCGTCTCCTCAGTTATGCACCATTAGTATCACAGTCAACTCAAAGTTAAAGTCATTGGCTAAAGCATTTCAGTTAATAATAATTATTATTATCAAATCAAGGATTTTGTATTTGGACTATAAAGTTGAACATGGATGATGTTGGAATTTTGACCGCTATCAAATTCTATAAGTCCAAAGTGATATAGTTTTGATGAAGAGAATTGGTGTAGACAAATGTCACAATCGAGTAACGCTTATTAAACTAAAATTGGATTTTAGCGAAAATGAGTAAGCGATAAATTTGGTCATAATGTCAGACCACTTTTCTCAGTGACGTATGAACGTTAACATTCGAATAGTTCGGTGTTAATTACTGACCAAATTTACACCCAAGAGTTACACAATTAAAATGATGAATTCCCTTGAGACTGAATGATTTAATTAGTTTATATTTTTTATAAATAAATTAAATTAATTAATATTTAAGAAATATTAATTATAAAATTTGAATATGTTTTAAGAAATAAAAATTTCTATATATGTATAACAATTATAAAAGTACTAATCGATATATAGTATCGATAAGCGATGAAATTAGATTTAATTGCGTAGCATTTTGGCTTGGGCTTAAATGAGTTTAAAGCCCATCATTAGGGCTGCAAATTTCGGTTTTTACAAGTTATTGGAGGTGGCTAAAACTTAAGATTAGACCTAGAGATGGATGGCTAAGATAAAGAGAGAATAAGTAATAAGATTGTCCTAATATCTCTCTTGTACAAGGCTAGATATATGGATCTCTAAATCTTTAATGAAAAACAACTTTTGATTGCCATAATTAACAAGTTTGCTGGGCAAAATTAATCCCCATATCAGTTCTAAGAATCTCAAATCAATTCAAGTTAAGTAAAAACACCATTTGATAGAAAAGGTCGACGATTGCAGACTTGCAATTTGACGGGTCGTGCATAACTAGAGAAGGGAAATCATTGATTGAAGTGGACTCAAAGGCATCATCTATTGGTATTTTATTTATATACTACAGTAATCATATCATATTTTATGATTTAATACTGATCATTCCCAAATCTGTGTGTGTGTGTGTGTGTGTGTGTGTATATATATATATATATATATATTAACGTTGTATATCCAGTTAGGTGAGATTTTCATATGTATATGCAGTTGTCACAAATTAGTTTGATTATGTGCATGGTTATAATATTACATGTTATAATTTATGTATAAAAAAATTTTAATTTTCTGTAAAAAAAAGTTAAATTTTGTCAATATTAATTATTTTTTGTATATTTATATATTAATTCAAATATAGACTAATGTATATTTTAAACATATAATTGCATATATGTATATTTATAGTATATAAATAGCTTAGAATTTTTCCGTACACCTATTTATACATAATATGAATTATCAAATTTGAAAATAATTTTTTATATATAAATACTTTTAAATTATCTTTTTATTAATTATTTGAATTGTTTATTATATTTAAAATAATCATTGCACTAAAAATTTTATTTTATATTTTTTAAAATTATTACATCAATGCAGTAACCCATGGAAATTGTTTTAGAATTTTTCGTTAATATATAATATTATTAATAATTAAATTACTTCAGTTGAACATTTTTTATTTATTAAAAATAATATTTTATTTCGAAAAATTTTGAAAAATATTTTGAACCTGTATTTTAGGATTTTTAATTTTTGTAAATTTTAAAATTTGATTTTTTAACATTTATTACTAATATTTTTAATTATTATGATCAAAACTATTTATTATATATATATATATATATTTAATACTATTAAAATTATAAAATTATTATTTTATATTTTGTATACTAATTTTGATCTGGAAATAATTTTAATATATATTTATATTTTAAGTATTTTAGTGTAATTAATTATTCGTGTATATACATTTTATTTAACCTTATATATATAATTTTAATTATTATATATATGTACATATAATTTTATATGTTTAATTATGTATATATATTTATACAAATGTTTTAAATTATATACATATTTAATTTTGAGAGTTTTAGTTATAAAATATATTTTAAAATATGTATACGTATTTATATAAATATATTTTGCATTATAGGTTTATGCACATATTTAAACAACATTCAATACATGCGAAATGAGCTAACGTGTCAGTTGCGATGTAAATCCCAACATCTATATACTGGCATGTTATACCCTTTGTGGATTATTATGTTACACATGCATACACATATGTATATGTATATGATACATGCATATATATAAATTAAATCATTAAATTTAACTTTACATTACAAAATACTTAAATTTTAATAAAATATATGATTTTATTAAAAATAAATTTACAACTGTTCTAAATGAATTAGACGTCGTAGGCCCAATAAAGATCCAATAGGATGATTTTTTTTTGAAATACACCCACCACTACCGCTGTGGGCTGGCCCAATTCCAATATCCTTGACAATTGGTGACTTGTGAATCGAATAATTAGGGTAATGGAGACAAAAGTTTCCATGTTGTTCGACCAAATTACCATTTTTGTCAAAATAGACTTATCCAACACAAACAACATTATCGTCCCCATCCATTTGCGCTTCCTCCTCCTCCTCTTCTTCTTCGTCATCCTCTAATGGATTATGAATACGTATGTAAGAGGAATCATTTTCAATCACAATAGGGTCTGTATTATTATCCATTAGAAATTTTTGCAAATTTCTAAGAATTTGGCATTGTTTCTCTTGTTCTTTTTCCATCCTTATTTGCATTACTTATAATTCAGTCAGCATTTGCAGAGAATCCTTCGTAGTTTCCTCGATCTTCATTACTCAAGCCAAAGTAGTACGTTGGACTGTACCAGAATTAGGAGAGGGAAGGAAATAGTTGCATTTTGGTTTAATTTAGAAGAGGAGGCCATTACTTTGTATTTTCAGAAGTTCATTACAGAGAAATTGAAGTGAGAAGACAGATGAATTCGAAATATTATGGTTATATAACCACCAATCTAATTTTAGAGGGAAAATCAAAATTATAGATCTGACCGTTGTATATCGACATGGGGGTAGGGGTATGTCAATATCTCTTTGATAATTTTTTGCCTCTATTTATTTAAATATATATGTTACTATACCTATATTCTATATCTCGTAGAACAAATACCTAGTTTCACTTCTTAATTTAGTAAAGGTTGATAGGTTCAAGGGTTTGGTCAGAGTATCAGCTATTTGATTCTCAATGTTGATGAATTCAAGAGAAATAATCTATTTACTTATATTATCTCTGAGAAAATGATGTCTGATATCAATATGTTTGGTTCTGGCACGATTAGTAGGATTTTTGGATACATTTATTGCACTTGTATTGTCATAATAAATTGGTGATTTTGAAATATTTAATCCAAAATCCTTTAGGGTCTGTTGCATATAGATAACTTGAGAACAAGCCAAAGCAGCAGAAATATATTCTACTTCAGTTGTGGATAGTGATACTGTATTTTTCTTTTTACTAAACCGGAAAACTAGAGAATGTTAGAAAAAGTGACAAGTTTCACTTGTACTTTTTCGGTCTGATTTACTACTAGCATAGTCAACATCACAATATGAGATTAAACCAAATGAATCATTATTAGGGTAAAATATGCCAAAGTCCAAAGTGTGATTAACATATCTTAGGACATGTTTAACAGCTTTTAAATGAGTTTCTTTGGGTTGAGATTGGTATCTTGCACAGAGACAGACTCTATGCATGATATCAGGCCTACTCGTATTTATATAAAGTAGCGATCCAATCATTCCCCTGTATAGTTTTTTATCAACATCTTTTGACATGTCGTCCTTATTAAAGGCTTTATTGGCTGCCATAGGAGTGGCTTTTCCATTCCCAGTGGTCGTACCAAACTTACTAACTAGATTCCTCGCATACTTTTCTTGACTAATGAAAATACCACTATCTGATTGTTTTATTTGCAATCCTAAAATGAAAGTAAGTTCACCATATGACTCATCTCAAACTCTTTTATCGTTATTTTAGAAAACTCTTTGTTAATTTCATTGTTTGTTGATCCAAAAATGATATCATCTACATAAATCTGTACTAATGGGATATCATTTTTGTTTCTTTTAATAAAATGAGTATTATCTACTCCACCAATTTCAAAATTTGATTGTAATAGGTAAGATCTTAGTCTGTCATACCAGGCTCTAGGAGCTTGTTTCATACCATATAAAGCTTTCTTTAATTTGTAAACATGATTTGGAAACTTTTCTTCTTCAAAAAGTGGAGGTTGTTCAATATAAACATCATCTTTAACAAAACCATTTAAAAAGGAACTTTTGACATCTATTTGAAATAATTTGAAATTGTTGAGGTTTGTGAAATAAAGTAGAATTCTAATGGCTTCTAATCTTTCAACAGGTGCAAAGGTTTCATCAAAGTCTATTTCTTCTTCTTGACAATAACCTTGCGCAACTAACCGAGCTTTATTTCTAACGACCTCATCTTTATCATTTACTTTATTTTTACAAGATCATTGAGTTTCTATTATAGTTTTGTCCTCAAGTCTAGGAACAAGTTCCCATACATCATTTCTGGTGAATTAATTCAGTTCTTCTTGCATAGCAAGAATTCATGAATCATCAAATGATGCTTCCTTCGGATTTTTTGGTTCAATAGTTGATATAAAAGCTACATTACTCATCTTGTTTAACTAATTTCTAGTTCTAGCAACAGATTCAATATTTCCTAGTATATTTCTATAGGATGATCTTTTAAATGCCTGATCCTTTTATTAGGATGAACAGTTTCAAAATTTGTTTCATTTGATTCATTATTTAAAGTAACAAAATCTTCTTCATCATTTATTTGAACAAAATCTTTGAAATTTTCATCAAAAGATACATGCATTGTTTCTTTAATGGCGTTAGTTTTCAAATTGAAAACTCTGTTTGCTTTACTTCTGTTAGAATATCCGATAAAGATTCCATTGTCGGATTTGGGATCAAATTTATCCAAATTGCCATTGTATTTAGAATAAAGCATTTACTTCCAAAAACTTTAAATAAGATATCTTTGGTATCTTATTGAAAAGAAGTTCATATGGTGTTTTATTGGTTAAGGTCTAATTAAAATCCTATTCAAAATGTAACAAGCTGTAGTGACTGCTTCAGCCTAAAAATTTCTTGGTAATTTACTATCTGAAAGCATAGTTCTTGCACACTCTTGAATCGTCATATTTTTACGCTCTACCACTCCGTTTTGTTGTGGAGTTCTTGAAAAAGAAAAATTATGAGTTATTCCTTTTTTATTACAGAAATTCTCTAAATTTTCATTTTCAAATTCTCCACCATGATCACTACGAATAGTTTTGATTTTTAAAGAAAGTTGATTTTGAATTCTTTTTGCAAAAGTTTTAAATAAATCAAAAACATCACTTTTATGTTTCAGAAAAACTGTCTATGTAAATCTAGAATAATCATCTACAATTATAAAAACATATTTACTGTAATTTATTGACTGAATTTGAGATGGACCAAATAGATCTAAATGAAGTAACTCAAGCGGTTTTGAAGTTGAAATCATACCTTTCAATTTGAATGAACTCTTCCTAAGTTTTTCTAATTGACAAGCATCACATATACTATCTACTTTAAAATCCATTTTAGGAAGACCTCTTACTAGATCAAGTTTCAAAAGTCTAGATAAGAGTTTGAAATTCAAATGCCCAAATCTTTAATGCTAAATCCAAGGGTCACTTGTATTAGCCAAAAGACAAAGGTTATCATTTGAGATTTTCATACTGAGAATATAAATATTTTTCTTCTTAATACGTTCAAAGATAATATATGATTTATTATCTTCGATGTGACGGTTATCCTTTTCAAATTTAATTTTGTAGCCCTTGTCACATAGTTGACTTATGCTATGTAAGTTGTGTTTTAGATTCCTAACTAACAGAACATTAGAAATAGTAAGAGTTTTAGAGCTACCGACATTATCGATGCCAATCACATATCCTTTTGAATTGTCTCCAAAGTTGACCATTCCTCCATCCTCATAAGTTATGTCATTCAATATCTTCGGATTACCAGTCATGTGTCTTGAACATCCACTATCAAGTATCCATTTGTTTTTCTTAATTTGCACCATCTGTCCATTGAGTGTTGATTCTTCAAAAGCAATATAACACATCTGTTCCTGCACAACACATCAATTTGGTAGATAACTTGATTTTTTATAATAACAATATACAGACTTATGAGACAATGATGATTTGGACAGTTTTGAACTAGTATTAACCGAATCTCTGAAAATTGCCATTTTAAAGTTTTTCAAAATTCATATTATGATAACTTTGAAAACCAGTACTATGATACTAAATGTAGGAAATGCAGATTATGGATCTTAAGGCAGAATTAACACTAGAAGGGGGTGAATAGTGTTTAAATAATTTTATGAATTTTTCTAAAATCTTTACAAAATAAACCCAAATAGATGCAATTCACAAACATAGAGACAATCACAGAAACAGACACAAATGCAATTAGTAAATAAAAGCAGTAAAGAAAAGAGCACACCGGAATTTTATACGGGTTCAGAGTTACCCTACATCCAGTCCCACATAATTTGTTGTGCAGATTTCTTTTCAAATATAATGTCGATATTACAACCTCAATTTCAAGGCTACGAGATACACCCTTCTATCTTCGAATCTAGGGCAAACTCTCTTGATTTAACCGGCTACAAGATCACCTAATTGATTTACAGGCTACAATCACACCCAATTGATTTACGGGCCATAATCACACTATTTCCAATCACACTTTGATAGAGAAAGACTCGATTCACTTCAATCTTTTGATCTTTGATTACGAATGATCCTATAACTCTGAACAGCACTGAGATCTTTGAGAAAGAGTGGTAGAGAATCAAACTAGAGATGACCGAGTTTGATTCACTTAAGATTTTGGCAGAGTTTGTTAAGAATGTTTGAAAATAAGAATGGAAGAGAAAGAGGAGAGAAAACAAAGAAATCTTAAGTAAAAATTCATTGAAAACTACTGGTATGTATAGGAGAATTACGGTCACGTCCATTCGTGAAAAGTTATGACGAATGGATACTTCTTTCGAAAATTCGAATTTTACAATCTACGGCTACCATGTCGACACGGTGGATATAGGCATGTCGACATCCCCTAGTATTTTTTGAAAATTGATTTTTGTTTTAAAAGATATTTTCTTTCTAAAGTTTGTTGAAACAATCTTAGAACTTTATAAACTATTTTGAATATACTTTATGATTATAAAAATCTTTGGAAAGTGATCTTACGGAATATAAAAGTAATAAAAACTAAATATTTAAATATTTTGATATTAAAGCTAAAACATTAAAACTAGGAGATAGTTTAAAATAGGAAATGATTTTGAAATTAATATGATTAAAAATAGTTTTTGAATTAAGGCTAAAATATTTAAACCGAGAGAGATGTTTTTTTTAAAAAGATAGTTTTGAAAAATATCTAAAAATAAGTCATTTTGAAAATTTTATGGATTCCATTCCACTAGAGAAGGTTGTGGGTTCCATCCCACTATTAAAATGAGAAGGTGGATTCCATTCCACAATTAAAATCCGAATAAAGATTTAAGTGCTATTATGAAGTTTTAACATAAATCTAGACTCTATTACTTATCTTGATATCTTGAGATCGTGAACTCTTGATAATCTTGATACTCATGATTCTTTAGTCTTGATTTCTGCAATCTTGAATTCGTCAGTCTTGTCTCTATACTGTATAGTCTTCATTCTCGGTACTTGCATATATATATATATATATATATATATATATATATATATATATATCCTGCATATACATATATATCTAGACAAAAATATTAGTATTTATATTTTATAACAATTCCTAAGGTTATTGCCATCAAAACCATCATCTTAGGAACTAACAGCTTCTTCCTTTATAAATGCACTTTAGCATTCAGCAATTACATCTAGTAAGATTTTTTTCATTCTGTTACAAGCAACCTTACTCAAGATTTTATAGATCACATTGCAACAAGCAATAGGCTTGTAGTCTTCAATTCTGATAGGTTGTTAGCCTTTGGAATTCAACAGATAAATGTATGAATTATTTATTTCATTATTTTAACTGTTTGGAATGATTCTTATATTGCTAATGCAACCAAACTTTTCAGGTCTTACCAATGATTTCCGACGAAAGTAGAGTCTATCCTATCGGGTTCGAGTTTGGAGTCCATATGGATGGATTGCAAGGCTTTCCACACTTGGGTTCACTCACATTCCTTCTCAGCAACCAACTTCCACGAACATTAACCAGTCTTCGAATGTAAATGAAGGGTAAGTTCAGCTTACATTGATCGTTATATAAACTGGTAAACTAGTTTATGGTTTCTTCTTCCATTTTCCCAAAGTCTACACTAGAACTTCCATCCTAGTTATACGATTGTAAATTATAATTAGCATTATGTCTAATAGACATTTCAGTGTAAAATAATTTAGAGCACTCATCCCCTTCTATTAGCCACTTTTATTTCGCCTTTGTTTCAGCCCAGTAGCTTTAGTCATCACAACATCTTTTAACATGCTCTGAACCTCATAATACCATTTTCGTACCTTATCATTAGTAGGATCGGAGTTAATTAATTTCAACAATCCTTCACTTTACTTTTCCATGTTTTTAATTTTATCACAATCCTTTGGCCTGCATTTGTTCCAATCCTTCAATCTTTTTTAGTACATTTTGAGTTTGGATAGGTTTACAAAGATAAGCGCCCTCAACCTGCTCATAAGAATTGATAATCTCAGCATCATTGTACCCACCAGTGTGATACCAGTCATTAGCAGACCTAAATGGTTTTCCCTTATTGTGGCTAGAATTTTCATGTAAAGATATATTTATCAGGCTATGATCACGGTCGAATTTGGTAAGATGCCAACTTTTATGTCTGCAAACTTATTTATACAACGTGAATTAACCAAAACCCACCTAGCTTGTAAGATATTTTTTGCACTCACTACTTTTCCATGTGAATTGCAGGCTGGTGGGTACAGGTTCTTCTAATTCAGAAGTAATCACGTAATTATTTAATTCCTTCAACTGGGAAACCTTAAATATAAGTCCCTACCTTCTTTTCTTTTGCGTTCAAAACTGCATTGAAGTCACCCATAAAAATCCACGAATCTCTTATACTTTTAGCTAAGTTTTTAAGCTATATGAAGGTTTATTGACTTGCTAAATTACTCGCATAAACAAGAGACACATAGCTGATCAAACCACCAACATTCTTTGCTTCAATGGTAATCTGTTGCTCACCCTTGTCAACTTGCAGAACTTGCCAAATATGTTTATTCCACAATAAGAGAATCCTGCCTTTCTCATCTAAGTCATTATTATGTAGAAATGCCCACTCATTTTCAAACGACTCAGTAAAAAAGTTAAGATTTTGATCGTTAAATTTGTTCCCTATCACACCGAGTATAAAAGGTAAGAAACACCTCCTAATATTATAAAGGTCTAATTTACAGGTGTCGTATTTTGACTCTTACATTCCCGCAAATTAAGGACATTTAGGCCTTAGAAGCGACTCCTTAATTTTCTAGGAGATTCGTCTCACAAACTAGTTGCCTTTCCTTTATCATCCTTGGTTATGAATTGCTTCTCCTAGATTTGATTAGGTTTAGTGTATGCTTGGTTAGGTTTTGTTTCTTTCTCTTTATCATTTGTTGTGTGTAGGTCAATATTTAAATTATTTAATTCCACAATTGATTTAGTTTCCTTCTTCTGCTGTACTAGATCGTTGCTTTGGTTTACTTGCTCCGCCCGACTGTCCACAAATGTACCTGGGTGTTCCTGCATATCCACACTATCCCATGCACCTTAGGTTGGTCCTCCTCCACCTCCTTTCCCTTAAGCTCCACTATGTTATTAATATGATGTAAATTAGCAGTGGTGTATATTTTGGGTGAGTCCAGGATTATGGTAATGGGATCTTCTTTTCCACTTGTCCTTCTTGGGCTAGTGATTTTGGTCTGGCCGATGTGAACTATAAACATGTTATTAGTTGTGCTACTCTGACCTTTCTTTTGCCATACTTTCTTAACTGGGGGTATAGCCGTTGAATAATGAGCATTATGACCGAAGCATTTGCAATGCTTACACATAAAGAGGAATATATTCATATTAATTGTCTTGAACATAAATAGTACCCTTACGATCCTTGTCCCTTACTTGTTTTTTCAATTACATCAACCAAAACTCTAGCATACTTCAATCATTTGACATTTCTAGTACTATCATCCATTGCTAGATGGATGCCAATGAGATAAGAAAGCTTGCTAATTCCCCTACCATTCCAAAGAGGTAAATCAACGTTAATCATTTTTACCCATATTGGATGAGTTTCCAACTTGTCCCTTTTTAATCAAAGGTTAGGCTCCTAGCATTTTGTGAAAATAAATTTATTATCCATGAACCATGGACCTCCATCCAGCACTTTCTTACAATCCTCCTCATCAGCAAATAAAAGCTATTCTCCTTGGCAAAAAAATCCAAACTGCCTTTTAGTTTCCACTCACTTCTATTGTATACATTAAAATGTATGTATATGATCTTTTATCAGCCAAATAGACATAGATCGAATGCTTCCATTTGATTTCCATATATGTGAACACCTGGTCATCCAAATTAGCTAAAATTCTCTAGTTATAAATTGGACCTTAAATTTTTTAAAATCCTCCATTGATACATTTGTTACTCGCCAATACAGTTGCCCACGTGCGTACTCTAGATTTTAAATGCAATGATTTGTCCACTTTTCCTTCTTGTCTTGTTTTATTTGTGAAATCATTTCCATATTGTTACCCCGCCTTTTGGTCAAGACTAAGATATCAATAAATTGGCTTAAAGGGATGAATATCAAGACTGGAGATCGACTGGAACCATGATTATGATCGATACCATCAAAATTGGACCAAGCTCCAATCAAGGTGGGATCTATCAGGAATGATAAACAAGGCTTGGTGAGGCTACACTTTGAATTTTAGGTCAATCGGAGTTCATATGCTCAAATTATGGATGGATCTATATTGATGAAAGCGTTTGGTTCGTAACGATCGATATTCGTATCGATACATCTTGTATCGATACATTTTGTATCGATTAGTTAACCCCAGGATGGATAATGGGCTTTGCATCTTGTTTCGAATTGATCACGGTTCATATCTATCATATTTGGATCGATATGAAAACATATACTTCACTAAAGCACATCCGATCGATACACAAGTAGCATTGGATGGATCCAGAGGCATATTTCATATCGATCATTCGTATCGATCGATACGAAAGAAGAGGTCAAGGAATGGAGCATAAAATATGGATCACAACACAAGACTTAGATCAATATGAATGTTAAAGAATGCAAGACTCGGATGGATGGTAATTGGATGGATACGAATCTACGGATACAAAAGCTCCAGCTTCACTAGTAAATTCGAGCGTGGATCGATCATATCTCAAAAACTACACATTGGAACTTCATGAAATTTAGAAAGCAAGGACTTTCCACTATCATCTTCCACCATGATCGATCTCAAATCGATCGGAGCAGTTTATGATCAATGCTAACTTGCTATGGATTGATCAAGGATCGATCCTAAATGACTCCAGATCGATTATGTGGGCTCATTTGGGCTTGAGAAAGAGTATTTCAAGATTCAAGGTAGATTTTTCCAGCTCTACACCTATGAATAGCACCTCTATTGCAACTAAAAAAGGGTCCTTTTCTCTCGGCCCCTCTTCAACTTCTTCTCTTTTGGAAAAACTCTACCATTTTGATTATTGACATTGAAAGGATTGTAATTATAATCACAGTATAAAAGGAATAAAAAGATTAATTCAAAGTGAACGTAAGCCGGAGATAGCCGAACCACTATAAATCTTGTGTCTTTTCTTAATTTCTTTCATTTTAATTTTGTTATTTCTTCATTTTTGCTCTAAATTATCTGGATCTGTGCTAGGATATTGAGGATTTGTGTGTAAATACTGGTGTTTTCACTACTTTTTGGGTTTGTGACCATTTTTGATGCAAATAATATGGTGCTTTCACTGAGAAGGCAAGCACCCGCTATATCAAACTTGAAGGTCAGATTTGGAAAGCTAAAGGATCAGATCTAAGATGAACTATGGTTAGGCAACCCGTTAGAAGGACATTACTAGAAAGGAGTCATCAAGAGGAAAGTCAAGAGGCTTTCTCTGGAGCTGGAGCAAATCAGACATCCATCTACATCATAGGGGATGAGATGCAGACAATGATGGATTCCATGCAGGAGAGATTATTGAAGAGCCAACAGGAGATGATGTAGAGTCTCTTTAGGTAAATGGGCATGGCTGGAACCCAGAACCCATGAAATGGAGCAATTGCAACTGTCGACAATGTAGGACAAGGAGTTGGAGCTGTAGAAATCTTTTGAGGTCAGACTAAAACCAGAATGGAGGACATGAAGGGAATCAGCAAAGGCCTGGGGTAGACCGTCGGGATCAGATATTTGAAGTCCCGTGAATGAAGCTCAACAGGCTGGGGCCAACACAAACGTGAATGAGTAACATGAAGAATACTACCTAGAAAACCCTCCAGGTCATGGGGGGTAGGATGGAAACACATATTGGATGCCACCTCCAGATGGAGACGAGCGGATGGCCAGATTAATAAGAATGATTATGAGAGGAGGGATATCGAGCGGAGGCTTGGAGAAAGTTAGTTAGAGTCCATCCACTCCAAATATCAAAAATGCAAGGAGCTCTCCAGAATTCAAACATCCAACATTGGAGGCCTATGATGGGAAGTTAGACACAACTACACATGTACTAGATACATCAGGCATATGAAAGTACTCGGGGCATCTGAGGAGGTTAAGACAAGATGCTTGCCTTTATACTTGACGGATTTGGCTGTGCTCTAGTTCAGGCAGCTGGAGAGTGGATCAATCAGGACATGGGGAGAACTAGTGGAACGTTTCATGAGACAATTCAGGGTCCATGTTACAGGATCCAAGAATATATGACATTGGCATCGATGAAGTAGAGGAAAAAAGAGGCATAAGGAATTTTCTAGTGCAATTCAATGCAGCCGTGGCTTCGATGGATCACTTGGATCCATTAATGATTTTGATGGCAGCGGTAGTAGGAATTGCGGAGGACACTGATTTCAAAGATTCATTGGCACAGGGTCCATCATAGGATCTCGAAGATTTCTACCACGCAGAAAGGTTTATATGATTAGAGGGTACACACACCGAAAGGCAGGAGGTGAACGCCGCGCAAGGTGAAGGAACGTTTAGAGAAGGACGTGGGATGGATAAAGGAAAGCGAAAACAGGATGATGGATATCATGGTTCTAGCAAACAGAGGAGAAACCAGGAACCCAAATTCACCACATACATAAATTTGACAAAGAATCTAGAATGAATTTACTTGGAACCAGGAGGGAAACTTTCCTATCGAAAATTACCCAAAAGGAATCCCACAGAGCGGGAGTGCAGGAGCGGGAAGTACTGCCTATTCCATGAGTTAGAAGGGCATACCACAGATGAATACTGCATTTGAAGGACATGGTGGAAGAACACATCAGGAGTGGCAGAATGCCACAGTATGTGAGGAGCCGGACAACAGCAGTAGAACACCAGCAGCTACCGCCTGCACCAAACAGGAATGACCCTAGATCAAGATCATGACTTAGCTGATCGTGATGTCAAGGCTCGAGTTTAGGATTTGAACTTTGGACATCAAATATTCTTTCTGGCTTTGTTTCTAAAATAAAGCGGCTATGCCACTTACACATGTAAGGGAACTGTAACGATTCCCAAGCATGCTCTGAGATGGTAGTCGACCGCTCTGCTCCGAGAGGCAACACTTAGTTTTAACTTTTTTTTCATTGAACATTTGGAATTTGGATTTAATGAATGGATTTAGATTTTGGGAAACAAATCCCTAATCGAAGAGTTAGAGGACGGATACTGCCCCTGACCGAAAAGGCAGGGACTAGAGTGTAGGAAATGAGTCGCTTCGCTGAAGAGCGACAAGATCAGCTCACTTGACATTGTTACCCATTCACCGGAGAGTGATTGGATCAGGATTTGGCAAGAGCCCAGAGTGGCTGCAATTAGACTAGGACTTATGCCTTGACATCGCTTAATGTTCAAGGATACTGAACCAGAGTGCAGGGAGTGACGCCGCTTCACCAGAGAGCGACAAGATTGGCTCGCTCGACGTTGTTTTCCCTTCACCAAAGAGTGATAGGATGGGATCCAACAAGAGCCTGGAGAAGCTACAATCGGTCTAGGAAGATCAGGACATAGCTATATGCCCCCACCGAGGCCGAAGAGCAAGGGATAGGTTGCGTCACCAAAGCGCGACAGGATCTGCCTATTCAATCATTAAGTTTGGATCGAGCTTAGCAAAGGTCCAGGGAGGCCGTTGATGATTTGAAGAGATCGTATGATGCGGTTACTGGCTTCCAAGATGTGAAATGGATATTGATTCAGCCTTGAATGGCTGAGGGTTGGATATGGACCCGAAGTAGTCCTGGATTCGGTTAGCGACTCAGAGAGGTCATGGATTTGGATATGGATTTCGTTATGGTTATGGATTCGGATAGTGGCTTTGAATAGCTAAAGATTTGGTTAAGGATCCGGAGTGGTCCCGGATGTGGATATTGACTCGAAACAGGCGGCTTTGCTATCAGACTTGGATGGAATTGCTTGGTAATGGACTGAATCATGGATTGGATGATATGGCTATGGATGGAACATGGACTTTGGATTTCGGATTTCAAGCAATTGAAAACATGCCTTCCCAATGCAAGGCACGTTTTGGGGGACAAATGTTACCCTGCCCTTTGGTCAAGGATGGGATTTCAATAAATTGGCTAAAAAGGATGGCTAACAGGATTGAATATCAATTGGAAACAAGGCTATGATCGACACTATCAAAATTGGACCAAGCTCTAATCAAGGCGGGATCTACTGAGAGTGATAAACAAGGCTCAGTGAGGCTACACTTCGAATTTCAGGTCATTAATTGTTCATACACTCAAGTTATGGATGGATCAATATTGGTGAAAATGGCTTCGTATCGATACTTTCGTATCGATCATTAGGGCGTATGGTTCATATCGATCGATATTTGTATCGATACATCTCATATCGATACATTTCATGTCGCTTAGTTAAATCCAGGATGGATAACGCGTTTTGCATCTTGTTTTGGACCGATCACGGTTCGTATCAATCATACTCGGATCGATACAAAAATATATACTTCACTAGAGCACATCAGATTGATACGAAGAATAGCGTCATTAGATGGATTCAAAGGAATATTTCATATCAATCGATATAAAAGATGCTGTCAAGGAATGAAGCGTAAAACATGGATCACAGTAAAAGACTCGGATCATATGAATGTTAAGGAGCACAAGACTCGGATTGTTGTTAATTAGATGGATACGAAATGATGGACACGAATGCTTCAGCTTCACTAGTAAATTTGAGCTTGGATCGATCATATCTCGAAAACTACACATTGGATCTTCATGAAATTTGGAGAGCAATAACTCTGCACTATCATCTTCCATCATGATAGATCTCAGCTCGATCGGAGCAGTTTATGATCAATGCAAACTCGCCATGGGTCGATCAAGGATATATCCCAAATGACTCCAGATCGATCTTGTGGGCCCATCTAGGCTCGAGAAAGAGTATTCCAAGATTTGAGAAAGATTTTTTCCAGCTCCATACCTATAAATAACACCTCCATTGCAACTAAAAAGGGGTTTTTTTTCTCTCGGCCCCTCTTCGTCTTATTCTCTTTTAGAAAAACTCTGTCATTTTGGTTATTAACATTCAAAGGATTATAACTGTAATCACAATAAAAAAGGAATAAAAAGATCAATTCAAAGTGGACGTAGGCTAGAGATAACCGACCACTATAAATATTATGTCTTCTCTTACTTTCTTTCATTTTAATTTTGTTATGTCTTCGTTTTTGCTCTACATTATCTGGATCTATGATCTATGTTGGGATATTGAGGATTTGTGTGTAAACACTAGTGCTTTCACTACATTTGGGTTTGTGACCATTTTTGGCATAAACACTGATCTTCCCGATTTGATGTCATCAGCCTCTACCCTAGTTTTATTTTTCCTTTTATATCTTACCACTTGCCAACCTATTAGATCGTCACCATTTTCAACCTTTAGACTAGGTATTTCTCAAGGGTTTTATGCGCCATTACTTTGTGCAGCTGATATTTATATTTATTGGGGCTGTAAATTATAGTGCTATATATATATATATTTATGTGTGTGTGGAGAATAGTGGAAAGTAAAAGAGAAGAAGAATAAGAAATGAATCAATTATGCGAAGAAAAGGTAAATTTACCAGTCACCGGACATGGTTGCATGTAGTTGCATTATGATAGGGGGTTCTTGCACTATGAACAATAGTGAAGCTTTGTCTCTTACCCCTACATGTTTAGACAATGTGGGTTGGTCAAGCAAGTTGTGGCCTAGGCAGTCGAGAGGATAGCCATAATACCAATATGTCTAGGATTACCAATTGCAACCACCTAGGCTATCACATTTGGTATCAGAGCTTAGGTTAATCGATTATAGAAAATTAAGATATGTTGAGTGAATATATTTGCATTTTTACTACTAATTGTATATATTATATACGTCAAACTCTATAAATTTCAAATATAGAAGTAGTTGCAACCCAATTCTTAAAAGATGGACAATGTGACTATAAGTTGGAACAATAGATGAAATTAAAGATATACTCTTATCCCAATCACCCATTGGAAAATAGGTTGTCTTGGAAGGCATTGACTTAAGAAGAGCATGAATGCAACGTATAGAAGAGTTCCTAAAGCTGGATATTACTTGACTCCCTTGTAGAGCACAGATTGCCCTATGATTGTAGATCCCTATAGGATTGCCGATTAATAATGTACATTAGATCCAAATAAGGGAAAAGCAAGAATCTATATGTCATAGATATCCGGAAGTAATTTCTCGAAAGATGGTGTATAGTGATCACTTCAAGATGATAGCCGGATTTTTAATTTTCTAGGAGAAGATAACTAAGTATGTAAGTAGGAAGGAAGAGAAGTCTAAAATATAGAACGACTAAAATTCCACTCTGAGTCGGACTCCATATGAAAGAATTTAATATAAAAGTTTAAATGATTTTAATGTGAAAGTTTGATCAAAATATATAAATAATGTATTTGAAATTATTTTCAAAGGAATCATTTAAAGGTAGAAAGATCCTATTTTTGAAAAGTAAGTAAATATTAAATTTTGTTTAAAAATAAAATATCTACATTTTATTTAAATAAAAAATTCATAGAAATAAAAATTAGTTACTTCGAAAATTTTAGTAAATGAGTTTATATAAAAAGTTATTTGTTGTAGAAAAATAGTAGAGCAAATCTAGCTCATTGATTATTTTTCTAAAATAAAAAATTTTTAGTTGGAATTTTTTTTAGGGGTGGATAATAGGATGTAGTACTAGTCTATAAATGTGGTAAAAAGAATGAAAAGAAGACAGAAACTAGGAAAAAAGCAATAGATGTACACACTACGATGGTTCAATGAAAAAACGGTCAATTTAAATAATAGCTATATAAATAAAAGCAATTTATGTAAGAACACTTTTGGTAGAATAAGGTTAAATAGTAGTAACATAAGAAAATTTAAATAGAAAAATGTTAGGAACTGACAGTAATATAATATTAGTAAACAATTAGAAACTACATAGGAAATTAAAGGCAAACTAAAGGAAAATGGATACTTTTCATAATTGCATGCATTGATTGCACATATCTTTTAAAAGTTCGCCTCACCTGCTATCAGAGACTTTGTCAAGGATTGAAAGTGGAGATATAATGAGTAGTAGGAGAATAATAGGATGGAAGTCTCCTTATCCACTCCTGTTTTATTGTTAAAATTATAAAATATGTTTTAGAAACATTGTAATGTGTATTTTTAAAGAAACAGTTTGGTATAACAATTGAGTTATTAAAGGCAAAACTTAATAAATTGTTTGAGCTAAAGTTTCCAGTTTGAGGAAGTAAAATCCTTGTTGTTAAAAATGGCTTTAAAGAAAAAGTGATTTGAATGATAGTTCATGTAATAAAACTTAACACTTATTTGAAAAGAAGTAAATGATCTTTTAAAGATTAAATTACTAACATTTCCTTTTAGAATTAATAAATAAACTTAATTGATAGATCCTAAATTATAGTATTAAAAGTTAAGGTGCCTACAATTACATTAGTTGAAATAAAGAGATTTTCATGGTTCATTTTTGAAACCAAGCTATTGAAGAATTAAATAAAAAGCTTCTAAGTTTACATTTTAAAGATGAAAGTTTTAGTATTAAGCACTTCATGACGGCGAAGTTTAGATTTTACATAGAGTAATGGAAACCAAACCAAAATTTAATATGGAGTAAATAAGGATGACTGTCTAGGTAAGATGGGGTAAAAGTTACGGCTACGAATCAAATAGCGATAAAAGCTCGTAGAATAGCATTAGTGAAACCATGTTGGACATAAGGAATGTTGTTACGAGTATAGGAATGTTTTATTAAACATGGGTGAAGACCATAAAGAAGAACCGTAAAGAAATGATATCAAAGTGCATTTATGTAAGTTCTAAGGTATACCCACATAAAAGATTAAAAAAATAAAGAAAGCATATACCATGATTTGAGAATGGTATAAAGAGATTTAGATTAAAATAAGTTAATAATATTATTGGTTGTGATAATGGAAGTAATGGATGAACCTTATTTTTCAGAAGCCAAAAAGGAAAGTTAAGATATGTGGATTACAGTAGAATGACATCTTAGAAAGGCTCATCTAATTTAAGAAGGGTGATAAGGCTACAACATTATTAATATCAGTTGACATTGGAGGGCATCTTCCAGCAATTATTTTCTGTAGGTTAGTTGGGCTGTAAGAATTAGTTGTTTCCGTTGTACAAAATGTGTACGTCATTATCAGAAATATTCCTTTTTATTTATTTCTAGATTGACCACTATATTTATTGGGAGACAGTATAAATAAGAAAATCATATAAATGACACTTAAGTAATGCAAAATTAATAAATAAAAGGCTAGAAGTTTATAAAATAAATTAGCAAATTTATTAGCTACTAAAAGAAAAGTAAAGTTAAGTCCCAAAAAGTGTTAAATTATTGGATGATAAATTTTGCATAGCGAAGGATAGGGAAAGGTTGTTGGAAAACCACGTGTCACTATCCCTATACCTTACAGGATGAAATTTATATATGAACTTGTGTGCTGGTTGTTAGTTTAAAGTAAAAGAAAACGTTTTGGGAATTGAAATTGATCGTGTAGTAGAAAAGAGACAATTATGGATGTTATCTCATTGACTAAATTCCAACCGCAGGATGTGGCTTAGTTTGTTTTGAAAAGATAAAAAAAAATTCTTAAAAAAATTCAAGTTTTGGAAAAAGGTAAATTTCTTTACAAATTTTCTAACAATTTCTAAAATTTAATCGAATAGGACTTCGAACGAAAACGAGAGAGTTTTTATATTTGAAATGCCATGTTCTTGGCATGGGGAAAAAGTTGATTAGTTGGCAAGTATGAATTTTATTTTGTGGCAGAAGTGATAATAAGGTAAAAAGTAGTTGGTGATAAGGGAAAAAACTTTTTTAGCCTTGGGATTTCTTTTCCAAATGTTGTCAATAGGCAAATAATTTTTTTTTAAATAACTTTGTTTTAAACTTTAAAAATTTAAAATTAAAATTTCTTATGTGGACTATACTTGGAAAAGTTGGGAAAGAATTGGGGGAAAAGAGAAGGTTCCAAAGTTTAGCAGAAAAGAGGTACATAAGGAAAGAATAGAAATATGGAGTCCTCCATCTAAACACTTTTTTCGACTTAAGAAGAATATAGGTTTAGAAAACTTCATATTTCAAAAATCTCGATGTTATAAATGGTGTGCTAGGATTTTGGATGGTAAGTGTTGGACGCAAAATTGGTTGAACTATACTTCTATTCATAGAAGTATTAAAATTTGTGTGCAAAAACAAAAATTTTGATTTTCAAGTTTTGCACATACATAGAATTGCCAGCATATATAAGTTGTTTGCACCATATTTTCAAAATTTGTACTGAAGAATGCATTCGTATAGGAGGCATCGGTTTAGTGTTATTCAACATACATATCATATATGTTGTGATACACCATGTGTTTGTACACTATTGGCCGAAAAATTAGTTTCACACTAATTGATTGGATTGCTTAGATTGGACGCACGTTATGTTACACGATTCAGTCCTTGAGGAATTTCCGGGATGAAATTCTTTTAAGTGGAGGGAATGTAACACACAGTAGAATAAAAAGGAAATTTATTAATAAGTAATAATCAAAGCCTAAAAGAACAAATTTTTTATAAACATTAGAATTTTGTTATGAAATGTACACTGTTGGGTTCGTGGTGATTTTTCGATCAATTTTCATATATAAAGTTTTACAATCGGAGTTCAACGAAAAAGTTATTAAAATTTAATGTTTTCAGATCGGAAACAATTCAGATCCAATTAAGGAAGTAAAAGTTAACAACTTAACATTAAAATGGGTATTAGTATAAAGGCTAACGATAAATATAAATGTTAATCAAGGGCGCTCAATCAAATTAAATCTAATCAAGAAAGCATATAAGTGAATAAATTGGGCGCATAAGTGAATAAGTATTAATAAGTTACATTAATGTAAACATTAGATGTAAATCTTGTTATTTAAGTAATTGGCTATATTGAATCTAATCAAGTCATATATTAGAAGGAAGTAATCAAAGGAGATCAACATTAAATCAAATTAAATCAAAGATGAGGAGGAAATAAATAAATGAGAATTAATTAACGTCAAAAAAACGTTAATAAATAAGAACGTTAAAGTTGAAAGAAAGAAAATCAGGAAATATATGGTAATATATCAACATTAATTAGCATTAGCAGATACGTAACATGTAAGCAGATTAACGTCAACCAAATTGAAAGAAAGGTATAAAGTAAACAAAAAAGGAACTAAAGAAATGAATGTTAACATTAATAGTTTAAAAGCTGCAGTAAATGAAATAAATCGGGCAACAAGTTATAAATCAGACAAGTCGATACCCTAGAGCCTACTGGTCGACACCTAGTGGTTACCCAGTAGAGAGTGAGCAGTCGACCAGTCAGCTAGGTTTGGGCGGGAATGAACCAAGTCCCAGCGGTTCAGATTTAATAATTTAAGAAACTATAGATGGAATTGATTCGTGCGTCTATAAATACAGGCCTAACCCCTCATTTTTCTTCTCATATTTTTTGAATCAAAGAAAGAAACTCTGCCATTTTCTTTTCTCCACAAATTCTAAAAAAATTATAAAACAATATTATATATGTGTGTGTGTGTGTGTGTGTGTGTGTGTGGGTGTGTGGAGAATGGCGGGAAGTAAAAGAGAAGAAGAATAAGGGTAAATCAATTCTGTGAAGAAAAGGTAATTTACAAGTCACCAGACCTGGTTGCATGTAGTTGCATCGTGAAAAGGGGTTCTCGCATTGTAAATCGTGACAAAGCTTTGTCTCTTACCCCTATACATCCCGACAATGTGGGTTGGTCATGCAAGTTGTGGTCTAGGCAGTTGCGAGGCTAGCTGTAAAACCAGTATGTCTATGATTAATAATTATAGGTACCTAAGGCTGTCACGACATTGGTATGGTTTATTTAGTTAATTTAATTTAAATTTAAAATAAAAAGTTCACATCTATCAATGAGAAGTTATATTTATTAACAAGTGTTGTGTACAATGGATGATTATTTGATTACAATGATATTTTGGATGTGTTGTGCGTTGATTGAACAGTGTATTATTAATTAACTGTAGTAGTTCTTATCATTTAATTATAATTAATTTTTGATTTGAATTGTAAAATAATTGATTAAAATAAAATGAATTGATAATCATAGGAAAACTAGATAAGTAAACAATAAATAAGATTATTTACATATTTTGGATGGAATCTATTAACCAAGTAGTTCATAAATGAGTCTGGATGTCAAGATGAAGACGAAACGATTCACGGATTTAAGAATATGCTTGTAAGGACAAAAGGAATGGGCTCAAGAATTTTTAGAAGGATTGGAACCAAGGAAATAGGTCGGTACCGATCGCTTTTTGTGCTTCTTGTTGACTTCTCTGTGCACTACTAGCAATAGGATCATCTTGGAGCCAATTGCTTAAGGAATAGGTGAATAACTCCTTGGAAATTCTAAAGGAAGTTAGACAAGCACCAATGGTATAGGAACCACCTGAAAGCTACACAATTTGTAAGGTAAAGTGCTCAGAGTACTATGTATAGAAGATCAAAAGAAAGAAGATGAGACAACTCTCCATCAAAAAATTTGGTTGGTACTGATCAAAAGTAGGTATCGAGATGATTTTATCTATCTGGGACTCCATATTCCTCTCTTTTACTCTCAAGTCTAAAATTAGACTTGATGTGTTAAGATTTGGAAATTCTACTGGATGATTTCCCTATAAATACAACACCTATAGCAATTAAAAAAGGACTTTTAATACTTTGTTTCATCATCTTCTATCTCCCCTCGACCCTAGTCACTAAGAAAGTTACTCTTGGCTATTCTAAGCCGTTAGATTTGTTAAACCCTTGTAATAGTGACTAATAATCTTTAATCAATAATAACATAGTGGACGTATGCCATATATTTGTCGAACCACTATAAAAAATTTGTTGTTCTCTCTATTTTACTTGTAGCTTTTCCTAGTCCTCTATATTCCTATTTGTTTTTGGGTGTTGTCCATTTCTAGGCTAAACCTTTTAGTGCTTTCATTGGGAAAGATGCATAGATTTAGCATTCTATTTTGGATTGAAGTATCCATAGGTTAGATCCAGAATGTTTTCATTAAGGCTTTGGAGGATTTGAATAGTGGAATCAATGGAAACTTCAAGGAAGTCAAGAAGATCTGGAGCTGTAGCTGGTGTAGATGAAGGAGCTTCTCATCACATGGAGGCTAGAAACTAGTTTGTAGTAGTAATGCCAGGATCATTTGCTCCTTAGAAGATGGTTATTAGAGTGTAGTTTGATCAGATGATGCAGGAACTGAATCTAAAAATGGTTGATAGTCAAAAGGCTATGTTGGAAAAGATGGATGCCAGCATAGCTTGCTGATCTAATAGTCACACAGAACTAGACGTAGGAAAGAGAATTCACTTGCCATATCTGAAGAGGAGAATTCATATGACTCTAATCAAAATAAATGAGATGGAAAACAAAACCAGAAGGAAAAAGATACCAGGAAACATAGGGAGTTGTTGGAGGAAGTAGAAGGGTCCCTCTAAGGGGATTCCACTCGGTACTGACCATAATCAAGTTGGTATCGAGAAGAACCATGGGCCTTTAGCGGGGTAGGAAGCTGAGTCTGTCGACTTGTCTGATTTTGAGGATGATCTACAACATGATGGTGATGATTACGAATTCGACGTTGAAATTCGAGATGATGGAGTATAGACAAACTCTATGGAGCCAATCAGGTGTTAGAAAAGACCCGAAGGAGTAGTTCTCCCAATGACTAGATAACATCGACATCAACGAGCAAGCCGAGACTGTTTGCGGATTCAAACACTCGGCGTAGCTCTTGACAGTCAACTATTGGAGTTCCATACTAGTGAGAAGTACATAGCGGATATGGTTAAGCGGTTAGTGAAAGAAAATAAATCAAAAAAGAATGAGGATTAGGGTTTTGTACCAAGCAGAACTCCATTCAAAGAGAATATTCTAAAGGTGAAGTATTCAGGAGGTTATGATGCCAATAATGCCATCATATAATAGGACTATCGATCTTACGCAACACTTGTTTAAATATGAATGACATATGGATGTTGCTAAAGCAATGGATGCGGTTCGGTGTAGATGTTTTCTTATTTTCCTAGAAGGTGCTGCGTCGATGTGGTTTGCTTGGCTCATGCCAAAATCCATATTGACTTTTGATGAGTCGGCAAAGAAATATTTGGAGCAGTTCAGGCACCATACCGCTCGACTCAAGGACGTAATGTCTTTGTCGAGCCTTTCTCAAGGACCTAAGGAGTTCATTGAAGATATTCTTGAACATGCTAAAATTTTCAGTTATGGAGGCTAATAACCCAAAGAAAGATTTGGTTTTTATGGCATAGGTCCAGGGCATACATCCGGATATGGAATTTGGAAAATGGTTTAAGATGAAGCAGCCGATGACTATGGAACAATTCCACTAAAAATAAAATTAGTTCTTGGTTTTGAAAGAAGCGAGTCAGGCTACTGGAAATACTGATAGTGGACAACCAAATGAAGTGGTTTAAAGTAACATGGCGATTAGAAAACCTGTTGAGAGTTTTAGTAACGTGACAGCAAATGCTAGTAATTCTAATAATCAGAAAAAGAGAGAGAATGACTCAGATGGCAGACAAAATGAAGCTAAGAAGCATCCAAGGAAATGAGGTCGAATGAGTGCATGCTCTTGAATGATACATTAGAGAATATGTACCTTGCTACGCAAGGGAAATAATGGTATAAAAGGCCGCTTATAAGGGAGGTGACCGGGGAAGAGCAATGCTTTGGCAAGTACTGTCATTTCCATGAAATTCATGGCACAACATGGCAAACACCGACATTTCGGGATTTTATTGAGGAATTGATAAGGAAGAAAAAGTTGCAACAATAGATGGTGGAGCCATAGGATGGCGGGAAAAATACTAGACTCTAAGGGGCAAATGCCCAAGGAAATCAACCTAGACTTAGTGGAGAGGGGCCTAGGCAGAAAGATGGGAGGATAGTTATCAATACTATAATACGAGGACCTCATTCGGCAAAGAAAAGCTAGAGCGAAATGGAGTGGTACGAATATTCATTAAAGCATGTACTACATGATAGTTTCTTTACCATCGAGAATGGAGCTCCCACTAAGTAGAAAAAGATGGTAACTGATGATATTTTGTTCAAGGATAAAGATTAGATGGAGTGGAACACTAACCTTCGACCCCATGGTGGTTACGGCTATTATTGGCCTGACACGGTACATCGAGTCTTGGTGGATAACGGAAGTTCTATAAACATTTTTTTAATAGAACATTCAATCAAATGAAGACCGATATGAAGGATGTTAAACCTTGTAAATCTAGGATTCAAGGATTTACATGCAAGGCGAAACAAGCGATTGGGACAATTAACTTGTTCGTGCAGTTAAGTGATAGAGACCGTAAGGTAGTGCAGATTCTGAAGTTTGTAACAGTGGATGAATATTCGGCGTGCAATGCCTTTTTGGGCCAACCAACCCTTGCCAATTCCAGGATAACACTAGCTCCTTGGTGCTTAACGATAAAGTTTCCGATGGAGAATGAGGTTGGATCGGTTAGAGTACCAGAGCACAGGTATGGAAAGTAATGTTGTTGAGTTCAGAGAGGTAAAGTGATGGGAGAAAGGCAAAAATGTAGAGAGATCTCTCTACATTAAGAACTCAAAAGCATATCAATTAAAGCCCAAGCCCTAGCTCAAGAGCCATTGCCAGTTTGATAAGTCTATAGATCCCAGGAAGAAGTCATAGGAAGTGTAAGCGGCTCCGGTTGAGCTGACGGTCAATGCTTTGATCGATATAGATGATCCTACTTGGGCTCTTATGATCCAATCTCAACTCAATGTGGGGTTAAGGAAGGAGTTAGTCAATTTTATATGAGCAAACTAGGATGTGTTTACTTGGGCACATTCGAATATATGCAGGATATCACTAGAGATACCATGCCATGCACTGAATGTAGATCCAAAGTTTGCACCTATGAAGTAGAAGAGATGCAATCTGGGCCTGGAGCGACCTGATGCATCAAAGGAGGAAGCAGATAACTGAAAATGAACTATTTTATTCATATTTATTAATACCAAGAATAAGTATCGAACCCATGATGAGAAGAAGTAAAATAGAAAGTGGCAGATATGTATTGACTATTCTAACTCACACAAGCTTCAGAATAGATTTGGGATAGCGTTGTTACCAGGTGATGCCATTAAGTTTGAAGAAACGCAATAGCTACATACCAAAGGTTGGTTAATTCTACGTTTAGGAAGCAAATCAGACAAACGAGATGGCATGGATAATATGCTCGTGAAGTCATGACCATCATGGAATCACGTGGACTATCTTTTGAAGATGTCCAAGGTTTGTGGGAGTATGGAATGAAGTTGAATCTGTTGAAATTCTTTTTTGGAGTTTCTTCGGGGAAATTTCTAGGATTTATCGTGAATTCATAGGACACTGAGGCTAATATGTTACAGATTAATGCCCTAAGGAATGTGAATTCCCCGTCTGCAAAGCAGGAGTTGCAGAGCTTAGATGGGAAGGTTGTCGCTTTGAGTCGGTTTAGCTCAAAGGCAATGGACAAATGTATGCCATCTTTATTGATCTCAAAAAAGGAAAGAAGAACTTCAAATGGACGTTGGAATAGTAGAATGCCTTCGAATAATTGCTAAGGTATATGATATGCTACCTGTTCTATCCAAACCGTTAGAATGAGAGGACTTGTTTTCCTGTTTGTCCGTGTCAGCTCATGCACTAGGGGAAGCATTGGTACGTTAGGAGGCGAGGATTCAAAGGGAATCTATTATATCAACATGCGGTTTACTAGAGCTGAAAAGAATTACCTAAAGTTGGAAAAACATGCTTATTGCTTGCTGATTGCATCGAGGAAGTTGCGACCATATTTTTAGGCTCATCCAATTAAAGTACTAATTAATCAACTTTGAAGCAGGTGATATATCGACCCGAGACATTGGGAAGGCTGCTGAAATGGAATATCAAACTAAGTCGGTAGATATTACTTACCATCCTAGGAGAGCGATATACGGGTAGGCGTTGGCGGACTTCATCGTTGAGTTTATCACACGAGATGGTGAAAAGAAAGATAATATGGTCACACTCTTCCATTGGAAACTACTTATGGATGGAGTTTGAACGAACTTAATTCAGGTGAAGGTGTAGTGCTTATGACTTTGGAATAACTATTAATTTTTTATGCATTGAAGTTGGGATTCCCATGACTAACAATGAGGCTGAATACAAGGCATTGATAGTGGAACTAAGGAGAGCTAAGAAGCTGGGGATAAGGATGCTGCATATATTTAGTGATTCCAGGTTGGTGGTTTGTTAAGTTGGGAAGGAATGTCAGGCTAAGGATGCAAAACTCTCTCCTTACCTGACAAAGGCAATTGAACTGTTGGATGATATAGAGCATTACATGATTACGTACATCCTCAAAGAGAAGAATGTGAAGGCTGATTCATTTGCTAGGCTAGCTAGCTCTAGGGAAGCACGGTTGATGGGTTTGGTTGTAATGAAGGCTTTAATGGCTTTAAGTGTTGACTAGATGGATATCGAATGGATTTTGGAAACCGTAGAGGAAGATGAGTCATGGATCACTTCAATCAAGGATTATTTACTCAAGCGGAATCTCTCGATAGAAGGAATGGATGGAAGAAACTTCTTCGAAAAGCGCCATTGTTCATGATGCAAGAATCAGTGCTTTATAGAGAGGATTCTCTAACCCTTTTCTTAGGTGTGTAACTAAGGATGAGACTAGGAAAATACTCATGGAAATCCATGAAGGTGGCTTTCAACATCACATCAAAGGGCATATATTAGCTATACAGGTGTTTCGCTATGGATATTTTTGGCCAATAATATATCAAGATGCAGTTGATTACAGCAAACGATGCGATCATTGCTAGAGATTTACGAAGATACCAAAAGTCCTATCGAAGGAGCTCATGCATATTGGTAAGCCCATGGCCTTTCGCGGTTTGTGAGATTGATATTATCGATGTGCCGCCGATGGCAAAAGGAGGAGCTAAGTATGTTATAGTTGCAGCGGATTACTTCACAAAGTTGGCCAAAGTAGGATTTCTCGCTACAACCATAATGAAAAAAGTGACCAGCTTCATGATGAAGAACATCATCTATAGGTTCGGAGTACCTCAGAAGATCATAACGGATAATGGAACTCGGTTCGAAAGTACCGATTTCAAGGATTTTTGCAATAATATAAGACTGAGAAAAGCTTTTTGACAGTAGCCACCTACAGGCAAACAGACAAGTGGAGGTAGAGAATAATATCATCAAGTCCACCATGAAGAATGGTTAACTAAAGCCAAGGGCAATTGAGTTAATGAGCTTCCACTAGCATTATGGACTTATAGGACGACTCACAAGTCTGTGACTAGACATACACCATTTTCTTTGGCCTATGGATCATAGGACATGATCCTAGTAGAGTTGGAAGTCCCTTCTCATTATAAAAGGAATTACGATCCAAAGGTAAACGAGGAGATCTTGCTTGAGTCCCCAGACTTAGTTGATAAGAAAAGGGTGGAATCAGAATTAAGGGTAGCTTCTTACCAAAAAAGAGTAGCACGACACCTTAATACCAAGGTCCGGAGCTGTACCTTTGAGGTAGGAGATCTTTATTTGAAATGAGTTCTCTGAGGTATGATGGCACTTGGTCTAAATTAGGAAAGTGCTTATGCAATCGAACAAAAGCTTGGAGATGGAACGTTAAAGTTGGCCACCATTGATGGAATCCCATTCAACGGGCATGTAATAGCAACTTGCTTAGACGCTATTTCATTTAGTTTCATTTAGTTTATTTTTTTTGAAATAAGCTAATCAAGGATTCTAAGAGAAATGTAATAAGGTAGTATTTGTGCATTTTCTATTTAGAAATAAAATTTAGCTTCTTGAACTAATGTAACCGTGTTCTTGTAAGCAAAATTCCATACTGCACGATTAATAGAACATTCAGGTACTCGAAAACGTACTAACTCCTTTGGTCTAGGATTGGGACCAAGGAGTGTAATCATAGGGGTTAATCGAATAATTCGACCCATCCTTCATGTGTTGACTATTGCCCTAAATATGAGCAATGTCAGAAGGGCATGCCTAGAACGAGGTGATTAGGGCTCCAGTTTTCGGAGATAGAAACTGGCGTGCGATTAAAATTTGAACGACCATGCTTACAACCTGGAATGATAAACTAGGCCAAGGATAAGCGAGGATGATTAACGAATACTCTCGGTCAACATTTGAAGATAGGTGGGACTGAGAGTGGATGCCTAAAGATAAGTGTCCAAAGGCATAGGTTCTCAGATGTTCGAACTGTTGTACGGTTAGGACCTTCACGGCTGCATTTGCAATCTAATAGGACATGCTCAGCCAAGGATAAGCAAGGATAGTCATTGAAGATTGAAGACAAAAACTACCGAAATCCTCCGACCCATGAACAGGATCAAAAAGGTATAATCAGACTAGGGCAATCAGATAATTTTCCCCATATGATTAATCACCGACTAATGCCTAGAAATAGGCAAGGTTGGATAACAATGCCTGGATTTTAGCATTTGGATCTATGAGTCTAGGAAATAGGTTGGTTTCACTCACAGCTTAGCAGGATACGCTTTGCCGAGGTTTAATGGTGTAAATTTAAGGATTACATTGATCACGCCCTGTTATCGATGAGATTGGGGATGTTAGGAGATAGTCGTTTGAATCACCATTCCTCGGAAATAGAATAACATGGAACTCGTATTATTTACAATTTGTTAATGGTCAAAAGAAACTCGACCTAACATAAATGGGAATAACCATGGAATTAGTTAAATTATAGTTTTGTTTAGCCAAACGGAGAGCTTTGGCCGCTAGAAACAACACTAAATATTAGAATATAACTAATCCGATTGCAGGAATTTCATGCACACGGTTGTAATAAATAAAAGCATTGCATGGAGACAAACATATATAATATGGATAAATTGTAGTACAACCAATTGTGTTATGTACCCATGCATTTGTATTATACAAGTATGATATATAAAAATGTGGAAATGTAAGTAGAACAAAAATATTACTAGGGAAAATAGTTTATCATTGCATCACTTTATATATGTACCAATAATTACGGGGGTCGCTCCTGCACAAACACAGCCTATATACAACAAAAGGAAAAAAAAGGATACAACCCCAAATAGCCACATAGAGACCGTTTTACTATCACAAGGAAATCAATAAGGAGCTTAGTTATTATGACCCTTCTACATATTCTTCACGGCCTTGCTGCTTGAGCCATCGCGATGCCACTTCTAGCCATTTTCATCTTTGGGTGTGCTACCTTCGAAAGATGTAGTGTTGTCTTTGATGGTAATGATGATAGGATATTCAGGATAGTCAATAGCAGGCTTGGAAGTCTCTGTAGTAGCACCGCTGCTACCACTCTTTGGATATATTGATTTTCCTTCTTCGCCATGGAAATGGACTCGGTCGGACCCGAGGCGCTGGTTATAGTAATGTCTTCCCCCAGGGACTAGGAAATGTCATCCAACCCCTCCAAGGCAGTGATCCTCTTTGAATCATGACCCAAAACAGGGCTAGAGGAAAGGGCTGGAATGACTAGTCCTATGGTCATGGGGGTTCGACTTAGTTGTAATTGCAATAGGACTTGAGCCTTAGATGATTGGCGATGGAGGACATGGAATAGAAGGATGACCCACGACTTCATAAACGAAGAAGTAAAAGTTGGTTATAGTCTTAGGCGAGAACCGAAGGACTTTGAATACTAGAGAAGCAAGGGATATACCTTCGTCTAAACTCGGTCGTTGGATATGTGACTTAAAAATTTCCCCACTTCAAGTGAATGTTGAGTTAGTGGATCAACGAAGGGGGAACATATGGTTCAACAAGACTAATCGCTGTAGGGGCTGGAATAACTTAGGTGCCTTCAGAGCCAGTCCCCTCTGTTGGAGGAATATCTGCTGCAAGCTCTTGGGATCTTGGAGCTGACGATTCTGCTAGACCCAATGCTCTTGGGTCGACATGAGCTTCAATGACAGCCTTAGTAGTAGCATCCTCCGTGGTCAGGATAGCCTTTCCCTCTTCAAGTTTTAGAATATCTTCAGCATCAAGGTACTTGGCTTTCAGCTCATCTTCGTTGAGGCCTTCACTGGTCACCTCTGAACTGCGCAACACTTTCTCCCAAGCATCAGCAAGGGTAATTGCATACGTACTCCCCAACCACTTTCGATTCTAGTATTAAATAACATTAGCAAAGAACACCTAAAGGGTGAATTCAATTCTTCCTTTCCTTGACTTTCTACTTCTCCGACTCGTTTAAATCATGTGTAGTTGCAGTATAGTTAACTTGAGCCTTCAGTGTCTCGGTTTTCAACAAGAGTAGTTCAGATTTAAAACTCTCTTTCTTGACATGGAGCTTCTGGATTTCAACTGCTTGGTCCTCGAGAGTTTTATCCTTTGCCAGGATAGTTTCATCATTCACGGTGAGGGCTAAGTCCTTGTCGGTAATCTATATCTTTAGAGTAGCATTGTCTTCGTGAGCGGTCTTCAATAGGTCTTTCATCATGAAATTTTTCCTGTTTATGGGCTTTGGTCATCTCTACAACCAATTTCTTGGCCTTCTTTCGGATTCCAAGACTTCCTCTCAGTCTTTCACCATCTTATCTAAGTCTTTCTTATACCCCTATTTAAGGCTATCACAAGTTTTCTTTTTCAATTCAAATGGCTGGATATTCATTTGGTTGACTTGGTTGACATTAGAGAGGAGATAACAAAGCTTCTTCTACTTGTATCCTTGATCGATGAGCTCCTGGACCTTCTAACCTTGCAGGCCACCTCTTCTTTAAGAATATGCTCGATGTCATGGTCAAACATGACACCGGTTAAGCATAGGTCGAGGATAGTGACAACATGTGGCTTGATGGTGCTGGAATAGGAGTTGTAGTAATGATTCCTTTGGATTGAGAAGGGATTGTTATAGCAAGTGAGAATGATGCTAGAATCTATTGCTACAGAAGAAGCTGTGGTTGAGATCAATCAGAAGAACACCAATGGAGGAACCGCGGCGATCATGTGAATCCTTATGCTTGTTTCCATGTTCATAAGGCTACCTCTCATCGGCCTGTCTCTTCTTTCGTTCCCACTCGACCTGGCGGCCTTCTTTTTCCTTTTGTTCTTTCACTTTTCTTTAAAATCTCTCTTCTTCTGATTCCCTCTCCCTGTGATAGTTGGAGTGAGGAGGATGTGGATCAAATATGCTCTTTCTCTCTTTATAAATACCATGTTGGAGCTTGCTGAATCTATCTTTGCCCATGATACTTGAAATAAAACAAAGGATTGTGTCAGTTTCATAACATTGAAAGTAAATGAATGCAATGAGTGTGTTAATGATCCTAAGAGTTTGCAGAGTGTCGGTGTCCCCGTATGTACTATACGGACTATGATCGGAAGGAAGTAAAGATAGAGTCTCGTCAACTCTGGCAAGAGTATTCTCAGAAGGGAAGCTGAAGCCTGGAGAGCACTCTTTCAGAAGGTTAGTAATCAAAATATCGAAATCATTCAACGAGACAAAAATGTCTTATGAAGAACCTGCTAGAGCAGTCCCTTCGGCTAATGGCTTTATGCTTTATTTTGAAATCTTGATGACGATGCACTTTGGATGTGGCAAGGCATGAAGTTTAGTGCCTTCAGAAGACGTTTTCACTATATGACTTGTCTCCTTCTTGGTCAGGGTCATCATCATTATCACTTCCTTTATCACCTTCATCCACTTCTACATCTTCTCCCGTACCCTCTTCTTCATGAATCATTTGCATTCCAACTCTCTTATCTCCTTCTTCTTGAACTTCTTTGGCAACGTGTTCTTCAACCGCTCTATCAACGGGTTCATTAAAATTTTCCATCCTAAATGGACCTTCAACTTCACCTTGCATATTTTTTTAATCAGAGATGCGAGTGGGGGCTAAAGATCGGGTAAGCATCTTGGAACTAATTAGAGGAGTTGTGGTAGGAATGGTGAAGCATTCAAGATGTAATAAGTTGCACAGACAAAGATTATCATTCATTAGAAGGTAAGCGGTGGTGTGATGTAGGAACCTAACTCTCTTAAGAGTTTGCAGGGTTTCAGCATGCTCTTTAATTGAATCTTGAGTACGAATATCCATGAAGGAATTGGATAAGTTAAATGCTTGGATATTAGAAGTCTAAGTGCAGGAAGAGTGAAGAGAAAAAGATCTTATCGTTGGAAAGCCAAGGCTTATTAAAGCGGTACGATCATCAGACAAAGAAGTATTTGTTCTTGAAATATGAACATTTCCTATGGATCTTTTTAATGACCATGTATCGACACCAGACCTCGATGATCATATAAGACAATGCACTACACTATTGTTTGAAGCTTAGGATGTGCGTTAATTCTCTGAAGTTTGGAAATTACTAAAACAAGTTCATGAGTAGCACATATAAGGATCTCAGTAGTGCATATCCAATAGGATGGACTTAGGATAGAGCTAACCCGAACTCTTGGAGAAACATGCATAAAAAGGGATTAAAAGGCAATATGGCACCACTTTGGAACATGTATCTATTGCAAGCCATGTAGCCATTTGTAGGATTGTGCACTCGTTGGCCCTAGTGGGAAGCAAGACATCGCTTTTAGGAATTTCATTTTGCTGGCTGATAGTTTGAAACATATTAGGAGTTAGAATTATTAGCACTTGTTCGAGCGGGTCACCAAGAACTCTTAATCCAATATGTTTATTTAAAGGAGGAAGTTGTTCTTTAATCAGTTCTACTGAAATGATCATTCTCTGTAATTTAGTGGTAATTAAATGCCTAGGCCCAGAAGGCGTTAAGGTTGAAGCTTGAGCAGCGGTAGACCCAGCTTCAGGAGGAGTTTATAACCCAGTGCTAACATTGAATCTAGGAGAATGGCGAGTCATTCTGGACAAGAAAACTTTGAGTTTAACATTGTTATACATGTTTTCTTTTAGAATTTTTCTTTAAATGTGAAATAATGTGACCAACGCTCAAAACCTAATGGATGTCGACATGTGTTGATCATCTGGACGTTGATTAGGGAAGTGAAACTGTTAATATATGCAGTGTGAGTCCTGTGCCCCATACAAGAAAAATGAACCATTCTATGTAGAAAGCTTGCGTGTGCTTGAAATTGAACCCTGTTGCACGATGGATATATGCATCGGGTCTTATCTGTTCTCGTTGGATAATCAATAATGAAACCGTTGTCTGGAGTGATGTGGGATGCTCTTTTGTAGGAGCATAAGAAGTGCAATAATTGATATGCTATGAAATAGAATTGTCCAAGTGCCGGGATGCATTCAAAGTGATAGTTCTTTGAAAAAGAACCGCCCGTTAAAGTTTGGAATGGCGACTAGTGATTGATAAATTTTAGTCAGAAATAATTCATTCATTTTTAAGGATAAGGCAATTTGATTGCGGTAAGTTCATGGGGTCCATTTGTTTGACCAAACCGGGATGGTCTTCGATATAATGCCGAGTCAAAGTGGGAAAATATGCGAGCCTATTTCGAGCCAAGCATGTGTTCGACCTAATGGCAACCAAGGGCATGCACTAATCAAAAGCAGTTCAGTCATCTAGTTGAAGTTCCAGCCATGATTCGACCGTGCTTGCCTCCACCATCATCGGTGGAAAGCTCTATCGTCATGAAACAGTAACAACAAACCTTAGGTTAAAGGGTCCGGGTCTAGGGTACTTGAAGATCGAGATCGAATTGTCTTGAGGCAACGACGGTGGTCGAATTTGGAATTTGATGGCAAGGATGATCTACGGTGGTTGGTGGCTGTCTCTAAGAGCCTATGGCAATCAATTTGGACAAGGGGATCGAAGGATCTTGGATTTGGCACCAGACTAAGAAGGAGAACTAGATCATGAAAATATTCCAAGCCAATAAAGTGGAAGAATGGAAAAATTAGTCTAAGTACCAAAGCTATTTATACTTTTATCGAATTGAAGAAGAAAACAACTCAATGCCGATCAAAACAGATGGACACGGAGATGAATTTTTGACCGAAATAATAAAGATAAAGACATGAAAGGTGGCATGAAGATAGCACGAAGCGAACTAAGATGTGGAACTATCTCCAGAGTGTAAATCATGACCTTATCACATAGAATCGAATCTCTACAATAAAAGCTACTGAATGGATATTCGTGGAATGATGATAATGCTTTGAAGCAACTCTTGGTCAGTTAATCGACATACATAGGTAAGGGTAAATGATTGTCTTATTCTGGAGTGTACATAAATAACTTAAATCGACTGAGTTTTGGAGTGTACAGCGAACATCTATATCTTGTCCCCTATAGTTTTTTAACCATACAACCTTCCTATCGCGTTCTAAGATGGTCCTTTAGTATGATAATCAATACATTCATAAAATAAGTCCATACCCTCAAAATTAAGAATATATGCACTACAAATGAAATCGAAATTACGTATTTCCACAATAAGGTCTTTGCAAATTAAGGTAAGGTGCCAACCCGCCAATAAGATTTGTCATTATTATTGGTTTGGTGACAATTTGGGTTTGAAGACTGAAGAGTCAACTACATTCCTAGCTATGAATGAATTTGATGCTTCAAAGTCAAATAGGGTGGAGATAATATTACCAGAAGTAAGAGTTATACCTTCCATCGTCGCCTTTCCTTGATCTTTAAGGGGTGGTCTACTCGATACAAGGAACACTTCGATAGTACAGGGCACTCTGCCTTTCTAGCGCAAATTTTGGACATCAATTCTTGAATTTCCCTTCTTCATGACCGCATCAACACTTTGCCTTAAATGCCTCCTTAAAAAGACTCACTCTACAATTTTTAGCTATACGTCCTTTCCTTTGGCATCTTCGACATACTATACCTACATCTTGAACATCCCTTTCGACTTCTTATTTTTCTAAAAACCTCCCTTCTTAGCTCCTCCTAGACTTTGAGCAGGTCCCGCCTTCTCTTCTCTTTTTCCTTCTCCTCTAAGCTAACTATCTGAAACAGAGCCATCTCAAATAATGTCTCATACGTAGCGCTAATGGGTAATAGAGTCTGAACTAATTTCCTAAGTGAGGAGTTCAGTACGTTTACAAATTTTATGGCCTTCTACATTAGGGTATCAATCAAGCTTATCCCAACCATAGCTGACTCTGTAAATTTACTAATATACTCCTTCAAAGTTGAGTCTCCCTACCTACGCTTTATAAATCTCCCTAACCGCAGATTCACCTTAGCCCTCGACATAAATCGTGAACTCATCCCAAGTAATAATCCTATCAATATTCTCCTCAGCCATAATTGTCCACCAATCCAAGACCTCTCCTTTAAGGTGCCATGCCACCATTCTCCGCTTACTCTAGTCTTCCCAACCAAGCTCCATAAATATCATCTCATAATCATTTAACCAAGCCTCTTCTCTTGTATACACCTTTCCACCCATGTTTTGGAAATCCTTGCATATCTTAGGGAAGTCTAAGAGGGGGGATGTTGCCTTAGCAGGCAGGGCAGTGGGTGCCGCTGGTGCAGCTGGTTAAGGGGTGGGAACCTACCATACGTGCCTCAGGTATTGTAAAAACCATTCAGGCATCCTTAAGATAGTGGGATCCTTTGGAAGGGTTTCCTGGTCTCAGAAGAATGGTTTTCAGCCATAATCTACCATCTGTAGGTTAAACTTTCAATTATATTTTCCCAAGCTAGTATTATAGGCCAAAATAGAGGTTTGCCCAGTATGTTTGTGAATGTCTAAAAATAGAGTGTATGTATATAGTAGGATTTTTGAAAATAATTGGTACGTAACACATACGTATACCTATCCCCATTGATTGGGTAACCTAAGCTTTGATACAAAATATAACAACCCGCCCAAAATAGACCTAATTTTCAACCCAGAAAAGGCTCTCGAATCTTAGGCCCATTCCAAAGCTGGTTATTGTTGGTAAAATTGATAGAAAGAACAATACATAAAGCTATACACATTCAGAATCTCACAACGGAAAGATAAAATATAATATCAGAAACATTACCCATCTTGCTAAAAATTCAAATGTCAAAAACATACAACATAATACCACATAATAATGCAAAATATCCATTGTGCAATATTATAAAATACATCATCATGTCTAATTGGGTACATAAAAAATAAAAATAACGTAAGTAGGTAGATAAATAACCACCACAAGTTCCGTATCCGTGGCCATCTTCGGAACCTGCATCTTCTTCTCTAACCTGTGTTGTAATGAGGACGGAGTTAGAACAAAAATGTCCGATGAATTTAATTTTGAGTTTTTTTATAATAGTACTTGGGAAGCATAATCTAAATAAGAATATCTTTACACAACCTAACTATGTTATATGTTTTCCAACTACAAGCCCTAAGGATTTTCTAATCTAATTCTATAACCATTTCCTTTTTAACACAATAGCCCATCTTAAACCAGTTGCATATGCCATTTCCAGTCCCACACATCCATCGTCAATAATGTCCTAACAATGTAAGAGATAGTATCGAAGTTACTCAATAGCGGGAACTAGGCAGACTTTGATCATTTAATAGCTCATCCTACGCAAGTCCCCGTTATTTAATACCCATCCCAAGGCTGACTCCTCTCTGATACTATTTAGCTGACATTGCACAGAATCTCATCAGGCCACTTAATACTTCTTTATGGAAGAGTAAGACCTTATATTAGCCACTTAATACCTCAAATCCAAAGCAAACCCCTCCTGAAATATCCACTACCGTGCCTAACCGCTAACCCTAACTATTTAATACTTCTTCAATAAGGAGGAGGTGGGCCCTCAATCAGCCACATACCAGTTTCAACCCTGAAGTAGGTCCTATGTATTATGACTGTAAACCAAACCATGAAGTCTCACATTAGTCCGTCTATTCATAGGTATTGGTAGCCATATAGTTAGACAGGTTTACCCTATAAAATTTGGAATTAACTTAGCATCCACTATGGGTACTCATTATAGACGATGTCTCACATCAATCCCAAAGTCATACGACTGGTAGTCAGATAAACTAGGCAAACTTCCATGTACTTTTGACTGACCTCGCATTCCTATAACTTAGTCATAATCTACTCTCGGTTAATATATGATCATACATCTCACTGCATTCCCTATTAAGGCCTTATAAGGAAAAACCTTTATTTTACCTTAACTATCAGTTTCTTTTCTAAGGGGGATTTAATACTAATAAATAACCGAATTACTATGCAATTAATACGTCATTAACTATATGTTATTTATACACTAATATACATATATATATATATATATGTGTGTGTGTGTGTGTGTGTGTGTGTGCCTAAAATATTTCTAAGTGTGTGAAGTTACACTCTAAACTAATCGTTTAAATATCAACACTTCAAATTTACGCAAGTCCAATTCCATATCAACAAACATACCATGTATCTAATATTCTTAATCCATCAATAAACTTACATAAAAACAGAATCCATACCAAACTTATTTTATACTAGAATTAGAATAGTAGAATCAACATTAATAAAACTTGCAATTCAAATCCTTTTTTGCTTTGTTCAACTTCTAAATGTAAGAATGAAAAAGGGAATTTCTATTTAGATTATGGAAATAAGTAATGCAAACTATGAATAAAGGAATCTGTACCTTAAACACCATTTCCCTAACTTGTTGCTTTTCAAAACCCTTAATCAGATCCAAAGAAAAGATAAGAAGTGGAATAGAACATTAAAATTGCAATAACTACAACATTCCACTATTTTAGAATAATTTAGATTCTAACTTGAGAATTGATATTCCGCTTTAGGAGAATTTCGGGGATTTAATATGATATTTTCGTTGATAAAATTCCCCGAGGTTGATATCAAAACCAAGCCATACTATACATTTACTAAAATAAGAAAGATTAAGATTACCACTCATAGAAAGTCTTTAGATCTTCCCTTTTTGTTTTTATTCATGCCTGCTTCAAATTTTTTTCAGAACTCCCCTGTTAGAAATATGCAACAAGAGAATTGTATACGAATTAGATTTAAAATTTTAGGTATTGGAGGAGAATAGAATTATAAATTGAATGATGAATGCCTAAAATTTATTACTTGAAACCCTACATAATTTTCTGAATCTTTAAAGAGAGAAACTGACAAAGCTTCGCTTAGTTCCAAAAATAATTTGTAAATAAAAGTGAGGGGGCTAGAATCTTATTTATAGTGGGTAGAAAGCACAAGAGTATTTGGATTTAAATCGAATTAAAATAATAAAATATGGACCATTCATGGTGTTAGAAACCCTAGCCACAACAACGATCATTGTTCGACTACTCATCGCCAAGCAGTCGCCCGGTAGCGGTCGACTGCTCCAATGAAGGCGGTCAACCGATAGTATTTATTTGGGAAGAATTGATTATTGCCACTTATTTATTATTAATACCTTAATTAATTATATTTAACATTAATTTTTCTAAAGTTTACTTAATCCCAAGTCTAACTTCCATTAATTTTTGAGTTTCAAACTTTAGAATATTTATTTGAATTTGAATTATAGTTGAATTAATTTGAATCTGAAAACCTTCAGACTTAATAACTTTTTCATTTTAAGCTCTATTTTAAAAACTTTATATATGGAAACTGATCAGAAAATCATCATGAACGCAAGACACAACTTTCGTTTCAAAAATCCAAAATTTAAAAAAAATTCATTTTTAGTCTTTTTGTTAATTTATTAATTAATTCCTTTCTTATTAGTTAATTTCTTATTAAAATTTACGGGGTATTACATTCTCCTCATCCCTAAAATGGATTTCGTCCTCAAAATCCATAAGGAGCGGACATCGTAACACATAGTATGCATCCATGTTATACAACCAAGTTATCTACAAAATCGTTTACTCAACCAAAAGCGCAATGTGATTATGTATGCAGACATATCATAGGTGAGCTCAATCCTAGCATGAATACAAGCATCGCGACATATATGCATGATGCAAACATTCTTGGTATGCAATAATTTTCTATATGAGTGCGAAAGTGGCATCGAAAATTATGGTAACCCTACAATCCAATCTAGAAACCATGATGCAACTAAAACCTAATTTTGGAGAGAGAATATTCACTAGTGAAAAGCTTAGGATACGAAGTTCTAATCTTTTATTCTTTTTTTATGTGCTTTCTATCGGATTATCTACCCATTGTACTCGAAGAAGCCTAATTCTTTTGTTGCGGACCTTCATTTTTCATGCTCCACAATGCATGCGATGGCACAGGATGCTATCGGTGCAAACTCAATGTCTCTCAATTGATCAGGCTCACCACTGTGGCTATGCTATGAAGGCATTTCCTCAAGTGTGTAACATAAAAGACTCCATGGACTCATGTCAACTTATTTGGTATCTGTAAACCCGCATTTTTACAAGGCTACAGACATGCGAGTTTAACTTAATCGACTGCACGTTCGTCAAGGCTGGTGTACGATGGATTCAGTCGACTGGATGGATGGATGACGCAACGTTCTTGGGAGATGGAAATATGATTGGATAAAGATGAATCAACTATAATTTGGGTCCAGGAAACATGGTTTGGCCTAGAATATGGTTCGGCATGGTGGAGGTTCGGCACAAATGGTTCGTTTGGCATTCACGTTCGAATAGCATTCAAGAGTACTCGGCATATATAGGGCGTCCGGCATACATGAGTGGTTTGGCATTCTAGAAGCACTCGACATTCAGTAGCGCTCGACATACGAGAGCTCGGCATTCAGTAGTGCTCGGAATCTAGGAGCACTCGACATTCAGTAGCGCTCGACATACGGGAGCTCGGCATTCAGTAGCGCTCGGAATCTAGGAGCACTCGGCATTCAGTAGCGCTCAGCATCCAGGGGCGCTCGGCATTTTGAAGCGTTGGGCATCAGGTATCGTTCGACATCAGGTATCGTTTGGCATTGGATGGATCGTTCGGCATCAGGTATCATTCAGTATTGGACGGATTGTTCGGCATCAGGTATCGTTCGGCATCAGGTATCGTTCCGCATTGGGTGGATCGTTCGGCATCAGGGATTGTTCGGCATTGGACCTCGTTCGGCATACGAGTGCATTCGGCATTGGATGAATGCATTCGGCATATCTATGCGTTCGACGTGGCATTTTGGTTTGGCATGGGCCGTTCGGCCCTGATGGGCTCTGGTTATTTAGAGGGCCCACCAACTACCTGGGCGTGTCTATAAATAGAGCATGTAGGGCTTCAAGAAAGGGATCTTCTCTTCTTCTCCCTGACTTTCTACATTCTAATACTAAGGCTAGTCTACCACTTTGTAACTATAATCAATTGTTACATCAATAAAAGAAAACTTCTAGAGTGGACGTAGGCCGGAGTTAGCCGAACCACTATAAAAACTTGTTGTTCTTTACTGCTTAATTTTTATTCCGACCGTTCTTCATATTATTACTCTCTACCCACACTTTATCTATTATCAGTAACTGTTAGTTGGTGCTTTCATTTACATTTGGGTGTTAGTGACCAATTTTGGTGCCAACACTTTGGTGCTTTCACTGAGAATCAAACTCAGGAATTTTGGAGTTAGAAACTCGGATTCAAAGGAGCAATGGCTAGACCATCAGCAAGGAAGCAAGTGATAGAGAGGAGCAATCAGGAGAGAAGTCAAGAGGATTCCTTTGGAAATGGAGCAGGAGGAGCATCCATCTACATCACCATAGAGGAAATGGAAGCCATGATGAAAAGAGGAGATGATGCAGGCTATTCTCAGACAATTTACGCAAGCAGGAAATGCAGGAGATTAGATCAATGAAGCCAGATCAGAAGCGCTCAACCGGCAAGCAGAGGGAATGGTTCAGCAGGAGGCAACCCCCAACCAGCAAACAACTAACAATCCGGATGGACCTGGACTTGGGGGCGCACCACCAGATAATGCCGAACCAGTTCATGGATGGGTTCCAGCTAACACCATGCAACATGATGCTGGCAGTAATGATGGTCGATTGGTTATCAATTGACTGGAATATTATGAAATAAGTAGCAAACTACGGACAAACGGCCAAGTCACTTACTCATGTACGGGGATGGAGATAGCCCTTAGACATGCTCTAAGATGATGATAAACCGCGACACTCTAGTTTGTGAAATCTGCTTTCTCTTTTTTGGCTTGGACATTTGCTTTTTACCAGTTTGGTTAGAACTTCTGGTTTTGTTTGTTTCTTGGTTTGAAATTTTTATTTGGGTGATTGCTTTCTGGTTTGGATATCGGTTTAGATTTTTAATACGGATTTTTTTGTTTTTTTTGTTTGATCTGGATTTTGGATTTTCTTTTGATTGGATTTTTGTCTGGTTTTTGGTAAACGGTCGTCGGGTATGGATTGTGCCCGGCAAGGGGTAAGTCTCTTCGCCCAAATGCGGCGAGTCGACTTATTCAGGTCGTCGAGTATGGACTATGCTCGGCAAGGGTCCGGAGAGACCAGAATTCGGCCTAGGACTTAGGCCCTAAAATTATCGGTTACTATTTCAGGTCATCGAGTATGGACTATGCTCGGCAAGGGTCCGGAGAGACCATGATTAGGCCTAGGACATAGGCCACGTATTATTAGTTATTATTTCAGGTCGTCGGGTATGGACTATACTCGACAAGGGTTCGGAGTGACGAGGATTCGGCTTAGGACTTAAGCCATGGCATTACTCAACGTCCAGAGACACTGGACCACGGTCGTCATGTGAAATTGCGCTTGGCAAGAACCCGGAGAGGTTACGGATTCAGATATTGGCCCGGAGAGGTCATGTATTTGGTTACTGGTTATTGGATAAGGTTGGATAAAAACTCGGTTATCAAGTCCGGATGGATATAGAATTGGTTATGGACTTTGGATGTCAGATTCGAAATTATTCAAAACACACCTTCCGACAGCAAGGCATGTTTTGGGGGGCAAGTGTTAACCCGCCTTTTTACAAGGCTACGGACAGGCGGGTTTAACTTAATCGACTGCATGTTCGTCAAGCTGGTGTACGATGGATTCAATCGGCTGGATGGATGGATGAGGCAACGTGCTTGGGAGATGGAAATGTGATTGGATAAAGATGAATCAACTATAATTTGGGTCTAGGAAACATGGTTCTCCTAGAACATGGTTCGACATGGTGGAGGTTCGGCACAAATGGTTCGTCTGGTATTCACGTGCGAATAGCATTCAAGAGTACTCGGCGTACATAGAGCGTCCGACATACATGAGTGGTTCGGCATTCCAGAAGCACTCGGCATTCAGTAGCGCTCGGCATCCAGGAGCGCTCGGCATTCAGTAGCACTCGGCATTCAGTAACGCTCGACATCTAGGAGCGCTCGGCATTCAATAGCGCTCGGCATGCAGGGGCGCTCGACATTTAGAAGCATTCGGCATCAGGTATCGTTCGGCATCAGGTATCATTCGGCATTGGATGGATCGTTCGGCATCAGGTATCATTCGGCATTAGACGGATCGTTCGGCATCAGGTATCGTTCGACATTGGATGGATCGTTCGGCATCAGGGATCGTCCGACATTGGACCTCGTTCGGCATACGAGTGCATTCGGCATTGGATGAATGCGTTCGGCATATCTATGCATTCAGCGCGGCATTTTGGTTCGGCATGGGCCGCTCGGCATGGGCCGTTCGGCCCTGATGGGCTCTGGTTATTCAGACAGCCCACCAACTACCTAGGCGTGTCTATAAATAGAGCATGTAGGGCTTCAAGAAAGGGATCTTCTCTTCTGCTCTCTGACTTTCTACTTTCTAAGACTAAGGCTAGTCTACCACTTTGTAAATGTTATCAATTGTTACATCAATAAAAGAAAACTTCTAGAGTGGACGTAGGTCGGAGTTAGCCGAACCACTATAAAAACCTATTGTTCTTTACTGCTTAGTTTCTATTCTAACTGTTCTTCATATTATTACTCTCAACCCACACTTTATCTATTATCAGTAACTGTTAGTTGGTGCTTTCATTTACATTTGGGTGTTAGTGACCAATTTTGGCGCTAACAGTATCTTCACGCGATAAGCAAGTCTTCCTATTCTTTCCTAAATTGGGAAAGGCCCAAAAAATCTTAGTGCCAACTTTCCCAACTTCCCATAGCTTATAATTTTCCAAAGAATGGAAACTTTAACAAACACCATGTACCTTACCTCAAACTCCAACTCCTTTCTTTGTTTGTCCGCATATGATATCTAACGATCATGTATAGCCTTCACTCGTTGCCTAATCAATTCTACCTTCTCCTAAGTCTCACAAATTAAATATGGTGCAAGTAAAATTTTGTTGGTGGTTTCCTACCAACAATTGGGTGATTTATATGGCCTCCCATAAAGCGCTTCATAGGGTGCCATGTCAATCGTCGGTTGGTGACTATTATTATACGCGAAATCGACTAAAAGTAAGTTATAGCACATGGTCTAAGCTTTCCAAACTTTAGGAATTATAAAATTTTGATAATTGACAAAAAATTTATGGGCAAAACAATTTCTCAGATTTAAATTTATTAACATTATTTTTCATTAATAGGCCAGTTGACAAGAAACAAGTTTTTTTGACCGTTTAAACTTCAAAATTATGCAAAACACAAAACACGAAAGTTATTGCGTAGAGTCCATGATTTCCAAAACTTCAAGAATTATCGAATTCCAATAAGAAAGGGGAATGTTCTGATTAAATTACTAACAATGTTTTAGCTAAGCAAATTTGATAGGGATTAGACTGTTACTTTGTTAAAAACCCGATTTTGACCTAGAAATATTCAAAATATGAGAAAGTGATTAAAACAAAAGTTCTTCCTTAGGAAATTACCTTTCTACTAAAAGAAGAATCAACACAATTAGATTCATCAACCAAAATTTATGTCCATTTTACTCTCAAATATTAACTTAGAAATTTTTATATGGCTGGGCTATAACATCAGTTTCAAACTCAATTTAAACCCCTTAAACTACCGAATTTTAAAAAGTAATTAAAAGATAAATTGTAGCCTATTAAATGTACTTTCTTTATAATAAAATTGAGTCAATTCGAAGCATTATACACTAAGATATCAATGTTTTACTGCAGCGAATTTTGCAATTTATTATCAGCAAACAATCAAATAATCATCAAATTCAAACAACCTATTCACAATCAAATTGAAAGCAATTCAATCAAAAAATCAACCAATCTAATTCAAATAGAAATTAACAATTATTCTTATAGATCAGAGATAGTAGTATGAGCGATTAACTTACCTTTAATGCTTACCATAGCTTGCAAATCTTTGCCTGGGCCTTCCTACACCTTCCACTTCACCAAAATTGTCTAAAACCCCAAAAACAAAAACCAACCACAAACAATTCTAATTAAGATGAGACCAAAAATCACTCTTTTGTGTTTCTAAAAGATAGAGATAGTGTTTAGGATACTTACTTTTCATTATAGAACAAAATACCTTTGATTTGCACTAGATTTTGTTTGATTCAGATTCGAGGGTTTTGGAGAAGATAGAATTTTTTTGTGGCTTGAAAAGAAGGAGAATGAAAGTGTACATATAATGTTTCTCACCTTATTCTAATTTTCGTGTGCCAAGTGGGTATGATTCTATACCCAATAACAAGTGTTGCAAATTCTTTTATAAAAGAAGCGTTATAAATTAGTTTGGCTTTGTTATCATTAAAACATACCCTTTAACTTTAAATAGAATTCTATAATTTATAATATAATTTCACAAAGTTTGACAATTAATGATATGCTAGAAATTATCATCTTAAATCAGTATTAAAAAGTTTTGCATAAATTCAATTCAACTCTAACGAAATATAAATTATTGTCATTTGAACGAAATATAGATTATAAAATTTTGAAAATCTAAAATTTAAATAATCTTAAATACCAAATATAAATAATTTGCTTTAATTATATTTCAAATAGAATTTTAAAATCTCTTTTAAAAGGTGAAACTCATTTCTTAATTAAATTAAATCAACTACTCACAAAGCTTGGTTTAATTTCAAATACTGCAATCATAAATTAATTATCCATAATTAAACTTAATTAAGTAGGCAATTAACAAATAAGGTTGTTACACTGAAGTACTCTAACAATTGAATCCTTTGTGTAATAACTCCGAGATTTGCTTATCAAAAATTTTCCTTTCTATAGGGGTCATGTGCCTTAATGGCGAGCGATCGATCTAGCGACCTTTTCCAAATCAATCCTAAACTCGATTTTCCTTTGGGATGGGAGACCCGAGACTACTTTAAAAACATCGAAAAATTACCAAACTACGGGTGCAGATGAGAGCTCATCTTATGATAGGCTCGACGAATATAAATAGCTTAAATCACTGAGTTTCTGGGTGTACAACGAACATCTATATCTTGTCCCCTATAATTTTTTAACGATACAACTTTTCTATCACAATCTAAGATAGCCTTGTAGTATGATAATCAATCCATTCCTAAAATAAGTCCATACCCCTCAAAATTAAGAACATATGCGTTACAAATGAAATCGACATTACATATGTCCACAATTAGGTCTTTCCAAATTAAGGCAAGGTATGCCGACCCGCCAATAATATTTGACACTACTAGTGGTTTGTGGACAATTTGGGTCTAAAAACTCAAGGAGTCAATAACATTCCTAGCTATGAATGAATGTGATGCTCCGGGGTCAAATAGGGTGTGAATAATATTCCCAGAAATAAAAGTTATACCTTATATCGCCATTGATATAGGGACCACTTCGATAGCATAAGCCTGACCACTATACCCTTCCATCGTAAGTTTTGGACATTGGTTCATGAATTTCACCCTCTTCATGACCATGGTAGCACTTTGCCTTAAAATCCTCCTTCAACAGACTCGCCCTATTTTTTTTAGTGATATGACCTTTTATTTTGCATCTCCGACATACGATACCCTCCTTGAACTTCCATTTTGACTTCTTATTGTTCTAAAACCTCCATTCTTGGCTCCTTCTTAACTTTGAGTAGGTCCCGCATTCTCCTTCTCCTCCGAGCTAACCATCTGAAGCAGAGCCATCTCAACCAACGTCTTATACATAGCACCAGTGGGTACTTGAGTCAGAAGTAATTCCCTAAGTGGGGAGTTCATTCCTTTGACAAATTTTATGGCCTTCTTCATAGGGGCGTCAATCAAACTTATCCCAAACTTAGCTAATTCTATGGATTTACTAACATACTCTTTTAAAGTGGAGTCTCCCTGCTAAGATATATAAATCTCTCCAACTGCAAAGTCGCCTCAGCCTTTGACATAAATCGTGACTCAAATCGATTTCTAAACTGATCCCAAGTAATAATCCTATCAACATTCTCCTCAGCCACAATCGTCCACAAATCCAAGGCCTGTCCTTTAAGGTTCCATGCCACTATTCTCCACTTAATTTGATCTCCCAACCAAGCTTCTGAAATATCTTCTCATAATCATTTATCCAAGCCTTCATCTCCATGAAACCTTCTGCTCCTGTACACACCTTTGCACCCATGTTTTGGAAATCTCTGCACGTCTTTGGGAATTCTATAAGGCAGAGTGTTGCTTAAACAGGCGGGGCAGGGGGTGCCGCTTAAGCAGCTGGTAAGGGGTGGGATCCTATCCTACATGCCTTCGGTATTATCGAAACCATTTAAGCATCCCTTAGATAATGGGTATCTTTTGGGAGGTATTTTCAGTCTTGGAAGAATGATTTTTAACCATAATCTACTATCCGTAGGTTAAACTTATAATTTTAATTTTTTAAGATAGTATTGTATGCCGAAATAAAGGTTTACCTAATGTGATTGCATGTATCCAAAATAGTGTACGTGTATGTAATAGGATTTTTGAAAAATACTTTCAAAAATAATAGGTACGCCACTCATATGTATATCTATCCCATTGATTGGGTAACCTAAGCTCTGATGTCAAATGTAAAACCCATCCTAAAACAAACCTAATTTTCGACCTAGAAAAGACTCATCAAATCTTTGGCCCATTCCAAAGCTGGTTGTCAGATGGTAAAATTGATACAAAGAACAATATACAGAGTTATATATCTACACACTCAGAATCTCATAACAAAAGGATAAAATATAATATCAAAAATAGTACCCATCTTATTGAAAATTCAAATGTCATAAACAGACAACATAATACCATATAATAATGCCAAATATCGCAGTACAATATTACAAAACACACAATCATGTATAAGTGGATACATTAGAAATAAAAACCATATAAGTAGATAAATAAATAACCGCCACAAGTTTTGTCTCTACCACCCTCTCTAAAATTTGTGTCTTCTTCATTAACCTCTGTTGTAATGTGGAGGGAGTCAGAGCAACAATGTCTGATAAACAAAATTTCGAGCCTTTTTATAATAGCACTTGGGCGGCATAATTTAAATAAGAATATGTCTTACGCTTCCTAACTATATTATAAATTTTCCAACTACAAGGCCTAAGGCTTTTCCAGTCCAATTCCATAACCATTATTACTTTTTTAACCCAATAACCCAACTTCAACTTTAGGCCAAAGGCGTTCCCAATTCCATGCATCTCTCGTCAATAATGTCATAACAATGTAAGAGATAGTACCCAAATAACTTAATACCTCTTTTAATTTGAACTTGGAAAACTCTGACCATTTAATTCCTCATCCTAGGCGGGGCCCCATCATTTGATACCTACCCTAAAGCGGACTCCTATCTGATATTATCTAGTTGACATTGCATGAAACCTCATCAAACCACTTAATACTTCTTTATGGAAGAGGCAGACCCTATAATAGCCACTTAATCCCTCAAATCCGAAGCGAATCCCTCCCGAAATATCCACTACTATGCCCAATCGGTAACCTTGACTATTTAATACTTCTTCAATAGAGAGTAGGTGAGCCTTCAATCAGCCACTTACTAGCTTGAACCCCGAAGTAGGTCCTACATATTAGGACCTGTAACCAAAACCATGATGTCTCATATTAGTTCGACTATTCGTAGGTACTGGTAGCCAAATTAGTTGAACATGTTTACCTTATAGAATTTAGGACTAACCAAACATCCATCGTGGTTACTTGTTATAGGTGACGTCCCACATCATCCCAAAGTCACAATAAAGTAGTCAAATTAGCTAGGCAGACTTTTCTGTGCTTTTGACTGACCCTGCATCCCCATAACTTAGTCATAATCTACTCTCACTTACTATACGATAACATACCTCACCGCATTTCCTATTAACGCCTTAAAAGGAAAAACCCTTATTTTGCTTTAACTATCAATTTCTTTCCCAAAGGGGATCTAATACTAATTAATAACCTAATTACTATGCAATTACTACATTACTAATTATACATTATTTATACATTAATATATACATATACATATATGTATGTACGTATGTATATATGTATATATACATATGCTTAAAATATTTCTAAGCTTGCGAAGACTACATTCTAAACTAATCATTTAATTGCTAGAACTTCAAATTTACACAAGTCTAATTCCATATCAACAAACATAACATATATCCAATATTCTTATTCCAACAAAAAACTTGTATACAAATAGAAACTATACCAAACTTACTTTATGATTAATAGAATAGTAGAATCAACATTAATTTATTGCAATTCAAATACTTTTATGCTCTATTCAACTTTATAGGAATGCAAAGGGAATTTCTGTGTAAATTATGAAAATAGGCAGTACAAATTACGAATAAAAGAACCCGTTCCTTACAAAATATCCCTAACTTGTTTCTTTTCAAAACCCTTAATCAGATCCAAAAAAAAGATAAGAAGTATAATAGAATGTATAACATTAAAATTGCAATAAGTACACAATTCCACTATTTTAATGTAGAATAATTGAGAATTCTAACTTAAAAATCGACATTTCGCTTTAGGAGAATTTTGGGGTTTTAATGTGATGTTTTTGTAAACAAAATTCCCTGAGGCATATATCAAATCCAAGCTATATTATACAATTACTAAATTAAAAAAGACTAAGATTTCCACTTATAGAAAGTACTTAGCTCTTTCCTTTTTGGATTTTTTTATGCCTGCTTCAAATCTCTTTTCGATATCTTCTTTTAGAAATTTACAATAGGGGAATTTATATGAATTAGATTCTGAGATTTAAGGATCAGAGGAGAATATAATTATAAATTGAACAATAAACACCTAGAATTTCTTACCTTAAACCTTAGAGAATTTTATAAATATTTGAAGAGAAAGACTAATAGTCTTTGCTTAGTTTCCAAAATAATTTGTAAATAAAAGTGAGGGGGCTAAGCTGTTATTTATAATGTTAGAAAGCAACAAAACCGTCAGATTTAAGTTGGTTTAAAATAATAAAATCTAGATTGTTCATGGTGTTAAAAACCCTAGCTGCCACTACGATCACCGGTCGATTGTTCTTTCCTCAGCGGTCGATTGGCCCAAGGAAGGCGGTCGGTCAGTAGCGTTTATATTGGAAAGAATTGGTTGCCGCCATTGTCTATTATTTAATACCTTAATTATACTTAATGTTAACATTTCTTTTAGCGTTTACCTTAACCCCCAAGTCAATTATATTTCAAAATTTAGCACTAATTATTTATTTGAATATGAATTCCATTTGAATTAATTTGAATCTTAAAATTTCAAACGTAAATAACTTTTTCGTTTGAGCTCCATATCCAAACTTTATATATGAAAATTGATTAGAAAATCGACATGAACATAATGATATAACTTTCATGGTAAAATTTGACATTTACAAAATTTTCATTTTTAGTCTTATTGTTAATTTATTAATTAACTATTTTCTTATTAGTTAATTTCTTATTAGTTTTTATAGGGTGTTACAGAAATGGCCTCAAGAATTTGAAGAAGGATTGCAACTAAGGAAACTTATCGATACCGACAACTTTTAGGTAGGTATCGATCAACTTTTGTGCTTCTTGTGCACTTTTGGAATTATAATTTGTACAATACTAGCAATGGCGATCGTCTTGGAACTCATTTCTCAAGGAATTGGTGAACCACTCTAGGGACGTTCTGTAGGAAGGAAGACTAGTACAAGTGATATCAGAACCTCTTAGAAACAAAATGATTTCTAAGAAAAAGTGCTTAGAGCACAACAAATCGAAGATAGAAGATCAAAAGAAGGAAGACGGGACAACTTCCTATCAAAAAATCAGGTCGATACCGATATCCATTGGGGGACTTTGTCTCCCTTTTCTACATTCTCGATTCTAAAGTTAGACTTGGTATATTGAGATATGACAATTCTGCTGGACGATTTTCCTATAAATACAGTACCTATGGCATCTGAAAATGGACTTATAGCACTTTACTTTCTTCATCTTCCATCTCTACTCAACCATATTCATTAAAGAAGCTACTCTTGGTTGTTCTAGGCTACTAGGCTTGTCAAACCCTTATGGTAGTGACTAATAATCTATAATCAATAACAACACAGTAGACATAGACCATAAATTTGTCGAACCACTATAAAAACTTTGGTACTCAGTTTTGGTGTTGTTCCATTTCTAGGCTCAACGGAGTTTATAAATAACAATGATTTAACAAATCCTACTAAAATTGAAATAGTGAATTAAATAAGGTTATTACTTATGAATTGGGTGTACTACTAATGTTGTTACCTCATAAGATGATTTATTGTGATAGATGGGTAGGAATATTTTTTGTGCCTGTACCGTTTGCATTGGTTACATGGATGATATGATTGTTATATACTAACAAATATTTGAATGTAAGAGAAGTGCATGAAGTAGAGCTACATAGACTTGATAATGGGTACATTGGTTAATGCATACACACACATACATATATATAATACATTAAAATTCTGTAAAAAAAATTACAACATATTTTAATCAATTTCTTTTCAGAAATATTTTTCATATTTATTTTTCATAAATTTGCAAAGTTGTATAATTATTAAATTTTTAAGTAGTAAAATACATATAAAAAATGAAAAAAAAAATCTGGGCGATGAACATTATAGTAAATATTTGTTAATATATTTTTATTTATTTTTATGTATGCATATTTAATTAAATTATTAATTATATGTTTATACATACATACATACATACATATATATATAATTCATATACATACATACATATATATATATATATATATATATATAAAGTATGAATTCTATTCCTTTTTATGTTGTAATATACACACACGCGCGCACGCACACACACATATATATGTATGTATTATCAAATTAAAATTTTAAAAATAAATTTTTATTATTTATACACATATATTTTGTAAATATACATACATACATACACACACGCGCGCGCCCACACACACACAGATATATATATATATATATATATATATATATATATATATATATATATATATATGTGTGTGTGTGTAATATCTTACGTAATATTATTTTCATAATAATTTGATGTCTATACACACACATTTAGAGAATCCATTTGTATACAAGAGAGGCTAATATATCTATTGCAAGTCAAACATGTATACATTATCATGTTGCACGTGTACGCACACACATATGTGTATGTGATACACACATATATAATATAATACAAATTATATAAAATAAAACTTTATTTATTAACTTAAATTAAATAATAATTTTATTTTATATAAAATTTAGAATAGTTCTAAACGAATAAGCCTATGTAGGCCCATTAAAAATTAAATAATGACTTTTTTATTTTTTGAAATTTACCGAATTACTCTATGGCAGATTAGCCTACTTTCAACATAATCAAAAAGTGTTTTGTTCTAAAAGAACATCTAAACTCAAAAGCAAGGAAATTGAGGAATGTGAAAAAAGGTACAGTGCATGATGTTAGTACAATGGTTGAGGTGGAATCAGCGTCAGCAAGCTCAAGAGGCTCATGACAAGGATAATGAATGTCATGGTGGGGATCAAAGGTTATGATTTGCCCAAAAGTGATATTACTATCGTGCTATTCTCTGAATATGTAATGGAGTCGGGTATATCTTCCTAAAATTGCATATTTCAATTTTCAGTTTGGATGCCAGTTTTTCATACCAGTTATGCACAAGTTATTTATTGCATTTTTACTCCAATAAGTTGTAACAAGATCTCCTTTTGTTTGCCGTTTGGTGTATTGGTATTGAATTTTTGGCTGCTACAGTATGAATCCGGTTGTATAATTGATCATGTTGTCATTTCTATGTTGAAGTTATGAATAATGTCCGGAGGGAAGCAGGTATTCAAATATACGTGCAATATTTTAGCAATAGGGAATAAGAATGAATGATCACAATACCACATGCATGTTGCAGTTTTATTCAGTCATGTTCACACATTAACAGTATGTTTTTAGTTTCTCAAATCTCACGTAATTGATGATACCTACTGAGTATTTATCAAATGATATGGGTGTGAACGTTTCTAAAATCGTTTGTTCTATTCTGCATCATGTGATTTTAAAGACAGTACTATGTATTGGCCACTTATTGCATTTTACTAAGAGCGGTTATAATTTGAATGTCATATTGATCAATGATATATTGACTATTTATAAATGCTTTGAGAAGACCATTGTATAATTAATAGAGGTCTTCCAGTTTATTGGTTTAAGTAGTTGGTTGTCGCATTTTGAGTAGTTTCTTGGGTAAACTTTCAGATTTGTCCTTGCTGTTATCTGTCATTCTTGCATGTTTTGGAGCAAAGACGTATGAGAATAACATGATTCCATAACGTCATCCTTTGCTTCTCCAAAGAATTAATCATTTCTTGAGCAGCAGCAAGTTCAGTTCTTCAGATGATTCTACTCTGGTTTGAAGCTGAGATATGCAAGTTTCCTTTTCCAGATTATGCCTTGTAAGCTGAAGGGTTTCCTCCCAAAGTTTGACGCCATATATTATTTGGTCATTGACTGCTCTGGCAAGGTAGGGTGAAAGTAACTCTTATTGAGGAGACTCTGGTAGATCTGATGCAACGTATGGAGAATATCTTAAAATCCAGACCTGAACCCGATTGCAATAATCAATACTCAAGCCTAACCCGAACCGTAGGGTTTAGATAATACCGTGCTCGATTCTAACATTAGACGGGTCGGATCAAGATCGGATCTGGTTAGTTATGACAAAAAGCATACTTGTATTAATGTAGCGAATTCAGATTGATATCTAACTCTCACAACCAATCAATTTGACTTCTAGTCGGTCCATTAAGCAAGTTCGATAGAGTTGATTTAGTATAACATTTTTACAAATTAAAATATATTTTTTAAACCGTTGGTTAATCAATTTTGAATTTTTAACTGTATTTAGCATGATAAAATTATATAAAATAAAATAATCAGCAAAAAATTAAATTTATTGAATCTTATGTCGATCTAAAGTATAGTTAACCTGTTTCCAGAAGATGATGAAAAAATAAACAAGTTTCGGCTGTCGATCTTGAATTTTAAATTTATAACAATACGTCGATATTCCGACTAAAAACCCTTCGTTCGAAGGCCAGATAATCTTTGGACGAGACCAAATTCGAATCACCGATGCTTGATGACATGTTAATCCAATTCGTATAGTTGGATTAGTAAAAGAATTGGCCATAAAAAAAATCGAACCTCGAAACAGGTCATTTCAGCGTCGATTTGCGTCGGCCAGCAACAACCCATTAGTTCATCTGTTTTGGCCAGATGTCCAGTTAACCATCTCTAACCGACACTGAAGCAGCAACAACGCCGATGCTAAAGCCAATGCTAAATCCAGTTGTGTGACTTGGTGGGTGTCGAATTTTATTGACGGTTTGCGATGGTTCGCCGATGGCTTTCTATCGACGATAAAGACAATGTTTCTTGTAGTGTAACAATTATCTTATATATTCAATGGAGAATGGAAAATAAAACATAATTAATCTACTTCCATCAAAACTTAACATAGTTTTCTAAGTTTTTAAAATGGTCGCAGTACAAAAACGCTAAGTTTAACTATGTTTCGTATAAGTTACCAATATAAGGAAGAAAAAACGGAAAAGAAAATTAGGCAACAAAATCAGATAATAGGAAACCACACTAATGAATTATGCAACTACTCGTGTGCATAACATGGGCCATGCGCTGGTTCTTAATAGAAAATAAAAGTTGATGCTCTCTAATAGAAGGGAGAATCCAAGTTCTCAACATATAAGATATATACGCTGATCAACTAAGAGTGGGCTAAAGGAATGAGTTGAATGAGGGCAACATTGCATTCGAAAATCCATTCCTTCATACATTGATACATCGAGAAGTAAAATACACACATGTGTTCACTAGTAATGGGCATAAAACTAGGTTGAGGTCACTTCATATGCTCAGTGGCATAAGGAAGTTGGGTACCATAACCATTTTTACCAAACCTAGCTAACACCTCATCAACCCTTTTTCTTAGCAAATTATCAAATGAGTATCAATATGTTTAACCTTGGCAGTGTCACCCATGGTCTCAAAGATGGAGTTTTAAGATACATTGGTAAGGGAAAAAATATGTATCAAAGTGTTGGATGTCAAATAAGCAAATGGCCCTTAAAGGTTATTCTTCCTTTTTTTTCTTCCTTTATTTTAATTAGGGCCTCAAATACTAATGTTAGCAAATAATATAAATAAAAACTATCCTTGATTCATACTATAAAATATTCATGCATAGAAAATGTGCAAAATGAAAGATTAGGAATATTCCTAGGGCAATTATGTAATTTCTTATATATATCTAACTTTATAATCAATCTTTTTCGTAAAATAACATTTGTTTGCGTTTGTATACTTTGTTATGTTGCAAGATAAATAATTAAGTAATTAATTTAAATTATATTAATAAGAAGAACCTTAAATAAAATGTTATTTGATTGTACTTGTAGACATTTGCAATCGTAAATAATTAATCACAACATAAAAATAACATTTTATTTAAAATATTCCTTGTCAAGATTTTTCAAGAAAAAATATTGATATATACCTTGAGACCAGAGTAGATAACACTCTATGAATATTGAATAATGTATTACTCATGACTGTTGGGGCACCAAGGGGTTATGTACTGTAGTTATTGGATAATCATGAATGACCTGTCCGAGAGTTTCATTGTAACGACCCAGGATTTCTGTCGATTGAAATTCGTATATTTAATTAATTTTAAATATTAATAAGTAAGATTTGTAAGTCGAATAAATTTTTATTTCGAATATCTGGATTCAATTGGATAATTAAATCGATAATATAATATTTGAAACTACAGAAATAATTGAAAATTGGGCTTAATACGATTATAAATGATTTGTGAAATTTTATCTTATCATATTGAAGTTAGAATAACATTATAGAACTTTTAAAATTGAATTTAAAGTTGATTTGTGAAATTTGAATACTAATATTTAATTGACGAGTTAAAATAGCCATTTTTCAAACAGTCTCGGATTTCGACGAAACAAGTTTCGTCGGATCCGTAATGTTAAATTATTGCATGGTTTTAAATTTCGTGTCAATCAGATTTACCGTTTATCCGGGGCAAGCCAAAACGCGTAGAAAATTAATTTAATCGGTTTAATTTAAATTTGATCGTTTATTCTCGTAACTCGCACAAATGATCAAATTAGCTTCCGAAACCTATTCTATTGTGTTTCGAACGCGGGGTAAACCCTATAAACGCCAGCCGGCACGTTTCGTTTGGAGTTCGGAAAATTTCGGATGAATAGTAATTTGACAATTTTCTATATAAGGACTTCATATTCACAAATTGCAAAAGAAAACGAGCCTAGGGTTTCTAAAGCTTCAGCCGCCAGTTAAAAATTTAATGGCCGAAAACATTCATTCTTTTCTCCTCCAAATCTCTTAATCCATCAGCAATTAGGAAAAACTTCCAACACGAAAGTTGAAGAGCACAATGCAATCTATAAATCCAACGGTTAAGATCTGAAATGACGAAGTGTGGAGGCTTCAATTTAGCCGCGTTCATCTCGCGTTCAAACACGAAATTCGAGCAGGATGCTCGACCGAGCTTCGAGAAAATTGGGCCGTGGATGGCTCGCGCGTACGGCTTCAAAGTGGCGTAGGCCGATCGATGCAGAAGTCGACGATGATGGTCGCGTCGTTAGGGTTCATTGGCGGCTAACATGGGTTTCACGAACGTGATGAAACCTGGGAGAAGAAGTAGCGACGTTCGGCCTTGATTTTTCTCAAGCAATCCAATGGCCCTGATAAAGTGGGTTTGAAAAATTTAAAGAAATTTGTAAATCTCTATATTTTAAATTCGTGTAAACTTGAAAATGTGATATCTTTTTCATACGAGGTCAAAAAATTACGAAACGAATTACGCTACAACCGTTTTGACGAGCACTACGCAATGGAGTTGGATTGGGATTGTTTGGAGCTAGTGTGAATTTTGGGTAAAATTAAACGCGCGTTTAATTTTATTCGAAATAAAACGCTACAACTGTTATTGGAAACTCAAGGTGAGAACTTCTCACTCAATCGAATTGTTTCGTTTTAAATTTTAAATAGTTAGATTTAAAATTTCTTGATTGTGTGATTGGATGATAATTATTATCTATTGTATTCAGATAGACCTTATACGCTGTATATTAAGCGAATGTTATTTATTAAAAACATATACCGCGATAATTCCAACTTGTATAGAATTGGTGTTATATATGTATTTGGAGTTGATTTTCCCGCATTATATAGCGGATGAGACCCTATTGCGCCGCATAATAGCGGATAATATTTTATAAATCTCATATACCGCGATATTTTGTCTTGAAGCGGAATTGGTATTATACTAACATCTTTGGATGCAGAGAAACAGGTTGGAGGGATCCAACTGGATTCCTCAAATGATTGAATTGGTTTCAATGTTGTGTGTTGATCTATTTATAATCTGCGTGATTATCTTTGTGATTGAAATTGTAAAAGGATAAAATTTAGCCGAATATATTTTTGTATCGTTAGATGCCCAAAAATAAATAAAATTTGATTTTTGAAAATTCAAGTTGAGAACTCATAATAAAATTTAATTTTGGAATTGATTCATTTCAAATAAATAAATGTTGAGATTTTATGTCATAAAAATTATGATTTTTGTGAAATATAACCGAAATGTGATTTTTGAAATAAGCAGTTGATTTATTTATAAAATGGTTTAAATTGGGAATTTTGAATTATTATAAATGATTTATATAAAAGATTTATAAAATTGATATTTATAAATTAAAATACTGGGATTATAAAGCGAGTTTTTATAAGTGTTAAAATGAAATATAAATGGATTTCATAAGTGGATGAAATCTGTAGATTTATAAATTGTGAAGTTATAAAATGAATGGATTTTGTAAAATAATATAAGTAATTAACTTAAAAATTGGATTTTGGCGTGTAAATGGGATATGGATAGAAATTTGTTAATAAAGTGATCTTATGAGTTAAAGTTGTTATAAAATATAAATGGAATTTATAAACGTTGTTTTATAAATCCAAAATCGACTTATTTTAATAAGTTTAATTATTATAGCTTATTAAAGGAGATATACCCATGATTTTGGGACAGTGGATAATCCTTTAAATAAAATATGTAGAAATTGAATTTGGTTAATGAAGTATATTGACGATTTTGGACGGTGAATAATATATTAATGAAATATTTTGGGAAAGTGATATTTTAAATAGAATTAAACGATTTAAAGATGTTTTAAAATGAATTAAGTATCGAAACCATAGATTTCAACATTCATTGTTGAAATAGACGTTTTCGAGAAGAAAAAGGAAATGGTGGACTATAACACTGTTGTTATAGTAAATGACTTCCGAAAGGAAAAGTTTTGTATAGTATTGGGGTTTATATACCTATCTTAATTTCGAATCCCTATACTAGTGATTTTGCGTTATTGTAACTATGTTTTACGTAACATTCGTTTTGACCCAAATAAATGTGTTTAAGAGAAGTTTTCCTTAAAGTGTAAAATATATACTTAATTTGGATTTAAGTATATTGGATATTTTCCAAGTGTTGAACATAAACAGATTTGTGAATTACTTATTATTAAATAAGTATGGAAATGTTTTTCCAATATGAAGTGAATGTTTTGAGATTTTATCTTTTAAAGATAAATTGAAAATCAATATTAGAAATCTATTTGGAAATCGTATGTTCATAAATATTTTGGAAAGGTAAATTCACTATGGAATTTATAAAAGAAAGGGAATTTTTTTTAAAAATAAACATTGATTTATTTTTGAAGTGTGGAAATAAATTTACGGATTTGGAACGTAAGTTTAAAATAAATCGATAAGGATTTATTTGATTAATTTAAATGAACCATTTTAAATTTAAAATGGATAAATATTTGAAAGTGTTTCCGTTTAAGGAAATTGATTTGAAATTTGTTTTCAAAGATTGAAAGGTGAAAAATGATTTGAAATTTGTTTTCAAATGGTTGAAGTGTGAAAATTATATCTTGTAAAGATATTTTTGAAAATAAATAATTTATGAAATTATTTGAAATCGGGTGATGTCGTGAATATGGATTGATAGTTAAATAACCGACTATCAATATTGACCCTTGAGTTGAAATTGAATGTTACACTTATTTTTAAATTATTGCGTTCGTTATTCGGATTACCCATTCCGAATAGTGATACGACGTAATGGATATCATTGAAGACCGGTGGTAAAGACCAGATATTTGTGAAAACGATGGGATGACCTATCGATTATCTCTGCACCGTTAGCTACGGTATGGAGATTTCCTTTGTGATGGGAAATTCGATCGGGATTGTGAATACCCGGATTGTAAGGACTTCTTTTGAAATGCCTTCGGTTCTGTTCGAGCCCGGAACAGACTTGTATGGTTACATGTCTGACATTACATTTTGAGATATAAAGCATATTTCTTTCAAATACGTTTCTGTTGGTGGCGGAGAATTTATTCTCTTAGCTTAACACCTTTCTCTGAGACGTACGAGCTCAGAGGTTATGTAGTTGAAGGTTATCAGCGATATATTCCCAATTTGGTAATGTGGCATGCTGAGTGTTGCTGTGTGATGATTATTTATTGATCATTTGTTGATCAAAGCATGGCTTTGTGAAAAAGCGTAGCTTTGTGGATGAGACTTCGTCAGACCTCACACCCCGGAAATGGTCGAAACAGGAATATGCGGCAAGGTTATGAGGGTCGCTCCCTTTAGGGTATGCCATTTCCTTCTGGAAAAGGGTTGTGTCAGGTATAGAGCCCTGATGCTTAACCTATGTGGTTGCTCCCATCTCATTTTTCTGTGTGGTTGTTGCTTGGTGATCGAGGGCCCTCAAATAAAGGTCATAAAGGACCGGGGGGTGGCATATTCGTGTAGTAGTTACCTAGTTACAGAGGTAACCCGGCCTTGTGTTGGCAGAGAGCTGCTTAAGTTCTCGGGACGTCCCGCCAGAGGCGATCCCATGTGGCAGTAGGAAGTTCCTTAGCCTGACCATATGTTGGAAATCCAATTCCCAATACGAACCTAGTACGTGTTGAATATGCGCTTTGCGCTATATGATTTTTGTTTGATGATAATAAACATATATATATTCATTTAAATGTATTTGTTAATGTACTATTTTTTCATAGATTAAATAAATATTTGTTGAATAAAATAAATTACACAGAATTTGAATTTGAATTCAAACAAAACAAGTTAAACAGATTTTGAATTCAAACAGAAATTTTATTCAAACAAATATTTATTACAATTTTGAATAGTATGTATTTGGTAATGTACTATTTTGTTTTTCATAGATTAAATAAATATTTGTTGAATAAAATTAAATTACACAGAATTCGAGTTTGAATTCAAACAGAACAAGTTAAACAGATTTTGAATTCAAACAAAAATTTTTATTCAAACAAATATTTATTACAACTTTGATAGTACAATTTCAAGCTCTCACTATACATATACAATTTTGACTACAATACATGACATTTCACATTTACATCACAACCTTACTACATATCACTCACACTCATATTTTTGTCTTCAACTATAATCCAGTTTGAATCCAGCATCTGAGTAATCTGCAAAAATATTCTCAAACGCAGTAAAATTGAAAGAGAAATATTTTTGAAATTTGAAAGAAACGATGATTTTGAAAATATCGTTTGCCTCAGTTATTTGGGTTGTTCGTCATCATTCACACTTGAATTCATCACAAAGTCGTGCACATAGATATTACAGGGGCAGGTAATCATAAGTGGCTGCAATACACACGTGTACATTCATACACGTGTGCATTGCCTCGCCAACTCGCGTGCACAGCTCCAACCAGAAATTCAAGGCAACAGAGACCAAGCAATGAACAACTCAAAGCAACAGTCAACTGGCCAAGACTACAAGTACAAGCAGCAGTGTGCAACTCAAAAATGCACACAAGTGAAACCAGGAAAATCATGACAGCAAGTATGATCAAGACCAAATGCAAACAGCAGCATACAAGATTGCCACCAACAACAACATGAATACTGCAACAACAAGTATGGTGAAGCACTGACTCAAATAAACAACTACAAAGACCAGCTATTCAATGCAACTCAGTGGCAAATGAGTAAAACATGACCAAAAGTATATGCAAACAGTCAAAGGCAAGACACATGGAACAATGCAACACAGACCAAATGGTCAAGCCACCAAGATGACCAAGCAATGATCAAAGACCAGAAAGGTCAGAAGCACAGTGACAATTTTATGAAGACAAGTACACTTGAACAACAATGAACAAGTGTAGCATCTGTGTCAAAGAAAATGTCAACATAAAGTGTATGCAATTCAAAGTAATATATCAGCAAATACCAGCATCATCAAATCAACATGAATATCACAAGCATGCAACAGCAAGCATGTAACAGAGACCAAGCAAGGCATTGCAACTGCACAGCAACAGTGAATGGGGCAATGCACAAGACAGTGTACAACATCAACTACACAAAGCCAAGCATGATACAGGTGGACAGAAAACTGCAAGTTCATATGTACAGCAAGACTCCAAGTTGCAGACTCAAAGCAAATATGACAATGCAAACTAATCAATGAGTAACACAGTGGACACAGCAACGTTCAAGACCAAGGTACAAGTCGAAGTGGCAGTGAAATCAATGTTGAACAAGTCAAAAACCAAGTCGAAGTCGAGCAGAGAAATGCACAGAGACCGGTTGCAAATGACAACAAGTATGAAACCATGTCCAAATTGAAATATGCATCAAAACTCATGAATACACTAGCAAGTTTGCAATCATATGAAATGCAGATTACAAAAGTACAACTACAAGATCAGTGTATCAAGTATGCATCTTTGAGAAAGTCAAAGCCGTAACTTTAGAAATCAAAACAATTTCAAGATGAACGAGTCAAGGCCGAAGCCAATTGTGAACCAGTCAAAATCAAAACCGTGATAAGCAAGGCAATTCAAAGCCGTGTGTATCAAGCTACTAGAAATACGAAATTGACAAAGTCAGATTTTATCACAAGCATCCAAGTGTAATCGAGTGGCTGAGATGAACAAATTGACAAATTCAAACATGAATTCGAACGCATATATAACCCAATCATCACTGGCAAATGAAATCATCGAGTTCAAGTATCAACTTAGAAAAGCAAAAGGAGACAGTACATACCGAATTCACAAGCAACGAACTCGATCGAGCAACTGCAAAACGAGCAATAGTCAACCATCAGAGAAGCAGTGAGCTAGGGCAACATATCTCAGATCGATTGAAGAAACCGAAGCCCTAATTGGAACAAAGAGCCGAAGCCCTAACTGGAACAAAAGGGAACGAAGCCCTAATCAGAACGAAGCCGCCATTATTCTCACGAACGAGACAAAAGGGGATCAGGCTGGAGATAACAAAAAAGGAACGGGTTTAAGTGGGCCGGTCTTATTAAAATCAAAAGGGGGTTTTGTTTTTTAAGGCTTTATTATATTAATTAGTTTTTAGGGTTATTTTCTATTGTTTTTAAATTATTGTTTTTTATTTTACGAATCAAAGAACTTTGTAAATCACCACCTAGGGTTTAGGTAGTGTCAGATTGTCTAGTTAGAATTAGTTCAGTGAGCAGGGTGTGCGATTTTGCAAAATTCTATTGTAGGCGGGAGCAGAGTTTGCGAGTAAGCGAAGCTCTATAGGCGAGAGGCAAAGTTTGCGAGTAAGCGAAACTCTATAGGCGGAGCAGGGTGTGCGAGTCTAGTAGAGTGTTTGTGAGCGTGGAGCAAATGTTTGCGAGCAGGGTGTGCGAGTCTAGTAGAGTGTTTGTGAGCGTGGAGCAAATGTCTGCGAGTCTAGTAGAGTGTTTGTAAGCGTGATACTGTTTAATTCTAATAGAAATCTGTGAATGCAGCAGTAGGCAGGGGTTGCCGAAGCTGGGTAAATTTTGTGTGTGATTTACTTTACTGCATATTTATTTCTATAGTTTATTTCTGCGTTTAAATCGAGAAAATTTGCTATAACCCTATTCACCCCCCTCTAGGGTTAATCTAGATCCTACAAGTGGTATCAGAGCCAGGTTTATTTTTTTTAACTCTAGAGTCATGAGTCTACAAAATAATGTTTTTTCTGAGGGGCAATCTATTGCTAGGCCACCCATGTTTAACGGGAACGATTATGCTTATTGGAAAGTTAGGATGGGTATCTATCTTAGTTCTGTTGATTATGATGTTTGGGATATTATTGAAACTGGCTATAAACCTCCCACTATAATCGTTGGTGATACTGAGATTCCTAAACCTAAGGATAGGTGGGATACCAACGATAAGAGATTGAAAACGACAAATGCTAAAGCCATGAATGCTTTGATATGTGCTCTTGATAAAAATGAATTTAATAGAATTTCTCATTGTACAACAGCACAGGAAATATGGCATACTTTGGAGGTGACACACGAAGGAACTTCTCAAGTCAAGGAGTCTCGTCTAGCCCTATTCAGCAACGAATACGAAAACTTTGTGATGGACAAAGGCGAGAGCATAAAAGACATGTTTGGACGTTTTTCAACCTTGGTATACAACGCTAGAGCGCTTGGGAAGGTCTTCACTGAGGTAGAGCTTGTAAGGAAGGTGCTACGAGTCTTACCAATGAACTTTGAGGCAAAAGTCACGGCAATCCAAGAATCGAAAGATCTGAGTAAGCTAAGCATGGAGGAGTTGATTGGAAACTTGATGACATATGAGCTTGAGCTAAAAGCAAAGGAAGAACGCAACAACTCCGAACCAAAGAAAAAGACGATTGCCTTAAAGAGCAAAGAAGAAAGCGATGAAGAAGATCCAATTGAAGAGCTTGCAATGGCTGTCAATAATCTTAGAAGATGGTCTAGATTCAAGCCACGCAAGAAGAAAACAAAGGGCAATAGGTCAAAAGATTCCGAAAATTCCGATAATGAACTGACGTGTTATAACTGCAACAAGCCTGGCCACATCAAACCAAAATGCCCACTTCTCAAAAACAACAAAGAAAAGAAAAAGGCGAAGAAGGTATTTGCAGCGACTTGGGATGATGAAGAAGGAGAGGAAGCTTCGGATAGCAGCTCAGAGGAGGCTAACTTGTGTTGCATGGCAAAATCAGAATCAGAAGCAACCTCCGACGAATCTAGTGAGGCAGGTGAGTTTTCTTATAAAGAACTTGTTTTGATGTGTTCTGATCTTACTAAGGTAGTGGATACTCTTGAATCTAAAATTGAAAAACTGAAATCTGATAGGAGAGAATTTGCTCGTGAAAATTTTAGGTTAAAAACTGAACTTGAAAATATTCAAAACCTAGAATGTAAAAAATGTAAGATTTTAGATTCAGAATTATCAAAACTGAGGAATAACTTTGAAAGTCTTGAAAATGAAAACATGAATCTTAAGGAAACCATCGACACAAGGAGAAAGGATTTTATTAATCGATGCACCTCACTTGTCACTGAAAACTCAACATTAAAAACCAAAGTCCAAAATCTTGAGAAATCCCTGAATAACTTTTCAAAAGGAGAAAAATCATTCAAAATGTTATTGGGAAATCAAATTTTTGCTAACAATAGAAAAGGACTAGGTTTTGGAAAATCACAAGATGATGATAAAGGTAAAAGTGTTGCTCGATCTGAAATAATTGGACATCATAGTCATAGGAACACAAAATTTAATCAAGTCAACTCAATGTGCTCGATTTGCAGAAAATTTGGACATAATCAAAATAATTGTTGGTATAGACCCAAACATGTAAAAACTATACCGATTTGGGTTCCAAAAGGCACAAATATAAAATCTTTGAAAGTCAAACAAATTTGGGTGCCAAAAGGAACATATATAAATAGTTTTGGGTCTCCAAAAACATATTTTTCATATTCTGCCACTAAAAATCATGGACCTATAAAAACAAATAGGTCACATAAATCTTTCATCGTGTAGGTGTGGTGGCAGGCTAAGGAACAACAACAGTGTTCTCTGGATTTTGACTGTTCCAGAAACACAACGGGCGACAAAGAAAAGTTCCTTAGCCTAGTTCAAAGGTGACAGAATCACAATGGACAATGACGAAAAATTATCGTAAAGGTAAAACAGGTAAATTTATTTTTGAACGATATATCAAATGTGATAATCTGCACCATATTCTGAATTAAAATCAGCCAATATTGAGATGAATAAAAGATGATAATTTTGATTCTGATTTTTTCAAAATGGTTGGCCAATTATGCATTTATGCCAAAAACACTACAATCCTTGAAATACTTTATATCGATTAATTTGGATAGCTGATGGTGTTTTTTATTAATTGACGATAATATTTTTGGCCAAATCTATATTCATGGTTTCTTCTATTTACATGGCTTCAACTTAAAATCCTAATGAATTCTATTTTTAAAAAAAATATGTAAAAAGGATTTTAAGAAATTTTTTGACTTGTTCTTATTTATGACATTAATTTGTGCTTAAATGATGACCAATCAGATTTTCAATTTTGAACTAATTTATAAATTTGTTCGGTCAAATGATGGTTACTCATGTTACACGTAGATATATTGGTTATGACATTTTGGTCACTGCTTGTAAATTTGCACGATTTCAAATTCATGAGAAAAAAGATTTTAAGAAATTGTTTTTGAAATAATTATGATGTTGATTGACTGTTGATTACTCATGAATATAATTGTTTATCCTCTGGTTTCTGAAATTAACATCATGATATTTGTTTGAGTGTTAACACGGCTTAAATTCAAATTCAAAAGAATGATGTTTTGAAATTTTTGGTGCACATCTCATGGTTTGATTTAACAAGTGAATATTGAGTGAAATTTAAATTCAGATGCGGATTACACTGGTAATATAGTTGATAGAAAAATTATTAGTGTAACGTGATTAATTTTTGAAACATTCATTTGCTGCATCGATTTTTTTAGAAAATATCTGCATATTTTTTCATTTGAAATAATTTTCAATTAGCAGAAAATTTTCTTATAAAACCCCCTCGAGAAAATCATGTTTGACCATATTTACAGATTAATCATTTTTTCTAAAAAAAAATTGATTTTATAATGTTTAATTTGATTTTAAATGACAAATTTTTGACTAATCTAACTCTCTTTGATTATCGAAAAGATGAATAGTGATTGAAAAAGAGATGAGTGTTGATATTTATCATATATTATAACTCGAGAAAGTATAATTAGAAAATTTCTTTAGAATTTCATAACAAGAGTTATAAAAACTTTTTGTTGGTTAATAATTCCATGACCATTTCTATTTCTATCATCTTTCTATCGACCATCACTCATCAAGATCATATTTAGTATGTAAATTTGTGGTAGTTTACAAAGGAAATCATTTGTTCTTCAATATCTTAAATCTGTGAAGGAAATTATTTGTGCTTCAACTTATTATATTTAGCAATAAAAATAAATATCCAAAGTATTCACTCTCATTTAAAAGTCCTCACGGTTATGCATGGGCGAATTACTTGGATTTTTGATTATGTGCTTCCATGCTCATTTAAAAGTCCTCACGGTTATGCATGTATGGAACGCATATCAAAATTAATTGATTTAAATAGACAAGTTGATTCTAATCCCATTTAAAAGTCCTCACGGTCATGCGTGGTTAGAAGATACTTGATTTCATTTTTTTTAAATTAAATTGGAATACTACTAATCTCATTTAAAAGTCCTAACGGTTATGCATGGTTAGTAGATATTCAAATTTCCTGAAATAAATATACCACAAAGAGACATAATTGTATGATTTTTTGATGATTTTATCCCCATCACTTCTGAAAGTGGAATATGCGCTTGACAAGGGTAATTATGATTTTTGTTTGAGTTTTATTGAGATTTGATATTTATATTTAATTGAGTTAAATGTTTGATTCATGTCTATCACTTCATCTCTATTTTATAACACTATTATTCTTTTGCTGATAACAAAAGGGGGAGAGAAAAGTTAAGATTTTGTCAAATAGAATCAAGCAAAGGTCAAATAACTTTCAATTTGCATATAGGCTCATTTACATATTTTTATTTGTATGCATATATGTAGGGGGAGCCATATATGTAGGGGGAACATCACATAAAAAGGAAGCATTCAAATAGAGGGAGCAAATGAAATTATCAAATACATTTAATATATTCAAAATCTTAAATATATGTTTGTTATCATCAAAAGGGGGAGATTGTTGAATATGCGCTTTGCGCTATATGATTTTTGTTTGATGATAATAAACATATATACATTCATTTAAATGTATTTGTTAATGTACTATTTTTTCATAGATTAAATAAATATTTGTTGAATAAAATAAATTACACAGAATTTGAATTTGAATTCAAACAAAAAGCATTCAAATAGGGGGAGCAAATGAAATTATCAAATACATTTAATATATTCAAAATCTTAAATATATGTTTGTTATCATCAAAAGGGGGAGATTGTTGAATATGCGCTTTGCACAATATGATTTTTGTTTGATGATAATAAACATATATACATTCATTTAAATGTATTTGTTAATGTACTATTTTTTCATAGATTAAATAAATATTTGTTGAATAAAATAAATTACACAGAATTTGAATTTGAATTCAAACAAAACAAGTTAAACAGATTTTGAATTCAAACAGAAATTTTATTCAAACAAATATTTATTACAATTTTGAATAGTATGTATTTGGTAATGTACTATTTTGTTTTTCATAGATTAAATAAATATTTGTTGAATAAAATTAAATTACACAGAATTCGAATTTGAATTCAAACAGAACAAGTTAAACAGATTTTGAATTCAAACAGAAATTTTTATTCAAACAAATATTTATTACAACTTTGATAGTACAATTTCAAGCTCTCACTATACATATACAATTTTGACTACAATACATGACATTTCACATTTACATCACAACCTTACTACATATCACTCACACTCATATTTTTGTCTTCAACTATAATCCAGTTTGAATCCAGCATCTGAGTAATCTGCAAAAATATTCTCAAACGCAGTAAAATTGAAAGAGAAATATTTTTGAAATTTGAAAGAAACGATGATTTTGAAAATATCGTTTGCCTCAGTTATTTGGGTTGTTCGTCATCATTCACACTTGAATTCATCACAAAGTCGTGCACATAGATATAACAGGGGCAGGTAATCATAAGTGGCTGCAATACACACGTGCACATTCATACACGTGTGCATTGCCTCGCCAACTCGCGTGCACAGCTCCAACCAGAAATTCAAGGCAACAGAGACCAAGCAATGAACAACTCAAAGCAACAGTCAACTGGCCAAGACTACAAGTACAAGCAGCAGTGTGCAACTCAAAAATGTACACAAGTGAAACCAGGAAAATCATGACAGCAAGTATGATCAAGACCAAATGCAAACAGCAGCATACAAGATTGCCACCAACAACAACATGAATACTGCAACAACAAGTATGGTGAAGCACTGACTCAAATAAACAACTACAAAGACCAGCTATTCAATGCAACTCAGTGGCAAATGAGTAAAACATGACCAAAAGTATATGCAAACAGTCAAAGGCAAGACACATGGAACAATGCAACACAGACCAAATGGTCAAGCCACCAAGATGACCAAGCAATGATCAGAGACCAGAAAGGTCAGAAGCACAGTGACAATTTTATGAAGACAAGTACACTTGAACAACAATGAACAAGTGTAGCATCTGTGTCAAAGAAAATGTCAACATAAAGTGTATGCAATTCAAAGTAATATATCAGCAAATACCAGCATCATCAAATCAACATGAATATCACAAGCATGCAACAGCAAGCATGTAACAGAGACCAAGTAAGGCATTGCAACTGCACAGCAACAGTGAATGGGGCAATGCACAAGACAGTGTACAACATCAACTACACAAAGCCAAGCATGATACATGTGGACAGAAAACTGCAAGTTCATATGTACAGCAAGACTCCAAGTTGCAGACTCAAAGCAAATATGACAATGCAAACTAATCAATGAGTAACACAGTGGACACAGCAACGTTCAAGACCAAGGTACAAGTCGAAGTGGCAGTGAAATCAATGTTGAACAAGTCAAAAACCAAGTCGAAGTCGAGCAGAGAAATGCACAGAGACCGGTTGCAAATGACAACAAGTATGAAACCATGTCCAAATTGAAATATGCATCAAAACTCATGAATACACTAGCAAGTTTGCAAGCATATGAAATGCAGATTACAAAAGTACAACTACAAGATCAGTGTATCAAGTATGCATCTTTGAGAAAGTCAAAGCCGTAACTTTAGAAATCAAAACAATTTCAAGATGAACGAGTCAAGGCCGAAGCCAATTGTGAGCCAGTCAAAATCAAAACCGTGATAAGCAAGGCAATTCAAAGCCGTGTGTATCAAGCTACTAGAAATACGAAATTGACAAAGTCAGATTTTATCACAAGCATCCAAGTGTAATCGAGTGGCTGAGATGAACAAATTGACAAATTCAAACACGAATTCGAACGCATATATAACCCAATCATCACTGGCAAATGAAATCATCGAGTTCAAGTATCAACTTAGAAAAGCAAAAGGAGACAGTACATACCGAATTCACAAGCAACGAACTCGATCGAGCAACTGCAAAACGAGCAATAGTCAACCATCAGAGAAGTAGTGAGCTAGGGCAACATATCTCAGATCGATTGAAGAAACCGAAGCCCTAATTGGAACAAAGAGCCGAAGCCCTAACTGGAACAAAAGGGAACGAAGCCCTAATCAGAACGAAGCCGCCATTATTCTCACGAACGAGACAAAAGGGGATCGGGCTGGAGATAACAAAGAAAGGAACGGGTTTAAGTGGGCCGGTCTTATTAAAATCAAAAGGGGGTTTTGTTTTTTAAGGCTTTATTATATTAATTAGTTTTTAGGGTTATTTTCTATTGTTTTTAAATTATTGTTTTTTATTTTACGAATCAAAGAACTTTGTAAATCACCACCTAGGGTTTAGGTAGTGTCAGATTGTCTAGTTAGAATTAGTTCAGTGAGCAGGGTGTGCGAGTTTGCAAAATTCTATTGTAGGCGGGAGCAGAGTTTGCGAGTAAGCGAAGCTCTATAGGCGGGAGGCAAAGATTGCGAGTAAGCGAAACTCTATAGGTGGAGCAGGGTGTGCGAGTCTAGTAGAGTGTTTGTGAGCGTGGAGCAAATGTTTGCGAGCAGGGTGTGCGAGTCTAGTAGAGTGTTTGTGAGCGTGGAGCAAATGTCTGCGAGTCTAGTAGAGTGTTTGTAAGCGTGATACTGTTTAATTCTAATAGAAATCTGTGAATGCAGCAGTAGGCAGGGGTTGCCGAAGCTGGGTAAATTTTGTGTGTGATTTACTTTACTGCATATTTATTTCTATAGTTTATTTCTGCGTTTAAATCGAGAAAATTTGCTATAACCCTATTCACCCCCCCTCTAGGGTTAATCTAGATCCTACAGTACGATTTTAGTTGTATAACCTGGCATTTACTTATGGTGGTCACCACTGTTTAGATGGTAGGTATAGTAGGCATAGTTCGAAATGTCTATTTTGGCTAAGATTAATATTCTATTTTCGAAATGCTTTCATCACTATGCACTAATAATAATATCAAAAATGATTTGTTTTGCATAGTAAGCATCTTTGACTATCATAAGGAGAAATCTCCTCCAATTCTGCGTTTACATTGTGTGTGTGCGGAGAGGCCTTATGGTAGTTTCATTTTCCAAAAGCATTGCGGATATTTTTCACTTTCCTTGTTGTTATTTTAAAAGATAAATAACTTTTTTTAGTTCTCACACCAGTTCCATGACTGACCTGGAGTTTATTGTTCTCTTCCTAAACTCTGGGTGCCCATAGTTTTCCACACGGACAGTCTAGAGTCAGGTTATCAGGTCATTCTGGATTCAAAAGTGCTTTGGAGCTAAGGAGGCGAGCTGGATATTACTTGTATATGATATTATCTTTCCACTGTATAAATTCACTTTTAAGGACACGTTTGCATAACTGTCCATTGTCCAGTTGTGTTGTATATTGTTGTTATATACTCTGATGATGATGTGATGAATGTAATAACTGAGATAGTTCTTTGTTTTCAAAGATATTCATTTATCTATTATATGCTGTTCCGCTGCGATTATGAGATTCTGTTATTGTTTCTGTTCTGTTAGCTTACTTCTTCTATCTTTTTCTTCTACCTCTTCTTTTAAACCCTCATGGTTCGATTTTCTGGCCATCGATTGCTCGGCAGTTGATACAGTGGACGTATTGATGTCGGCCTTGGGAGTCGAAGAAATAGGTTATGACATTGTGGTATCAGAGCATATGGTTAAGTGACAACCTTGGCTCTGTTGGGAATTACTCATTAGAGATAGAGTCGGCAGTACTCTAGAATGAGTTTGAGTGTAATAATAGATATGAGAGCATATTTGTTAGTGAATATCAAATTGTTTTGTACTGTGTTGACTTATCAGTTGATTGTTTATAGATTCTGGTCGGTGCCGTCTAGCTAACTGTCATCGATTAGGGTTTCTAAACTCTTAAACGAAATAAACCGACATAGTATCATTTTAAATTGGGTAAATGAAATAATTTTACCCAAACTATTTTCATAGATAAAGGTAATAATCTTTGTAAATTATTATAGTATATGGTTGCTTGATTGTTAGGAAGTGATAATATTATTATCATTTGAGTAGGAAATTGAAATCGTAACTCCAAAATTAAGAAATAAATTCACCCACAAATGGAATTTATGAATATGAATTGTGAATGTGATTTGTAATTTAAAGTAAAATTCCAGAGAAGTGTTTGGAAATGTTTAGAAAAGAATTTGAAAATGATTTTCAAAGATTTTGTAGAAATATTTTGGAAGGGATAAAAGCTCTAAACTCTTTTCGGTCGCTGGAAAATAATTCCGATAATGATTGCGACATCATCGGTGTTCATTTTCGGGTTTCCAAAAGAGGAATTGCTGCCAGATTGTTTTAAATTAAAGTTGTTTGGAAAATTTGGGTTATGTTTTGGAAATTCAAAAGATAATTTGAATTGATTTCAAAATTGGTTTTGAAAGGTTGAAAAGACTCTGGAATCCTATTTAAAATATTTATGGCAATAATAAATGAGCTGATAACTTACATAATTTAAATTTTGATAGAATAAATTTAACTTAAAGGATGGAGTTAAATTAAAGTAAGTATAAGTGAATCAATTAAATAAAGTGCATTTAAAGAAAGGTCTAGGAGGCTAAGTGAAATGATTACTTAAAGAAAATTTATTAAGTTAAAAATAAAATTGGGTTAGTAACAAATGAATTGGAAGTGAGTTCGAATTATGAAAATAAAATTGTGGATGGGTAAATAAATTTACAATTGCAAGTAAATGTAATTGAAATTGAATGTTGAAATGAAATATAACTTAAGTAATGTTGAATGAAGTTGATTTTGGTACCGAAGTAAAATGAGTAAAGTGATAAATATAAACTTGAGTTATATAAATGAAATTCAATTTGAAATGTTAAATGAATCAGCAATTGAATTAACGAATAAATGAATTGAATGTAAATCAATCGAATGTAATGAATTGATATAGAATAATGGATATAAGTGTTAATTCATTTAAGGCTAATTGAATGCTAAACCAAATTGAAGGTAAACAAAGTGAATATGAGTGATGAATGTAAAGTGAATAAATTCAGTTGTATTGGTTATACATTGGTTGTTAGATTATTGTTAATTGATTGAATAGAAATTCATATGCAATTGAATGAATAAAATTGAAAGTTAAAGCAATTAAATTCAAATTGGAAGTTAAGTAACTTTAAATTAAATGGAAAAAAAATTGATTTGAATTGGAAGTGAACCAACTTGAATGTAAATTAGTGAATGTTAACTAATTGAAAATGGATAATTGAATGTTGTTGTATATAAATTGGTTGTAAACAATTACAAGTAATGTCGAAATCATATAAGTTGCTTATAAACCTTGTTTGGTATGCATTTCTTTTAATATGCATGTGTTGTAGTTGTTTAAAAAGAGTAAAATGTTAATAACTTCTTATATATGTCACTTACATGTTTATATTGAGTAAGTACAGGTACCGGGGCTACCGTTAGCAGGATTTGGGTTACGCAAAATGCTAAATAAATAACTGCTTTGCTTAAAAATGCTAAAAAGGTACGCCTACGCAATAAAAATAGGAAATATGAACTGTTTTTCTGTTTTCGGAACATGTGGGTTGATGTGTATATATATTTATATCTATTATGATATTGTAAAAGCTCCTCCGTACAAAGGAGGTTATGGCGAAATTTTCTGAAAAATTAAGGCGTTAGAAAATTTTCAGGAAATTTTGGAATTTTTTTTTACGAAAACTAAGTTTTGATTTGAGTTGAAAGGTTAAACGATATAGTTGATTTTGAAAAGATGACTATACATGGATTTGAAAACTTAGTAAATATTTGTATGAAGTTTAATTATGGATTTTGGGAAAGTCAAACACTTAAGTGGAATTGAAATCTGAACTGAATCGTTTTGAAAGGTTAATGAATTCCAAAACTCTTTCTTACTTGGCAATTTCGAGAACGAAATTCTTTTAAGGGGGGAAGTTTGTAACGACCCAGGATTTCTGTCAATTGAAATTCTTATATTTAATTAATTTTAAATATTAGTAAGTAAGATTTGTAAGTCGAATAAATTTTTATTTCAAATGTCTGCATTTAATTGGATAATTAAATCGATAATATAATATTTGAAATTACAGAAATAATTGAAAATTGGGCTTAATATGAGTATAAATGATTTGTAAAATTTTATCTTATCATATTGAAGTTAGAATAACATTATAGAACTTTTAAAATTGAATTTAAAGTTGATTTGTGAAAATTGAATATTTTAATATTTAATTGACGAGTTAAAATAGCCATTTTTCAAACAGTCTCGGATTTCGACATTTTTAAAACAGTCTCAGATTTCGACGAAAGCAGTTTCATCGGATCCGTAATGTTAAATTATTGCATGGTTTCAAATTTCGTGTCAATCGGATTTACCATTTGTCCGGGGCAAGCCGAAACGCATAGAAAATTAGTTTAATCGGTTTAATTTAAATTTGATCGTTTATTTCCGTAACTCGCACAAATGATCAAATTAGCTTCCGAAACCTATTCCATTGTGTTCCGAACATGGGGTAAACCCTAGAAACGCCAGCTGTCATGCTTCGTTTGGAGTTCGAAAAATTTCGGATGAATAGTAATTTGACAATTTTCTATATAAGGACTTCATATTCACAAATTGCAAAAGAAAACGAGCCTAGGGTTTCTAAAGCTTCAGCCGCCAGTTAAAATTTAATGGCCGAAAACATTCATTCTTTTCTCCTCCAAATCTCTTAATTCATCAGCAATTAGGAAAAACTTCCAACATGAAAGTTGAAGAGCACAATGTAATTTATAAATCCAACGGTTAAGATCTGAAATGGCGAAGTGTGGAGGCTTCAATTTAGCCGCGTTCATCTCGCGTTTGATGTGCACGTAAATGTGCATATTTTTACCACCATATTTATTCTATTTAAATTAAATAAATGATCATATTGGGTATTTTAACTTGTTTTAACCAAAATTCATATTAATTCCAAATTTTCACATATTCATCTTCATATAGGGGCAAAACGGTCATTTAAGTGCATATATTTCTTTGAGAAAAATTAATTGAAAATTTGTATATATTTTTGTAGGAAATTGATCTCAAATAGAAGTGGTTTCATGAAGATATGCATGCACAAAATTAATACAAAGGAATGAAGATGGAAATAATTCAAAGTGAAGAACATGGAGGACCCCACCTACCCACCTACCTTAATGTACAAATTAAAGGCTAATGCACATGCTTTTGGACTTAATGGTTTCATGTACACTTAATGGGGGATTAAGACATGTTAATGGTTACTTGGGCTCCACACTTCCTAAGGGGCATTTTGGGTATTCCCTAAAAATATGAATTAGGGTTTCATACATGTATAAATAACCATATGTTTCATGTAACATGATCTCTTCTCTTAGTCTCTCTTAAGCCTCCTTCTCTTTAGTTTAGTTTAGATCAAATAAAAGAAAGCTCTCTTTCTCTTTTAATGGCTACTTAGCCAATTTTTATTTCTTGTAATCTTTTTTTATTTTATGCAATTTAATACATGCTCTTTCCTTTTCATGTTCATTTACTTTCATGTTGTAGTGTAGGTTTCTCTTTTATTTTATGCAAGTAGAATAATTTTTTCCTTTCATTTTGCTCTCTTTCTCTCTTCTTGTTTAATGTTGTTTTCTACATTTGTTCATATAATAACAAATATGAGAGCTTAATCCCTTCAATTTAAGGGTAATGAAGCTCTCAAGTATGTAGATCCAACATTTTGTTTTTTACGCTCTCTTTTTGTGCTTAATGAGAATGATTGAAGTGGTTTAATGATGTTGTTTAGCTTTGAATTTGATAGTCTATGTTGTTTATAACAAATAGACTATGCTTAAACAAACATAACACAAATTGCCTCTTCATCTAAATATGATTATGGCAAAGAAGTGAATGTTGAAATTGAAATTTGATAGCCTATATTTCTAAACAATAGTCAATAGGCTATGCTTAAAATAGATTTTTATTTCAACTTTGTTGTCATATTTCATGAGAGTTAAATGTGTATTAGTGGTTGTGTTATAGTTTGATGGTTTATATTGAGCTAATTAATAGCATAAATATACCATACTTATGATAAGCATATCAACTAATTCACTAATGACAAGAAAAGAGAGATCATAACTTCATTTTGTTGATTTATGTGATCTAGAGAGTGGAAATTGCCTCTAAATTGTCTTAGCACTCTCATATTTTTATCATTTTCTTTTGCTATTTTTGTTAGTTTCTCACATTTCTAGCTATTCACTCTCGACTCGGTATAATTTGATTGAATAGAATTTTAAAATCATCAATTCCCTGCGGATCGACCCGTATTCGCCGCGTGCTACATTCGTACACCGTGCGCTTGCGGTATAAATTTTATTACAAAATTCGTTCGACGGTTTTCTAAACCGATAGAATTTCCGTCGACGAACAGCGTTCAAACACGAAATTCGAGCAGGATGCTCGGCCGAGCTTCGAGAAAATTGGGCCGTGGGTGGCCCGCGCATAGGGCTTCAACGTGGTGTAGGCCGATCGATGCAGAAGTCGACGATGATGGTCGCGTCGTTAGGGTTCATTGGCCGCTTACATGGGTTTCACGAATGTGATGAAACCTGGGAGTAGAAGTAGCGACGTTCGACCTTGATTTTTCTCAAGCAATCCAACGACCCTGATAAAGTGGGTTTGAAAAATTTAAAGAAATTTGTAAATCTCTATATTTTAAATTTGTGTAAACTTGAAAATGTGATATATTTTTCATACGAGATCAAAAAATTAAGAACGAATTGCGTTGCAACCGTTTTGACGAGCACTACGCAATGGAGCTGGATTTTGATTGTTTAGAGCTAGTGTGAATTTCGGGAGGAATTAAACGCGCGTTTAATTTTATTCGAAATAAAACGCTACAACTGTTATCGGAAACTCAAGGTGAGAACTTCTCACTCAATCGAATTGTTTCGATTTAAATTTTATTGATTGTGTGATTGGATGATAATTATTATCTGTTTTATTGAAATAAACTCTATACGCCGTATATTAAGCGGATGTTATTTATTAAAAACATATACCGCGATAATTCCAACTAGTATGGAATTGGTATTATATATGTATTTGGAGTTGATTTTCCCGTATTATATAGCGGATGAGACCCTATTAAGCCGCATAATAGCGGATAATATTTTATAAATCCCATATACCGCGATATTTCATCTTGAAGCGGAATTGGTATTTTGCTAACATATTTGGATGCAGGGAAACAGGTTGGAGGGATCCAACTGGATTCCTCAAATGATTGAATTGATTTCAATGTTGTGTGTTGATCTATTTATAATCTACGTGATTATCTTTGTGATTGAGATTGTAAAAGACTAAAATTTAGCCGAATATATTTTGGTATCGTTAGATGCCGAAAGATAAATAAAATTTGATTTTTGAAAATTTAAGTTGAGAATTCATAATAAAATTTAATTTTGGAATTGATTCATTTTAAATAAATAAATGTTGAGATTTTATGTCATAAAAATTATGATTTTTATGAAATATAACCGAAATGTGATTTTTGAAATAAGTAGTCGATTTATTTATAAAATGGTTCAAATTGGAATTTTTGAATTATTATAAATGATTTATATAAAAGATTTATAAAATTGATATTTATAAATTAAAATATTGGGATTATAAAGCGAGTTTTTATAAGTGTTAAAATGAAATATAAATGGATTTCATAAGTGGTGAAATCTATAGATTTATAAATTGTGAAGTTACAAAGTGAATGGATTTTTGTAAAATAAAAGATTTATAAGTAATTAACTTACAAATTGGATTTTGGCGTGTAAATGGGACATGGATAGAAATTTGTTAATAAAGTGATCTTATGAGTTAAAGTTGTTATAAAATATAAATGAAATTTATAAACGTTGTTTTATAAATCCGAAATCGACTTATTAATAAGTTTAATTATTATAGCTTATTAAAGGAGATATACCCATGATTTTGGGACAGTGGATAATCCTTTAAATAAAATATGTAGAAATTGAATTTGGTTAATGAAGTATATTCACGATCTTGGACGGTGAATAATATATTAAAGAAATATTTTGGGAAAGTGATATTTTAAATAGAATTAAACGATTTAAAGGTGTTTTAAAATGAATTAAGTATCGAAACCATAGATTTCAACATTCATTGTTGAAATATACGTTTTCGAGAAGAAAAAGGAAATGGTGGACTATAACACTGTTGTTATAGTAAATGATTTCCGAAAGGAAAAGTTTTGTATAGTATTGGGGTTTATATATCTATCTTAATTTCGAATCCCTATACTAGTGATTTTGGGTTGTTGTAACGATGTTTTACGTAACATTCGTTTTGACCCAAATAAATGTGTTTAAGAGAAGTTTTCCTTAAAGAATAAAATGTATACTTAATTTGGATTTAAGTATATTAGATATTTTCCAAGTGTTGAAAATAAACAGATTTGTGAATTACTTATTATTAAATAAGTATGGAAATGTTTTTTCAATATGAAGTGAATGTTTTGAGATTTTATCTTTTAAAGATAAATTGAAAATGAATATTAGAAATCGATTTGGAAATCGTATATTCATAGATATTTTGGAAAGGTAAATTCACTATAGAATTTATAAAAGAAAGGGAAATTTGTTTAAAAATAAACATTGATTTATTTTTGAAGTGTGGAAATAAATTTACGAATTTGGAACGTAAGTTTAAAATAAATCGGTAAGGATTTATTTGATTGATTTAAATGAACCATTTTAAATTTAAAATGGATAAATATTTGGAAGTGTTTCCGTTTAAGGAAATTGATTTGAAATTTGTTTTCAAAGATTGAAAGTTGAAAAATGATTTGAAATTTGTTTTCAAATGGTTGAAGTGTGAAAATTATATCTTGTAAAGATATTTTTGAAAATAAATAATTTGGAAAATTATTTGAAATCGGGTGATGTCGCGAATATGGATTGATAGTTAAATAACCGACTATTAATATTGACCCTTGAGTTGAAATTGAATGCTACACTTATTTTTAAATTATTGCGCTCGTTATTCGGATTACCCATTCCGAATAGTCATACGACGTAATGGATATCATTGAAGACCGGTGGTAAAGACCGGATATTTGTGAAAATGATAGGATGACCTATCGATTGTCTCTGCACCGTTAGCTACGGTATGGAGATTTCCTTTGTGATGGGAAATTCGAACGGGATTGTGAATACCCAGATTGCAAGGGCTTCTTTTGAAGTGCCTTCGGTTCTGTTCGAGCTCGGAACAGACTTGTATGGTTACATGTCTGACATTACATTTTGAGATTTAAAGTAGATTTCTTTCAAATACGTTTCTGTTAGTGGCGGAGAATTTATTCTCTTAGCTTAACACCCTTCTCTGAGACGTACGAGCTCAGAGGTTATGTAGTCGAAGGTTATCAGCGATATATTTCCAATTTGGTAATGTGGCATGCTGAGTGTTGCTGTGTGATGATTATTTATTGATCATTTGTTGATCAAAGCGTGACTTTGTGAAAAAGCGTAGCTTTGTGGACGAGACTTCGTCAGACCTCACACCTGAGAATGGTCGAAACAGGAATATGCGGCAAGGTTATGAGGGTCGCTCCCTTTAGGGTATGTCATTTCCTTCTGGAAAAAGGTGGTGTCAGGTATGGAGCCTTGATGCTTAACCTATGTGGTTGCTCCAATCTCATTTTTCTATGTGGTTGTTGCTTGGTGATCGAGGGCCCTCGGATAAAGGTCCCAAAGGACCGGGGGATGGCATATTCATGGAGTAGTTACCTAGTTACAGAGGTAACCCGGCCTTGTGTTGGCAGAGAGTTGGTTAAGTTCTCGGGACGTCCCGCCAAAGGCGATCCCATGTGGCAGTAGGAAGTTCCTTAGCCTGACAATTTGTTGTAAATCCAATTCCCAATACGAACCCAGTATGGTTTTAGTTGTATAACCTGTCATTTACTTATGGTAGTCACCACTGTTTAGATGGTAGCTATAGTAGGCATAGTTCGAAATGTCTATGCTGGCTAAGATTAATATTCTATTTTCGAAATGCTTTCATCACTATGCACTAATAATATTATCAAAAATGATTTGTTTTGCGTAGTAAGCATCTTTGACTATCATAAGGAGAAATCTCCTCCAATTCTGCGTTTGCATTGTGTGTGCAGGGAGGCCTTATGGTAGTTTCATTTTCCAAAAACATTGCGGATATTTTTCACTTTCCTTATTGTTGTTGATTTAAAAGATAAATAACTGTTTTTAGTTCTCACACCAGTCCCATGACTGGCATGGAGTTTATTGTTCTCTTTCTAAACTCTGGGTGCCCATAATTTTCCACACGGACAGTTTAGAGTCAGGTTATTAGGTCATTCTGGATTCAGAAGTGTTTTGGAACTCAGGAGGCGAGCTGGATGGCGAGACATATTACTTGTATATGATATTATCTTTCCGCTGTATAAATTCACCTTTAAGGACATGTTTGCATAACTGTCCATTGTCCAGTTGTGTTGTATAATGTTGTTGTATACTCTGATGATGATGTGATGTAATGTAATAACTGAGATAGTTCTTTGTTTTTTAAGATATTCATTTATCTATTATATGTTGTTCCGCTGCGACTGTGAGATTCTGTTATTGTTTCTGTTCTGTTATCTTACTTCTTCTATCTTTTTCTTCTACCTCTTCTTTTAAACCCTCATGGTTCGATTTTCCGGCCTTTGATTTCTAGGTAGTTGATACAGTGGACATATTGATGTCGGCCTTCGGGAGTCGAAGAAACGGGTTATGACATTCATGTTGGTTAATAACAATCAGGTCAAATAATAAATCCCAATATGATGATGTTGCATAGTTCTCTTGACTTGAGAATCACGTGGAACTTTAACGTGGACACTCCATTTGGGTTATAGCTAAATATTAGTATGAGGACCATCGAGCAACTATAGTTGGGTCTAAGTTGAAGCATTGAAAATGAAGCGCTATTCAGTAGAGAATTTGTCTTCTCGGTTGAATGTGGTTAGTATCATGGTTAACTATGGTCAACTAAAATTCAAAATCCATGACTAAAGATGAACATTAATAATAAATGTTATAATTGAATCAAGAACTTTGTTTATGGACTTATCTAGTTGAATGTGGATATTATAAGAGTTTTAACCAGTCCAAACTCCATATACCCTAAAGTGATAGAGTACTAATGAAGAGAACGTGTGTAAATTATTATAACTACCGGTGCATAAAGATGATGTAAAATATGATTTTATCGAAAAGATCTGTAAGTAATGAATTCAGCCAAATTGTCATACTACTATTTAAGATAACCTGTGAACGTTAATATTTGAATTGTTCAATATTAAACGCTAAATTAATTCACACCTTTGAAACACACAATTACATTTGTGAATGCCCTGAAATACGACATAGTTTAATTGATTTATAAAGTGTTATAAATTAATTAATATTGAAAAATATTAATAATTAATGTAATTGATGTCTGAGGTGTTATTGCTAAGTGGCATAGCTCATAGGAATTTTTGGGTGCTTTAGTAATTATTTGGCTGCCATGTCCTAGCTTACCTCCTCCTTAGCCAAGCACCTTTTTCACTCAATCAAACATCAAATAGAATTATACCAATTGGTGCATTTGATTCTAGAAAGTCGGATGTCGATTCTGCTAATCTGTGAGATGATTCACAAATCAAGGTGTTATAAAGACGGGATTTGATCAGATATAACCATTGCATTTTATATTTTACATATGTCACTAAACCTTAAAGTATATGCATGTGTATTACCAAGTTTATATTTTTATGTAATAATGTTGGATTAAGATTTGAATTATTTTGAATTAAATTATAAAATATATTGTAAAGTGTATAAGTTTAATTTTATAAAAATACATATAAAGATATAATATTATTTCGGTTATAAGTATTTTATGTATAATTTTAAATTTTAATTATTTTATAAATTTAATTTATTTAATCATAAGTTCAACTATATAATTTATATTAATTATTTTTCTGGAATTAAAATATTATAAATATCAAAACCATTTTAAATAATTAATATTATTTATTTACATATATTTACATACATACATATATGTTTAATAAAATTTAGGTAGAAAATAATTTTACAACTATATATGCATGTGTATGTGTACATTAAAGTGTATATATTTTATTTTTAATGTTATATATATATGTATTATATTTTGAATTAAAGAAATTTTTAAATAGTGTATTCAATCGAAATTGAAATTGAAATTATTTTGATTTAGTTAAATGCAATTTAAATTTGAAATTTAAATCTACGTATATATGCATAAACAAACGACAATATATTTATTGTATACATACATACATATATACATGTGCATGCCCATGTGTCCAAACTATATATATATTGTCAGGACCCATTTTTCCGTACCGATTTAAACTGCATTTAAACCACACTTGTCAGCCAAATCGCACGGAAAGACGAATAGTGAAAGAAAGAAGGTTGAAATAGAAAGAAGATAGAAGAAAAGAGAACAATCAGAATCTCACAGCGGATCGAATAAACTGTAATATAAATAAATCTTTACACAAAACCAAAACTGTTGCTTTATATAACATATAAATATTTTAAATCAGAGTTAGAACACACAATTCAGACAGTTTATATCAATCCTGCCCTTAAAACAATGACTACACAACCAAATACAGATTGAATATAAGCATCTACGTGAATACGTCTTCTGATTCCCACTTCTCTCTTGAAGTTTCCACTCTTCCAGCTAAACCTGAAAATATGCTCTGTATGACCCAAGTATATAGGAAAAACACCAAGCTCGGGTCAGTCTGGTAAACCAGCGTGAGAAACACACTCAACTTGATTAGTAAAGTTGAAAATCCTTTGAAAATCAAAAGCATCTCGTAAGACCATGCCACAAATAAATATGTTGGGTTATTTACTTACGATAGCCAAAACATTTCTTATAAAATCCTCTGATATTATAATAGGGTCTATTTACAAACACTTATTCAAATAGCTGAAATTGTTACATTATTAAATTCCAGCATACTAGCCACAATGTGGGCTATACAATCAAAACCGTAAAAGGCTCATTGGGAGAATGGATTTCCAACGAATGACTAGGTACTGGGGTACCACCTATCACAGTACCTGGTCTAGATCAGCGTACCGAGGACCCCTCCATTCCCCTGCAACACAAGACTGGGCTATCCCTTACTAGATAGCTCGAGTAAGATCACCCCATGGTTGGGATCAGCAACCGTCCACACAGCCGAAATAAAAAGGGACTTCTAGACAGGGATGACCTTACCCTACTTGGGTGCTACCCACTTAGCCTTGCTACATATCCCCTGATTTTCAGTCATTCCCGGTTGATGAGGCTCGAGGCTAAGCATTACCTTTTTAGAACATATCACTTAGAATGCTCACCGTCCACCTGATGATGTTCTGAAAGCATTCGTCCATACAAGTCCGTTTCGGGTTCGAACAGAACCGAAGACACTATTTCTACAACATCCATTTTGGAATCACCCTCAGGATTAGTAGCGACTAGCGCTTGCACCTCACTGCTCCATCTTCAACTCCAAGCTCTTGTCTTCATCATGAAAACGTACGCGTTGGATCGAAGTGGTTTTCGAATTTTCAAATCCGATCCCGGTCTCTTCGAAACAACGTTCGCTGTTTCTCGGTAAACAACCCCTTGTTCTTTAGGAAATACACTGTCGAAATACAAGATCGGAGTTCGCCTCCTAACCATTTTTGGATGGGTCTCCTTATAATTCGCCCTAAAGAACAAACGAGTTTATATGTATGGTATAGCACCTTGAACGGTAACCGTACCATATAATTCTCGAGTTTCCTCTAGATAATTCCAAAGTTAAGTTTGTCCAAATTTTGATAGTCGGTTGTTTAACTATCAAAAAAATCAGTCAACACAACCAAGTTATTTCCCGTTGCAACCCTTAAGCCTTGTTTACATTTACAATCCAGCGGATTCAAACTTACTAAGAAAGCTTATTTCTTTTGAGTGTACACACACACACACACTTAATACCATTTCTTTCCAAATCTTACTTATGCAATTCCAAATATTATTTCCAAATAAATACTTTTTATCACTACACCACAAAAGGCTTTTAACAGCATTTGATAAACGCTGTAATACGATACAACAGCGTTAGTTCAAACGCTGTATAACGACATGCTGTCGTATATACAGATTTTACAACAGCTTTTTGATAAACGCTGTTGAAACATCACTTTGATAGCGTTTCGTACAAGCTGTCAATAATGTTTTTACAGCGTTTTCAAACATGTTGTATTATGTTTCTACTGCGTTAATAATTTAGTTGTCGAAGATATTTTAATTCTACTTTAACTGTTTACAACAGCTTTTTATAAACGCTGTTATTGAATCATCAACTATTTCGACAGCATGTACTAAACGCTGTTATTGACTATTTAAAGATAATTACAGCACGAATTGAACGCTGTTGTTTCTTCATTGACAGCATTAATCAGACGATGTCTTCTAGTTATATAAAAGCTTTAATATTCCACTCTATTTTTGAATATTCCAAAAGTATATTTTGAGTATATTCAAGCAACTAGTATATATATAACATGTTCTAATAACTATTAATTAGTTACATAAACTAGTTAAGATAATATTAATAAACAAAAGACATCCATAAACCAAGTTTCAATAATATCCAAACTTAAAGCATTCATCACATACCCACCAACTTAAAGCATCTGCATCTACCACTCACTACTACACTGTCCATCATCAACTTGCTGCCATCAAGCCTCCTCGGCTCTTTGAACTACCCCACAACTACACAAACTGCCACATCAGCCTCTACTTCAGCTCATACTTGCTCCACTCCACAGCAACAAAGCTACTACCCCCCATTGACGGCCATATACTAACATCGCAACGTAATCACCATCAACATCCATGAACCATATCAAATACCATCCACTTTCTCCTCCAATATCATCAAAAACTTCCATAACTGCCTTCTTCCTCCACAGCAACATGCATCATTCATATTAGTGCTTCAACTTTCACCACAGCAGCATCATTGCAACCAAAAACAATTCCAACTTCATAAACAGCAGCAACATTCACTTATAAACGTTACCATCCATACGCTTCAACATCCATCTACTTCATCAACTCCATCACAACCAACCATTGCAACAGTCTCCAATTCCAACAGTTCCTTCAACCATCAACTGAACTCCTCCATTCAACCATCAACACTGCTTACAACTCCAACATATCAGCAGCAACGCCATTACAGCCATACACATTCTGTTCCATTCAACCTGCATTTCAACCACATTCTGTCATCTGATTCGGTGCTAGCAAATCCAAACTTTGTAGCACCCGCCTCATACCAAACTGGTAATTTTCTAATTCCTGTTACGCATAACAGCTGCACATTGCAGGAACAGTTTAGAACAATTCTCCAAAATAAAAATAAATGTTTTCCAATTTAACCAAAAGAAGAATTCTTTTTCTTGAACACTTCAACTATGAGCATTTTGTGAAATTACATATGTATCAACTTACATTAGTAGTTTAATAAAAACTTACATCAGTGAAAAGAATACCGGCAACTCCAGCCATGGCAAAACAAGAATGAACCAACTCAGCCTGTACAAACCATTTTAGACTCTTGGAATCTTCTCCAAGTCCCAAAGGATCAAATCCAAAGTCTCCCACAAGACTATATTTGCAATGAAAAGATATGTAGTTACATTCAAATAAAGTAATGCACATGGAAATGAATGCTATAATGATGGCAAGTTATTGTTAATGTTGGCAAGTTATTGTTAATGAAGCCTCAGTTCACTGCTGGCAAGTTATTGTTAATTGATGGTAATAAAAAATCAATATAACTGCAGATACAAAGAAGCTAAAAGAGAACCATACACTTGCAAACATTGAGAAGTTGAAGAGAACAAATACAGAGCTAATTGGTGAGTTCACCATTTACAATCTAAGAACAAATGCAGGTACACACTGGTCATCAGTAAAAGTTGGCTAATCCTCATGCAAGTACACACTGGTTGCCAGTAAAAGTTTATTAAACAAACAATACTCTATTTCTTTTTAATTATATCAATTAAATTTTCGAAACATATATTACTTCCCTGTCATTGTAAGTGTATCAATTTAGGCTTCTGCACAGATTCTTTAAAAACAATATTTAAGAACAAAACAATAGTAATAGAGAGGAAGTTGATGCACTACTGCATAAGAATATAAGAATAGTAATTGAAAATCTGAGTAAAACTATGGTTAGGTAACAAACTCTGATAACTAGTACCACATTTAAATGGTTACAGAAATGTTATGAAATCAATTTGCACCTTTGTGATTAGGAAGACTTATCAGGACAGTGAAATAGAAAATTATTTAAAAATTTCTATGACATAGCAATCAGCTTAAGGAAATATATTTATAGTTATAGTGTAATGGTTTCAATGCTAAATTTAAAAGAAAATTGTTTATTTTTCTGCACTCGACAATGAATCCAATGAATACTAAACAATTTAGCATATCAAATAATCCAACGAGTACTCAACATTAGGCAAGGGAAGAAGTTCAGCTTAGTCCATTAATTTCTATTAGATAGGAAACCTAAGGTGTAAGTTTATATCCATATGTTCATTCTTTAAACAGTATTCATGAATGTATACAAACATGGCATAACCTAGAAATCTAGTATATAATTTTAAAAATATATCCAAATACTTTATATTCAGATATTAAATAATAGATCGAAATCTTAAGTACATTTTATATTAAAAAAGGAGCAACCAGGAATATGCACTACATGCTTAGAGCTTACTTATATAAATTTAGTCAAACGTAAGTAGAGCCATTAGTGAAAAGGGTAATACCTGATTATCCTTAATAAATTTCTAGAATATGTTTACTGTTGTACATTTAATAACACATCCCTAAAGTAGCAGAAACACAAACTTAAACAGTTTGAAATAACGTTCATAAGAAGCATTAAATCAATCAGAAAGGTTGTCTAACATAATTGGTTTTATGAATAAGTGCAGGAACAGAAAGATGACAAGATAGTTATACTTGTATCAACTTCATCACCTCCCAAATGAATAAATTTGAACTTAAACACCTTGCTAAAATCTGAATCAGTAAAAAGAAAACAATAATCGGTTTAGAAATTCCATCAAAACCAACATTAAGGGATGATAAAAATATTCTTGAAGAAATGGGAATCACCTGAAAGAATACCTTCTATGATTTGGAAGATGAATTCTTTACTAACATCAAGTAGTTGTTGATAATTTTTAGATGGCTGCAATGTGGGATAACCTTTACCCCTGTAAAAAATATAGGATTAATGTTTAATAGAATTAAAAGGCTTTGATACCAATTATAACTCATACCATACAAAATAATCACAGAAACTTATAATAAAGCTTTGATACCAATTATTGCTGCAAAGTGCTTAAACAATGTATTTATCCTTGCACTAATATAGTTTCCATGTATCCACAAATAATAGTACATAAAAATAACCAACATTAATAATAGATTTATTTTCCCTTTAAATTTGGTCAACTTCATTTACATTAATTGGCCTACAATTTTGATCAACTTTACTGGCCAATTTGATTATAATTAAAAGTAAGTTATGTTTGTCAATAAATGCTAAATTACTTCCCAATTTTGGTTAAAAACCTATATTTGGTATAACCTTAATGTATTTTAATCAGCATCAATGTGTAATTTTTTGTTATAGCTTAACTTCCGATCATTCCTTAACTGGGTGCTAGAGCTACTAAGTTACATTCACCTAATTTGAAGCTAAAATTTGACTGTTTGATTGGTAAATTTGTTCAGTAAACAATTTAATTACATTTTAATCAAATATGATCAATCTAATTAATTTGAAGCTAAATATATCTTAATTAATTTTACCAAATATTTTTCTATTTCTTTCTTTGAAACTGAATATCCTATGTTGATGTAGAAGCCACATCGAAAAGTGATAGTATCTTTAGGCGATTTTAGTTTCTATCTTTTTCCAAATTTTTGATCCATTTACCAAAACAGTATCACCTTACCTTTTGTTCTTACTATTTCCATGTCTTTGTCATCGCTACAAATTATATATCAAAGTTATAAAGTAGGAATCTGAAAAGAAAAGAAAAAAACTGAAAGTAAGATCTTTACTTTTTAAGCGGAAGAACAAGATAATATCAAATAGGAGAGGAAAATGAAATCGATGAGGGAAGAGTAATTAGGAAGATAATTTCGTATTTTGATTAGTACTGTACTATGCTATGCATGATTCAGATTTCAAATTTCACTTTCCATTTACTACTCCATACTCTAATTTGTTGCTGCAGTTAACAATTTCTACTGTACTGTGCTATGCACAAATTCCTCTTTAGACCAATAGTTCGAGATGTTCAGCATTTATAAAACAATAATGCGCGCTAGGAGAATTGATGCAAAACCTGGTAGTTCTTGTGCTCTTCGTACTGCCTCAACAGCTTAAGTCCTTCATCAACCTCAACAAATGTAAAATATTATAACATTGAAATATAACTTGCAAGCAAGAATTTCTTATAAAGGGGAATCCATGGTAGAAATTTGTAATATTAAGTTTATTGCAAGCTTAATGCAAAATACTGAAAATAAATAGTAGTTCGGATTTATTAATCCTCCTTTGATTTCATGTGATTTGCATGTTACTTCAATTATACTTTTGTTTCCTATTTTTATGCAAAAACCTCTTGAAGAAATGCTACTTATTCATGTCTTCATCACTATTCTTGTTATTTCCAATCATCATCTCAACTTTGGATTTACTCACTCACTAATCAACATTGTTTTCTTTTCTGATTCACACATTTATAGTTAACATGTTTTCTCTATGAACTCAACAAAACTACAGTTGATAGAAATGTATTATTCACTCCATTTTGGATGAAATGGTCATCAAGTTTTCTTAATAAAAAACTTTTATATTTTATTCCCTCCAATTACTTATTTTTATGCTATTTTAATAAAAGGACATTGAAAAAAAATTGTTCTATAAAACTGTGTTTATATATCATGTTACCGCATATAAAAATATGCTTGTATGGCTTTGAATGTTCTTCTACTAATCTTGGAACAGTTGCCTGTGATGACTATTTCAATTCCAAGTGTGATAAAGATTTCAAGTAATTTTTTTAGCCATTAACTTCAGATATGAATGCATTAAATGTATATTTCCCATATACAGCCAAAACATCAAATAACAACAGGTTTAAAAGTTGCACAGCTAAGTGCATATGCTTAGATGATTCACTTCTCACATTTATTCATTGCATGCCATATATATTTCAGTTATAGTATACCCAGGGACTGGGACCTAATATCTCTTTAACGGCGCAAATAATATTAAGCTAAGTTAACAAAGCTAAAAAATAAAGGTTGTCATAACCTTTTTCACGTCTCTAACTTCATCTTAATATGAATGACCCGACATGTGGTTTTCTAATCAAGGGTCATTGACTCATTTCTTTTACTCATATGTGGTATTTAAGTTCAGAAAATAAGAATATGTGGGGTTTGTACACATTTACCTAAATAAGAATATTGTGCGATTCATATACATTTACCTAAATGAAATATTATAACATTAACGTATATGAATATCACATATCTTGATGGAGGCTAATCTAACCATTAGGTGATCCATGTTAAAAATAAAGCCTTGAAGAAAAAGAGAAGTTGGGATAATCAGCCACTTGAAGAATAGAAATTCTTCAGAAACTTCTGCTGCAATGCAGAAAATTCAGGTAAGTACATTACCGTGTAACGTTGATGATGGGAATACTATTTTGACATTCTATGGTGAATGATTGAGAGCAATACATTGTTTAACATCTTAAAGATGTGAATTTGTTTGGTTAAAGAAGTAAAAAAGTGTAAAACATGTGAATTTGTTGGGCTGCTAATAGAAAACTCTAATATTTTCTTACTATCAAAACCAGATTTCTAAATGACTTTCTCCTCACTATAGATTATCATATCCTCCAACATAACAAATAGCTTCTCAAGTAGTATCATATATGATGGAGCAAATTGCTTGCTACTTTTCCCATGAAAATAAGGAAATTCAATATCTGGAATTGTGTTTAGTAACCATGTGTAAGAACTGAAAATTCAATATCCAAAATACCATGGTCAACATAATAAATATATTATTCTCCTAAATTAGGTAACATCGCTAGCTTTCTAAATAAGGCCTTCATTATTTCTGAACTCTTTAAAAGGTATTATTTTGAAATTTTGAATACTCTTAATAGCGTTCACACCACCATAGGTATTTATTATGTTTGTAATTAGCATTTATAAAGTATTGCACATAGAAGCTCGATGAAATACTGCACAAGTACATGTCCATAGCTAAAAATAAAAATGAAGGCTCCTTACCTATTTGGGATGAGACTAATTAAGTTACAATGCAATTATAACCTAAACTGACATACGTTAAATAATTGCATAACTTGAGCTGACAAAAGTTCAAAGATTAATCTACACATAATGTGAGAATAAGCGGACATCTGTAATAAAATATTGGCAAACAATAAAATAGCAGTATTTGGTGCCTTTATAACAAGAGAATTAAAACCATATACTAAATGCTTAATTATTCAAATCAACGGCAATTACAGTTTCAAATTACAAGATTTTCACTTAATATCCAATATTTTTCCATACTAATAAGCTTCTCCATCTTGTAGAGCATGAACCCACACAACCTAGGAGACCATAGCCCTAAAATCCCCAAATTTTGCAATTAGAAAAAAAGCTAATTTGCTAAAGCAATTTATAAGAGAACCAATTTTCATCCAGAAAGCAATTTAGCGATAGTAACTACTTAAGTTTCTTAAAGTACAACTATCATTATTGGCTTACATCGCAAATAGGTGAGGAGAAGTCTAGGGCTAAAATCCATGGTCGAACAAACTTTAGCCAATTTCTCTTGACCTGGGAGAAGCAGACGAGATTAGAGGAAGAATAGACCTCTTTTGTTTTGGAGTTTTTAATTTTTTTGGGGAAGACGAAGAAGAAGATGTTTGTGCCAAAATAGAACGTAAAAATAAAGAAATAACGCGGCCTCAAAAATTATTTGGAAGCCCGCCTTTTTAATGTTTGCTAGGGCTAGCTATACAGCGTTTATAATTATTCGTATTGGTTTGTCCAAAATTAAAAACAGCATTCAACTCGAAAACGCTGATACATATTGCTGTTGATAGGTAATTTTCTAGTAGTGTATAAAAGTTACCACAATATATTATTTAAAACATCATTTATATTAAATAGGTTTATATTGAAGAAAATATACTTAAGTACTAATTTATTAAATATTAATCTTTTAAGGATCATTACAAAATAGTTTAATACTTGGAATAGTTTAAATAATGTCTACTTATAAAATTTTTACCTTTATAAAGATTTTCAAAAATAATAATAAATAACTACTTCGATATTCCAAAATATCTATCAATCTTTAAAACATTTCTAAAAATAATATTAATTTTAAAAAAAAAACTAGTTTTAAAATCAATCCAAACAGAGTAAGGCTTATCAGTCTCAACGGTACTTATCAATTCATCATTTACAATTCACAGTCACAAATATTTAAATCAATTAGCTTCCATGGATCGATTCACATTATATTCCCAAATATAATTAACAAGCAAATAACAGATATATGCATGAGTATCAGATCAAAGATCATCTTTGCTAGTAACAATTTCATAGATAATTCCAGATAGATGACTTACACTATCCAGAAAAGATAAATTAACTATTTAGCGGAATGGTGCCTGTTTCCCCTGTCCAGGTGCCAACAGTTGAATATTCTACAATAAACATATCAATTCAGCTTTGGGAACAATTTATTAGATAGGCCGCAAAATTTTACAATGGCATTCATCTCTAATTTGGTAATTAAATCCTATCTATATGAGCTTATAAAAAATGTCACTTATTTAATTTCACAATGGATTGTACAACGACATAACATCCGTCGTTACGAACCATCTTCTTAATATCACTTCATTATATGTAAATTTAAATAATTATTTTAAATACTTAAGAATTTGAATTCATTTCAAAGTATAAACATTTGTTTTTCCTTAATTATCTTAAATATACTTCACTTATTCAAAAACCCAAGGATTTATAATTAATTATTTTTAAAAGCTTGATTCTTAATGATAAAATAACGTATTCAAATACCCAAATTAAATAAAAATCTCAAGCAAATCAAATTTATTTTCCAAATTCCTTCGTCTATATAAATTTTTAAATAAACATCTACATTAAAGTAAACTGGTTTTAATTTTTTTTTTTAAAATAACATGCCTGTTAAAACTTTTGGAAAGTAAATTGATTTTGGTTTTGTTAAATTTAAAATCCAAATTCCTTTCATTAATCAAAATCTTGCTTTATTACAACAAAACTAGGACCGAAACCCACAACCCAAAAAAAACAACCCGCACTAACTTCGATCAGGCCATTCATAAACAATTTGGACCGAAGTCCAATACGAGAACGCATCGAGACTAACCCGAAGACCCAAAGCATCGAACACGAACAAAACAAAACAAAGCCTTTCTTCTTCTCTTTACCAACCAGCTCCCAGATCATCAAAAACAAAGGAACTTCGATAACTTGAACCCGAAGGATCAACTCCGATCAATCTCAGTCAGTAACACGCGAGCACTAATTAGCATTCGAACATAGCACAGCCTGATCGAATCCATTCCTCGCGACACCATACACTCGATATACCCAGCAGTAACAATCCCTTTCGTGCACACTGTGCACGTGCACGCCTTCACCTCCGTCCATCCCATCAACTCTACACCACAGTCGAGTCACAAAATGCTACCCGTCACAAATGTCACATCGCCGAAGCAAAAATCACCTCCAATCGAATAATCGATCTTCAGCTCCGCTAATCCCTAAACCAAAAATCAATAACCACCGGGCATTGAGCTTCTGCACCCACGTCGAGCCACTACTCCACACACCACTAACCTCGATCTATAGCCCACTCCAGTAGCCACCTCCATGCCAAAATTCACGAACTCCGGTTGTGCCACAAGCTTCCAATCGGTCGCGATTACCACTGTAGCCGAAACCAACCTTAAATCCTAAAATTGATCGACTACTTCAACCCAAGCCTAAATCAAACAAATGGCCATGTTTGGTCCCCACCCAAAGGCCACCAGAACCCTCTAGACCCGGTCGCACCATACCACGGCGACGAGATCGGCAGAAAATAATTTTCGAACAGAAATTTATCATTTTAAGATTTCTTGCATTATAATCTGTTAAAAATTACAATTTAACTTCTAAAAATCTTATTTTTATAAAGGAAATCAAATTGCATGCTTGAATTCTTCTTTTAATTATATTGAATTTTCACAAAAATTTGGTTATCTACTATAAAATAAATCTGTGATCACTACACAACATAATTTTCTCTCAAAATATTTTTAACAAATACTATACTAGAAAATGAACATATTCCTAGTTTACATCAACATGCAAAGCGGTCTAGGTGGAGAGATTTGATTTTTGAATGCTAGAATTTAACAAATCCATTAACAGTCAACAGAGTTTCCAGATTTTAAAATTTAGTTTCTCACCTTCCATATCTTGGTTCTAGATGACTTTAAAACTTGAAGTTGAAGTCTTGATTTAAAAGTTAAAATCTTTAAAACTGAAAATCCAAATTTGCTTCTAGGTAGCTTGATTGATTCTTTTAAAAAAAGAGTGTTTTCTTTGAGCTTTCAACGGGTTACAGAGTACTTGTTTTCTCTTTTTTTTTTAATTTTGTTCCAGTTGCTTAAAAATTTTGAACAGAGGCTTTTGATTTCTAAAACAAACTTCTCAGATTTGATGTGTTCAAATATATACACAAGTTCGCAGGCAACATAAAATAAGCAGAATTGACAATTTGTTAGCTGAAATGATATTTGCTTTTGCTGAGAAATTTTTTGAAAAGAAAATCAAAATGATTATGTTAGATTTTGATCAGGTGATAGATGCCAAATGTTAAACATGTTAACTAATACAATTTATTATCTTCTACCCATAGTTTATACCTTGTACAAAACTGTTTTTGGTTAACCTGTTTTGCGACCAGTCTTCTATTAACTAGTTCTATTTACAACAAAAGATTCTTGAGGTCATTTATTTTTATACAACTATGAAAGCTTTTTGTAGTATAGGAATGTATACTGAAGAAATTTAGACAATCCAAAGTTATTTTTGCTTTAACTAAATTGTATTTGCACTTATCATTAATATATTTTAAAATAAAGGTGAAAACTAGTAAATTAAAATAACTTCTTGGTTCATTTGTTTTATATATATATATATATATATATATATATATGTATGTATGTATGTATTTTATCCAAAAAAATAACATTCTATGTCAAATACCCAATATACATATGTTAATTTTAAACAAGTATTAATAGTGATATTAAACTATTTTTAAGCCTTTTTGTATAAATGTAACCATATATACAAATTTTAATGATAATACAAAAAATATATTAGTTCCAAATAAATCAATTTCATTTGCTATCCATATGTATATAGATAATTTTCTCCTATAAATATTTATGTCATTGCACATCATTTTATTCATAACATTTTATCAATTAAATATTATAAAATTTTCTTTTAACTTATCATAACATATATATATAATTTTTGTAACATTCCTGAAAATCAACCACGTTTAATTTGACAATTAATTTAATTTTGGAACTAAATTATGAATTAATTAGAAATTTTCAAGAATAAATACAAAAAATTAGATTATAAGTAGCAATTTGATTTGAAATTTAAGAATAAGTATTTTATAAACAAATATTGAATTGAAAAATAAAATTTATTAAAAATGAGATAGAAATTAATAACTTTGAGATTAATAAAAAGTAATGATAGTTTGATTTCTAATTTTTTTTAATATATTAATATTTGGAGGACGTATTAATTCTCAAAGAATTAATGTACTAATTTTCAAAATATTATTTTTAAGATTTAATCCTCTTATAAATATACTTATATAAATAAAGTGACCATTTGTTAATATGAAATCAAAAATTTTAAATTCTTTTCTTTTTTTAAAAGTTATACAAAAATAAACAATAAATAATGTATGAATGTAAAATGTATAAAAATATATGTATATAAATATAGTGAGCTAAATTAAAGGTCGTAATGTGAAAAATAATTGGGATAAAATTTTATTCATGTAAATATAAATATTAAAGAAAACATAAACAATTTTAAAATAAGACATATGTTACATATGAAAATGTATTTACATGAAGGGTTAAAAATAAATTGACAAAAATAATTTGAATTAAGGGTATAAACACAATTTTTATTACATGCAACAAGTGTAAAACATGCAAAGGAATAATTGTACAAGTGTAAGTAAAATGGACAAGTGCAAAGGAAATTTGTTTTCTTTTGAATCAAATTTTGAAAACGTGCAAAAGAAAAAAAAATATAACCAGGCCATTCACTTCTCAAACCTGAAAAGAAGAAAAACAAAATTCATCTTCAACTTAAAAAATTTGAAATCCCTCCCCTTCCAAAAATCTAAAACCAAAGCAAAACCAAAATCTCAAACTTAGTAGTAGATTGGACTCAACTTTAAAACATTTAAGTTCAAACAACAATCTTCTGGAATCAAAGCCGGGAAGCAAGATCTAGATTCAAGAGCAAACGCAAGAATCAAAATAAATCAAATCCAAGTCTCAGTCTTCAAAGCCTAGAAATATAAAAGAGTAAAGCAAAATACAAATCAAAAATTTAGCCTGTAATCAAGCAACTCAAAATCAAGCAGGATTTTCAAAATACTCAGGGAAAAGAAAAAAAATTAAAGCTTCTCTATTCTTTCAGGAAAGCAAAGTGAGTAAACCATTTTTTTAGCCTGAATTTGTTGAAGCATTGGTTTGCATGTGATTATCTTGGAAATTTTAGGCTGGTCTGGTCATGTGTTATGCTCGTGTGAATATATTTATGTGCATATACCTGATGACAGGAATATAACCTCTATTATAAAATTTACATGCTTAAACTTTAAAGTAAAAAATCCAATTCCAATTGTTCTGATCATTTTTAACCAATAATGTAAAAATTAAATATGATCAAAATCATCAGAATGTAATGTTAAAAATACAATTTCGATGTAACTGAAATAGTTTTATCTGGATATGGAGATATAGTGAAAAATTCAAGCTCTACCCAATTTTCGATTGGCATGGAATCGAATTTGGATCACAACATATAAAACTACTTTGAAAATAATGATTTTTAAAATAAAAATTGGAATTTTTAGTTGCGTATTAGGGTGGCATTTGCAAGATGAATAGAAAATGGGTTCTCATGATTTTCTGATGATCAATCAAGAATGGGGCTTCGGGATCAAGGTGGTGGATCCTGGAACGATCATAGATTGTAGGAAAATTGCAAGCAAAATTTTCTATTCATTATGGTTTGAGTTTGGGATCAAAGTAGGGTTTAAACTCTGTGTTTTGAAGGTCGAAGTTACGAGTAAATTGTGTTATAGCCACAACGATTCAGGCAACCGCACCTATAGCGATAGTTTCATGGTGGATCGGGGTACTTTTGGTCGGAAGCGCGTGGGTACTGGTGCTGTGTAGCAATGGAGCGAGGGGAGGTTTAGGTGATGCGTTCCTGGTTCCAGTTTGATCGTTTGTGTCAATTTCGTTTTGGGTTTGTGATGGATGCCTGGATGGTCGGGATCAAGTGTAAGGGTCGTCGTCGACCTATCGGAGGTAGCTGGGATGATCGGAGTTTCGCCGTTGGGTGGTACACGTGCACGACGAAATTTCTTGTATCTGCATGTGTGTTTGGGAACGAAGCTTGAATCTCGAGTTGATACTCGAGAATATTATGGGTTTTCTCGAGTTTTTTTTTATGGGTGGCAGAAACTCAAGTTGTGGATCGGGGTTTCTCGAAGTTAGGCTCGAGAAAGCAAGTGATTGGCTTGGGTCATTTGATTTGATTCAGGAAACAGCTTTAAAATTTTAAAGAATATTAAGTTATTTAAAACAAATTTGTAAGAACAATGCTCTTTTTATATTAAATGTTATATAAGTTTTAAAATTAGTTAAGAAGGTGTTTGAATAAAACTGTTTTAATTAATCAATTTTGAAATGGTTTTAAAAACTTTATTTTGAAAGTTTATTTTAAATAAACTTTATAATATCCAAGGTTAGTTAATTAATATAAAGAATGTTTTAAATTAAGAATAATGATTAAAGATTTATCTACCAAGTAATTTAGGGTTAATTACTTTAAAGAATAATTAATTAACGTGGTTAATTAATTAAGGTAATTAAATTAAGAATAATTAACTGAATGTTAATTAATTAAAGTGATTAAGAAATAATTATTAATTGATAAGTAATTAATTATTGTAATTAATTAAGGATAATTAATTAAGGATTAATTATTAATTAAAGGTTACTTGATGATTAATTAAAGAATAATTAATTAAATATTTTGTAATTGATTGATTATTAATTAACCATGATTAAAAAATTATTTAAAGATAAATGATTCTGGTTTAGATTAATCAGATATCTTATTTGGATTCACTTATGGATGATTATATTCTATTGAATGTTGTGAATTGTTTGATATTTTCTACTATGTGATGCTTTGTGACGTAAATTGTTTTAATTCAAGCTATCATGAATGTAATTTATTTATCTATCATTATATTATCTATCTATGATTCTGCGTATATAGATAAGCGTTATAGGATATATCGCGTATCGATACTGCTTTGATTGTATCTGTAATCACTGATGATGTTGCACTATTGTGTTAAACCCCTTGGACCACACTATACACACACAAATATGGATTGCACGTGGAAATTGGTTAAGTCACAGATTTTTAAAATAGTTTTGAATTTGAATTTTAAATCCAAACGGCTTTGGAAATGGATCGGATTTAAAGTGGAAATCTTTTGAAAAGGAATTTCAAAGATAAAAGTTATTTTTAAATAACTTAATTTAGTTTTGAAGTTTGATTTAAATTTGAATTCAAAAATTGAAATAGAATCCTATGCTGAGAATTTATAATGTAAAAATGTTATACAAGTTTACATGAATTTCCATTTTAAAAGTATGGTTTTGAGAATTTGAATTAACCCAAGGTTTTTAACTTGTATAAATGAAATCAGATTTTTCCGAAATAAAAACTGTTGTTTTCAAATGATAAAAGCTTTTATATAAGAAATGAATTTCCAATTTGTATTAAAGGAATTTCAAATTTGAATTAAAATTGGTTTTCTAAGTTAAGAATGAATATTTGAAAGCGGGTTTCTAAAGCTATGAGTTAAACCTTTGATTTAAAGATTAAAAGAGTTAATCCAATTAAAATGGAAATTGTTTTAAAATCTGTGAATGGATCTTTATGAAACTGGACGAACTTTGTGAAATGAATCTTTTTGTTTAAAGATTTGAAATGGTAATTGGTTTAAACCATTTGAAATAGTTTTAATTTTAAAGTTGTGACTTAACTGAAATCCCATATCATATGTTTTTAAATATTGCGCTCATTATTCGGTTTAGCCGGGAAAGGACCTTGTGTCATATAACCCATTCTGAATAATGATACGACGTTATGGATTGCATTTGAAGACCTGTGGTGAAGACCGGGTATTTGCGAGAACGATAGGATGACCTATCGATTGTCTCTGCACTGAGTAGCTACGATATAGAGATTCCCAAAGTGATGGAAAGTCCGATCGGGATTGTGAGTACCCGGATTTACAAGGGCTTCTTCAGAAGTGCCTTCGGTTCTGTTCGAACCCAGAATAGACCTATATGGATGTGTGTCTGACGTTACACTTTGAGATGTAAAGATGGTTTCTATCAAATACATTTCCATTTAGTGGCAGAGATTTTTTTCTCTTAGCTTAACACCCTTCTCTGAGACGTACGAGCTCAGAGGTTATGTAGTTGATGGTTACTAGTGATACATTTTCAATTTGATAAAGTGGCATACGAAGTGCTGCTGATCATTTGTTGATCAAAGCATGGCTTTGTGAAAAAGTGTAGCTTTGTGGATGAGACCTCATCGAGCCTCACAAACCAGTAATGGTCGAAACAGGTAAGATGCGGCAAGGTTCCAGGGGTAGCTCCCCTAGGGTATGTCCATTCCTTCTGGAAAAGGGTGGTATCATGGTATGGAGCCCAGATACTTACTCATGTGAACACTTTATATTATTACTGTGTGATGCTGTTGGTGTAGAGGATCCTCAGATAAAGGTCGCAAACGACCGGAGGTGGCATATCTTAGGTTTACTTCCCGAGAAGGGGGTAACCGGCCTTGTGTTGGTAGAGAGCTGGGTAGGTTCTCGGTGCGTCCCTCCATAGGCGTTCCCATGTGGCAATTGGAAGTTCCTTAGCTTGACCATTTGTTGGAAATCCAATCATCCAATACGAGCCCTTTTCGATTGCAGTTGTATTACCTGCCACCTCAGGTGGTAGCTATAGTAGGCATAGTATAATGGAACCTATGGTGTCTAGGATTAATATTATATTTTTGAAATGTTTTCCACTATGCACTAATAATAATATCAAAAAGGATTTTGCGTAGTAAGCATGTTTGACTGTCATAAGAAGGAATCTCCCCCAAGTGTGCGATTGCATGGTGTGTATGCCGGGAGGCCTTATGGTAGTTTCATTTTCCAAAAAACATTGTGGATTTAAAATTTAAATTCTTTTGTTTGTTTTAAAGACCAAATGTTTTTGTTTGCTCACACTAGTCCCACGACTGACCTGGAGTTTATTGTTTGGTTCCTAAACTCTGGGTGCCCACAAAATTTCCACACGGGCAGTCTAGAGTTTGGTTTTTTAGATAATCAGATAGTAGATATCGATTTGGTAGCCTTCAGCTTCCTATTTGGTATTCTTTGGAGTCTTTGGAGTGCATGGGCTGTACTTGCTTAGCTTTATGCAACCTTGATGGAGATTCGAGCTTGGATTTTAGAGCTTTGGATTCGGAGTTTTGGATTGGAGTTGCAGTATTGGATTCTGTTGAAGACTCATCTCGTATTGTGTCATGTTCCGTTGTATTTTGTGTTGTATATATTCTCTGATGTTGATGATTATCATTGTATCAAACTGATGTATCGGATATTGTATTCATGTTGTATCAATGATATCATCTTTTGTTTCCACTGTTTAATTATCATCTAATGTTGTTGCAAGCTTCGACGATACGGATTCGATGTTGTTTGTCGAACGTCGAGTTCGGATCGTCACAATTGGTATCAGAGCTAAAGGTTGAGTAAGAACATTAGCTGCGGAGTGTAACACATTAGATGGCTCATTAGAGATAGGGTGAAGTATACCCTAGAATGAGTATACCCAGTGAAACCGAAACCCAAACTACTTAGTTTATTCTCTTTATCTATTGTTATTCCCTAAGATATTTCGTACGAATGACCGAATCAGTTTTCTTACTATTACAGATAGTAAGAATAAGTGGAAGAAGAGGACGAGATAGGGGATAGGGAAGTACCACTTCAACTGGCCAAGGCCTTGCAACGAAAGATATTCCCACTCAATCTCAACCAAAGCTGGCTGATTTATATCAAAGCTTTTCTAAACTTGGTGGAAAGCCATTCACAGGCAAGGAAACCGTTATCGAAGCACAAGCCTGGATTCGATCATGTGAAAGGATTTTCAAGGGACTAAAATTAGAAGATGATCAAATGCGATTGATACCTTCCTAGCAACTCTAAGAAGAGGCTTTAGCTTGGTGGGAAACAGTTACATTGGATGAGCCAGCGGATGAGTTTACTTGGAGTCGTTTCAAAGAAGTGTTCGAGCAGCGATAAATGCCATCTGCTGGTATCTCTAGACTGCAATTTGAAGCAAGGAAGCTTATCATTTGAGGAATACTTGAAAAAAATTAATGAATTATCTCGGTTTGGTCCAGAATTGGTGAATACACCGTCAAAGAAGAATGAAAAGTTTATTCGAGGAATGAACAAGGAATTCCAAGAGAGGATGACGATTCACGTAAAATAATCTTTTTCTGAATTAATTGATATGGGTTATAGATACGATACTCTGGATAAGCAAGAAGATCCGGAGGAGAAAGGGAACACAAGCAATCTGAATTGGAGAAAAAGGAAGTTTGGTGAAAAGAAACCGAGGAAAGATAAAGGAAAGAAGAATATATAAAAGAAAAAGGTGAAAGGTGTTACTTGTCTCAATTTCTTGGAGAAAGGCCACCACTCGGACAAGTGTAAGAACCCTTGGAAGCCAGGAATGAGAGAGCGATTTATGAGGCCAGATCAGGAATCTAGTGGATGCTATTACTGTTGCAAGCCAGGACATAAGATCAAGGACTGTCCAGCAAGGAAGCAAGCTCTAGTAGCAAGGGTGTATGCAATCAAAGATGATTCTTCAACCTCAAAGGCTGATAAAGGAAAAGAGATTTTATAAGGTAACCTTCTCGTTTACGATGAAATTTGTCGAGTTTTGTTCGACACGGGAGCTATACATAGTTTTATTTCTCAACAATACGTAAATAAGTTAAATCTTGAATCTGAAATCGTAGTCGAACCTATTTCTTTCTGTTTCATTGGGTTTCGATATAATCTACAAAAGGTTAGTTATCACTTCGAACTAGCCAATACCCCTGTATACTTTATAGATCAGATAACCCAATTATTTCGTAATTGAATGAGTTGATTCTCATATTTGTTGATATTCTGATTTGGTAAACCAAATGCAGAATAAATATTTCGATCTGATCTGATCAATCATTTCTTTATCTATCATCAATTCTTTGTTATCTCCTTGGCAAATTTCGAGGATGAATTTTTTTTAAGGGGGGAACCTGTAACATTCCTGAAAATCAACCACGTTTAATTTGACAATTAATTTAATTTTGGAATTAAATTGTGAATGTATTTATGAATTAATTAGAAATTTTCTAGAATAAATAAAAAAATTAGATTATAAGTAGCAATTTGATTTGAAATTTAAGAATAAGTATTTTATATACAAATATTGAATTTAAAAATAAAATGTATTAAAAATGAGATAGAAATTAAAAGATTTGAGATTAATAAAAAGTAATGATAGTTTGTTTTCTAAATTTTTTAAATATATTTATATTTAGAAGATGTATTAATTTTCAGAGAATTAATGTACTAATTTTCAAAATATTATTTTTAAGATTTAATCCTCTTATATATATGTATTTATATAAATAAAAGCGATCATTTGTTAATATGAAATCAAAATTTTTAAATTATTCTTTTTTTTAAAGTTGTACAAAAATAAATAATAAAGAATGTATGAATGTAATGTATAAATATATATATATATATATATATATATATATATATATAAATATAGTGAGCTAAATTAAAGGTCGTAATGTGAAAAATAATTGGGATAAAATTTTATTTGTGTAAATATAAATTTTAAAGAAAACATAAACAATTTTAAAATAAGACATATGTTACATATGAAAATGTATTTACATGAAGGGTTAAAAACAAATTGACAAAAATAATTTGAGTTAAGCGTATAAACAAATTTTTTATTACATGTAACAAGTGTAAAACATGTAAAGGAATAATTGTACAAGTGTAAGTAAAATGGACAAGTGGCAAAGGAAATTTGTTTTCTTTTGAATCAAATTTTGAAAACATGCAAAAGAAAAAATAATATAACCAGGCCATTCACTTCTCAAACCTGAAAAGAAGAAGAAAAAAATTCATTTTCAACTTAAAAAATTCGAAATCCCTCCCCTTCCAAAAATCTAAAACCAAAGCAAACCAATATCTCAAACTTAAGTAGTAGATTGGACTCAAGCTGAAAACATTTAAGTTCAAACAACAATCTTCTGGAATCAAAGCTTGGAAGCAAGATCTAGATTCAAGAGAAAATGCAAGAATCAAAATAAATCAAATCCAAGCCTCAGTCTTCAAAGCCTGGAAATATAAAAGAGTAAAGAAAAATACAAATAAAAAATTTAGCCTGTAATCAAGCAACTCAAAACCAAGCAAGATTTTCAAAATACTCAGGGAAAAGAAAAAATTAAAGCTTCTCTGTTCGTTCAGGAAAGCAAAGTGAGTAAACCATTTTTTTAAGCCTTAATTTGTTGAAGCAATGGTTTGCATGTGATTATCTTGGAAATTTTAGGCTGGTCTGGTCATGTGTTATGCCTGTGTGAATATATTTATGTGCATATACCTGATGGCAGGAATATAACCTCTGTTATAAAATTTACAAGCTTAAACTTTAAAGTTAAAAATCTAATTCCAATTGTTCTGATCATTTTTAACCAATAATGTAAAAATGAAATATGATCAAAATTATCAGAATGTAATGTTAAAAATATAATTTCGATGTAACATGAAATAGTTTTATCTGGACATGGAGATACAATGAAAAATTCAAGCTCTACCCAATTTTCGATTTGCATGGAATCGAATTTGGATTACATCATATAAAACTACTTTGAAAATAATGATTTTTAAAACAAAAATCGGAATTTTTAGTTGCGTATTAGGGTGGCATTTGCGAGATGAACAGAAAATGGGTTCTCTTGATTTTCTGATGATCGATCAAGAATGGGGCTTCGGGATCAAGGTGGTGGATGCCGGAACGATCATAGATTGTAGGAAAATTGCAAGCAAAATTTTCTATTCAATATGGTTTGAGTTTTGGATCAAAGTAGGGTTTAAACCTTGTGTTTTGAAGGTCGAAGTCACGAGTAAATTGCGTCGTAGCCACGGCAATTCGGGTGACCGCACCTGTGGTGATAGTTTCGTAGTGGATCGGGGTACTTTGGGTCGGAAGTGCGTGGGTACTGGTGCTGTGTAGCGGCGGAGCGAGGGGAGGTTTAGGTGATGGGTTCTAGGTTCCAGTTTGATCATTTGTGTCAATTTCGTTTTGGGTTTGTGATGAATGCCTAGATGGTCGGGATCAAGTCTAAGGGTCGTCGTCGACCTATCGGAGGTAGCTGGGATGATCGGAGTTTCACCGTTGGGTGGTACACGTGCATGACGAAATTTATTGTATCTGCATATGTGTGTTTGGGAACGAAGCTTGAATCTCGAGTTGATACTCGAGAATATTGTGGGTTGTCTCGAGTTTTTTTTTGATGGGTGGTGGAAATTCGAGTAGTGGATCGGGGTTTCTCGAAGTCAGGCTCGAGAAAGCAAGTGATTGGCTCAGATCATTTGATCTGATTCAGGAAACAGCTTTAAAATTTTAAAGAATATTAAGTTATTTAAAACAAATTTGTAAGATCAATGCACATTTTATATTAAATGTCATATAAGTTTTAAAATTAGTTAAGAAGGTGTTTGAATAAAACTGTTTTAATTAATCAAGTTTTGAAATGGTTTTAAAAACTTTATTTTGAAAGTTTATTTTAAATAAACTTTATAATATCCAAGGTTAGTTAATTAATATAAAGAATGTTTTAATGGTTAATTAAAATTTAAAATTTAAAGTTAATTTAATTGTTAAAGGAAATTAATTACTTGAAGTGAATTACTTAATAAAAGTAACTAGGGTAAATTAATAAATAATTCAAGTTAATTAATCAAGTAATTAATGGATAATTAAAAAAAATAAGTACTTAGAGAAAGTAATTAAGAATGCGTAATTAATGATTAAAGATTTATTTACCAAGTAATTAAGGGTTAATTACTTTAAAGAATAATTAATTAATGTGGTTAACTAATTAAGGTAATTAAATTAAGAATAATTAATTAAAGGTTAATTAATTAAAGTGATTAAGAAATAATTATTAATTAAGAAGTAATTAATTATTGTAATTAATTAAGGATAATTAATTAAGGATTAATTATTAATTAAAGGTTAGTTAATGATTAATTAAAGAATAATTAATTAAATATTTTGTAATTGATTAATTATTAATTAACCATGACTAAAAAAATTATTTAAAGACAAATGATTCTGGTTTTGATTAATCAGATATCTTAATTGGATTCACCTATGGATGACTATATTTTATTGAATGCTGTGAATTGTTTGATATTTTCTACTGTGTGATGCTTTGTGATATATTGTTTAATTCAAGCTGTGATGAATGTAATTTATTTGTTTATCATGCATTTATATTATCTATCTGTGATTCTGTGTATATAGATAAGTGTTATAGGATATACCGCTTATCGATATTGCTGTGATTGTATCTATAATCACTGATGATGTTGCACTATTGTGTTAAACCCCCTGGACCACACTATACACACACAAATATGGATTGCACATGGAAATTGGTTAGGTCACAGATTTTTAAAATAGTTTTGAATTTGAATTTTAAATCCAAACGGCTTTGGAAATGGATCGGATTTAAAGTGGAAAGCTTTTGAAAAGGAATGTCAAAGATAAAAGTTATTTTTGAATAACTTAATTTAGTTTTGAAATTTGATTTAAATTTAAATTCAAAAATTGAAATTGAATCCTATGTTGAGAATTTATAATGTAAAAAGGTTATACCAGTTTACATGAATTTAAACCATTTTAAAGTATGGTTTTGAGAATTTGAATTAACCAAAGATTTTTAACATGTATAAATGAAATCGGATTTTTTCGAAATAAAAACTTTGTTTTCAAATGATAAAAGCTTTTATATAAGAAATGAATTTCCAATTTGTATTAAAGGAATTTCAAGTTTGAATTGAAATTGGTTTTCCAATTATGAATGAATATTTGGAAAAGGGTTTTGAAAGCTATGAGTTAAACCTTTGATTTGAAGATTAAAAGAGTTAATCCAATTAAAATGGAAATTGTTTTGAAATCCGTAAATGGATCTTTTTGAAACTGGGCGAACTTTTTGAAATGAATCTTTTTGTTTAAAGATTTGAAATGGTAATTGGTTTAAACCATTTGAAATAGTTTTGAATTTTAAAGTTGTGACTTAACTGAAATCCCATATCCATATGTTTTTAAATATTGCGCTCATTATTCGGTTTAGCCGGGAGAGGACCTTGTGTCATATAACCCATTTCGAATAATGATACGACGTAATGGATTGCATTTGAAGACCGGTGGTGAAGACAGGGTATTTGCGAGAACGATAGGATGACCTATCGATTGTCTCTGCACTGAGTAGCTACGGTATAGAGATTCCCTAAGTGATGGGAAGTCCGATCGTGATAGCGAATACCTGGATTTGCAAGGGCTTCTTTAGCAGTGCCTTCGGTTCTGTTCGAACTCGGAATAGACTTGTATGGATGTGTGTCTGACGTTACACTTTGAGATGTAAAGCTGGTTTCTATCAAATACATTTTTGTTTGCTGGCGGAGATTTATTCTCTTAGCTTAACACCCTTATCTGAGACATATGAGCTCAGAGGTTATGTAGTTGATGGTTACTAGTGATATATTCCCAATTTGATAATGTGGCATACGAAGTGCTGCTGATCATTTGTTGATCAGAGCATGGCTTTGTGAAAAAGCGTAGCTTTGTGGATGAGACGTCATCGAGCCTCACAAATCGGTAATGGTCGAAACAGGAAAGATGTGGCAAGGTTTCAGGGGTAGCTCCCCTAGGGTATATCCATTCCTTATGGAAAAGGGTGGTATCATGGTATGGAGCCTAGATACTTACTCATGTGGACACTGTATATTATTACTGTGTGATGTTGTTGGTGTAAAGGATCCTCGGATAAAGGTCGAAAACGACCGGGGGTGGCATATCTTAGGTTTTGCTTCCCGAAAAGGGGGTAACCGGCCTTGTTTTGGCAGAGAGCCGGGTAGGTTCTCAGGGCGTCCCTCCTAAGGCGTTCCCATGTGGTAATAGGAAGTTCCTTAGCCTGATCATTTGTTGGAAATCCAATCATCCAATACGAGCCCTTTACGATTGCAGTTGTATCACCTGCCACCTCAGGTGGTAGCTATAGTAGGCATAGTATAATGGTACCTATGCTGGCTAGGGTTAATATTATATTTTCAAAATGTTTTCCACTATGCACTAATAATAATATCAAAAAGGATTTTGCGTAGTAAGCATGTTTGACTATCATAAGGAGAAATCTCCCCCAAGTGTGCAATTGCATGGTGTGTGTGCCGGGAGGCCTTATGGTAGTTTCATTTTCGAAAAAGCATATGCGGATTTCAAATTTAAATTCTTTTGTTTGTTTTAAAGACCAAATGTTTTTGTTTGCTCACACCAGTCCCACGACTGACCTGGAGTTTATTGTTCCGTTCCTAAACTCTGGGTGCCCACAAAATTTCCACACGGGCAGTCTAGATTTTGGTTTTTCAGATAATCAGATAGTAGATATCGATTTGGTAGCCTTCAGCTTTCTATTTGGTATTCTTTCGAGTGCATGGGCTGCACTTGCTTAGCTTTGTGCAACCTTGATGGAGATTCGAGCTTGGAGTTTAGAGCTTTGGCTTTGGAGTTTTGAATGGAGTTGCAGTATTGGATTCCGTTGAAGACTCATCTCATATTGTGTCTTGTTCCGCTGTATTTTGTGTTGTATATATTCTCTGATGTTGATGATTATCATTGTATCAAATTGATGTATCAGATATTCTATTCATGTTGTATCAATGATACCATCTTTTGTTTCCGCTGTGTTATTTATCGTCTAATGTTGTTGCAAGCTCCGACGATACGAATTCGATGTTGTTTGTCGGACATCGAGTTCGGGTCGTCACAATTTTCCTTATTCAATGTATATATATTATTTAAGAAATTTAAATCTCCTTTATTCAAAAATATCACCTTTACTTCACTATGAATTTTTATCCAATTTTATTACATATAAATTTATTATTCCTGTAAGTAAAATAAATGAATACGATTATCAATAAATTTAAATATTCTATTGTATTTCATCTTTAGAATAAAATATACATATTTATCTTTAATACAAAATACATATATTTAATCCAAAACAATATATACATATTTTACTTTAAAGCAAAATATACATTTAAGAATCTATTTAAATCAATCTGTATTTAATATAGATTTGAAACTCAAGTTATATTGATTTGAAAAATTGTATGTAATTATTAATCATTGATAAGTGGAAATATTGTATATTAAAATACAATACTATTAAATATTATAAACTAATATTCACAACTCGGGATGTCCAAAATCCCGGGTCGTTACATTCCTCCTCCCTTAAAAGAATTTTGTCCCCGAAATTCCATAACTAGTTTAGTAAAACTATTCACACATATTAGAACTGATCAATAACAATCCAAACTACGCCAGTAAACACATAGTTTCATACTTATATATCCAAATATACATTACATTAAGTACCATCCAGAATATTCCTACATATGTTATCATCATCCACACAAACTACATACATACATACATACATACATACATACATACATACATACATACATACATACATACATGCATACATACATACATACGTACATATATCACCCTACCAAACATTTTACACCAAACATCCATGACGTCCTTGGGTTAAAATTACATACAAAAAGGCACACACTACCAAAGAAAGCAACCCAAACTAACTATGGACTCTTACTATCAGAGTCTTCCCTTTCAGGTCCTGACAATTCCCTGGACTCTACATCACTGTCCGGAATCCAAGCAGCTTCTGGACTAGGCTCTCTAGGACAGAAATTTACTCCAAGAACTGGCTCCTCCATGGCCCCCAATTGACTGCATCATCATTCTCTAATTCTGGATCCTCCTCCACTTCGAACTCCTCTTCGTCGTCAAACTCTTCTTCTTCTTCGACTTCAAATTCCTTTTCATTGTCGAATCTTCCACGGGATCTTCTTGTTGAGGCTGAGGCTGAGGTTAAGGCTACTCAACAGGCTCTACTGGTACTTCTGGCTCTTCTTCATATAAGGATGGTTCATTAAGATTTGCCCGAATTCTTCTAACCCGATCCAAATCACCATCTCTCCTAGCTCTGGCCAAAGCTCCACCACGATTGATGATACAGGTTCTCTATAATCAATACCAAAACCCAAGAGTGAGATCCTAAGGTTTAGACTTCTATAGGCTAAGGAGTATATCAAGGTTTACATTTCGAAATTTATTCCCCCATTTTAAATTCCTATTATCCAAGATTTTATAAAGTCATCCTTTCAAAATAATTTAAGTACATATTTGAAAAGTGATTATAGGTAGAGAAAAATATACATATATATAGTAAGCTTATAAACAATTCATTTCTTTAATTTATAAATCCATATATATATATATATATATATATATATAACAAATAAATTGTTATATGGTTTTAGATTCTCAAATATCCTCCTTTTAGAAATGCATAATTATGAAAATTATCTTTAAAGGGTGGAAAATTTTCCCAAAATCTAGTTTAAAATTTTTCCAAAATTCCTTTAGTAAATAAATTTAACAAAAATCCATTTTCCAAAGATTCGAATTCTAAAGGGTTCAGTTCTAAGGGTATACTCAAGTCAAAAAGGGCCACCGATGAATATATTCAAGGTTGACGGCTAAGACCACTTAGAACCCAGATGATAAATTATTATCACTTCAACCAATCATTTTAAGTACCATATATATTTAAAAATCATACCTTTTTATATATAAAATATAATTCGGGTAAAATTATTTCATCTACCCCTTAAAATAATATTGGGTCCGTTGGCTTGGTTCAAGTGTTTAGAGATCCCTATCAATAACGTTAGCTATTCGTATTGACCAGAATCCATACGCCACTTAACCGATCAATTAACACAATATAAAAATCATTTTTAGATAACTAACAAATACGCTCTCTCATGTGTGTGTGTGTGTGTATATATACTTAGACTCAATAGGTTGATACAGACTCTATTCCTAATGAGCAACCCACTCGAACCTAGGTATTCACTCAACCTAGGCTCTGATACCACAATGTCACGACCTATTTTTCCATACCGATTTAAATCGGCTTTAAACCACACTTGTCAGCCAAATCGCACGGAAAGACGGATAGTGAAAGACAGAAAGAAGGTAGAAATAAAAAGAAGATAGAAGAAAAGAAAACAATCAGAATCTCACAGCGGATCGAATAAACTGTAATATAAACAAATCTTTACACAAAACCAAAACTGTTGCTTTATATAACATATATAGATTTTAAATCAGAGTTACAACACACAACTCGGACAGTTTATATCAATTCTGTCCTTACAACAATGACTATACAACCAAATACAGACTGAATATAAGCATCTACGAGAATACGTCTCCTGATTCCGACTTCTCTCCTGAAGCTTCCAATCTTCCAGCCATACCTGGAAATATGCTCGGTCTGACCCGATCATATAGGAAAAACATCAAGCTCGGGTCATTTTGGTAAACCAGCGTGAGAAACACACTCAACTTGATTATTAAAGTGGAAAATCCTTTGAAAATCAAAAGCATCTCATAAGGCCACGCCACAAATAAACATGTCGGGTTTTTATCTTACGATAGCCATAACATTTCTTATAAACTCCTCTTATATTATAATAGGATATATATACAAATACTTATTCAAATAGCCGAAATTGTTACATTATTAAATTTTAGCATACTAGCCACAAAGTGGGTTATACAATCAAAACCGTAAAAGGCTCGTAGGGAGAATGGATTTCCAACGAATGACAAGGCACTAGGATACCACCTATCACAGTACCTGGTCTAAATCAGCATACCGAGGACCCCTCCGTTCCCCTACAACACAAGACCAGAGTGCCCCTTACTAGATAGCCCGAGTAAGATCACCCCACGATTGGGATCAACAACCATCCACACAGTCAAAATAAAAAGGGACTTCTAGACAGGAATGACCTTACCCTACATAGGTGCTACCCACATTGCCTTGCTGCCTATCCCCTGATTTTCAGTCATTCTCAGTTGATGAGGATCGAGGCTAAGCGTTACCTTTTTAGAACATACCACTTAGAATGCCAACCGTCCACCCGACGATGTTCTGAAAGCATTCATTCATACTAGTCCATTCCTGGTTCGAATGAAACCGAAGGCACTATTCCTACTACATCCATTTTGGAATCACCCTCAGGATTAGTAGCGACTAGCCCTTGCACTTCACTGCTCCATCTTCGACTCCAAGCTTTTGTCTTCATCACGAAATCATACTCGTTTGGTCGACGTGGTTTTCAGATTTTCAAATTCGATCCTGGTCACTTCGAAACAACGTTCGCTATTTTCCGGTAAACTCAATCCCGGTTCTTTAGGAAATACAAGGGCAAAATACAAGATCAAAGTTCACCTCCTAACCATTTTTGGACGGGTCTCCGTATAACTCGTCCTAGGGAGAAAACGAGTTGATACGTACAGTATAGCACCTCGAACGGTAACCGTACCATATAATCCTCGAGTTTCCTCTACATATTTCCAAAGTTAGGTTTTGTCCAAATTTTGATAGTCGGTTGTTTAACTATAAAAACAATCAGTCAATACAACCAAGTTATTTCCCGCTGCAACCTTTAAGCCTTGTTCACATTTACAATCCAACTGATTCAAATTTACCGAGAAAGCTTATTTCCTTTGAGTATATATATACTTTAAACCATTTCTTTCCAAATCATACTTATGCAGTTTCCAAATATTATTTCCAATTTATAAAAGTTACTATAGTATATTATTTAAAACATCATTTATATTAAATTGGTTTATATTGAAAAAAATATACTTAAATACTAATTTATTAAATATTAATCTTTTAAGAATCATTACAAAATAGTTTAATACTTGGAATAGTTTAAATAATTTCTATTTACACAAATTTTTCCTTTATAAAGATTTTCAAAAATAATAATAAATAACTACTTTGATATTCCAAAATATTTATCAATCTTTAAAACATTTCTAAAAATAATATTTAATTTCAAAACAAAACTAGTTTTAAAATCAATCCAAATAAAATAAGGCTTATCAGTCTCAACGGTATTTATCAATTCATCATTTACAATTCACAGTCACGGATATTTAAATCAATCAGCTTCCATAGATCGATTCACATTATATTCTCAAATATAATTAACCGGCAAATAAGAGATATATGCATGAATATAAGATCAGAGATCATCTTTGCTAGTAACAATTTCACAGATAATACCAAGTAGATGACTTACACTATCCATAGACATTAAATTAACTATTTAGTGGAATGGTGTCTATTTTCGATGTCCAGATGCCAACAGTTGAATATTCTACAATAAACATATCTATTCAGCTTTGGGAATAACATTTTCATATAGGCCGCAAAATTTTACAATGGCATTCATCTCTAATTTAGTAATTAAATCCTATCTATACAAGCTTTTGAAAAATTTCACTTATAAAATTTCACAATGGATCATACGACAGCATAACATCCATCGTTATGAAAAATCTTCTTAATACCACTTCATTACATATAAATTTAAATAATTATTTTAAATATCATATTACTTTAGAACTTGAATTCATTTCAAAGTAAAACATTTATTTTTCCTTAATTATCTTAAATATACTTCACTTATTCAAAAACCCAAGGATTTATAAATAAATTATTTTTAAAAGCTTGATTTCTTAATGATAAACTAACTTATTCAAATACCCAAATTAAATAAAAATCTCAAGCAAATCAAATTTATTTTCCAAATTCCTTTGTCTATATAAATTTTTAAATAAACATTTACATTAAAGTAAATTGGTTTTAAATATTTATTTATTTTTATAAAAATAACATGCTTGTTAAAACTTTTGGAAAGTAAATTGATTTTGGTTTTGTTAAATTTCAAAACCAAATTCCTTTCATTAACCAAAATTTTGCTTTATTACAACAAAACCTACTGCACTGAAACCCACAACCCAAACAAAACAATCCACACTAACCTCGATCAGGCCATACGAAAACAATTTGGACCGAAGCTCAATACGAGAACGCATCGGGACTAACCCGAAGACCCAAAGCATCAAACATGAACAAAACAAAACAAAGCCTTTCTTCTTCTCTCTACCAACTAGCTCCCAGATCATCGAAAACAAAGGAACTTTGATAACTCAAACCCCGAAGATCAACTCCAATCAATCTCAGTCAGTAACGCGCAAGTAATAATTATCATTCAAACATGACACAACTGGATCGAATCCATTCCTTGCGAAACCATACACTCGATACACCCAGTACTGACAATCCCTTTCGCGCACACTGTGCATGTGCATGCCTTTACCTCCGTCCATCCCATCGATGCTACAACATAGTCGAGTCACAAAATGCTACCCATCACAAAATGTCACATCGCCGAAGCAAAAATGACCTTCGATTGAATAATCGATCTTCAGCTCCACCAATCCCCAAACTAGAAATCAATAACCACCAGGAATCGAGCTTCTGCTCCCACGTCTGGCCACTACCCCACACACAACTAACCTCGATCGATATCCCACTCCAGCAGCTACCTCCATGCCAAAATTCACGAACTTCGGTTGCGCCACAAGCTTCCAATTAGTCACGATTACCACTGTAGCCGAAACCAACCTTAAACCCTAAAATCGATCGACTACCTCAACCCAAGCCTAATCAAACAAATGGCCATGGTCGATCCCTACCCAATGACCACTACCACCCTCTAGACCAGGTCGCACCACCCCACGGCGGCGAGGTCGCCAGAAAATAATATTTGAACAGAAATTGATCATTTTAGGATTTCTTACATTATAATCTGTTAAAAATTACAACTTAACTTCTAAAAATCTTATTTTTACAAAGGAAATCAAATTGCATGCTTGAATTCTTCTTTTAATTATATTGAATTTTCACAAAAATTGGGTTATCTACTATAAAACAAGTCTGAGACCACTACACAACATAATTTGCTCTCAAACTATTTTTAACGAATACTATATTAGAAAATGAACATATTCCTAGTTTACATCAACATGCAAAACGATCTAGGTGGAGAGGTTTTGATTTTTGAATGCTAGAATTTAACAAATCCATTTACAGTCAACAGAGTTTCCAGATTTTAAAATTTAGTTTCTCACCTTCCATATCTTGGTTCCAGATGCTTTTAAAACTTGAAGTTGAAGTTTTGATTTAAAAGTTGAAATCTTTAAAACTGAAAATCCAAATTTGCTTCTAGGTAGCTTGATTGATTCTTTTAAACAGTGGGTGTTTTCTTTGAGCTTTCAACAAGTTACAAAGTACTTGTTTTCTCTTCTTTTTTAAATTTTGTTCCAGCTACTTAAATTTTTGAATAGAGGCTTTTGATTTCTAAAACAAACTTCTCAGATATGATGTGTTCAAATATTACACAAGCTTGCAGCCAACATAACATAAACAGAACTGACAATTTGTTAGCTGAAATGATATTTACTTTTGTTGAGAAATTTTTTGAAAAGAAAATCAAAATGATTATGTTAGATTTTGATTAGGTGATAGATGCCAAATGTTAAACATGTTAACTAATACAATTTATTATCTTCTACCCATAGTTTATACCTTGTACAAAACTGTTTTTAGTTAACCTGTTTTTCTACCAGTCTTTCGTTAACCAGTTCTATTTATAGCAAAAGATTTTTGAGGTCATTTATTTATATACAACTATGAAAGCTTTTTATAGTATAAGAATGTATACTTAAGAAATTTAGACAGTCCAAAGTTATTTTTGCTTTTGACTAAAAAGTATTTGCACTTGTCACTAATATATTTTAAATAAAGATGAAAACTAGTAAATTAAAATAACTTCTTGGTTCATTTGTTATATATATATATATATGTATTTTAAACAAAAAAAATAACATTCTATGTTAAATACCTAATATACATATGTTACTTTTAAACAAGTATTACAAAGTTATATTAAACTATTTTTAAGCCTTTTTATATATATGTAACCATATATACAAATTTTAATGATAATATAAAAATATATTAGTTCCAAATAAATCAATTTCACTTGCTATATATATAGTTTTCTCCTATAAATATTTATGTGATTGCACATCATTTCATTCATAACATTTTATCAATTAAATATTATAAAATTTTCTTTTAACTTATCATAACATATATATAAAATTTTCCTTATTCAATGTGTATATATTATTTAAGAAATTTAAAACTCCTTTATTCAAAAATATCACCTTTACTTCTCCATGAATTTCTATCCAATTTTATTACATATAAATTTATTAATCTATAAGTAAAATAAATGCATATGATTATCAATAAATTTAAACATTCTATTGTATTTCATCTTTAGAATAAAATATACATATTTAGATTTAATACAAAATACATATATTTAATCCAAAATAATATATACATATTTTATTTTAAAACAAAATATACATATTTTACTTTAAAACAAAATATACATTTAAGAAATTCTATTTAAATCAATCTGTATTTAATATAGATTTGAAACACAAGTTATATTGATTTGAAAAATTGTATATAATTATTAATCATTGATAAATCAAATATTGTATATTAAAATACAATATTATTGAATATTATAAACTAATATTCACAACTCGAGATATCCAAAATCCTGGGTCGTTATATATATATAGCACTATTAATAGGTGTATGCAAACCATATATACCATATATATCATAGTATGTTTAAACACACACATACACACACACACATATATATTAAGGATAGCAATTAGAGCTGATAACCTTAAACCCAAATCAAACTGACTCGAGAAGACCTCGAACCCAAACAGAACCTGATGGGTTTCAAGCTGGGTTTGGATCATCAAAATACCATAAAGACCCGACCAAACCTGACCTGGACCGACCCGAACGACCCAACCAATTTTTCTTGAAATATATGCATTTTAATGTTATTACCCAACCTTACCCGAACCGAACCAACCCGAACCGATGCTCAGGACATTATCGGGTTTAGGTTTTGAAATGTCTAGTTTGAACCAGATAAAAATTGACTTGAATCGAGACCCGCTGAGTCGGGTCCGAGTCCGAGTCCATTGGACTGGGTCTAATTGCCACCCTTAGTGTATACATTTAGGCATTTATATTCCTGTTATGCATATGAATTTATCTTACATATATGTAAGCATAATATATACATACATATTATAGATATAACATGAATCCTAAAATTTATAAGTGTGTATATTTAGTTATACACATGCTTATTGTTATGGCCGAATTTTCCACAGTCTTTAAGTGGAATAAAACGATCAAATTGAGTGAGTAAACGACGAAGAAATGGTCTAAGGATTTGGAAAACATAATAAAAAGGCAAGAAAATAAAAAAATTAGAGAATAATGTCGAAAAATTGGAAAGTAAAGTTCCTGGATCAGGGTCCTTAGGTCGGTATTGAGTTGAACTTAGGTCGGACACAAAAAATTTAGGTTATACTCCAAGCCAAGGAAAACTAGAGCACAAAAACCTTAGAAAATCTTTAGATCAAGTCCCAAGAACAAAATTTTTAGGTCAGACTCCAAGCCAGTTCGGTACCAATCTAAGAGCTATGGATCGATGATAAATCATGAAGTCATGGATCGGTTTGACCCCGAAACTTTAGTGGAGCGGTGTGTGAACATGGGGAAAGTGGTGAAGCATGTTTCGAAGATAATTTTGGGGTTTTTCGCCTATAAATATAGGTGAAGTGCTCTTTAAAAAGGACTTTTTTCTCTTCTTCTTTTTTGAATTTCTGGACTCTACCACGCAACCTTGTTGGATCTCCACAGATTGGGTAATACTGATCCACAAAATCATAGTTTGTAGAATTCATAGAAATTGAATAACAAAGTTTAAGTGAACAAGGAAAGAGTATTTGCTGAACCATTATAAAAATTGTGTGTTCTTCTTTTCTATTTCTTGGTTTTTCTTTAATAATTTTCATATTGTTACTTTGTTGGGTGTTTGTGCCATTTTTGATGCAAATATTTTGGTGCTTTCACTGGTAGGGAATTAGGATTTGATGATTTAATACTTAATTTGAGAAAACAAAGAGACCATCAACCAAGAGAATTATTGTTGGAGAAAGCCGATAAAGAATAGGGGCAACTAGGAGGCGCCTTTAGAATTGGACCCTTATCCATCTACATAACCATCTATGAGATGAGGAGAATGATGACACAAAAGCAGAAAAGATTGATAGTCTAACAGGAAGAAATGATGGACAGATTCCTCTAAAGGATAGAACAACAAAGAACAACCAGATTTAATGGAAACCCAAACCAGAGGTCAGTAAGAAGAAGAAACGCGCCTGGAGATAGAAAAAACAAATTGCAGAAACCCCCAAAGAGGCCCCATAACTCGGTTCAATTCCGTGAGCATAAGTCGATCATGATCCACGAAAGCCAAGGACATGATTAATCTTGACTTGGAATATAGTGGAGAAGGAGCAGGTCTGAGGAATAATGTTAAGCCATGGAGCAGAGAAAAATGCATTACAATACAAATTAGAGTTGGAAAAACCCATATGAACTAGGGCATGATGGAGAACTAAATGGAAGAGCAAGTTCAGAGTAATCACTCACAATGGTATGTTAAAAATCAGATTACCATATCATAAACTGCAGTGGCGTCGTAGGAGCAACTACCATATCTGATGAATATATCTGGATTCGAACATGGATCTTGGTCGAGAATGCTTATCCAATGATTGGGATAGATAGGACTAAGGAAATCACTCAATGTGATAACTAATATTGAGCGTAAAACACAAATAGAGATTGGTAACCCCTTGAAACTTATTTCAGAACCGACTGAACATGGTTCTTTAGATAGAGATGATGCGATGAACCGCAAGGTGCAAGTCCCCTTGTCAAAGAGCAAGTTGATTGGACTTGCATGGGATAGTGAGTCCCCTTACAGGAAAGTGAGCGGATGGGTTCGCTCGATCGTTGGGTCTCTTTATTAGAGAGTGAGCAAATTTTGCTCAAAATAAACAAACAATCCACAGAGATCGAAAACTAACAATCCCAAGAGATTGAGGATAAAACAACCAATCTAGGGAGATCGACGATTAAACTACCAATCCGAAGATATAGAGGATTAAATTCTAACACCATGTAAAATAAACAGTAATTAATAAATAATTAATAAGGCTAAAAATTAGAATTTGAGAAAATGCTTGAATTTGGCCATGAAACTTGCACTATTACATTGGTGGAGATTCTTCGAGTAACTTACATATTTAGAATTTTGCAATCGGAGCTCAAGCGAAGAAGTTAGTTACATTTGATGTTCTTTGTGATAACCTGAATTTTTGGAGTATCCATTAATTAATAATTAGTTGGGTTAATTGTTAGAAATACTGAATTTTTGATTGAACAAATGAATCTGATCAAATAAATATTTATATTCTTGATTGTGTTATATATACATAGATTTTAAAAAGAATTAGTATATACAAGTTGAAATTGTATTTGTTTAAACATATGAATATATATAATTGATTTGAAAATTTAATTTGAATTTGGGTGTGATATGGAATTTCAAAGAATAGATATATATCTTAAATATATTTTGGATTTAAAAATATAGTATATATGATTTTATTTCTTTTATATAATTTTTACATTATTTTCTTAAAATATTTATTTATATGGATTAAAACAATGTTTTTACTCAGTAAAAATATATACACATATAAGTTTTATAAATCATAAAAAAAAAAGATTATTAACCCTAGGTAAATACACTTGTAAATTAAGCATATATATAATTTAACAAATGTAATCTATTAATTCATGCTAGTGACAAATGTTACATTCTTAGACAAGTTTCAATTGATTTAATTTAAAGATTAATAAAAATTAAACAACATATTTAAAAAAATATGATGAAAGCCAGATTTTTCTTTGAGAAAGTTCAAAGCTAAAATAAAAAAAGTAAAATCTGTTCCAACATCTACAACAAACTCATCAACATATCTGCAAGGATTCTATGGATACAGCTAACAATTCAACAACTTTGAGCATTTGTAAGAATCAGGAATCAAACTGCAATCAATCAACAAAACTTTAGATTCAAAGATGCAAATTAAAATAGTTCCAGAAAAAGAAAGCATGTTCTCTGTTCTATGGAAGGTGAGTAAATCAAGCTTAATCTGTTAAATCATGTGTCATGTAGTAACTCATGGGGCAAAGTACGATAAGTAATTTGCATGTATATGTGTATGAATTGCATGAATATAGATATCTGATTTCATGGTATGCATATCAGAACACCAATCAGTGTCCCGTTTCTAGTCATCAAGTTGCAAATCTGATCAAAATTTAAAATATCTTTTCCCTGATTCAGTTTAACCATTGTTATATGAACAAAGTTGCCAGGAATAACAGAATATAAGTTTTAAAATGTTTATAGGTAAGAATTTAAGTAGATTTATCAAAAAAATAAAGAGGATCTTAATTTATATCGAAAATTTGAGTTAAATAATCTGAAGTTTCGTGGATATAATCTACTTAAGCTTCGAAAAACATGATTTTTAAAGGTAAAGTTTTGATTTTTAGATTTGTAAAAAAAGAGGAATTGAGACATGATCATAAATAGAGTTTGAGCAATTTGCTGTTGATCGGAGGATTTTGGGGTCGCATACTCATGGGAGAAGCAAGGTTGATGATGGTCGATGTCGGCAAAAATGGCTTTAGAATTTTAAGCTCACTGAGGCGATGGGGCATCGTTGAAATAGGGCTTTGCGCCAAGTTTTGTTGTCAATGTTTCAGAAAGGATCGCAACATCGGGAATTGATCAGAGGGAATTGCGATTGGGAAATTAGGAGCTGGAAGTCGAGGAGGACCTGCGGCGAAGACGGCGGGGTACCTCGAGGCAAGGAACGTCGGAGGTGGGTGGATTTCCGGTGACGTTGGGTTTCCAGATTTGGGTTGAAGCACTCGTTTTCGATTCGAGAGTGAAAAGTGGGATCTGGTCGATGGGGAGGCTTCGCGAAGTCATAGGTGATGCGTGAGAGGCTTCGCAGATCATCGGTATCTAGGGGTTCGCCGTGCACCGTACACATGTGCACATCAGGTTCTGATGGGTTTAAGTTTTCGGGTAACTCGTGTTTTACCCGAGTCATTCTCAAGGTGGTCTCGAGGGAAGTGGGTAGTGCGTGAACATGGTCTGCTCGGGTTTGACTTCGAGTATGGACGCAAGTATAAAGTTAGCAAGTTTCGGATTTAAAACTAAACTGAGTTTTGTAAAAAAAAGAAAGGATTTCTCGAGAAGGGTCTCGGGTAGGACCTGGGTTGTACCCGAAGTAAAGTTTAAAATAGTTTTTAAAAGTTTTATAAACAAGTTTTTTTTTAAAAAAACTTTAAGAAAATCAAGATTTATTTGATTTTAAAAGTAAAATGTTATCTCTTGTATAATAATGTTAGATATTGGTTTAAGAACTTGTATGATATTTTACTTAAATTAATTAAGAAGAATATTAAGTTTATTTGAACTTAAATATGTAATCAACGAGTTAATTAAAGGAGATTTATGTTTTCATATTATAATGATAAGTGATTTCAAGTTTTATTAGAGGTTAAATAAGATAAAAGGTTTATCTTAAAATTGATTAAGATCTTCATTAATAAACGATTAAGGATTAAAAGTTAATTTATTTAGGGTTAATTGAATTGAAATTAAGATCATTATGTAGATAATTAAAGATTGATTAATCAAGGTTAATTAATTTAGAAATAATTAAGTAAGAAGTAATTAAGAGGTTAATTACTTAATATAAAGAATTATTATGAATAATAACTTAACGAAATAATTAAAGGAATTAATTATTCGGTATGATTAATTAATTGGATGTGGTTTGTTAATTAATTCAGTTTAATTAATTATAGTTAATCATTTGATGTTGGGTTAGGTATAATTACTTAAGGTAATTAATGAGGTGTAATTTCTTAGTGAAGAAATTAGTTACCGGATGTAATTAAATAAAAGAAAATTACTTAATGGAAAGTAATTAAAGGATAATAATTTGATCGAAGAAATTCAGTGATAATTACTCAATGAAATTAAAGGTTTAATATAATTAATCAAGGAGTTAGTTTAATTAAAGAAGTTAATTTCTGATCATGATTTTATCATGGTTTATTGATGAAAGTAATTAAGTTAAAGGTTGATTATAAAATGAAATTTAAGAATAATTAAACGATGGAAGTAATTAGAGGATCATTAATTAATGTAATTAATGAAAGTGATCAATCTTGCTTATAAATGATTGAATGATGATAAGTGCTTTGGATTGGTTGATTTCTCTGATAGGAAATGTTTGGTGATATGATATGTTTGGGAAACAGTGATAATGAGATTATCTATCAATTATGAATTGCTGTGAAAAGTGTTACCCAATAGTAAAAGTTGAATTGTATTTAATAGAATAACTTGGGTTAAATAGCATTGAATTCGAAGAGACTGGGGTCGGGTATGAGTAAATACCCGAACCCACTTCGAGTTTGTAACCTACAATGATTCTTATAGATTGATATGTGGAATCAATAGGATGGATTGAAATGATTTTAAGTGAATTGGACCCATTAATCTAAGTTATGGTACTTAGAAATTAATGAGTGAATTAGTGATGTTGATAACAAATTGTGAATTTGTAAATTGAAACGAGTTACCCCGGGTTTATATATGTTGTATACTTTTGTATTCCATATTAGACGGGTTTACTCGCGCTGGTTTCCAGCCTGACCCGGGTGTTACTTTGATGTAGTGCTCGGGTCAGACCGAGTATTACAGATTTTCAGGTAAGGACGTTCTAAAGCTCAGGAGGCGAGCTGGATGGCTGGAACGTATAGAGTATTTACCTCTGTGATATATTATTGTATAATTAGAACATGTTGTTTAAAACTGTCCAGTGAATAGTAATGGTTGTAACTCTGATGTATAAATATAAGTGTATTGGTACAACTCTTCTTTTGTAAACTGTTATTATGTGATATTATATTTTGATCCGCTGCGAATGTGCGGTTTCTGTGTCTTGTTTCTGTTTCTTCTTCTTTCTCTTTCTTTTCTTTTCTAGCTATCTGGAATTTTCGAGATCGAAATTTCCGGGTCGTTACGTTTGTTATCAGAGCTGAAGGTTAAGCGAGAACTTTGGCTTTGGTCAGATTACTCATTAAGGATGGGGTAAGTGGTACCCTAGGATGAGTTGAATATATATATATATATATATATATATATATATATGAGAGCGTACTTGTTATTTTCTTATATAAGGGTTTTAAATGATTTTATATAAGATTACATTTTGATATATAAAGCATTATTTCTTTCTAATAAATATTAGGGTAATTGGTTGTTAAATTATTGGAATTAAATTAAATGTCAATAGAAATACAACCAAATTGAAATTAAATAAAGGAAGATTGAAATGGATTCAAACTAAATTTGAAATCTTGAATTGGAGAAGTATTTCAAAATAAGATGAATTAGAATTGGTTTCAAACCAGAGAAATAGAATGGTTATTGTGTTTAATAATGTGATGATTGTTTTCCAATTAATAATAAAATGTTTTAAGGAAAGTAACCATTTAAAGAGAGTAACTTGTAAATTTGAAAGGATGTAAATTAAAGTGGGTTTCAAATTGTTAAGTTCTGAGTTATAAATTTAAACATTTGAATTGGTTTCAAAATTTTATTATTCAAACTATTTTGAATGTAATCTTATTCTAGAATAAGAAGTTGTTTGTAAATTTTAAAAGAATTTGTTTAAATTAAAAACCAAGGATGGTTTAAATTTTTAATTTTGGCTTGGTGGGCCAAGAAGTAAATATGTATATATGTGTGGATATACATAATATCAAAGATGGTTTGAAATAAACTCTAAATATTGAGTTTTAAATTGGGAAGGAGATATGATACCCAAAGTGATAAGTTTTTGAACTTAATAAGTGGGAAGATTATTTATGAGAAGTTTAAAATTAGAAATTGGAATTTAACTTGGGAAGTTAAATGGTTAATCTGAATTGGGAGTTTGTGTGATCTAAAAATGGGTTTGAGATCTGGAAATTGGAAGTGGGTGGATGTTTTAAAATAATTTGAATGATACCATCCCATTGTTATTAATGATCTTTATGCTGAAATTGGATTTGTTTAAATAAATGAGAAATGAAGTGTGGTAATATATCCATTATAGAGATAAATAAAATTTAACTTAAATTTAAAATTAAGATATGGAATTCCTTTGAACTTAAGATTTGAATGTTAAGAAATAAATTTGTAAATTAAATTTGTTTGAAACTCTTACTTGAATTTCGTAATGAGTTAAGTAAAGATAATTTAAAATGGAATTTTAAAATTTGGACTCAGAATTGAATTGTTTTAAAAAAACTTTAAAGGAAAATTGATTTAAAGAAATTAAATCAGCATTTGAAGTATTAACTTGAATTTATATAATTCGAGATTGTTTAAATTTGAAATTTGAATTAGTTCAAATTGAAATTGATTTCAATTAATTGAAATTGTGATTGAAGATGTATGAGTATAAGATTCAAATGGAAAATTTGAATTGGATTGATTTGAATAATTTGGAATTGTAATTAAAGTTGAATAGTTTTAAATTCAAATGGAATTTGAATTGAATTTGGGAGGAAATCAAGAATAATTCAACTTGATTTGGAAATGGAGTTTGAAATTGGGATTAATTAAAACTGGAGATGAAATGAATTAAAATTAGAACTAGTTCAATTGAAATTTATTTGAATTAGTAGAATTTGAGATCAAGGTTGAAAAAGTTAAATTTGGAAAGAAACCGAGGTTAATTCAACTTGAATTGGGGTTGAATTAATTTCAATGGAAATTGAAGTTATTTAAATTGGAATTGGGTCAATTTAAATGGAAGTGGAAATTTAAATTGAATTGATGAGAATGGAGATTGGAAAGTGAGCAGTTTTGACTCTGGACTATTTTTTAATATAAATTGTTTTAATATAAACCTATTTTCCAAGCTATTCATTATATAAACAACCTTTCTTTTAAAAGCCAAACTATCTTATACTTGTTTTACAATTATTTTTGAAACTGTTTAACAATTTTTCAACTGTTTTATAAACTGATTACTATATTTCAACTATTTTACAAAAAACTAATTACTATCTTACTATTATTTTGCAATTATCTAAAATTTCTATAAGTATTTTAACTATTTTCTAACTATTTTACACCTATTTTACAAACTTGTAATTATTTTCCAACTACTTATCTACTTTTAACTTTTCAAGCTATTTTATAAATTTAAACTAGACAGAGTTTAAACTGTTATTGGTTAAATACCCAATCGAGATAAGAATAGAGGTGATAATCCAAATGGATTGAAGCAATTGTGAGTAAGTGAATGAAAATCAAAGTGAATGTGAATAGAAATGGAATTGATTTGGCTAATAATCAATAAAGATAAATACGTAGGGTGTACGTATGTTATTCTATTTGCATAATGATTTGATCCAGATTCGAGCACAGAATTTCGAGATAATATGTCGATCCGAGTTGGGATTTTTTTCACTCGATTTTCGACGGTGAACCTGGATATAGATTGTTGATTGGTTCTAGATATTCTCTATCATAGTTATGACTATGCAAGGAGAATGTCGGTTTCTCATCAAGAAAGCAGATCTTTGTCCGCACTAGGAAGTCGGTTGGAAGATACTAGTTCGGAAGTGAAATTGTGTGGTCGAGTAAGCGATCAGATTGGTATAGCATACGGATGATATATGTACATCGTACGGATTTGAATGAAAATGATATTGGAAAGAGTAATCAAATTTGAATATTTGATTTTGAGTAAACAAAGTTAAATATCTTTGTTTTATAAAATGAAACTCCCCTTGTTGAATCTTTTACCAGAAGAAAAGGGTTTTTGAAAATATTTGAAGTATAAAAGGAGTTTTACACAAGTTTGAAATGATCCAAAGTTGTAAAAATTATATATATTTGTGTATATACAAAGGATCTTATGAGGATTTTAGAAAAGGTTTTAGGAACCTTTGGATTTGGAAAGGCTTTTGATTTTTGGGTAAAATCAATATTGAAATTTGGAAAGCCTAGTTTGAAACTTATCGATTTTGGGATAATCGATTTTGTGTAAAGGAGCTTTGTATGAGATCATACTAGGTGTATGATTTGAAGATACTATATGTGTATAGTATAAAATGTTTTGATGATGGCTCTGGGAAAAAAGGCACTCCCTTGAAATGAACTTCTTAGGAGTGCCACTGCATGGTGCTTCCTTGAGCCCCAAGGGGGGGGGGGTCTAAAGTTGATCCTGTGAGAAGTCTGGACAAAACTAGTTCCTGGGGATTATGAGTAGAGTACACCATAGAGAAAGTCATGTGTGCCGTTGAGAGCCAAAAGTCTGCGTTTGATGTTATATCGGTAGACTGCGACCTATGGTAACATAGCGAAAGTCGTGTGTGCCGTTGAGAGCCAACAGTCTGCATTTGATTTTATATCGGTAGACTGCGACCTATGTAGGAGTGGAGAAGTTTCATTTCGACAGCGAAAATCAGAGGCCGCAGAGAGCCTGCAGTTACATGGACTTTTGCTGTGATGGCAATGTAACCTTGGAATGTAACTGCGATCTATCGTGGGTTCCACGGCGTAATCGAGAGGCCGCGGAGAGCCTACTGTTACATGGACTTTTGCTGCGATGGCAACGTAACCCTGGAATGTAACTGCGACCATGGATAGGGGTGATGATTTCCAGAGCATTCTCACCAAAGATATTTCCTCTATTTTCAAAAATGTTTTCTATATTTTCAATAAAATTATTTTCCAAGTATTTTCACTGGGTGTTGAAAACAGGTCTGCTAAGTACTTATAGGTTTTCAGTCGTACGCCTGATCAACGTATGACCGAATTTCTATGAGAACAAGGATGGACTGGTTAAAACATCGAGTTATAAAAAGTATTTTTATAAAACCATTTTATAATATTATGCAGATTTTAAAAGTTTTTTAAAAGTGTTTCAAAGAATAATTTTTTCTAAAAATAAGCATTTTAATAAATTCTGGCTTCGTTCCTTTTCAAGGACGAAAAGATTTCAAGGGGGAAGGAATGTGATAACCTGAATTTTTGGAGTATCCATTAATTAATAATTAGTTGGGTTAATTGTTAGAAATACTGAATTTTTGATTGAAAAAATGAATCTGATCAAATAAATATTTATATTCTTGATTGTGTTATATATATATACACATAGATTTGAATAGAATTAGTATATACAAGTTGAAATTGTATTTGTTTAAATATATGAATATATATAATTGATTTGAAAATTTAATTTGAATTTGGGTGTGATATGGAATTTCAAAGAATAGATATATATCCTAAATATATTTTTGATTTAAAATATAGTATATATGATTTTATTTCTTTAATATAATTGGTTTTACATTGTTTTCTTAAAATATTTATTTATGTAGATTAAAACAATGATTTTACTTAATGAAAATATATACACATATAAGTTTTATAAATCATAAAAAAAAATATTATTAACTCTAGGTAAATACACTTGTAAATTAAGCATATATATAATTTAACAAATGTAATCTATTAATTCATGCTAGTGACAAATGTTACATTCCTAGACAAGTGTCAATTGATTTAATTTAAATATTAATAAAAATTAAACAACATATTTAAAAAAATGATGAAAGCCAGATTTTTCTTTGAGAAAAGTTCAAAGCTAAAATTAAAAAAAAAGTAAAAACTGTTCCAACATCTACAGCAAACTCATCAACGTATCTGTAAGGATTCTATGGATACAACTAACAATTCAACAACTTTGAGAATTTGTAAGAATCAGGAATCATATGCAATCAATCAACAAAACTTCAGATTCAAAGGTGCAAATTAAAATAGTTCCAGAAAAAGAAAGCATGTTCTCGGTTCTCTAGAAGGTGAGTAAGTCAAGCTTAATCTGTTAAAGCATGTGTCATGTATTAACTCATGAGGCAAAATATGATAAGTAATTTGCATGTATATGTGTATGAATTGCATGAATATAGATATCTGATTTCATGGTATGCATATCAGAACACCAATCAATATCCTGTTTCTGGTCATCAGGTTGAAAATCTGATCAAAATTTAAAATATCTTTTCCCTGATTCAGTTTAAACATTGTTATATGAACAAAGTTGCCAGGAATAACAGAATGTAAGTTTTAAAATGTTTACAGGTAAGAATTTAAGTAGATTTATCAAAAAAATAATAAAGAGGATTAGGAGGATCTTAATTTATATCGAAAATTGAGTTAAATAATCTGAAGTTTCGTGGATATAATCTACTTAAGCTTCGAAAAACATGATTTTAAAAGGTAAAGTTTTGATTTTTAGATTTGTAAAACAAGAGGAATTGAGACATGACCATAAATTGAGTTTGAGCAGTTTGCTGTTGATCGGAGGATTTTGGGGTCGCGTACTCATGGGAGAAGCAAGTTTGGCGATGGTCGATGTCGGCAAAAATGGCTTTAGAATTTTCAGTTTACTGAGGAGATGAGGCATCGTTGAAATATGGCTTTGCGCCAAGTTTTGTTGTCATTGTTTCAGAAAGGATCGCAACATCGGGAATTGATCAAAGGGGATCGCTATAGAAAAATTAGAAGCTGGAAGTTGAGGAGGACCTGCGGCGAAGACGGCGTACTACCTCGAGACAAGGAACGTCGAAGGTGGGTGGATTTCTGGTGATTTTGGGTTTCCAGATTTGGGTTGAAGCACTCGTTTTCGATTCAAGAGTGAACAGTGGGATCTGATAGATGGGGAGGCTTCACGAAGTCATAGGTGATGTGTGGGAGGCTTCGCAGATGATCGGCGTCAAGGGGTTCGCCGTGCACCGTACACACGTGCACATCAGGTTCTGATGGGTTTAAGTCTTCGGGTAACTCGTGTTTTACTTGAGTCATTCTCGAGGTGGTCTCGAGGAAAGAGGGTAGTGCGTGAACATGGTCTGCTCGGGTTTGACTTCGAGTATGGGCGCAAGTGTAAAGTTAGCAGGTTTTGGATTTAAAACTAAACTTAGTTTTGTAAAAAAAAAAGGATTTCTCGGAAAGGGTCTCAAGTAGGACCTGGGTTGAACTCGAAGTGAAGTTTAAAATAGTTTTTAAAAGTTTTATAAACAGGTTTTTTTCTAAAAAACTTTAAGAACATCAAGATTTATTTGATTTTAAAAGTAAAATGTTATCTCTTTTATAATAATGTTAGATATTGGTTTAAGAACTTGTATGATATTTTACTTAAATTAATTAAGAAGAATATTAAGTTTATTTAAACTTAAATATGTAATCAACAAGTTAATTAAAGGAGATTTATGTTTTCATATTATAATGATAAGTGATTTCAAGTATTATTAGAGGTTAAATAAGGTAAAAGGTTTATCTTAAAATTGATTAAGATCTTCATTAATAAATGATTAAGGATTAAAAGTTAATTTATTTAGGGTTAATTAAATTGAAATTAAGATCATTAAGTAGATAATTAAAGATTGATTAATCAAGGTTAATTAATTTAGAAATAATTAAGTAAGGAGTAATTAAGAGGTTAATTACTTAATATAAAGAATTATTACTTAATGAAATAATTAAAGGAATTAATTATTCAGTATGATTAATTAATTGGATGTGGTTAATTTTGATTAATTAATTCAGTTTAGTTAATTAAAGTTAATCATTTGATGTTGTGTTAGGTATAATTACTTAAGGTAATTAATGAGGTGTAATTTCTTAGTGAAGAAATTAGTTACCGGATGTAATTAAATAAAAGAAAATTACTTAATGGTAAGTAATTAAAGGATAATTATTTGATGGAAGAAATTCAGTGATAATTACTCAGTGAAATTAAAGGTTTTTTATAACTAATCATGGAGTTAGTTTAATTAAGGAAGTTCATTTAAGATCGTGATTTTATCATGGTTGATTGATGAAAGTAAATAAGTTAAAGGTTGATTATAAAATGAAATTTAAGAATAATTAACTGATGGAAGTAATTAGAGGATCATTAATTAATGTAATTAATGAAAGTGATCAATCTTGCTTATAAATGATTGAATGATGATAAGTGCTTTGGATTGGTTGATTTCTCTGATAGGAAATGTTTTGTGATATGATATGTTTGGGAAACAGTGATAATGAGATTATCTATCAATTATGAATTGCTGTGAAAAATGTTATCCAATAATAAAAGTTGAATTGTATTTAATAGAATAACTTGGGTTAAATAGTATTGAATTCGAAGAGATCGGGGTCGGGTATGAGTAAATACCCGAACCCACTTCGAGTTTGTAACCTACAAAGATTCTTATAGATTGATAAGTGGAATCTATAGGCTTGATCGAAATGATTTTAAGTGAATTGGACCCATTAATCTAAGATTTGGTACATAGAAATTAATGTGTGAATTAGTGATGTTGATAGCAAATTGTGAATTTGTAAATTGAAATGAGTTACCCTGGGTTTATATAAGTTGTTTGCTTTTGTATTCCATATTAGACGGGTTTACTCACGCTGATTTCCAGCCTGACCCGGGTGTTACTTTGATGTTATGCTCGGGTCAGACCGAGTATTACAGATTTTCAGGTAAGCACGTTCTGAAGCTCAGGAGGCGAGCTGGATGGCTGGAACGTATGGAGTATTTACTTCTGTGATATATTATTGTATAATTAGAACATGTTGTTTAAAACTGTCCAGTGAATAGTAATGGTTGTAACTCTGATGTATAAATATAAGTGTATTGATATAGTTATTCTTTTGTAAACTGTTATTATGTGATATTATATTTTGATCCGCTGTGAATGTGAGGTTTCTGTGTCTTGTTTCTGTTTCTTCTTCTTTCTCTTTCTTTTCTTTTCTAACTATCTGGAATTTTCGGGATCGAAATTTCTGGGTCGTTACATTCTCAAAACAAAAAAAATAATTTAAAACAAAAAATAGGAAATAAATAATATTAAAAGCGAGACCCCATCGGTCGACCCCTTTCTTGGGCCGATCAACTGACCTTGATGGTGAAGGCTAGGGTTGAGCCTTGGTCGAATGGACCAGATTTTCTTATTTTAAGCTAACGGATACGATTGGTTCGAGCGAAAATAAATACATATCGAACCCCTCACTTCGGTGCTTATATTTTCTAATCAAAGCAACGAAGGTATGCCATTTTCCCTTCTTCGCTACTGTAATGACCCCACCACTATGTCTAGTTTAGCAAAGTATATTACAAGTAATGTCGTTTGCTAATCCGGTGAATACGGTTGATTAAGGACGATTGAATGTGAATATATATTTATACTAACACTAACACGTCTTATTTACCTTTTTGAGGATCTTAGCTTTCTGGAATGGCAAGATCATCAAAATCGGATTAACCGTTCAAAGATATGAGCAAATTAGTTTAGCTCAGTTTTGTGTAATTTTTATTTTGGACAACAATACAAATTATTTTCGATTCATGTTTTAATTATTGTTAAACTCAAAACTTTTCATTATTTTGCAAACACTAGTCATTATCAAATGACTTACGGTTTACTTTAAAAGTTAGGAATGGTAAATTTTAGCAGACTGTTCTAGAGGAAGAAAAATTGTTTTTGGGTATAATTTGAATAAACCATTAAACTCACTAAACTAGTTCGGCAGCAGCCTGTAAATTCATTTGTAAAGAAAAGAAACAAATGCTTTATCGTACTTTCAAGTCTTTGGTGTTTTAGAGCATTCTAAATTTGTATATATTATGTAACATTTGTTGTTGTATGTACATTATAAATCCATTTATATTGAATTATTGGTCGTTGCTTATCTGAGTTCCCTTCGATCCACAAAAAGAGCTGGTTTTCATTTTATCGTTAATGGTTCCTTCACAACATGTTTGAGTAACATTTAATAATAATCTGCGTTTAATTAATTATATCTGCAGAACCAAAAGATAAAAGGAAATAAAAGAAATTTCTTATCGGTAACAATTCACTTCAATATCAAGTATAGTTGAGTTTAAAATTTCGAATTGTATTATGATTCTTTTTCTATTTTAAAAGGGAAAAGAAACAAAATATGATCCAATTATTTGAAATTTTGCTTTTCAAAATGAGAACTTAATGACATATAAAATATAGCTTATTGTTTCGCAGCTCACATAATTTGCATATGAGGGAACTGACACTAAACTATAATTTAATTAGAGAAGTGATTAAAAAAAGGGAGAGAATTAGTGATATATAAAACAAAGCCTATTATTTGGTAGTTTACATAAATTTTTGTATGAAGGAATTGACATTAACTTATAACTTAACTCAACGGCCTAAGTTCCATTGTCATATGTGCATGTATTATTTAAATTCGTTGGACATTTGACTGTACGATCGATTTCAACCTAGAAAGGGGAGGGGTGAATAGGGTGATACTAATAATAATAAAAATTAATGTGGAAATATGTAAAATAATTGTAGCACAGATAATAGCGGAATAATAAAAGCAGAAACAGAACAATACGGATTTACCCAGCTTCGGCAAAACCCTACCTACGTGCTGCCACCAAGGTTTCTACTAGAAATTAAGTAGTCAGACGCTTACACACGTAAAATTACGACACCCGCTATCAACTAACCTAACTCTACGCTCAAAACCCTACCACAACTCAGCCACGGAGTAGCGAATTCTCGAACTACACTACCGTAGTTCATAACCTAGTCACACGACTAGAATTTTACAAAAGTTTAAAAGAAAATTACAACCTTATCTAAACCAAAACAAAAACAAAAACAAAACCCTTTTTATATATTTAAGCCCAAATAAAGAATTAAAACAGCCAGCCCATAAAAATATAAAGATGACTCCCTTTATTCCCTTTTTCTTTACTTCGACCAACTATTTTATTTGAAATATCTACTTCATTCCTTTTTGGAAAAATTAGGTCTTCGAGTTGGATCATAAGGTTTTGAATGCTGGCAAGAGACGAAAGTTCTTCACGAATCTACAACTACGACAAATCAGAACTCGTCAACTCAAATGTGGTTCGTATTGATATTAATGTAACTAGAGCCTCTAAGTAAAAAGTCCAGTAAAGAATTTTGTTAAAATTTATCATCAAAGCGCATCATTCACAAATTCATTTTACGGAACTTACATATATACACCAAATGTTTTTTATGTGCACTGACAAATATATTCAGTCGACTGAATACTATATGTCAGTCGACTGATACTGTTTGAATTTTTTTAATATACAGTGTTCAATCGACTGAACTGCTTAAGTCAGTCGACTGACACTGTACAAATTTTTATGCATGTCTAAATTCAATCAACCGACTAAGCAATTTCTGTCGACTGAATACTGCAACTGTCATTTTTTCAAAAGACACTTCTTTTCAGCAAAAGATTTCTTCTTCATGGAAAGTTGCATCTCTTAGATTTAGATAGATATCTGTTTCCAGCAGTCATATCTCCTCACATACTATATATACACTCAAGATTTATAGTTTTAGATCGCTAATTCCTCTATTCTCTTTTGATCTATAGCCCTTAGCATTCTTGAGTTCAATATATTCAAGCTTTCATACAATCATTTTTACTTTTTCATTTCCTTACTCTTCAAGAAATATATACTTCCTATTCTTCATACACACACAAATATACACATCCATTTTAAGGATAAGATTATAGGAAGGGTGTACTACAAGTGACACGTTCGTGTTATTCAGAACACATATAATCAAGTTAAAATCCAGTTTGTAAGAAAGTCATGTTCGGCTGCTCAGGCAATCAAAGTTCTGTTCTGTTGCTCAAGCGGTCAAAGTCCTGTTTTGTTGCTCGGGCGGTGTAATACCTATTCCTCAGGCTTAAGTGAGGGTTACTAGCCATAGTTCCAGAAGGAGTCTGGAACTGGACGTAGAACGGGAGTTTGAACCAGTATAAAAATCTCTGGTGTCATTTTCTTTACTGCTTTAATTATTTACTTATTTATTATTTCGCATGAGTAATTTATCCATATCAAACGATCCTTTAGTGCGGTCGCTTTCATTTGGTATCAGAGCTAGGCCATCATATAACTGTAACATAGTTATCTGATATTTTTAATATAGAAAACAACACCATCATTGTAACTAACAATACTTTTCTCGAAGGTCAATCTACTGCACGACCACCTCTATTTAATGAAATGAACTATAACTATTAGGCTACTAGAATAAGAATTTATATATAAGCAAGTAATTATGAAACCTGGAACATTATGATGACTGAATGTATTATGCCTACTACAAAATATTCACAATGGTCTAACACAAAAAAAAATTAGATGCTACTGCAAATGCTAAACTATGAATATGTTATGATATGCATTAGATAAAAATGAGTTTAATAGAATAAGCACGTGTAAAACCGCTAATGAAATTTGATGTACACTTAAAGTTACACATAAAGGTACTAACAAAGTCAAACAAGTAAAATTTCCGATCAATACATTTCCATAAGAAGGTTCAGCCTAAAAATTCAACAGCGCCAGTCGACTGAATCGAATAGTCAGTCGATTGAACCTGTCTTCCAATTATTTTTTCTCTGCAGTCAGTCGACTGGCTATCCATGACAATTGATTGAATTCGGCATTTTTCTGTTATGAATTCTCGGGAAAGGATCAGTTGACTGAACCTATAGGGCCAGTTGACTGAACTCATAAAATTCTATTTTCATACATAAAACCAGTCGACTGCCTATGAAGGTTCAGTCGACTGGTACTGGGTACTCGAATTTTTACCCTCTTTCAGCCTCTACGAATTTACTTCTTACCTTTACCAAACTCATTTTTTTATCTTCAATCTTTTTAATCTTCTGCCATTAAAAATCCTTTTCAACTTCAAATTCACTTAGAATTTCATCAACCCTCTCATAAATTTGTCCAATTCTTTTAAATTCAACCTCCCACTTAATCACTAAAACCTTAGCTCTTCAAATGGCTCCTAAAAGACCTCAACATTCTCAAACTACAGCAAGATCTTTGGATTTGCAAATATGAGCATGGCTACATAATGGCAAGGTGGTGCAACGCTTTGAAAAAAATGCAAAACTCTAGGATTTTTGAAGGTTCTTTTATTAAATTCCCTAATTTTTCTTCATATCTATTCAAGACATAGCTCGCTATAGAGGATTTGAGCACCTCATTGATTTTGCCTTAAATAATAACAAGATTAATCACCTCTTTGTTAAACTTTTTTAGGCCAACTTAAATCTAGATCACCACACAATTACAAATCCGAATGACTGCATTTGGACGGTAGTATGTGGTAAAAAGATTTTTCTTCCACTACAGCGACTTGCATGGATTCTACAATGTCCAGATGAGGGTGATGTGTTATCTGAGATTGCCATAAACATGGAAAACCATGATCGAGTTAGTTATTTGTTTTTCTCGGAGGACTTAACGGAGATAAAAGCGATAGCACTAAGGCCAAAAGCTCGTATATGCATAGAGTGCTTACCCACACCATCAATCCTCGCATCGGAAGCTATGAGAAAGTCTATCGATGTGATTTCCAATCCTTATACACCATTTGGGGAAATAGATGAGTAAACTGGTGAAGGTCATTCTAGATGAATTTTAAACCTTTAACCAAGGTCGAATGAGGATGATCTACTATTGCGCTAACATCATGTGCGTTCTCAAAAATTTTGATGTTCCTTTTGTTGATTCCAAATGTTCAAACATAGGTTCCTTGAATACTAAAACCCTTAGTCTCATGAAACTACCAAAGCAATATCTTGACCACACCATAATTACTTATGAACATTGTCTTGAAAACCAAGTCGCGGGTCAAGCTCGACCTTCCTCCCAACAAGCTCATCAACAAACTCCACATATGCAAGCCTTTTCTTCATCCAAACCTCCTCGGCCTACTTGAAAAATCTACGAGATTCAAGGAATAGACCCTCAAGCTTGGCCTCATGAAGCCGTGTCTACCATTGGTCGTAATCAAAGACTTCTTGATAATCTTCTATCTCAAATTGAATCAACTGTCTCTAGAGTTGATAAAAATGTCTCCAAAGTCAATAAGAAGCTTAATTATATTAAGTCCTTCCTCAACAATCTCTAGGAAGCTATCACATGCTCCCAACAATCATGTACTTCCATCCACGTACCAACATTTCATGGGAAACGACCAGCGGAACATTTCACTTGGTCTACGTCAAACGAGGAGTAGGAGAAAGAAGCTGAAGAGTTAGGTGACGAATCAGATGATGAAGAAACTAAAGGTGACGAACAAGTTTCAAATAGCATTAGTCAAGGTGATGAATAAGTTTTTTTTTTTCTATTCTTATATGATGTTGTTAGACTTTGCTTTCAGACATTTTAATCTTTAAGGTCTTGTGGTATTGTGTAATTGTCTAAAAATCTATGTTTTCTATGAGTATGTCATGTTGTATTATCATTCTCGGAGGATGTGACTGTTCTATTTCTATGTTATGTGCTAAGTTTTAGATTCATATATATGTGTCTTCCTATACCATATTACTCGTAGTTTAACTACCCTCTACCTTGAGTACTCTCCTTTTTGTCGATGATAAAGGGGGAGAAAAACATAAATTGTTTACAGGAAATATAACATAGATTGAGTGGAAGAATACAACATAAAAGTTGCAAGCATATTACGCAGGGGGAAAGATATTTAAAAAAAAATCATGTCAAAGATTCACTCGTAGCAAATGGAGTTTTCATCATCAAAAAGAGGGAGAATGTTGGATCATAAGGTTTTGAATGTTGATAAGAGACGAAAGTTCTTCACGAATTTACGACTATGGAAAATCCGAACCCGACAACTCAAATGTGGTTCGTATTGATATTAATGTAACTAGAGTCTTTAAGTAAACAGTCTAGTATAGAATTTTGTTAAAATCTATCCTCAAAGCTCATCATTCAAAATTCATTTTATGAAACTTACATATATATACTCAAAGTTTTTTATGTGCACTGAAAAACAATATTCAGTCGATTGAATACTATATGTTAGTCGACTGATACTGTTTGAACTTTTTTTAATATACAGTGTTCAGTCGACTGAACTGCTTAAGTCAGTCGACTGACACTGTGCAAATTTTTGTGCAGGTCTAAATTTAGTTGACTGACTAAGCAACTTCAGTCGACTGAATACTGCAAATGTCATTTTTTCAAAAGACACTTATTTTCACCAAAAGGTTTCTTCTTCATGGATAGTTGCCTCTCTTAGATTTAGATAGATATCTATTTCCGACAGTCATATCTCCTCACACGCTATATATACACTCGATATTTATAGAATCATGTCACTAATTCTTTATTCTCTTTTGATATGTATCACTTAGCATTCTTGAGTTCGATATATACAGGCTTTCATACAGTCATTTCTTAGTTGTTCATTTCCATACTCTTCAAGCAATATATACTTCTGATTCTTCATACACACACAAGTATACACATATAATTTGAGGATAGGATTATAGAAAGGGTAAATTATAAGTGATAAATTCGTGTTATTCAGAGCACATACAGTCAAGTTAAAATCCAGTTTGTAAGAAAGTCCTGATCATTTGCTCATGCGGTCAAAGTCCTGTTCTGTTGCTCAGGCGGTCAAAGTCCTGTTTGGTTACTCAAGCGGTGTAATACCTGTTACTCCAAGTTAAGTGAGATTTGCTAGCTATAATTCCAAAAGGAGTCTGGGACTGGATGTATAACGAGAGTTCGAACCAGTATAAAAATATCTGATGTCATTTTTTTACTACTTTAATTATTTACTTACTTATTTATTATTCCGCACAAGTAATTTATCCATATTACATGATCTTTTAGCACAGTCACTTTCACTTCGTTCGTCGCTACTACAGTTGATTGATTAAGGTGTGTTTTATGCTTCGATCGGCTTCGTCAATCGTCTTCTTGGCTTTGATTGTGTGTAGTTTCTTCAATTGTCGAGTTCAAATTATATTTTGAAACGTGATATTCGCCTCCTTTTGATTTTTGAAGATATTCGACTATATGCTCTGATTAATTGCTTGGGCTCGAACTTGATGCATTTGCCAATAATGATTTTTGGATACTTATAGGGATCAAACCCTAAATTATTGTTCATATTTTTTTTGGAATTCTTCATAATTCTTGCTTGGCCGTTTGATTTTGCTTAAATGATGATGATTAATCTTGATCACTTCATTTGTTTACACATTGCTGATAAATTTTCATTTGCTTGAGTCGGTTCCTTCTTTTGCTCCTACGATCATGGAATTTGAATTTTTTTGAGACTCGACTTGTTCACGTTACTGCATATACCTCTATTTGAAAATGTATAAAGCACGGCTTGATCATTTCTTAACTTTCATCCAACTCATACTTCATTATGATTTTCTCTGTAATTTATTCAACCTGTTGTTTCATTTTTGTTCGAACTGCTACTGTTGGTCTGATTGATTTCACTTGATTTTTATTCGAACTGTTGGCTTATTCGTCATGTCAAATTGTGACTCTTGCAACTGCTTCACTGTTTTATGATATTCGAACACATGTATAAATTCAAGTAGAGCTTCACATGTATGCTACCACTTGTGTTTGACCGGAACCACTTGTGTTTGTATTCGAGTCACCATGTATATACGTACATACATACATATGTATGCGTGTGTATATGTGTTGTGCCTGCATTTCTCTGGTCTTTATGCTTTGAGTTGAATTCTGGTTGACATGTGATCTTATGGCTTGTTGCATTTTGAGTATGTTCTGAAGCTTTGCAATTGAAGTCTCCTCTGTTGCATACTTGTTAATATTATGTGAAGGCATATAATTGCATATATACATGCATATAAATTTGTAGCTCCGGCCAGTTAGTCCACTACTTCATGCTTAAATGTTGTCTTTGACCCATTTGCTTGATGAGTTCATCCTATTTAGCTATGCCTGTCTTTGTGTTCATGCAGCTTTAATGGTCTATTGTTTTCACACATATGCATATGTATATATGTGTTTTGGTGATCCTATTTAAGCTTGCTAACCCATGAATGCATTTGCAACTTGATCACTTGTTTGATTTCGGTCTTTGGTTTATTTTTTTACTTATCTGATTTGGTCTGAGTTGTGTTGCATCCCTGGTGGTCTTCATGTTTATTTATTGTGCACTGCATACACACACACACACACACACACACACACATATATATATGTATACATGTGTGTATACATATGTATATATACATGTGTGGTGGTTTATGTGGCTCGACCATCCATGCTTGTGTATTTGTTGAGTCTATACTTGGTTTGAACATGTTTGAAGCTCTGTTGTCATGTATGTTGGTTTGTATGTAGTTAGTGTTGGTGCACATTGATGGTCTGCACATCCAGGCTATGTTGTATATGGTTCCATTATGCTTTGAGTTGTTTGGAGTTAGATGTCTAGTTTTTTGTCACCACTGTTTCATTTGAGTCTTCATGTATTCATGTGTGTTTGTGAGTGTATTGTTGCGGCATGCTCAGGTTGCCATATTCACCTCTTTATAGTTGAACTGATATATGTGAACTCGGGTTCATGTTGATATGTTGTGTTCAATTGATTGTTGTAGTGTCATGTTATCTTGTAGTGTACGCCTACAGCTATGGACATGTCTCTCAAACCATGTCTCTGTTCTCTGGCATTACTGTAAGTCTGGTTTGGTTTGCATATGAGCTTCATGTGTACTGAATGTGTTATTTTGTACATTTTTGAGTATATTTAGGGTGCACTGCCCTGGTCTTGTTTGATTGCTCTATCCTATGGTTCATTTAGTTGTTCTCACACTTGACTGTGTACATATGAGCTGGTCACCTTGATTTTTGTGTATATTCTAGTCTCATATATGTTTGTGAGGTCTGATTGATACTTGTGTACACTTGTATCTAGTTGAAGTTGTTTTTGAATTCATGCCTCATTGTTTGCTAGTCATTATCTTCTCATGCCTCTTCTTTGTTAACTCACTATCAAGTGGTTTTGTTGTACACGACACCTCTTTGCTGAAATTTGAGATGCTAGGGCAATGCATATATGTACATGTACACATGTGTATATGTGGGCTCTTGTGCTCATGTTGTGGCTTTATTTGTATTGCACCTGAATATTTGCACTTGAGTTGAATCCAGCTTTGGTTGGGTTTGAGCTTGTGCTCACCTATCCCTGCAATTTGATCAAGTGTACATCGATGTGCATGACCTTGTGACATGTACAGTGATACACTGTGCATGTTACAAGCTGTTCATGTAAGATGAATTTAAAATAAATGAAGACGAACAACCCAAATAACCGAGGAAAATATTTTCAAAAACACACATTTTATTTTACACTGCAAAATACTTCCTTTTCAGTTTTACCACGTCAGTGTTTATTTTGCAGATAATTCAGATGCTGGATTCAATCTGAAATAGAGTTGAAGGTAAATATTAGTGAATGAGTGATATGTAGTGAGGTAAAAATTGTAAATTGAAATTTGTGATGTAATCGAAATTATAATGTAATTAAAATTGTGTATATATAGCGAGAGCTCAAAGTTGTACTATTCAAAATTGTAATAAAATATTTATTTGAATAAAATATTTGTTTGAATTTAAATTTGTGTTATTTATTTTATTTAATAAATATTTATTTAATTATGTGAAAAATAGCACAATAACAAATACATTTAAATGAATATATATATATATATATATGTTTATTATCGTCAAACAAAAACCATATACTAGCATATTCTATAATCTCCCCTTTTTGATGATAACAAACATATATTAAGATTTTGACTCTATTAAATGTATTTTATCATTCAATTTGCTCCCCCTATTTGAATGCTCCCTCTCTATAATAAAGCTCTCCCTTCACATATGCATGAAAATTAATAAAAATATGCAAATGAACCTATATTGGAATATGCAAATAAAAAAATAAAATATTTGCACTTTATTTGCCAAAATACTAACTTCTCTCTCCCCCTTTTGAACAAGAATAATAGTGTTAGAAAAATAGACATCAAGTGATAGACATTAATTCAACATTAATACCCAATCGAGTATAAATATTAAAATTTCAATAAAAAATCAAACAAAAGTCATAAATACTCTATCAGGCACATATTCCACTTTAGAATGGTAGGGGTGATGTCGGTATATAAAACCATATAGTTGTGTCTATTTGTGGTATATTTATATCAGGAATTTGAATATCTACTAACCATGCATAACCGTTAGGACTTTTAAATGAGATTGGTAGTATTCCTAATTTTTTATAAAAAAATGAATTTCAATTATCTTCTAACTATGCCTAACCGTGAGGACTTTTAATTCGGATTAGAATCAATTTGTCTATTTAATAATCAATTCTGATATGTGTTCTACACATGTATAAACGTGAGGACTTTTAAATGAGCATGAAAGCACGTAAACAAATATTCCAAGTACTTCACCCATGCATAACTGTAAGGACTTTTAAATGAGAGTGAATACTTTAGATGTTTTTAAATAAAAAATAAATAAAAATGAATAATTTTTCTTTTAAAATACCACATTTGTACATACCATATTGGATTTTAATGCGTGATGGTCGTTAGAAATATGATAGAAATAGAGATGGTTATGGAATTTTTACCAAAAAAAGTTATCATAAATCTTGTTTAAATTTTTAAAGAAATTTACTAAATATACTTTCTCAGTCATAATATATGATTAATATCAATACTCATCACTTTTTTAATCACTATTTATCTTTTCAAGAATCGGTAGGGAGTTTGATTAGTTAATGTAGTCATTTAAGACCAAATCCAAAAATAATTATAAAATCAAATTTGCTAAAATGCCTAACTCAAAATGAAGTCAACAAAAATTATTTTCTGGAAGGTGTTTTATAAGAAAAATATCTACTAATTGAAAATCAGTTGAAATGGAAAATATGCAGATATTTTCTTTGAAATGTGATACAACTAATGAGTGTCACTATATAAAACATGTTGCACTAGTAATTTTTCTATCAACTAGATTACCAGTGAATCTGCATTTGAATTTCCCTTTTACTCAAGTTATCATAAATTGGATATCATAGACTAAACCATGAAGTTGCAATAGATACCTTATAATCATTTTACAGCTATTAAAATGTGATTCCTTAAGGTTTTGATTGAAAACATGCACATAAACAACTAGTGAACATAGTGTTAGATCTAGAAGCAGTAAGGTAAACAAATGTATCCATGTGTATCTAGAGTAACCATCAACCAATACAAAACAACATCTCTTATCACCTAAACTTGCAACATAGTTAGTTCAAGCAAGTCTTTATGAGATAGTTCAAGGCTGAAAAGATGATTGGTCAACATTTTTGAATCAAAATCAATATTTTTTGTTTCATTATCACATAATTGGCTGAATTAAATCAGATTATGGTACAGATTTTCACATTTAATATATCGTTCAAGATAAATGTATCGTTACCTTTTTTACCTTTACGATAATTTTCGTCGTTACCCATTGTGCTCTGCCACCTTTGTACTAGGCTAAGGAACTTTGATTTTTCACCCGTCGTGTGCCTGGAATAGCCAGAATCCAGGTAACGCTATTGTTGTTCCTTAGCCTGTCACCGCACCTACACGACAAAAGATTTTTGTGACCTATTTGTTTTTATAGATCCTTGGTTGTTAGTGATAAACGATTTTGAAAAATATGTTTGAGTAGAACCAAGACAATTTATATTTATTCGTTTTAGCACCCAGATTTGTTTGACTTTAAGGAAATTTACAATTGTGCCTTTAGGAACCCAAATTTGTATGGTTTTCATGTGTTTAGGCCTATATCAACAATTATTGTGATTATGTCCAATTTTTCCCACAAATCATGCACTTACTAACATGTGCAGATTGAGTATACCCAAGTCCTTGTCTACTAATATCGATTGTTTGTTTCCATAATAACATATTTAGCGATCTTTCTCCTTCTTTAAATTTTTCTAAAATCGTAGACTATTTTTGGACCTGTGTTTTAAGGGATTCATTTTCATTCAATAACAAAGTGCACTTTTAATCAAATTTTCTCTCCTCGTGTTTTCACTTTCTTTCAAAATAAAAATTTCATTCTCAAGTAATTTAATTTTCATTTTTCATTTTTTAATTTCTTCTTCAAGTGATGGACACTTATCACACTTAAGGCTCTTATTTTGATAGTTTTTAACCGATTGATCACGTTGTTTATTTAAATCTATCAAACTATCTCTTTGTGATTCAATTTTAGAGTATTTCTCCCTAAGTCTTTCAAAACAACCATTTACTTCATGTAAATATATAAGTAATTTCGAATGGGTAAGTTTTGATACCTCGCTTGGCTCATCATCATCATTGTCAATTATTTCTCCTTGAAGACACAGTGTCGCTTTCTCATTTTCACTACCAATGCTTTCATCACTTTCATCAGTTTCATCCCAAGTAGCTACAAAACGTCTGCTTATCGGTTTCTTTTCTTGGTTGAGTGGATTCTGAGGACAATTTGGCTTGATATGACCAAGTTTATTGCACTTGTAACATATGATCTCCTACTCTTCTAAGTTGTCAAGTACTTTGACTATTCTACTTTTTAATTGTTGATTTAGAGCTGGATTTTAATATTTGCAATTCCACCTTTAGAATCGCTTTATTATCTGTGCCAATTTAGCTGCTCCATCATCATTATCATTTTCTGTTGTTCCATTGAGAGCTATTGATTTCTTTTGAGTATCACCTTCTTCACTTTCTTCCTTGAATTTCATTTCTAGCTCATATGTGGTAAGATTTCTGATGAGTTCTTCAACTTTGATTTGTTTCAGACCTTTTTATTCTTGAATGGCGGTAGCTTCCGCTTCAAAATTTCATGGAAGGACTCTGAGGATTTTTCGGACTATTTCCAATTCTGTGTGTGGTTTTTCAAGAGCTTTTGATTTGTATCCAAGATTAGAAAGTCGTCCATGCATCTCTTGGACATTCTCATCCTTTGCCATTGTGAAGTTCTCATATTCGCTATTAAGCATGGCAATGCGAGATTCTTTGACTTGAGATGTTCCTTCGTGAGTTACTTCAAGTTTGTGCCAGATTGCCTATGCAGTTAGACAATGTGAGACACGATTAAATTCTATTTGATCCAATGAACATATAATAGAATTCATAGCCATACCATTAGAATTTTGTAGTTTGTTTTCAAAATCTATCCATTGATCCATTGGTTTTTCAATTCCTTGATTATGTACAACTATAGTAGGTGTCCTATATCCCGTCTTAACAATATTCCAAGCATCAATGATTTTCAGAAAAAAATTTCATTTTATTTTTCTAGTAAGCATATTCACCATTGAACATGGGTGGCCTAACTATAGACTGTCCCTCAGCAAAAGCATTATTACAAGAAGCCATTTAAAAAACCAATTTTTTTAAAAAAATTGGTTTTTGAAAAATCAAATTTTTAAAACAAAAATTAGTTTATATTCCTAGCTCTGATACCACTTGTAGGATCGATTTCACCCTAGAGGGGGTGAATAGGGTGATACTAATAATAATAAAAATTAATGAGAAAATATATAAAATAATTGCAGCACAAATAATAGCAGAATAATACAAGCAGAAATAGAACAACACCGATTTACCCAACTTCGGCAAAACTCTACCAACGTGTTGCCCTCAAGGTTTCTAATAGAAATTAAGTAATCAGACACTTACACACGTAAACTTATGACACCCATTATCGACTAACCTAACTCTACGCTTAAAACCCTACCACAACTCAGCCATCGAGTTTCGAATTCTCGAACTACACCACCGTTGTTCGTAACCTAGTCACACGACTAGAATTTTGCAAAAGTTTAAAAGAAAATTACAAAATTAACTAAACAAAAACAAAAACCAAACCCTTTATATATATTTGAGCCTAAATAAAGAATAAAAACAGCCGGCCTATAAACATATAAAGATTACTCTATTTATTCCCTTTTTCTTTACTTCGGCCAACTATTTTATTTGAAATGTGTGATTCGTTCCTCTTTGGAAAAATTAGGGCTTGTGCTTTATGCTTCGATTGGCTTCGTCAATCATCTTCTTGGTTTTGATTATGTGCAGTTGCTTAAATTGTCGAGTTCGAATTATAATTTGGTATATGATATTAGCCCCTTTTTGATTTTTGAATATACTCGCCTTTATGCTCCGATTAATTGCTTAGGCTCGAACTCGATACATTTGCCGATGATGATTTTTGGATACTTATAGGGATCGAACCCTAAATTATTGTTTATATTTTTTTTTGGAATTCTTCATAATTCTTGCTTGGCCTTTGATATAGTTTAAAATGATAATGATTATTCTTGACTGCTTTATTTGTTTACACGTTTCTGATGCATTTTCACTTGCTAGAGTTAGTTCCTTCCTTTGCTTCTACGATCATGGAATTTGAATTTTTTTGAGACTTCGACCTGTTCACGTTACTACATATGCCTCTGTTTGAAAATGTATGAACCATGACTTGATCATTTCTTGACTTTCATCGAACTCCTACTTCACTATGATTTTCTCTGTAGTTTATTCAACCTGTTGTTTCATTCTTGTTTGATCTGCTACAGTTAGTCTGATTGAATTCACTTGATTTTTGTTCGAACTATTGCCTTGTTCATCATGTTGAATTTTGACTCATGCAACTGCTTCACTATTTTATGATTTTTGAACACATGTATAAATTCACATAGAACTTCACATGTATGCTACCACTTTTGTTTGACTGGAACCACTTGTGTTTGTATATGAGTCACCATGTATATACATACATGCATATGTATGTGTGTGTATATGTGTTGTGCATGCATTACTCTGGTCTCTTTGCTTTGAGTTGAATTCTGGTTGACATATGATCTTATGGCTTGTTGCATTTTGAGTATAGTCTGAAGCTTTGAAATTGAAGTCCCCTCTATTGCATACTTGTTACTATTATGTGTATCTATATAATTGCATATATGCATACATATAAATTTGTAGCTCGGGCCAGTTAGTCCACTGCTTCATGCCTGAATGTTGTCGTTGACCCATTTGCTTGTTGAGTTCATCCTATTTGGTCATGCAGTTTTGATGGTCTATTGTCTTCCTAAATATATGTATGTATATATATGATTTGGTGACCATGTATAAGCTTGCTGACCCATGAATGCATTTGCAACTTGATTACTTATTTGGTTCTGGTCTTTGGTTTATTTTTTACTTATCTGATTTGGTCTGAGCTGTGTTGCATCCCTGGTGGTCTTCATGTTTAGTTGCTGTGTACTGCATATATATCTATGTATGTATATATGTATGTATATGTATACATGTGTGTATACATATGTGTGTATATATACACACACCAACATATGTATGGTGGTTTATGTGGCTCGACCATTATGCTTGTGTATTTGTTGAGTCTATACTCGGTTTGAGAATGTTTGAAGCTCTATAGTCATGTATGCTGGTTTGTATGTGGTCAATGTTGACGCACATTAATGGTCTACACATCCAGGCTATGTTGTATGTGGTTCCATTGTGCTTTGAGTTGTTTGGAGTTAGATGTCCAGTTTTTTGCCACCTCTGTTTCATGTCTGTTTATGAGTGTATGATTGTTGCATGCTCATGTTTCCATGTTCACCTCTTTATATCTGAACTGATATACGTGAACTTTGGTTCATGTTGATATGTTGTGTTCAACTGGTAGCTGTAGTGTCATGTGGTCTTCTAGTCTAGGCCTGCTGCTATGTACATGTCTCTCTAACCATGTCTATGTTCTCTGGCATTACTCTAAGTATGGTTTGCAAATGAGCTTCATGTGTACTGAATGTGCTATTTTGTACATTTGTTTGAGTATATTTATGGTGCACTGCCCTGGTCTTGTTTAATTGCTCTGTCCTTTGGTTCATTTAGTTGTTCTCACACTTGATTGTGTTCATATGAGCTGGTCACCTAGATTTTTATGTATATTCTGGTCTGATATATGTTTGTGAGGTCTGATTGATACTTGTGTATGCTTGTATCTAGTTGAAGTTATTTTTGAATTCATGCCTCATTGTTTACTAGTCATTATCTTCTCATGTTTCTTCTTTGTTAACTCACTGCTCAGCTGTTTTGGTGCACATGACGCTTCTTGGCTGAAATTTGAGATGCTGAGGCAATGGACATGTGTACGTGTAGACATGTGTATATGCAGGCTCTTGTGTTCATGTCGTGACTTTATTACTATTGCACCTGAATATTTGCACTTAAGTTGAATCCAGCTTTTGGTTGGGTTTGACCTTTTGCTTACCTATCCCTGCAATTTTATCAAGTGTATATCGGTGTGCACGACCTTGTGACATGTACAATGATACAGTGTGCATGTTACAAGTTTTTCGTGTAAGATGAATTCAAAATAAATGATGACGAACCACTCCAAAAACCGAGGAAAATATTTTCAAAAACATGCATTTTATTGTACACTGCAAAAATATTTCTTTTTCAATTTTACCGTGTCAGTGTTTATTTTGCAGATAATTCAGATACTGGATTTAATCTAAATAGAGTTGAAGATAAATACGAGTGAATGAGTGATATGTAGTGAACTGAACATTGTAAATTGTAATTTGTGATGTAATCGAAATTATAATGTAATTGAAATTGTGTATATATAGTGAGAGCTCAAATTTGTGCTATTCAAATTGTAATAAAATGTTTGTTTGAATAAAATATTTGTTTGAATTTAAATTCTGTGTTATTTATTTTATTCAACAAATTTATATTTAATTATGTGAAAAATAGTACAATAGCAAATATATTTAAATGAATATATATATATATATATATATATATATTATCATCAAATAAAAATCATGTACTAGCATATTCTACATTGACATGATGATTATCATCATAAAAGCATCATATAAATATCGAGACAGAATTTTAACAAATAAAGACAATTGAATTAGTTGACTCATATAACTTTTTATTCGATGAATACTTTACACATACATCTGTAGTTAACTTGTCATATTTAGGTTTAAGAATAGTTAATAAAAATTAAATACACGTCAGAATGCTAATATGTAATGGTGTTAAGAGAATCCCTTAATTAAGAGTACATGCTAGCAAAGATTAGAAAACACTAAAACACAAAAAAAAACAAAAACTACTATAAAGGTCAAACAACTATAGTCATTTCTTTGTTGTGCATCTGCAAGTAACAGGCGAACTCATAACATTTGTGTATTTCTTAACGAAGGATTGAATAACCATGAACAGAAATGATGCCACAAAGTGAATGAACCACAAGACATAAATATAGAAAAGTGTAACGACCCGCCGTTCTGACCGCCTCTAGTCGGTAATTAAACCAACTAGAAACGTTCAAAATGACGGATGGTTATTTAGTTTATGACGCTTAAACAGAATCAGTCACCGAATCACAGAAACAATAATATATTTTATAAATAAACTTTTTTTTTGTATACAAATATCAGAGTTATACAATACATTACATTTTATACAGCGGAAACAATTTATTTTATTAAGTACAAAAAAAGAAATTTCTGAAAAGCTTTAGTGGAGTGCTTTAATCCCCCTCTCTCAAACTTCGCTGCCTGAAAATCTTCAAGCTGTAAAAATACTCGGTCTGACCCGAGCGTTTATTGCAAAACACAAAAACACTCGAGTCAGGATTAATCTTAACTCAAGTAAATAAATTTGTAATGAACTGAATAAAATGGATCACATGAATCAATTCAAAATCTATTATGGATTTTCATTATTAACAGCTTTAATTTTTAAAATCTGTCAATCCCGTGTGGCTGCAGTACACACATGTACTTTGCACACATGTGCACTGCCTCGCCAACACGTGTGCACAGCTCCATTCAGAAATACAAAATGACCAAACAGCAATGCAAATGCAGTAATGGGTGAACAGTCCACAAGAGTGCAACACAGTGAAGATGACAAGTAAAAAAAAAAACAAGTCAAAATGGAAGCAGTGATACAAAGGCCAGAACAAAGCCCAAACAAAGAACTTCAACCAAACAGGGTTACAACAGGGACAATACTTTTAAAATTTATGTTGTTTCTAAACTGCAGTTACAACAGGGTTAATGGTGCAGTACAGGCAGCAGAAGCGACGAAACAAATTGGATTAGTCCAAATAAAAGAGGATGTAAATAATATAAATTCCCACAAATGAGCATAAGGGGTGTACAGGAGTACACTTATATCAAACCAGCAAGAACAAATCTGGGCAGCCAACCAAGCCAAACTACAGGGACGTGCAAATCAAAGTAACATACTTTGGGCTATATGTTCAATTTCAAGGTATAAAGCAACAAGGACAAAATAAGTTAATGCATAGGCATAGTGCTTGACTAACTTTTTAAAGCAAATATCGAATTAAAAATCTAACAACAGTAACGATGCACGAAAATCAGGCAACATCAAGTAGTTTAGGAAATCCAACATGCATCACATTCATACTTATAAAAACACAGCATTATCTAAATGTTCAGATCCACCTCAAAAATATGATTTCTGGTCATTTTCCAGATTGCATGCTCATAGGCACACATTCACATTAAATCACAAGCAAACATTATATACTTACATGCAACAGGTCTCATCAACCATACACTGTTTTTAACTAAATTTCAAAACCAATTTAAATCTGGTTTAAAACATTCAAATCTGCTCAAAATTTAAAACTCAAACAAACTGTTTAAATCAATAATCAGGTTTAAAAGATAGCCTGAAACTATTTTAAATCTTGACTTAAACCCAGATTAAATTTTTGTTTAAAATTTAAGATTCTCATTTTCAAAAACTTTAAATTTCAAACTACATGTTAATTCAGTTTCCAACTTCCACCTAAAATCAAATTCCCACACAAAAATTTAAATTTCATTCAAATGTTAGAAATTGCAAAGCTACAGGATTTTAAACCTGAAACTGTTTTGTTTTAAAACTTGATTTAAAACAGAATTTTAAATCTTATTAAAATTTAAGATTTTACTTTAAAAAAAATTAACTTTGAATTCAAAGCTACATTTGAATTCAGTTTAAATCTTACACTTGATTAAATTTACAATCTTTAAAATAGGAGCTTTATTCAAAAATTTAAAAACTGTAAAATTACAGATTTTAAAACCTGAAACATCATAACATCTTAAATCCACTAGCTTACAGACCTCTTCCAAATTCCTGATTTTATTCAAAACAGGATAGCTAATTCTACAGTTCATTTTAAAAGTGAAATTTATTTTACACTTTCTGATTCTAACATACATCAATGTTGTAAGCTTGTTTTAAATAATTTCAGATGTTTGTTATTCTTAATTAAGTTTTCAGTTTAGCTAATCATGATTTACAAACCTGCATCTAAGCTAAACTAACACATTTTGTTCACTGATCAATTCTAACAGAGACTAAACTCAGAGATAAGGATTTTCTTTTAAAAATCTTAGTAAAAATAAAACAAACAGGTATGCAGCTTCCTGGCCAAAGCATCATATATATACATAGTTATATATGTATACACAGAACATTCACCACAATTTAATCATTCAAGCTTGCTTATTACTATCAATACACATGCAACAGATTATTAAGCTTTTCCATTTGTGAAGATATCTTCCTCAAACAAAATGAATTACTGCAGTTTTCATCCATAGAAATTTATATATATATATATATTTAAATGACAGTTTTGCTTTGAACTTGAGTTCTAATACTTGCATGTGCATTTATTTCAAAAGAAAACTGTTTTTAAAATTAAAAGTTTACTCACTGAGGGATGAAGACAGGAAACAAGGGTATTTCAGATGGAAAACAAACATGCAGAAGCAATTTCACATCCATGCAAGCATAATACACAGCAACACATGGGGGGGGGGGTTTACAAACACATATGTACATCACTTATGAACAGAGGTTCAACCAAGCACATATAACAAAATTTTCCTCATCTAGATTTAAAATCCATCACATGCAGCAACAACAAACAAGCAAGGGTTTTTTTTTTTTTGATATAGCATCTGTTCTTATCAATTTAAAAAAAAAACAAAACAAATTTTCACATAGTATCTGTTCTTATCAATTTTAAAAACATCTGTCCTCATCGGTTGAAAATTCAAGCAAATCGAGCAAGTGACAGCAAATAGCCCCAAATCATAGCCTGAAACCAAGCACTTATCTCTTCCTATCAGTTTAGATTAAATTAACCGAGCAAATGATAACGAATAACCCCCAAATCATACATGCAAATTAACCGAGCAGATAGAAGCAAAATAACACCAATTCATAGCATGCAACCAAAACCCAATCCAAACAAATTCAAATACTTGCATTAAAATCAATCGTGAGCCAAAGACTCACCTTATCACGAATTGGAGAAGCCCCAAATAGTTCGCAAGCCCTAATTCAGAGACGAAGAGCTGAAGCCCTAGTTGAGACTTCAAAGAGGAACGAACTAGGAGAACACGGCCGCCATATTTTTTTCTTCGTTTGTTTATTTCGTTTAGGGTTAAAAATGAAACGGGTAAAGTGAGATAAAGGGGAATCGGGTAAAACTAATAAGGTCAGGGGGATTTTTCCTTTAAGTTATGTTTATTTATTTATTTTTTTTACATATTTTTTTATTTTAAATTCAATTTTTTTTTTTTGTATAAATTATTTTCTTTACTTTGTTTTATAAATTTTGTTTAAATTATGTTGTTAAATTTTTTTTAACTAAGTGTATTTATTTATTTTATTTTGTATTGATTTTAATTTTTTATTTAAGCTAAAGAAAAAATGTTATTTAAAAACTAACCATCCATTAATAAATTTACATAAATAATGATCCTTGTATCCAAATTATTTTCTTAAGTTATTAGTTTGAATTTCAATTACAAATTAAATATTCAATTTCAGCTCCAAAGTCAAGTTTAAATTTTTATTCAACTTCTTATAGATTAAATTTAAAAATTTAATCGCCAATTTCATTGTTATATTGAAAATTCAATTTAAATTATCATTCAAATATTTAAAATTAATTAAATATTCACGATTTAAATTGTTCAAAATTTAGGATCGTTACAATCTCCCCTCCTTAAAAGAATTTCGTCCCGAAATTACAAGGAGAAATGATTGTTGAAATTTCACTAATATTTATATTTTACACATTTTTATCAAGTTCGAAACTTATTACAAATAAATGAATGTAGGATTCATTCTATTTGTTTTATTTCACTAACTTTGTTTATTAACTCATTTGTCTATTATTTTCTACAATCAAGACACAAAAATCTTTACTAAAATTTCCAACTTACAAAAACCCAAATTTTAAATTTGAACTTCTTCATTTAAGAAATTTACATAGTATAACTTTTCCAAAGCTGTGGACTTTCAAAACATTTCAAAAATCCTCTCCCTTAATTTATTAGGTTGGAATTTATATCACTTTAATTTCAGATAATTGATTTTCTATTTAAAGTTTGAAAATACTTGCTAACTCGAAATTTAACAAGTCTACTGTCGTTCTTAAAGACATTAGGCATACGCTGGCCAGGCGCAAGTCTAACAATCTCCAAGTACTAAATATACTTGCTTCAATTCCCAGTGAAAATACCTTTTTAAAAATTCTTTTAAAAAATGGATATGGAAAGCACATTCCCCCATGGATCACAGTTTACTCGGCGGTTCCGCTACTATCCCAGTAGAGTCGCTTGTAACTGTGGATATCTCATCCCTTGAATTTCGCCATGGTTGTTGCCAAAGATCGCGGTTCACACGGCGGTTACGCTACTATCCCAGTAGAATCGCTCGTGACCGTAGGCATCTCGCCCCTCGAATTACGCTTTGGTTTGTAGATTGCAGTTTACACAGCGGTTACGCCACTATCCCAGTGGAATCGCTTGTAACTGTAGGCATCACGCCCCTCAAATTACGCTACCACCCGAGTGTAACTAGATCGCGGTATACACGGCGGTTACGCCACTATCCCAGTGGAATCGCTTGTAACCGTAGGCATCTCGCCCCTCGAATTACGCTAGCACACTATACCAGTCCAAAAGGACATTCCAACTAATGGAAATACTACGTAGCTACGATTTTCAAATGGACACTCATCTCGAGTTCCAACAACCTTCACAAATGTTTAAATGGAAGGTACTTTTCCATATCCTCAATTTGGAAAACATAATATTATACATACATATATAATATTTCATTTCACATTTTTGTACATATCATACTCATGTACTTACATAAGTTTTCCATAACAATTACTTTTCCAAACTAATTGGTTTTCGAATTAATCGTATTCACACATATACGTTATGAAAACCACAATATTTCATACCCATAACAAATAGAGGTTTCACAATTTTTTTTCATTTCATTATCCATTTAAAATTTTCCTCTAAGCCGATTTGGAAATTTAAGGTTATCTCAAACCTAATTCACATTCATAATCCAATTTATTATCGACTTCACACTCGATTTGGATTTCACGTTACATCGTCAATCCTCAACACATAATTGATGTCTATCGATATATAACCTTTGAGCTCGTACGTCTCAGAGAAGGGTGTTAAGCTAAGAGAATAAATTCTCCGCCACCGCAGATATATATTTAATAGAGATCAATTGATATGTCGTCAATTCACGACGTTAGACACACAATCCAAATCATCCATTTAAAATTCAAAGTTCAACTTACATTGTTTTTGGGTGTCAAAGTTAAACTCAATTTTAACTCAAGATTCAATCTTTTTGAAAAATTTCCAAGTTGAACTAACTGTTCAAATTTCTCAAAATAATATCTTTACAAGATATAAAATTTTTCACACTTAACCATTTGAAACAAATTCAAATATTCACTTTTCAATTTATCTTTAAAAGATAAAATCTCAAAACATTTACTTTTCATTTTATCTTGAAAAGATAAAATTTCAAACCTTTCATTTCATATTGGAAAATATTTCCATACTTATTCAATAATAAGTAATTTACAAATCCATTTATTTTCAACAATTTTGAAAATATTCGATATACTTAAACCAAAATCAAGTATATATTCCATTCTTAAAAGAAATCATTCTTTTAAACACATTTCAAAACAACTTAAAATGAATTTACTTCATTTCATAGTGTTGCTTCCCAAAAACATTCCCATTTAAGTTTTTCAACTTCAACTTAATTCATAGTTTGAATTCTGCATACATTTCAAAATATTGGTTTTAAACCAACTTCAAATTTCCAATATTAAGTTTTCCACTTAACTTATTTCCATGCCCATTCAAATTCAAATTCTTCATTGCATCAATTTAAATCTCTTATAAATTTTCATTAGATTCATATCTCTTTTTATATCTCATTTATTGTCCAAAACCATAGATATAACACCTTTAATAAGTTACAATAATTTACTTATCAAAACAAGTCATTTGCGGATTTTATAAACATCTTTAGAAATTACATTTCTATTTTTAAACTTTGTTTTATAATCTCCTTTACTAATTTGATTCAATTCAATTCATATAACTTAGTTATATACCCAAAATCCATATTATAAGTTAAATACTTATAATCCATTTATTTACTAAATCGTTCTTCACAACATTTGAAATCAATTTTCAAAAGAATTCAAAATTAAATTTCCAAGTTATAGTTCAATAATCCATTTGATTATAATCAAATTGACATATCATTTTATTTTCCAATTACTACTTTGAAGATATTCAAAATATTTGATTTAAGCCAATTTAAACCAATTCATTAATTCTCTTAACTCATGTTTCATTTTCCATAACTCTCAAAAATTCGATAATGAGTTTTCGAATGATCGAAACTCAAGTCTAACGAGACCTCATCGAAGAGAAACGGTCGCAAACCTAAATTTAGAGAGGGGAATCTTCAAAATAATTCTAATTTTCAAAATACTTTTTATTTTAAAGAAAACAATTTTAAACTTCTTTAGATTTGAAAACACTTTCTTTGAAGTGGTTCTAGTAACTATTCATATTAAACGCCATAAACTAAGCTTTGTGTAAACCAAAGCTCTGATACCACTTTGTAACGACCCGCCGCTCTGACCGCCTCTAGTCGGTAATTAAACCAACTAGAAACGTTCAAAATGACGGATGGTTATTTAGTTTATGACGCTTAAACAGAATCAGTTACAGAATCACAGAAACAATAATATATTTTATAAATAAACTTTTCTTTTGTATACAAATATCAGAGTTATACAATACATTACATTTTATACAGCGGAAACAATTTATTTTATTAAGTACAAAAAAAGAAATTTCTGAAAAGCTTTAGTGGAGTGCTTTAATCCCCCTCTCTCAAACTTCGCTGCCTGAAAATCTTCAAGCTGTAAAAATACTCGGTCTGACCCGAGCGTTTATTGCAAAACACAAAAACACTCGAGTCAGGATTAATCTTAACTCAAGTAAATAAATTTGTAATGAACTGAATAAAATGGATCACATGAATCAATTCAAAATCTATTATGGATTTTCATTATTAACAGCTTTAATTTTTAAAATCTGTCAATCCCGTGTGGCTGCAGTACACACATGTACTTTGCACACATGTGCACTGCCTCGCCAACACGTGTGCACAGCTCCATTCAGAAATACAAAATGACCAAACAGCAATGCAAATGCAGTAATGGGTGAACAGTCCACAAGAGTGCAACACAGTGAAGATGACAAGTAAAAAAAAAAACAAGTCAAAATGGAAGCAGTGATACAAAGGCCAGAACAAAGCCCAAACAAAGAACTTCAACCAAACAGGGTTACAACAGGGACAATACTTTTAAAATTTATGTTGTTTCTAAACTGCAGTTACAACAGGGTTAATGGTGCAGTACAGGCAGCAGAAGCGACGAAACAAATTGGATTAGTCCAAATAAAAGAGGATGTAAATAATATAAATTCCCACAAATGAGCATAAGGGGTGTACAGCAGTACACTTATATCAAACCAGCAAGAACAAATCTGGGCAGCCAACCAAGCCAAACTACAGGGACGTGCAAATCAAAGTAACATACTTTGGGCTATATGTTCAATTTCAAGGTATAAAGCAACAAGGACAAAATAAGTTAATGCATAGGCATAGTGCTTGACTAACTGTTTAAAGCAAATATCGAATTAAAAATCTAACAACAGTAACGATGCACGAAAATCAGGCAACATCAAGTAGTTTAGGAAATCCAACATGCATCACATTCATACTTATAAAAACAAGCATTATCTAAATGTTCAGATCCACCTCAAAAATATGATTTCTGGTCATTTTCCAGATTGCATGCTCATAGGCACACATTCACATTAAATCACAAGCAAACATTATATACTTACATGCAACAGGTCTCATCAACCATACACTGTTTTTAACTAAATTTCAAAACCAATTTAAATCTGGTTTAAAACATTCAAATCTGCTCAAAATTTAAAACTCAAACAAACTTTTAAATCAATAATCAGGTTTAAAAGATAGCCTGAAACTATTTTAAATCTTGACTTAAACCCAGATTAAATTTTTGTTTAAAATTTAAGATTCTCATTTTCAAAAACTTTAAATTTCAAACTACATGTTAATTCAGTTTCCAACTTCCACCTAAAATCAAATTCCCACACAAAAATTTAAATTTCATTCAAATGTTAGAAATTGCAAAGCTACAGGATTTTAAACCTGAAACTGTTTTGTTTTAAAACTTGATTTAAAACAGAATTTTAAATCTTATTAAAATTTAAGATTTTACTTTAAAAAAAATTAACTTTGAATTCAAAGCTACATTTGAATTCAGTTTAAATCTTACACTTGATTAAATTTACAATCTTTAAAATAGGAGCTTTATTCAAAAATTTAAAAACTGTAAAATTACAGATTTTAAAACCTGAAACATCATAACATCTTAAATCCACTAGCTTACAGACCTCTTCCAAATTCCTGATTTTATTCAAAACAGGATAGCTAATTCTACAGTTCATTTTAAAAGTGAAATTTATTTTACACTTTCTGATTCTAACATACATCAATGTTGTAAGCTTGTTTTAAATAATTTCAGATGTTTGTTATTCTTAATTAAGTTTTCAGTTTAGCTAATCATGATTTACAAACCTGCATCTAAGCTAAACTAACACATTTTGTTCACTGATCAATTCTAACAGAGACTAAACTCAGAGATAAGGATTTTCTTTTAAAAATCTTAGTAAAAATAAAACAAACAGGTATGCAGCTTCCTGGCCAAAGCATCATATATATACATAGTTATATATGTATACACAGAACATTCACCACAATTTAATCATTCAAGCTTGCTTATTACTATCAATACACATGCAACAGATTATTAAGCTTTTCCATTTGTGAAGATATCTTCCTCAAACAAAATGAATTATTGCAGTTTTCATCCATAGAAATTTATATATATATATTTAAATGACAGTTTTGCTTTGAACTTGAGTTCTAATACTTGCATGTGCATTTATTTCAAAAGAAAACTGTTTTTAAAATTAAAAGTTTACTCACTGAGGGATGAAGACAGGAAACAGGGGTATTTCAGATGGAAAACAAACATGCAGAAGCAATTTCACATCCATGCAAGCATAATACACAGCAACACATGGGGGGGGGGGGGGGGGTTTACAAACACATATGTACATCACTTATGAACAGAGGTTCAACCAAGCACATATAACAAAATTTTCCTCATCTAGATTTAAAATCCATCACATGCAGCAACAACAAACAAGCAAGGGTTTTTTTTTTTTGATATAGCATCTGTTCTTATCAATTTAAAAAAAAAACAAAACAAATTTTCACATAGTATCTGTTCTTATCAATTTTAAAAACATCTGTCCTCATCGGTTGAAAATTCAAGCAAATCGAGCAAGTGACAGCAAATAGCCCCAAATCATAGCCTGAAACCAAGCACTTATCTCTTCCTATCAGTTTAGATTAAATTAACCGAGCAAATGATAACGAATAACCCCCAAATCATACATGCAAATTAACCGAGCAGATAGAAGCAAAATAACACCAATTCATAGCATGCAACCAAAACCCAATCCAAACAAATTCAAATACTTGCATTAAAATCAATCGTGAGCCAAAGACTCACCTTATCACGAATTGGAGCAGCCCCAAATAGTTCGCAAGCCCTAATTCAGAGACGAAGAGATGAAGCCCTAGTTGAGACTTCAAAGAGGAACGAACGAGGAGAACACGGCCGCCATATTTTTTTCTTCGTTTGTTTATTTCGTTTAGGGTTAAAAATGAAACGGGTAAAGTGAGATAAAGGGGAATCGGGTAAAACTAATAAGGTCAGGGGGATTTTTCCTTTAAGTTATGTTTATTTATTTATTTATTTTACATATTTTTTTATTTTAAATTCAATTTTTTTTTTTGTATAAATTATTTTCTTTACTTTGTTTTATAAATTTTGTTTAAATTATGTTGTTAATTTTTTTTTAACTAAGTGTATTTATTTATTTTATTTTGTATTGATTTTAATTTTTTATTTAAGCTAAAGAAAAAATGTTATTTAAAAACTAACCATCCATTAATAAATTTACATAAATAATGATCCTTGTATCCAAATTATTTTCTTAAGTTATTAGTTTGAATTTCAATTACAAATTAAATATTCAATTTCAGCTCCAAAGTCAAGTTTAAATTTTTATTCAACTTCTTATAGATTAAATTTAAAAATTTAATCGCCAATTTCATTGTTATATTGAAAATTCAATTTAAATTATCATTCAAATATTTAAAATTAATTAAATATTCACAATTTAAATTGTTCAAAATTTAGGATCGTTACAAAAAGCGACCAAACAAAATCATAATAGTTCAAAATTTTGAAACGCGTTATAAAGATAAATGAAAAGTTATAAAATGGCAATAAAAGTTGTAAAGAAGTAGGCCGTCATAAAAAGATATTTGGCGAGTAAACCCAAAACGATTTAATAATTTGCACAAAAAAGAAATAAAAGGTATACAAATGCACTCATACGAAATTTTATCACTTCCAAGTTTTGAAACCATAGAAGTTAAGGTTAAAATATGCTATAAATGGTAAATGATTAGTTGTATGATGAAGATAAAAGAGTTATAAATATTAGTAAAGGATAAACCCAAACATGAAATAGAACCATGTATATTTGTATCATACCTAGAATACGAAATCAAAATAGTTGAGGAGGTGCATGTGTGTTATAAAAAGAAATGACTACTTGTGTACATATTTTTTTTTTAAAACCAAACGTTGTCTAATTTTTTTGCAAAATTACAAAACTGAAATAGAGATTATTTTTTTGAGTAAACCAAACATGGTTTAATATTTACAAAATTTCAAAATTTTATTTATCATGCTTCTTTGCAAATAAATATGTAAAATTTTACAATTACAAAATAATACTTGAATTCCCACTAAAATATCTATTCAAATAATACTCTAATTTTCCAAATAATGTGCACTCTCATTTTAGTTATTTTATTTTGTTTATCAAAATATCTTAAGATACCTCCTTTTAAAATATAGCTTATATATTTCTAAAAAATTATTACTTACCTCCAAAACAATCTTGTGAAACGATCCGTTTTAATATATATAATATATAACTTATTTCAAAGGTCTATTTTCTTCAAAAATAGTATATACTTACAAAATATTATTACTCAAAACATTTTCTTATCCAAAATGGTATGTTTGAATGTCTTATACTAGTGTTTAGGATTACCTATCGATAACGTTGATCATGTGCATCAACCAGCATTCTTAAAGCACCCAACTTAAAATTTAACAAAAACTAAATTTTCAATAAGGTATACATATATTCTTATACCTATTCAAATATTTATTACTTATAATAAACATAATTTCACTCATATGCATATCCTTTATCACAAAATTTTTAATTCAAATAGGTACTTGCTTTTATTAAAATTCTTTTAATCCATCTCAAGATTTACATAAAAATAATTTTTAACAAACAATGATTATGTAATGCAACTTAGTATTTAATTAGTATACCTATAAATTAATATTTCATTCATTAAGTCTTATAACACATCAAAGTAAATTTTCAATTTGTTTGCGGTTGCTACACTAAAGAAGATATGTCAAAGTCTTATAATTATCATCGAGTAGGTTAACATTTTCAAGTAGACTATCATTTACTGTTTCAAAACAATCAAACATCCATTATTAACCATTTAAATTTATATTATATCTTATTTTATTTATTTATTTTTTATTATTTTAAATTCCAAATTTAAATATATTTATGTAATTTATCATTCTATATTTTATAGCTATTAATTGCTTAAATATTTTTATTATTTTCCAGCGATTCTATTTTGTCGAAACCGCTGGCTTTTATTAATGATTGGATTCGTCTAGATTTAAATAGGATTATAAATTCTTAGAGTGATAATATTTTATTCAATTACGCATTCTAAAGTGAGCATAAACAAAAATAAACATTGATGCAAACAACATACATTTTAAACAACCAAACAATGCCTTCCGCGGAAAGCTATTTTCCAGCTTCCACTGCGCACTCTGGTCACTAACAAATCAGGACACAAAAATTTGATTCTAAGCCATCTAAAATCTCATTTATGCTATCTAATAATTTCACTCTTTACAAAAGTGAGTTCCAATTTTAAAAATCATTTCTATAATAATAATTTGTTTATTACTTCAAAATTTTCAACAAATACGTCCCAACGATTATTCCCAATAATCATTTATATTTATATCATAAATAGGAATAAATTCTAACTTCTACTCTACACACCTAAGGGACGAAACTCTAAGTCTTACTAGGTTTAGATCTCGATTCGATGTCAATTATATTATATAATATTCAGAATATAATAATAATACCAAGCTGTAACGCTCCCACTGCTATGCCCAGTTTAGCAAAGAACATTATAAGTAATGCCGTCTGCTAATCCGACGACTACGGCTGGTTAAGGGCGATCAAATGTGAATATATCTTTATACCAACATTGACATGTCTTATTTACATTTTTAAGAATCTGAAATGAAATTTAGACATGTACAGTATTAATACAAAGTAATAAACACACCGATTAAAAATACTCAAAAAAATATAAAATATAGATAAATCAGAATCAGAGTCACAGATCACAGCAGAGTAATGTACATCATCATATACATAAATAAATGCGAGCCTACAAAATATCAGTATTAGACCCACATAAAAATTTACATCATGTTCAAAATCTTGTATCAGGTACAAAGTCCCTACTATTTAATATAGATGACATAAACTCCTAATTGTCAATATATATAAGTATGAAGTAAACTAAACCTATCAAAAATAGTATACTTCATTGCTAGCCCAAAATCCAAATGACAATGGGTTACTGTACCTGTAAAGTCTTGGCCTAACCCGAGTATTAAAATAATAAACGGGTTAGACAATATCTAAATAAAAAGTAAGATACTAATATCATCTTTATGGACAAGCACCTTTGTCCAAGTGGTTAATTGATTCGGCTTTGGTGCAGGATGTCACAAGTTCGCTTTCGAACGTTTATTTGACATGGGATATGTTGTCCCAATGATTTGTTGTATATAAAGTACCAGTTCAAAAAAAAATATATCATCTTTATGACTAAAAATAATAAGCCATGTACAATATGCCGAACAAACAACCATAATAAGCCATATTAATTAAGTTCACTACTTTATAAATTCATAAATGACTTAACTCTAAACTAAGTCATTTCAAACATTCCTAAAACCCAAAAATCCATAAAAGGCATATCAAACCAATAAATATCGATCTCATAATTTTGACTTAACAATAACCAAATAAGTCATAAATAAAATATGTACAAAACAAATACTCAAATAAGGCATATCTAACAAATCACCATTTCGTAAATACATATTAATTCTCAATAGACTGTCATTCCAAATATGGTGATAACCAATTCAAAATTCCCCAGAGCCATACAGGATACAAAATATCCATACTAAAATCTCTAAAGAAATAATCATTAATAATGAAATAATGATTGTAGTCATCTATTTGTTTAATATAGTGATATAAAATCTACTGAAAGAGACCCACTATACAGAAAGGAAGGCTTCCAAAAGAGACTATAGATTAGGGACACCGCTCAAAGAAAAGAGCAGCCGTGTACCTAATCTGTCCTATGCAAATTTACCGTTCGAAAGTAGTAAACGTAGTCTAGCTGTAAAAAGAAACTAAGAGGTTGTAGTATCTATAGACTATGATGCATTAAAAATATGCACTCTAAAAGAGACAGCCATATTTAAACCATAAAAGATCTTCCGAAAGAGATTTGCCTACCCAAATCTAAAAATGTATCCATTCTTAGATTGATGAAAAATGAGTTATCTTCTCTTGGGGATCTATTGGTCTGAAATATGAACACCCTAAAATAATACAACTTTAAGCGTTAATTACCATCACTCTAGTAATCACAAGAATTTAACTAACTGTCCCATACTAGAAAGTAAATTCAAGTATTTACAAAAAGCTAGTAATTTTCACACGAATCTATTTAACAAATTGTAGTAATAAACTAAAGAATTGCACAGAAAGTCCCATACCAATCCGACAGTTTAATGGTTTATTAAAATTCTTTGTTTCATAGAAAAGCACGAATTTCAGTAAAAATATAAGCGAAAGCATTAATTGATCGAAAGCAATGGTTTTGAAGTCACCAAAGAAATATCAATATGGTATATACATATAGACAAAGGCCAAACAACGTCAATAATATGTTATAGTTTGATAGTAAGTAATAAATTTTTATCATATATAAATGATTTCTAATTTTCTTTATTTATAGTTTACTTTCACATTTATCACTTTTGATATCCAATAACTCGTATATATATAAAAAGAGTTACAAAGTTTTAAGTCTTAAAATAAAATTCCTTTATTAGGTCTTTGAATTAAAACAATATTTTAATATTTGATTGTTCGCTTTACTTCAAATTTATGTATGAATAGAGATAGTAAATTATTGTAGAGTGAATACTAAATTAAACTATCAATTATTAGCAGTTCCAAAAAAAAGTTACAATTTACTATCTCTCTCTATATAAATTTGAAATAAAGTGAACTATTAATTATTAAAATATTGTTTTGATTCAAAGACCTAATAAAGAAATTTTATTTTAAGACTTAAAACTTTGTAACTCTTTTTCATACATATATGTGTTATTGGATTTCAAAAGTGATAAATGTGAAAGTAAACTATAAACAAAGAAATTTAGAAATCATTCCTGCATGATAAAATTTTATTACTTACTTTCAAACTATAACCTATTATTGACCGTTATTGTTTGGCCATTGGCTAAATGTATATACATATTGATATTTCTTCGGTGACTTCAAAACCATTGCTTTCGAGCAATTAATGCTTTCTTTTATATTCTACTAAAATTCATTCTGTTCTATGAAACAAACAATTTTAATAAACCATTGAACTATTGGATTGGTATTAAACTTTTTATACAATTCTTTAGTTTATTACTATAATTTGTTAAATTGAGTTTGAGTGAAAATTACTAGTTTCTAGTAAATACTTAAATTTACTTTCTGGTATGGGATAGTTAGCTAAATTCTTGTAATTACAATAGTGACAGTAATTAACACTTAGGGTTGTATTATCTTAGGGTATTCGAATTTCAGACCGATGGATCCTCGAGAAGAGATGACTCAATTTTTATTGATCTAAGAATCGATATGTTTTTAGATTTGGGTAAGCAGATCTCTTTCAGAAGACCTGTTATCATGTAAATACGGTTGTCTCTTTCGAAAGGCATATTTTTACATGCATCGTAATCTATAGGTACGACAACCTATCAGTTTATTTTGTTTTATACAGTTATACTGTGTTTACCTCTTTTAGAAGGTAAATTTGCATATGACAGATTAGGTACATGATGCTCTTTTCTTTTAGCGGTGTTCCTAATCTGCAGTCTCTTTCGGAAGGCTTCCTTTCTGTGTAGCTGGTTTCTTTCGGTAGATTTCATATCACCGTATTAAAATGATAGATGACTACCATTATTATTTCATTATTGATGATTATTTATTCATAGATTTTTAGTATAGGTATTCTGTATCCTGTATAGCTCTGAGGAATTTTGAATTGGTTATCACCATATTTGAAATGATTGTCTACCGAGACTTAATATGTATTTATGAAATGGTGATTAGTTATATATGCCTTATTTGAGTATTTGTTTTACGTATATTTTTTTTACGACTTATTTGGTTATTGTTAAGTCAAAATTATGAGATCGGTATTTATTGGGTTGATATGAATTTTATGGATTTTGGGGTTTTAGGCATGTTTGGAATGACTTAGTTTAGAGTTAAGTCATTTATGAATTTATAAAGTAGTGAACTTAATTGATATGCCTTATTATGGTTGTTTGTTGGGCATATTGTATATGGCTTATTATTTTTAGTCATAAAGTTACGATATTAGTATCTCACTTTTTATTCAGATATAGTCTGACCCGTTTATTATTTTAATACTCGGGTCAGGCCAAGACTTTACAGGTACAGGGATCCATTGACCTTTGGATTTTGGGTTAGCATTGAAGTAAACTATTTTGATAGTTTTAATTCACTTCATACTTGCATATATTGACAGTTAGGAGTTTATGTCATCTATATTAAATAGTAGTGACTTTGTACCTTATATAGGATTTTGGATATGATTTATATATTTATCTGGGTCTGCTATTGATATTTTGTAGACTCACATTTATTTATGTATTTGATGATGTACATTATTCCGTTGTGATCGGTGACGTTGATTTTGATTTATCTATATTATACACTGATTCGAATATTTTTAATTGGCTTGTTTATTACTCTGTATTAATACTGTACATGTCTAAGTTTCAGTTCAGATCCTCAAAAAGATAAATAAGACGTGTTAGTGTTAGTATAAAGATATATTCATATTTGATCGCCCTTAACCAGCAATATTCACCGAATCAGCAGACGACGTCACTTGTAATGTTCGCTAAACTGGGTATAGCGGTGGGGTGGATACAATTATTTCTATTAATTATAAAATATAATCTACATATCGGAGAAGGGAAAAAACTAAAAGAGAAGAAGAGAAGGAGCGAATCGATATTGCACAAAAAGTAAATTTCATAATTATAAATCTATATTTCCCCTAACCCCAAATTTCTTCTTAGATTTGTAATTCTAATAGTATGTACATACATTGTTGTGCATATTCTTTTGGATTGGAAATGAAAAGGAGCTAAGTAAAGGGATAAATTCGGATTTAGGAGATTTGAAAAGCTTAAAAGACGAGTGAGAAATTATATGATTTATTTATAACATTGAAATTTATATTGTCGAATTTTATTTAGTTATACTTATATAATATCTAACGCGTTGTAGGCTTAAAAAGAACATATAGGAATATTGCCTACATACTCTATAAGATAGGTAATTGGAATAGGAATGATAATTTCACCCTAATCTAGAAATTTGGATATCGGTCCCTAAATTTTTTAAAATTGAATGTTGATAAAATTGTAAAGTTTATTCTAGATTCATAGTTGGGATAAAAAATGTTAGTATTAGTTTAGATTGACCTAATTTGACTAAAAATATGAAATCTATGTTTTAATTTATTGGGAATGGGGCATAATTTAATTGTATTCATTTCTATGCAATTTCCATAAATTATCTCATTCATTAATGTATAAAAAGCTTGTCATTTGAAATAATAAGGAATATACTAAAAATGAAAGAGTCGCGTAAAGCATGGATGTTCTTCCCTATAGTTTACACTGTATATTTTAATAAATGAAAAGTGATAATTTTTTGTAATTTCAAACAAAGAAAAAGTCCCACTTTTGGTTAATTTATGGAAGGTTATAACGCTAAACCTTTATGGAAGTTTTGGAATTAATAGTTAGAAATAAGAATACATATATAAGCATATACGTGTGTGTATACGTGTATATATATACATATAAATACATGTGTAGCCATTCTTATCAATAAAAATAAAAATATATTTATAAAGCATACTATACATCAATACTCACATTGTAATTAGGACGTCAAGTTATAAACAACATATCAAATTATAGGATTAGGAGGTGTAGATGGAAAATTGAAAGTAACTCTAAAATTAATATGGCAATGAATGTGAAGTTATAGGAAGTTATAGGAACTTAACGGAGACATAAATGTGTTTAATGGGACTGGTTAAAGGATTTAGTATGGAATTTATGAGAAAATGAAATAGGCATAATATGTTGAATTAGAATGAATAAATAATTATTAGAGGTTGTCCAATTAGAATAATAATGACCATTTATTGCGAACAATTGATATTTATGGAATATAGTAAATAAGTATACAAGATAGGAATTAAATGATGGAAGGAAATATAATTTTCATAGAAAGAATTATACATCCTTAATCATATGTTTTGAATAAGCATAAATTAGCAGGCTAAGCCCAACATTTAGACCTAGAATGGTTGGTTTGGTATAGTTTAGTTGGGATGCGAGGTCAGTAGAGTTACACAACAGAAGTCCACCCTTTTGCCTAGAGGCTGTTGGTAGTTGTGTATACTTATTAATGATGTGGGACATCTCCAACCGTAGGACCTATAGAGAAGGGATGTGCGGTGGTGTATAGGTAGAGGAAAATATACTAAGGGTTTGCTTTAAAATTAAAGTATTAAATGACCCAGTACTTTCAGAGAAATAGGATCTGCTTCATCTGTACTAAGATATATTAAGTAAACGAATTGGGCATTTTCCTTGACTTACATTTGGTTAGTTTAAACGTGATTTTGGCTATGGAAGGTCGATGAGCCATGTCAGTATTATTATTGGACCGATATTTAGTAGTATTAGGGCTGACATATAGGCTATGACCCCCAATAGTCCTGAGCGATATGTAATTAAGAATCAGTTTATGAAGTGCTTGATTTCGCTTTCTACTATTGTAGAATCTGTTGGGATATGCACAAACCTCAAGTTTAGTTAGTTGTTTGTTTGTCGGATGTAGGATAGATTTAGAGGAACAAGATAGTGGTGCAAGATGGGAACTGCAGATCGTAGGGTCTTCTCTTTCATTCTCGACACTGACAAGGCGACCAACATCCAAGGAATAATATTGATTCCAAGGTAGTAGCTTTAGTTAGTATATATGTTCTATTATATTTTTCTATTCCGCTGTGAGTTTATATTGATCGCCCATTAATATGCTTACGTTTACTACAGGTTATCAAAACGAACGACTCATGCCTTAATGGACTTGGGTTTTGATATAGTCGAAATTTAGGCCCATAAGGTAAGTGTTATTACATTTGGTATCAGAGCTTAGATTAATCGATCATAGGAATTAGGATTTGCTGAGAGAACGTATTTTTTATTTTTACTTATAATCATATATATATAGTAAGTCAAACTCTATAAGTTCTGCCTATAGAAGTAGTTGTTTAACACGCCATAAAATCAACCATAAATAAATAGATTGGATAAATTAATTTAAATAAGATAGAGGTAAAAGTGAAAATTTTGCAAAAATGGGATTTTGATCACGAAAGTTATGTCGTTGTGCTAATGGAAAAATTATGATCAGTTTCCATATAAAATATGCTAAAAATGGAACTCAAGCAAAGAAGTTATAGGCATCTGAAGTTTCAGGTTTGAAATAATTTAAATAGAATTCAAATTCAAATAAATGATTAATTCCCAAATTTGAAGTTCAAAAGTTAACAGTAATTATACTTAGGTGTTAAGTAAACGCTAAAAATAACGTTAATGTTAAATTGCAGTTAAGGAAGATAATAAATTGAACAATAGGAAATCAAAATCAACGTTATCAAAATAGCACCGTTCGACCCCTAACCCATGGCCGGTTGACCTCTAAAGGTTGACCGGTGGTAGAGGTGGTCGACCAGTGGATATAGGTTGGCAGTTAGGGTTTTTAGCAATGAACTTTCTGGATCTTAATTTTAAACCTACTTAAATCCTATGGTTCCGATGCATTCCAACCATTTTAAATAAGAGCCTAGCCCCCTCACTTTTATTCACACGATATTTAGGATACATTAGCGAAGCTATATCAGTTGGTCTCTTTGTAGATTCAGAAAACTCCATTAGGGTTTCGGGTAAAACATCATATATATCTACTTTTAATACTTTCTCCATCTCTTCTCCTCCAAACCTCTAATTCTTTGAATATAATGTATATGCAAATATCTTATCATATATATCAAAATGAAGAGATCTGAAAGGGTTCATTGAAGGCATGTAAAATGCAAGAGAACGCAAAAATAAGGACATATTTGGATGGGAATTTTTTTTCTATTTTATTAATTGAATAGCGTAGTTTGGATTTAATATATGCCTTAGAAAATTTGGATTACAAAACGCCACAATAAAAATCCCCAAAATTCCCCAAAAGCAAAATGTCAATACTTAGGTTGGAATCTTAATTGTTTTGTATTAAAATAATAGATTTTTTGTGGATTTTGCAATATATGAGTTTTGCCACATATTCCACTTGTTGTTCTTTTTCTTTGGATTTGATTAAGTTATTTGAGTAAGGAATGGTGTATAAGGCACCGATTCTTATTCATAATTTGCACTGTGTATTTTTATATAAATTCCCTTATCTAACTTCATGTAAAATGGAGTTGAATAGAGTGTAAATTAATTAAACTGTAAGTTTTCATTATTTTTGTTTTATTCCATTGTTTTAATATAAAATAAGTTGGACTTTGATTCTAAGCACAAGTCTATTGATTTGATTTTGGAATAATGAATTTATGGTAAAAATGCTATTATGAAAATTAGACTTGTGTAATATTATAAGATTTGACATTTGAACGTTAGTTTAGGACGTAATCTACGCACGCATAGAAATTAATGAACGCGTAATTATATACACACATACACGCACACACACTACGGCAAATAACGTACAATTGTAATGTATTAATTACATAGTTAATTAAGTTAATTATTGACATTTAAATCCCTCTTAGAAAAGTAATTAATTAGGCTAAATAAGTAGGATTTCCTATAAGGTCTGAATACAGTGAGATGTATGATAATACACTTAGAGAGTGTTATGAAATATGAAAAAGTTATAGGGATGCGAGATCGGCTAAAAGCACACAGAAGTCTGCCCAGCTTATCTAGCTACTAGCAATGTGACTTTAGGGATGATGTTAGACATCTCATATAATAATTAACTATAGATGAAGTGAGGTTAGTCCCTATTCTATAGGGTAAAGCTATCCAGCTAATCTGGCTACCGGTTCCTATGAATAGTTGGACCAATGTGAGACGTCTCCATATGGTACTGACCATAATACATAGGACCCGCTTCAGGGAATTGAAGGTATTAAGTAGTTTTTTGAGGGCCCATCTCTTTCCTTTATATGAAGTATTAAATGGTCTGGATTGGGTTTACGATTGAGGATATCTTAGAAGGTGTACTTCAATTGAAGTATTAAGTGTTCGAAGAGATTCCATGCAGTGTCAGCTAGATAGAGACTGTGTAGAGTACATCTTAGGGATAGATATTAGATGATAGGGGTCTACCTCAATTGAAGTCTTAAATCGTCAAAGTCTGCCTGTTTCCCATTAAAAGATGTTAAATAGCTTGGGTTCAATCTCTCAATTGCTAAATATTAATAACGATGGTTATGGGTTATTGATTATGGAAAAACTTGCTCCGAGGATTGAAGCTATTAAGTGATTGTTTGAGGGCCCACCTCTTTTCCTTTTATGAAGTACTAAATGGTTTTGAATATAGTTTAAAATGGGAAAGACACGTCCTTATTTAAATTATACTGCCCAAATACTGATATAGAAAGGCTTGATATTTTCTATTCACTAGACCTGTTTGCTTGTAGATGCATTGTGTGACGACCCATCTTTCTAACCGATAGGAACAACGCTTAATACTTCCATGGTATTCAGGTGATATTGCCCAAAAGTCAGAAAGATAAGTTGTCTTTGGCTAAAATAAAGAATAGAACAAGACAGAATAGACAAATCTCACATCGGAATTTTACATATATATAAACTGATACAGTACAATAGGTTACTCATTATGAGGAGTTTTCAGAGTTATAAAAAAAATAAAAAAATACTAAATCTAACAGACTGAAAGCTATACATTTCGACTTTCATTTTTAAGATACAAAATACACGTACATAATCATACAATGGAAATAAATACTATATAACTAATGAGACTCCTCCTTGTTCGTCGTCTTCAAAGAACTCCAAAGAAAAACCTACTGTTCTTGTACTATTCAAATATAATTGAATACCCAAAAGTTTAGGAAAAATAAACAACTCGGGTCAGAAAAAATTATGGTATGAGTAAAACTATGAAACCAATAGGGTATATTTAAACAATAACATGTGAGACCACGCCGATAAAGCTAAACGGGTTTTCTCCCACGTAAATAACAACCAAATATAACAAAAGGGGAAATGAACAACAGGGAACAAATTCAAACATAGATGATGGGCGCAATTAGTATAACATTCAGACTTGAAAGAATGGAAATGGTCTGAATAAAAATCCAAACTGAATCAGAATGGTTAAAACTAGACAACATCCCAAATTTGATAGAATGGACTAAACAAGGTAACGGTCCAAACTTGATAGAATGTACAAAACCAATAATTGAACACCGTGAAGTGTGTTGACTCTTCCCATTGTAATTAAAGAAAATAGATTCCAAGGTTAGAATCAAAAAGGAAAATCTCCAACAATGACTAGGAGGGTGCGGTCCCCTTACTGAAAGTATACCTCTAGAATATATTTACGAGCTCCAACAGCTCTCAGAAACCTCCAAGCCACACCCTGCCAATTGTTACCGAGAATCCTAGTACTTTACATTTCAATGTGCAACACTAAATCCAATCTAGAGTGGATGTGAAAATACCTTAATGGGAGCAACTCCACATAGCTTAGCCACCACTCGCTCTTTGGATTTAGTCACTTTCGACAATGGATGTCAAAGCTCGATGAAGCAACACATCGTCTTAGATGACGATAATAAAGAAGCTGAAGTAATCGATAGTTGAGAAATCAACTATCGATGATATAATACGATCGTATAGGAAATTTAGTCTTATATACTTATCACCGCTCAACAGATTCCATCTTTTACTATTTCTCGGTTAAAAATAATATCATACAAGTCAAGGTAGTCTTACCTCAAAATCATGTCTCACGATTATTTTTAGCTTTCGAAATAGCGAAAAGCCTACTCCTTTGACGTTTAGTGCTAAATATACAAATAAATCGTTCCCATATAAGTGAATCGCTTTACGAAAATTAATTCATTCCCATAAACGAATCATACTTTTCTTTTAAAACCTGAATTCGTGCTTGGCCTCACATTAAAAGTATTAGCTTTAAAACACTTTGTTAAAAGAGTTTACTAACTTCAAAACATCAATTTAAAAAGGATTTAATAACTTAAAACATCCTTATTACATTGATTAACTAACATTAAACTTCATCCCAAAATTTGATTTTTGAACTTTAAATGTCTTTAAATAATAAAAAGGGTAAACCACTTTAAACCTTATTAATCCAATTAATTAGCAAAATATAATTAATTAAATTAATGAATAGTTAATCATCATTATTTAAAATGAATAATAAAGTCAAAACATCATGGTTTACTTGATAAATTCACTTTGAAACTTCATCAATTAAGTTGATTAATTAACCCTAATAACCTTTAATTAAAAAGGATAATTCACCTTTAAAACATCATTAATTCAATTAATTATTTAATTTAAATGTAATTGATTAAATAAATAATTAATTAATTCTTATTATTCAAAAATGATTTATTAATTATAAATATCGATAAAGGAAAGATTAATTAGAGTTAAAACTAGTTGATAAGTTTTAAAAATCAACTATTAAAAAGATTTATTAATTTAAAAGAATCATTAGAAAATTGATTAATTATCTTTAATTCATCATTGTTGAATGATTAATTATCCTTAAACATCATTAAATAAAATGATTGATTAAATTAAACAATCAATAACCAAGTAATTAGTTAGATTTAAAACTCATCATTAACTAAGTAATTAGTTAATCTTAATCCTTATTAATTAAATTAAATAATAAATATTGAAATGGTTAATTACTTTTTAAAACATCGTTAATCAAAATTTTGCTTAACTTGTATCCAAGTACGAGAATGAAACCAAACCGTTTCGATAAAAGGTGATTTTTCCAAAGTGCCGTTATAGCGACTATCGCTATATGGGTAGTTCGGCAAACAAACTTATGACATTAGCCATAAAACCAAACATCATATAGCAATGGGTTAAGTATAATACAAGGTAAATAATGATGATAAAACATGTAATGAGTATTTACTAACAACTATGTTAACTTTAACTACCAACTTTTCATATAGCTAACCACATGCTTACTAACTTTCAAATGCGATAAATTTTCAAAGCATGAAACAAACAAACAATCAAAACCTTAACTTCACATATACAACAAGCATTCAAGGGCTATTAACATGAACATTAACATAGTATAAACTTGGTTTAAGAAGGTGTAGTTTTACTCACCGAAAGCTATCCAAACCCTCGCTAACATAGGGTATGACATAGCACGTCCATTCCTATGCAAAATATAGATTCTTGGACCCTTAATGCACTAGGTAGGCTCAACCTTGAAAGAAGAAGAAAGTGAAACTTGTTTTGGTAAAGTGGAGTGACGTTGGGTAATCATCGAACTCTCAAAAATGAACCCAAAAATAAGTAATTTTCCAACTGTTTTTTGGACTATTTGCTCTTGGATTTTGTAAAAGAGGTAAAGAGGAAAGTTTTAGAAAATCATTTTCTCTACGATTTCATAAAAAGAATCACTCAATCGCAATTAGTTTCGTTGGAGATATGGTCAAAAGAAGAAGGACCATTTTCGGACTTGAAATTCTGGATCCAAAAACGCTCTGTAAACAATTGATATTTTGACATGGCTATGCTCGAAATTTCAAGAAGTGGTCATAAAAAAAGCTGCATCCATTGGAATTTGACATATTTTGAAAAAAAAAAATAACTTCAATTGTACAAGAATAAGAGAGATCTGATTGGTGGAAGAAGCAGAAAATTTAATGAGATGAAAGGCTATTTATAAGCAAGTGAAAATGTGGATTACCTAAATGCCCCTTGTCCTTTACCCTCCACCACCTTGTGCCACCTCAGCACCGTCCACCACACATGTTATTTCAGCCTCCACCTTGTCTAAGGGGTTATTATATCAAAGAAAACATGTTTAAACATGTTCTGTACTCGTGTCGCCAAAAGTGTCAAATCATGTCTCTTAAGGCATCTTTTAGTATATACATGTATATACTTAAGTATATATACATTATTAAACATTTAAATATTGTTTCAAATATAAATAAGGCATCCAACATTTCAAACAACTTTTATACGATGAAACATCGAAAATTCGAAAAACGAATTTCGGTCACATTTTCTGTTTTCATCGAACTAAATATTTTTGTAAACTAAATTTGAAAACTATTTCATCTTCAATATTTATTATTTAAAAAAATTATTGTAAAGCTATTATTTGAATATTTAAAATTAATTAAATATTTGGAAATTAATGTGGTGAATTTTCAGATCGTTACACTCTTCCCCCTTTAAAAGAATTTCGTCCTTGAAATTTACCATAATCCTATCCTAGAAAACAAGCTATCCTAGAAATATCTAACACATAAATCAGATGAACTTATCTAGAAAAAACTAGTATGATATAAATCTATATGCAACCAAATTCAGAGAATACCCTGAAATAAAATGCTGTGCATCCAATCACATCAAAAGGTAAATTTAGAACTAAATAACCAGGATCTTATATTCAAAATTTTATTTTTAAAATTCTTCAAAAAGAAATGTATTAAAACCAAAATAAAAAATGACTAAAAATGGGTCCTCCTTGCAAACATTTTAGACTCTAGAATCAAAACAACATGGCACATCCAGTTGTATTCTGGTTCCTCCAAATACAACAGCCAGAGTGAACAATCATTATTTCTTTCCAAAAAAAATTCAAAATCACTTTTTTTTTCCAAAAGCACCAGGATGTAAGTCCTCATAAACAATAATTCAAAAACTTGGTATATAGTTTTAACTTTATAACTATGGTATATAAGATCACACAATCAATTAATCAAATTCAGTCAAATCCAATCAAATTCTATTAAATCAAATCAACTGAATTCTGTAAAGGAATATACTAACCCGATTAATCATTCAAATTCCATAAGGGAAAAATTAACACTCAACATCATTTAAAATGTCAAAAGATTAACAATAAACTCCTAACATAGGTCCAAAAACTTTCTTGATTGCTCAAAATATAGATAATTATCTAAGTGTACCATTATTTGTTTTTTAACCTTTGGTTACTGCTTAGAAGATCATCCAATCTTACTTAGAAAAAATTGGAAGTTACACTCTAAAATTATTGGTTTCTTAACTACACCAATCTTTCTAAATTACTTAGATTTGCATTTTATATTTTATTCAATACCAAAATTGTGACGCCCTACTTCTATACCCATGTTAGCCAAGGACACTACGGGGTAATGCCGTCAACTAACGCGGAGAATAAGGCTGGTTAGGAGCGACCATCTATAGCCTTGCTTTAACTATCTATTGAATACATCGACAATAACCATACGCAGCAGATCGACATATCCAATGAATACTTAAAACAAAACCATAGGTGGTTGGAGGATCAATCAGAACAGAATATAACAACTCAAATGTAATATACATCACAGAACATTAGATCATCTTATACACATATACAGATACATAACAGAGTATACAGACCGATACATGTCAAGTGGTATAGCAAACCACAATATACAGACGAATCCAAAAGAATATATATATCAGAGTTACAACAAAAAGAACTACACAAAAAACCATAACAAAAGAAGCTAGCGAAGTAGTCCATGCGGAAGCAAAATAGGCTAAGTCCAAAAGCACCTAACCTGAAACAACTCGGTCTGATCCGAGTATAAATACACGGGTCAGTCTAGCTAAACAAATCAGTTAGATAAACTGAACAACAATAACCGACAAAGTCATAAAGTATAAAAAATATCTCTAAAAGAGATATAACAATCATCTAACAGATGATGAATCAAAACAAGACAAGCCTCATATCATCGGTAGCACAATAAGCAAAGGATATGAATATCCCAAAACAAGCCAAAAAGGAAATAACAAATACCAATAAAGGTAACACAAGTTCCATAAGGAAATCGCTATATATCGTGCGACTCAAAAAGACCAACACCGAAGGGCGATACCTAGGGAATATACATATTAATGAAACATCAGAAAATTGCACGTGCTCAGTACTGTATAAACAAGGATCCATTCTACCGAAGGCTACAAACCTGAAGGTGCAAACCCGAAGGCAACACACCCGAAGGCAACAAACCGAAAGGTGCAAACCCGAAGGCAACACACTCGAAGGCAACAAACCTGAAGGTGCAAACCCGAACACACCCGAAGGCAACAAACCTGAAGGTGCAAACCCGAAGGCAACACACCCGAAGGCAACAAACCGTAGTGGTGAAGGTCTGAAGGCCCAGTACTGGACACCACTAACTGGCGGAATGTGTCACAACTCTCAAAAAGGAACCCGGAAAGTGGTAACGTGAGTCCCATAACCACCCGTTCGCACTAAATGGTTTACTATCCGTCAATCAATTTCACACTCAAAGCAGTACAAAGTTTACCTCATCTCATCGGTAAACCAGACCAAAAGGCCAAAACGATCAATCGAATAGGTTGGGGATTAATCAGAAAGATAAACGCATGGATTCATGGTCCGTGTTTTACATAACCATTTATCTCTCTTCCACTCCGCTCGAAGTGCGAAATTGTGTGTGTGCGTTTTAAAATAAGATTTATAAATTGGAGAAGCAAGCTTTTAATACAATTTTAAAGATTATTTTATAAAAACCCATGGATGAAGTCAAAAAGGAATCATCAAGGTCAAATATGTATAAACAACTAATTGGAATCAACTTAGATCGATAAAAGTTGGAATCAAAAACAAATTGGCACACTAGGCAAAATAGGAAAACAGGAGCAGGTCGGTCGACTGAACTCTCTGAGTCGGTCGACCGAAAATAGCCCAGAAAGATTTCGGGCTCCAGCTCGGTCGACCGACCCAGAGAGTTCGGTCGACCGAACCCCAATTCCAGCATTTTCTACCCTATTAATTGAAGTGCAAACTCTCACAATCCGCAACCGGTCGAGCACAGACGCTAGAGGATTACGCCCATCGGCTATCCGGTCCTATTGGTTCCTCGATGCATCACGAAAAACATGTTCAAACATTTAAGTTAGGTCTTTAAAGATTTGAACCCAAAACACCAAAAATTGCAATGTTCACAAAACTAATCCGATCAAAAGCAATTACACATGAATAAGTGTTGGGAATTCATACCCAACAACATAGAAGGATATCAGCATAGATGTGAGATAAAAATCTCACCTTTTTAACTCAAAACAAAGATAAGAATCTCAAATGCAAAGAAAAGACCAACCACTCTTCACTTCTACTCTACAAGCTTCAATCTATGTTCAAAACAAGCATTTCCTAAATTAGGTTTAGGAGATTTATGAAATTGAAGGAGAAAAGAGTTGGAGAAGATGAAGAGGAGGCTTACCAATAGCTTCTCTTGAATTATGGAGCAAGAATTCAAGTTTGCAAAAAGAAACTAAGGCTTGGAATTTCCAATTCCTCTTTCTTTCCCCCATTTTCAGTTTTAGCTTAAGTTTAAGGAGTAGGAATGAGTGAATGGAGAGGAGAGGGCTGAGTTAGGGTATTGAGTTAGCTAGTGGGCTGAACCCAAATCCAAAACCCAATAGAAAACGTAGCAAAATACGACTTACTCCAAATCTATCGAAGCTTATACTCAAAAAGATCGCAAACGACGTTTTGAACTCAATGGAAGTGGTCTTGAGTCCCAACTCGACCGTTTTCAGAAAGTAGCTTTTTGGACTATAATCTGACAAATGATGTTATATTTAAATAAAATATTTAAATATTCAACCGATAAATATGCGGGTTGTTACAGACTCCCTTCCTTAAAGAAATTGCGTCCTTACAATTCTTAAGAAGAAAATAAAGAGTAACAACCATAAAAGCATATTAACACAAAAGAATAACAGAGTAAGAAGTTCACCATAAAGTGCACGAAAGGATAAGCCCGAACTTGTTTGCTTAGGGAATTCTCTGAATTCCTAAGCTCTAACAATTCGGAACACCGACGTAATACAAACGGTACGTCAAATGAACCGAAGCTCAACAAAACGAAGTGCAAAAAAACATCCGATGAACTTGGTAAAAAGATCATTCCATTCGGACATCAACAAAGAAACAATCACTTGTTGCTTACAACTAAATGCATTGGCAACACGATCCCCCTTTCGGGAATAAAAAGAATGTCAAGATCATAAGATGCAAGGAGCTTGAACCAAAATTAAGTTCCTTGTGAGAAAATAAACATTTCAAAATTACAATTACCTTTATGAAATCATCTTTCTGGAAAAAAAATTCTTATTTCAAATCAATTTATTGTGTCAAACTGCCTCATCAAAGCGTTTAGGAGATTCCTATCGATAATGTTAATCAAGCGCATCGACCAGAATTCTTAAAGCACTCAATGGGCAATACAATCACAAAACTATCTTTTATATGATAAACATGTTTCTGAAAACTTTTGAAAATTCTCTTTGTTCATTTTAAGAACAAAAATCCCATTTATACTTATAACTAAATCTTATGAAAAAGATTTGCAAAAATTTTAAATTGCTAATTTCATCCAAAATCAATAAATACAAGAATGGAGTCATCGAAATATTCACAGAATACTCGATTTATAAAATGGATGAAATGAGCTAGATAAACTGAATGACATAATAAATCATTCATAAGAATCACAATGAGTGCGGAATGCGGTAAGTGGAGTGCTAACTTCCGCAACTCATAGCCAAATCAAAACCGTTGGCAAGGTTGAGCTAAAAAGACCTTAACCCTACTCAAAAGATTGCTTAGGTGATAATCCTAAGACAAGACCCAAAATACCAGAAAATTCTCAAACTATATGAATGAGAGAAACCACACCTTCCTCATCATGAGGGCTTAAAGAATAAAATGACGCCATCAAATTGGAATCAAATCACAAAAAAAATGGAAACCTTCCAAAATAGATGGAGACATACCTTATCCCTGAGAAGAACCTCTAGAAGCATCTTTTACATTTAACTTGCCAGATGGAGAATTATTCGGAAACGAACGTTGTTTACAGAATGTACGTATAAGTGTATATACTGAAATTCGCAAGCATAGGAATTAATAAGTTAAAAATAGGAATACACACTTGTATAACTGTGCCTATTAATTAAAAATATAAATATACATAGGGTAATGAACAAAGTGTAATACTCATATTAGTTACAATTAGGGCGACTAAATATTAGTAGCATGATAAATCAAAGGATTAGGGGACTGCAATGGAAAAGAGGTAGTAACTCAAAAAATTATGAATAATAATTGTAAATTTAGTAGATAATAATGTGTAGTTAATAGAAAGTTAATGAAAATAAATAGGGGCACAAATGCATCTTGTGACGATTGCCCTACACCATTGGCATCTAATATCACTAAATTGTGCGATGCTACCATGCCCGACCGATGTAGGATGATTGTCAAAAGGGTTAAAAGAAATAAAACATCATGGAACCTATTGTATATCTCACAGCGCATAAGATAATATATAATACACATCACAGATATAAAACATGAGAGACAGTAATAACTAAGTGAACCAAATATCAAAGCATAGATTGATGGAGTTATACAACATAATAATAGAGTTTATACAAAGTAGAAAATAAACTTAGATAAACTGCCTCATAAATAGTACGAGAAAGCCACATTCCGCTCATCCTCAGCGCGACCACTATGTACACCTAGACGTGTTATCTAGTCTACTCATTTAAGAGCACCCAAAGATAATAAGAAGCAAAGCATAAGAGTCCGATAACAATCCGGTGTGAGCGATAAATGAATCTCAAAAAACTATACAAGTCGACATAGCAAGGAACAAGGATATTCGAACCGTACCTGACCCATCCCAATAACCAAGGAGTTAGCACATAACAACATAATATGCTACTCTACAAACATCATAATGGTATACAACAAATTAAGTTTATAAGGTGTGTCTAGGTATACCTACCGGCAATACTTATCTCAAGTGATATCCCTGGAGTGATAGATTATGGGAGAAACTGTCAAAGCAATCATAACATCCATCAAACAATCTTCATTATTACTCATTTTGCCCCAGATATATGATAAAATGTATGACTATTCTTTTACCTAGGAGTAATGGATAAATCCTGGTTTTTTGTGTACTCGCCTTTAGCCCGAAACTGATACCTATTCCACCGGTCCAGGGTACATGGATCCATTTAATCAATCATGAGTAGCCGAACACCGACAAGTGCACTCACAATACCCCTTCTTTCGAGTACATCGAAAAAACACTTTGAGTACCATTGATCCCTTAGCATGCATATCCAAGCCATTTTCTTCTCCATCTTGTTTCTATTATTTTCAAGGAACTGTTCGCATTCCTTCTTTTCCACGATAGAACCATTCAACATTCTATCCTTGGGTCACCCTTCCTAAAACCCACCCTTTTTGGGCAATCATTCCCACGACTCCTTTCAGCATCGAACCACCATTAATGGAACCTGTGACAACCGCCCTACATCCCCGACACCCAATACATACAAGATGGCATGGTGCTGGCATGCCCAATTGATGTAGAATGATCATGAGAGTTTTAAAATGAAATAAACATCACATAACCTATTGTATATCTCACATTGTATGGAATAAAATATAATACACATCACAGACATAAAACAGAAGAGATAGTAATAATTAAGTGATCCAAAGATCATAGTATGATTCACAAAGTTATACAATTAGTGATAGAGTTTATACATTGGAAATAAACTCAAATAACTATCTCACAATAATAAGAAAGCACTACCAAGGCTCCATTTTGTTTCACGACGGAATAAGCATAGAAATCCATATGTAATACGAGATATCTCCATCCATCTCGTTCCCTGAATGGCTATTGCATCAGACCTAGACCTGCTCTTTAGTCTACTCATTTAAGAGTAACTGAGATAATAAGAAGCAAGACATAAACCTCGAGTCAGATAATAGTCTAGTGTGAGTGATAAATGAGTCATAAATTATTTTCCAAGTTGATATAGTATGGAACAAAGGGTATACGAATCATACCTGATATGTCCCTGCAACCAAAGAGTTAGCACATAACAGTATAATATCCTACTCTACTATTACAATAAGGGTACACTACAAACCAAGTGTGATGATGGTTGTCTAGGTATACCTATATCCAATGACATCCCTAGAGTGATAGACTACGGAAGAACAATCAACAACCATAACATCCATTAAACAATCCTTACCGTCACTCAATGTGCTTTGGATATATGATAACTCATATGACCTTTCTACTGCCAGGGACTAATGGAAACCCCCGTTTTTAGTGTACTCTCTTTAGCTTAAAGATGATACTAGACCCATTCAACTGGCCAGGGTACATGGATCCATTCGATCAACCCGGGGTAGCCTTTCAACAAACCCATGAGCGTACTCACAATACCTCTACTTTGAGTACATCAGAAAAACTCCATGTATCAACGATCCCCATGCGTATCCAACCCCTTTCATTGCTCCATCCAATTTCCATTATCCTCAAGGAATCATTCTACATTCCTCCATTCCACAATACAGTCATTCAATCGTTCTATCCGTAGGTAACCTTTCTGGGAACCCGCCTTTTTGGATAACCATTCTCATGATTGCATTCAAAATCGAGTCGCCATCATCGAAACCTAACTCCTTTCATCATTAAGATGTCATCAAAGTCCCGAAACTATCAATTGTGCCACTATGTTGCCATCAAACCCCAAGCGAACAGACAAACACCTTCAGAATAATATAAAGAGCCTCTGCTTCCCCTCCAAGAAGTTTCACTCCCATCTCGTTAACAAAAATAACTCGGCACCGACATGAATAAGTCGGTATCGACTTATTCACTTAACCAATTTTGGTTCAATCTTCTTCCATGCTTCTAGTGCTTCCAACCGCATGTGCTTTAGACCCCGATTTATCCATCAAACAAGTTGGTAGAACCTCCAATACTTATCCAAACATCTATATCTTGCCATAGTCCACTTTTACTAACCATGCTGTAGAGATCCCCCACAATAGTCGACTTATCTGACTAATAGAAACAATGCGGTATCGACATGAATAACTCGGTACCGACTTGTTTACTTAGAGTCTTTTTCGACGCGACTTGAAATCCAAGCTCCTTATATTCTCCAGAGCATACCCTTCATCTTTTATCTAATTCTGACCATCTTTGCTTTCGATTTATCCAACTTGCTAACCAATTTCTTATGTATCTGAAACACTAGCAAACAACATCAAAGCACAATATACAAATATGAAATAACATAATAAACATCCATTAAGACATGCAATACATAAGAAGGTAGCAACCAAATAAATCTCAATCTAGATCTAACTTTTATACTAGCATATACATATGATTACAAGGAATTGTATAACCATTTAAAAATCATTTTAGACCTTTAGAATTCATCCTTAGACATATATAGAAGTGTGGTTAAGGTTTGAAAACGTTTGAAGGTCGAAATTATATCAAAAACATCATTTTTAACTATATAAACATGCATAGTAGAGTGAGAGGTCAAGAACCACTCATCAGATACCCAAAATACCAATATTTCCCCTTAGATCTAAAGTAGAAAGAAAAGGAGAAGGATTCAAATGAGAAAAAAAAATGATAATCTCTAGCTTTTATATACCAATCATCCCTCTAATCAATGATTTGGCAAAGATTTATAACGAAAAGATGTGATTTTCATGAAATTAGTGTTAATGAAAGTTTAGATCTATTTTAGGGAAGATGGAAATGACCTAGATCTGTTCCTACAGCCTTCCCTTAGTATAAATTTTGGAGTGGGTTAGCGGTCCTAAACATGGGCTTAGTTAATTACCCACAATAGCTGGCCAGTAGCATCCAAAATTTAAAATAACTACAACTTTCAAATGATAAGTCCGTTTTTCTTTTATAACCACTCTACAGAATGAGAAAGCATAATCCTAAAGCAATGGAAGTAGTTTGAGACCCTAATTCGACTTGTATTAGAGGTTATAATCCAAACAATATTTTCAAGGTCAAAATGGTCATATGGAAATTCGATAAAAATCATAGATGTGGAAAATGTCCCTAAGAGTCATTTTTCAAAATTTTATGGTCGTACGACCTCACATGAATAAAATAAGAATATTTTACCGTACGTAAAGCATGGGTCATTACAGAATCAAACTCCATTTACCATCAAATTACCATCACCGAAGTTCCACAGCGACGATCCTTGGTCGTGCTACTACATCACCATCGAATCCCATGTAAATGAATAAACAACTTTCGCATGACCTGCATAGACCCTTCAATATCCTCTAGAAGTTTGACCAACATCGACCAAAGAAATTTAGACTGAACCAATCAGAGTGGTTGGTACCAACTTGATTACTTACCCAATTTTGGCTAAGTGTCTACATGCTGACCTCTTCCATCATTCTGCTTCCTTGAAGTCTCATTTTCCCATGCTTTAGACTTCTAAGTCTTCAGCAACTCCCATAGCCCCAAAAAGTAGTCGGTTCTAACCAAACTCAAGTTAATACCAACATGAATTTACACCCTAATTTCTTACCTGCTTGCTTGCTTAGGACTCCTCTTCTCAGTGCAATACTCCTTAAATCCTGCGGCACTCCCCGCTTAGCCTAAAAAGTGGTCGGTGCCGATCACTTTCCTGAGCGAAAGTTCCAACTTTGATTTTTCGAACCTCTTCCCACCTTTACACCAAAGTCTTCCTCGAAGTTTTGTAACCTAAGTCCCTAAGCCTTGCCTTCTCACCGACTAGATCTGCAAATTCTCCAACCAGCAGTCGACTCCTCATCAATCATAATCCATTCGTGCAAACTTCGTGCGACTTGAACCTTAGGCTCGTTCCATGCTCCAGAGCACTTCTTAAGTTTCGTCCAATTTAGGCTACTTTTTCCTTCGATTTGCCTGATTCGATGACCTCCTTCCTAACTAGCTAAAAATACTAGCAAACCATATCAAAGCAAAACATACCAAATTGAAATATCGTCCACATACATCTATACACACATGCAACTCATTAAAATATGATAATAATGCAAATCATATCCTTGATCTAACTTTTGCACTAGCATGTCAATATGGTCAAAAGAGGTGGCAAATTCATTTGACACCATTTTAAACCTTTTTATTTTCAGTCATAAACATATATAAAAGTGTAGTTAAAGTTAAAACGTTTTAGGATAAAAATCATGTTAAAAACATAAATTTTAGCAATGTAAACATGCATAAGATAGTGAGAGGTCAAGAACCACTTGTCAAATACCCAAAATACCAACTTTTCTACTCAAATCCAAAATGAACAACAGCAATTTGGATCCCAAGGTAGGAAAAATGATATATCTACAAACTTCTTTTCTATAACGATGATTTAGGGTAAGAATAATAAGAAAAAGAAAACTTTTTGATGAAAGTAGGGCTAATGGAGGTTAGGAATTGTACTAGAAAAGAGGGAAATTAATGGACTCGTCCCTATAGCCCCAATTAGACACAATTCCCAAAATTAATTCATGGGCCTAAGTGTAGGCTTAGTTAGTTACTTACTATTGCTAGCCAGTAGCAGCCAGAATTTAATGCAGTCATAACTTTCAAATGGTAAGTCCATTTTTCGATTATGATCACTCTACGAATGGGAAACTATCATCATGAAATAACAGAAGTAGTATTAGTTTAATCCAGCTCCTATAAAAAGTTATAGGCCATACATGGTTTTTTAGGGTCACATGTAGAAATTCGATTGAAATTATGGATATGGAAAATATTCCTGGGAGCTATCTTCCACGATTTAGAGTTATGCGACCTCATATGAATTAAATAATAATATTTTACAATTCTCCAATACGTAAAATACACGTTCACCGATGGACTAACTCGATTGGTTTTGAAGAAGCCAGTTGGAGAAGTTAGATAAGATTCCATAACTGATCCCAAGTGCAATGAAGGAGATTGATACAGTTAGGGATATGCTCTAGGGGCAATTTTATAATTTTTGACATAATTCTAACTCGATAACCAATCTTGTTTGAAATAAAAGGTATTTTTCTATTATATACTTGTTATAAAATTTTACAAGTAATTAATTGGTTAATTTAAGTTTAGTTGTCAGAAAGTCCATAAATAACGTGTCTGTGATAGTAGTTACAAATAGTTTTAACCATGAGTGTTATATCACATATGATAAGCATATCATTTTAAATATTCATAACCAACATGTATTGAGACTTGACATCAATACATCCGTTAAGATTAGAGTAGATAACACTCGCCAAGTGTTGGATAGTCTATTATGCATGGCTGCTTTGGGCATCAAGGAGTTACGTATTGATAGTTACCGGATAACTATGGAGTGACTCACTGATATTTTTCTGTTGTTAATGCAACTAAGGTCAAACAGAAAATATTAAAGTGACAAACTTACACATTTCTCTTGACTTGTTAATACTATTGATCTTCAATATGAAAGCTCTACTTTGATTATATTTGAATCATAGCACGACGTCGTACGACTATAGTTGCATCAAATGGAAGTATTGAAAGTGAAACACTATTAGGGAGAGGATTCGTCTCCTCGATTATAAGGGGTTAGCATCTTGGTCGACTAAAGTCAACTTAAAGTCAACATCTCTAGATAATGTAGTTCGGTTAGTAAGAATAATTATTATTGAACTAAGGATTTTGTATTTGGACTATAAAGTTGAATATAGATGATACCGAAATTTTGACCATTACCAAATACCATAAGTCTGAATTGATACAGTTTTGATGAAAAGAATTGGTGTAAATAACCACCACTATCAAGTACCACTTATAACAAGTAGAATTGGATTTTACCCAAAGGTATGCAAGCAATAAATTCAGCCAAGATGTCACACCACTAACTTAGGTGACATGTAGACATTTATTTTTGAATTGTTTGATATTAATCACTGATTGAATTTACACTTTTGAGCCATGCAATCGTAATGTTGAATACTCCGAATAAACCACACAATTTAGTCAATTTATGAATTACTGTAAATTACAATTAATGTTTACAAAATATTAATTATTAAACTTTATTTTATTTGTCTGAATATATTAAGCATTTAATAAAGTGTAACATCCCATATGTAGAGGCCAAAAGCTAAGCGCTACAGATGCTGCAGTCATCTATAGTATTAAATTCCGGTAACAAAATACGGTAAAATAATGGTATCCATAATATCAGAAGTACTTGAATATGAACAAAATCACAGACTTCAAAATCAACATTTTACTGATTACATTTCAAAAGAATAATTTATATCCAAGTAACTTAATCCCTTTACGTTTCCTAAGAAATGATAAAATATGTCAATTATAAAATATGCCAAGAGCGATATATGACGATGCCCCCTTGGTCGACCAAAGTCAGTATAGTCATATTTGACTTAATACATTCAAAAGAAATAAAAAGAATAAGGTGTAACTCCTAGTTAGCTATCCGTCGGCCACTTACTCGTCTTTGGAAGCTTTATTCGCCAAAACTAAAACTTGAAAACCTCAACCCTTAGCCTACTCAAATCAGCTTTGAGCACCCAAGAGTTTAAGGGGAAACAGAAACTTTGAGTCAGGCATAAAGCCTGGTATGAATAATACTATACATCTCGGCTATTGATATTAAGTGAGACCATGCCGCATAGCGGAACAAGTTTCCCCTCACTTATGTCCTTTTTTAAAATATATCTTTTGCAAACCTTTTCCTACATCCAAAACTAGTTAAAATTGTAAAGCATTATCATGTAACAAACATATCAAGTAATAAATGGATTATCTGTTCAAAAACTATAGTTTTGTTTAGCTAACTACTAACTTTCGGTTGACACAGGACTACCAGACAATATAAACCAAATTTATCCAACATCTGTTAGACACTCTTCTTGGGGACGATCTATCCTTAACTATCTGTTAAATACTTCTCTTCTGGACGGTATATTCCTAACTTTATCTTCTCTAAGGGTCACCTAATCCTAATGGTTTTATGGGTACACCAATAACCTATCTGTATACAAACATATATTCCTTATGTATGTTATCATAATTTTAGTCTTACTTGTGACAAAGCTCTATCTACTGGAATTTTGAACTAAATTATCTAGGGCTAATATCTAATGTATAGGGCGCGACCCTTTACCAGTCTCATCTGGTATTCTAATGTCCGAGTCATTTTACTTAGGGAACTCTTCCCATAAATTTTCCTTGAAAACCTTTTCAAAAATGATTTAAAATCTTTAAATAAAACTTACACAAGAAAAAGCATATACTCTATGTTTTACTCCAAATTACCTTGCCATATTATATATATTTTACCCAAATCTTAGTTGATGAAAACAAATAAACCTTTGAAAGTACCCCTTTCGTATCTATTGAAAGTACTCCCTTTGAAACAAAGTAAAACCCTTTATTTAACCTAGGTTGAAAGGCCAAAACCTTCCTTTCGAAACCATTCTCAAAACCCTTTCGAAACCATTGAAAAACCTTCCCTTCAAAAGCTTTAAGACATTAGAAATCCTTCTTTAAAACCTTTAAAACATGCCTTTCAAAAACATTGGAAAAACCTTCCCTTTCAACCCTTTCGAAACAATCAGAAAACCTTCCCTTTTGACTCCTTCAATACCATTGGAGAACCACCCTTTCGAAATCTTTCTTTAAGACCATTCGAAAGCATTAAACCTTTGTAAACATAAACCAACCGAAAGCACTTGGGTTCAATTTTAAAACATATGGGAAGCTTTTGAAACCATTCAATAATTTACTCCTTCGAACTTTTGAAAACAATTTCGGTCGAAACCATTCGGATTATGCCTTCAACTAGAGAAAAAGGATTAGAAACCCATTAATGTTGAAAGCATTCCTTTCGAATCATTCCTATGTAAAGAAGTGATGGTGTAGAAACAATCCCTTTGAAAGCATTGGGGAAGTGGTTAAGTTTAAAAAGCAAAACAAAGCAAAGCAACCCTTCCGAAACCAATCTAGGTCGTAAGGTAGAAAGAGGCAGTCAGGGGTTTCTACCCAGTCGAAAGCATTTATTTGAAAACAAAGATACAACCTAATCAGAACCATTTCTTTAAAACCATTTGACCTGGTCGAAAGCCAACCAAGTCAAAAGCCAACCAAGTCGAAAGCTATTCAGTCAAAATCAAGCAGGCGCATTTTCATTTAAAAGTAAAGTATTGCTTCAACCCCTTTGAAACCCATGGTTTCGACCCTATACCTTCCGCCTATGTCCAATTTGTACCAGTTACCCAATACCATGTGCATTGGTTTCGGTGGAGTAGAAGGCGAACGTAAGGAGGCGAAAGCCTAATGCCGAAAGCACTGAAAAGTAAAAACCATGTAGATTAGTCCTTTTTAACTATTTCTTTATACCTAACATGCCTTGTTTGTAAAATTGTGATTGGTTGCAGGTTCCTCTTTTCTAAGAGTACTGCCAATTTCCAGAAATAAAATTTTGAATTATTTACAAAATACCCCTTCTCCTTTTTATAAATATATAAAACATTTAAGTCTCATACCTTAAATTTTTAATATACCATTAAAACACTTAGAAAATTCTACAAAAATTCTAAAAAATCACTTTTAATATGTTTTCTAACATATGTTAATTTCAGACACAAACCATTAATTATTTAATCATAAATAATTTTTAACCCAAAATAACATTTTCTTCACTAGAAAAATCATATAAAATCCACATAAATTCTGAACATTATGAAAATTGAAGTCCATCTCTAAAAAAATTCCAATCTATACAAAAATTCACAAGGCATTTGGATGTCATTTAATAAGATTTTCATATCAAAACATGTCATATAAACTATATGAACAATCATAAATCATCAACTAGTATATATAATCATTCCATCATTCAAAAACATAGCAAATCATTGCAAATAAGTTCGAATTCAACTTAAATCGAAATCAATAAGAAATTTGAGATGTAGTCATTATTCACCTTAGCTTTAGAGATTAAGTCTGAATGGATTTGATTTTATTTAGCTTCTTCCTTAGGTTTACTTAATCTTCTTTCTCTTTCTCTTGTTAATGTTGGCCGGCCTCAAGTTTAGAAATTTTGATAAATAAAAATGAACATGTATGGAATACACGACCAAGGGTTTAGGATATAAGATTGGCCTCTTTCTATTTTACCCCTCCTCTATTTCATTTTAACTCTTATTTTAATGTATTGGTTAAATGGCACGGCTACCCCTTAAAAAAATCAAATCTCAATCCCCTAGTCAACACCTTATTTTATTTAATTTAACTAACTAAATATCCTAAATAATGTTGCTAAAAATATGGGGTGTTACATATAGTATGTTTATAAAAGCTGTAAATGCGGATATTGATGTACGGTATCGATGAAACATTTAGTCTAGGTTTAACTAGATTAATTGGTAAATGGTTCTTAGAATTTTTAGGCCTATATGCATGACGAAAAAGTGGGGAGGTTTCAAGTTGATTTGAAAATCTAAAGGAGCAGTTAAAATGAATTATTTACTTCTTTTTATGACTCACTTGAATCTTATTTATGAAATGATTTTTGCCCTTTTCTCTTTAATTTAATTTCTTTTGCCAAAAATATGAATAAGAGAGGGGAATTTATGAGATTTAGCTAGGAATTAAATAGGAAAGGTTTTTAATGAGAGTTGAAAGGTTTCAACGTTTCCTTTAAAACATATTTTCTCTTTTTCATTCCACCATTCTTTTCCTGGCTAAAATTTTATTTTCTTTCTCTACTATTCCATCTCTCCCTTAGTGGTCTTCACGTTAAAAGAAATTCCCCAAAATAAATTCAAATAAAAATCAATTACTTCTTCATATCACCTTAGTTATTTTATATAAAAATATATGTATATGTGTATGCATATATGTATATGTATATGTATATATTATAAATTATGTAAAATTAATATTTCTTTGTTTTCGTACATATACGCACATATGTGCATTGCGTTGCTACAATATTGATGAATGTGTACATACATTTAGACGAATTAATCAAATGCAAGAGGCAATAACATGTATGTTGTGGTATAAATACCAGCATCTATACATGAGTATGTTAAACCATGCACATAATATTTTGTTCCACGTGCGAGTATACACATATGTTTATATGATATAAGTATTCAAAATATAATTAAAAATAAATCAAAGTAAAAGTCTATTTATGAAACCAAATAAAATATTGATTTTATTTAAATTAAATTTAGGAAAGTTTTAAATGAATTAAGACAACATAGGCCCATTAAAGTCTAATAATGGAGTTTTATTTATATTTGACCCATTTCTTCCTACAGGCCGGCTTAGTTCCAACAAGCTCTATCTTTATCCCCCATTAAGGAATGACTAAAATTTTAATGGCCTCCAGGCTAAAAAGATTCCAAAATCAAATATCAAACAAAATTAAAACAAAAGGAAGGTTTTGCCTCTCGGTCTTTGCAAAATCTAAAGGTTAATTTCTTGATCTAGGAGCTCTTGATCCACCGTTCAAGGTGTGATTTATAAGTAAAATCCTAAGATGGTTCTCTAATTTATTTATTTATATGTTTTATCATTCATATGTTTGGATTTGAATGATTCATTATGTGTTTCATTGATTATTTTTAAGCATGTGAATCAAAACCTCTTTAGCTCAATTAATAGCTTGTAAATTATATTGATTCAACTTAGATCCACACATGTTCTTCATTGCCTAATAGTATATGTTCATTTACATTAACATTATTCGATCCATCTCCCCTTTTGTTCTTCTATTCATATTGTAGTTTGGATTTCAGTCCTATTACCATAAATTTATATATGGCTTGGTTGTCTAATTCTTTTCTAATTTATAAATTATCGTTTGCACAATAATTTGTATTTAAAATTATTTTGATTAATAGATTTATATTTTATTTTACAAGGTTGGGAATAGAATATACATGTCACGAGTTATTTGGAAATAACTTTGTTCGATATTTACATAAGAATAAAATTTAATTCATTCTAAGATTTACATTTGGACTTTTCTATTAAATCTTGAAACTTATATTTTAATTTAACAATTAGACCAAAGATCGATACTTTGATTGAATGTGCATATACGTACACATACATACATACACACACACACACACATATACATATTAAACTACAAATTAATTACATATGCTACACTTTGTTTTGAATGTAAAAACATTGATTCAATTATTGTATACGTATATATAAACACACACATGTATATGTTCTTGATTTAAGTTTTATAAAATGGACCTTTATGAAAATCACAAGTTTGATTTTAAACTATCCAATAATTAAATCTAATTTTAAATTGATTGTTTTACTTTAAAACATGTCAAACCACCAAAAAGAACTTTAGTATAAGCATGAATATATATATATATATATAATAAATTATGTTTTGTTTATAAAACAAAATAATTATGAACAAAAAATACATATATAAAGGGAATCGTTAACTATGAAAACTTCTTATATGTTGCACTTGCATAATATACACTGTATGTATATTTGGATGTACTCACATTTCATGCTATGTCGAAATTGATCATCAATGACATTTAGTGAATCGTTGATCTAATCAGAGAGAGAAATGAAAGCTCAAATTAAAGCTATTTCTTCCCCTCATGATAGCATAGGTTTTAGAGATGGAAACAAAAGGTTTCCTTCTCAAATTAACTTTAATGAGTAACTATCACACACATTGGTGTTTTGGATACATTCATACACTTAAATTTATAATAAATTCAAACTCTTTCAAACTAATTAAATAAGATATTAATACACTTTTTAGATTGGATCTAAAATATCTTTAGACTTCATAGCCTGATAGATCCAAATAGGAATTTTTTGGAATATACCTATTTCACCTGCTTCCAACTGGCCCAATTTCAGTAATGGAATCAGAGCCAATAGTCCATGCTGTCTAAATTAGTTATGCTTAGGCTAATCAATTAAGCCTACTAATTTAGTAGGGTGTCTAGGAAAGTAATGTCTAGGCTTGATTTTGGGTAATCAAGTACCGTATTCTCCCTGGCTATCGGCCTATCCCAAAAAATGAAGTACGCCTAAAAGTTTCCCTAATAAAAAAGGCTTAATCTGAATTAGGACTTAGGCTAATTCTCAAAATTGTTTTGAAATTTGAAATGAAATTTTGAATTTAAAAGTTAAATTTAGAATAAGAAATACATTATAAATGTTATAATGTGACTTAAAAATTGTTTTGGTATTAAAATGAGATTTTAGGTTTAAAAGCTAAATTTAAAATAAGAATTACATTATAAATATTATAATATGATTCTCAAAGTTGGCTTTGAAAACAATGTATATAATAAATGTTATAGTACCATTTTTGAAAGCGCTTTGAAGATGTAATAAACATATATTTCAATAATTTTAATATTCATTAATAATATTAACAAATTAAATTGAATAATTAATTAATTAAAATATATATATATATATGTATGTATGTATGTTACATTACCTTGAATTGTTGAATTGATGTAAGTATATGTATATATATAAGAAATTTTTAAATTTAATATTTAATAAAAGTTAATTAACAAGTAATAAGATACATACATATATACATACATACATATGTGGGTGTATGTGTATGACCATATATGTTATGGTATACATATTAAATTAAACAATTTAATTTAATAACATAAAATGAATTAAAATGAAAATTAATTAAAATGACAATTAATTAAATTAATTAAGTATGATCTAATTAATGTACTATACATAAGACTATTGTAGAAGTTAATTAAATTATAAAAGTTATATAATAACTATACTTACATAATATGAATGTATAAAACAAGTGGAACTATGAGAAATGCAAAATTGAATTAAGGAATAAATACATACATCTAGTATTTATGTTATGATTTCTGATATGTCCGATACTTGAATCACGAGTGTATTTCATAAAAATTCATTGTTCAATAAGTTTCTATCACTCAATTAAATATATTAAAGATTATGACTCTTTAATATAATTGTTGTCTTATAACGACCTGGAATTTCGATCACTTCGTATTTAAATATCTGAATTATCAATCTATTTGAATCTTGAATTTAATATAATTAAATTAATTTTATAACCCTATTAATCATATTTTAAATAGTAACTAATAAGGGTAAACATGTTTTCGAAATTTGTTTACAAATATAAATAGTTTGAAGAAAAATCGATAATGTGATCCAAAATCGTTTTATGGATAAATGGCTTTTTACTCAACGAAAGTTTTACAAACTTTTTTACATACACTTATTTACCTAAGAGAAAAGATATAAAAAAATAAAATTATTTTACACTAAAACATCATCAGTACTTCCTTGAAAGTAACTAAGAGGAAGGTAAAATGAATGGGAGGTGTTATCTTGTTTTGCTTTTTTGTGAAGGTGTAAAGTATAAGCACATGGTGAGCTGATGGGAGCATATAGAGGCGTGAGCCTCCCTTGGCTAGACATGGGGGTAAGAGTGGAGTTAAAGTACGCATTCTTGAAGCCTATATTAGTGCACACACACTCACTCTTGAATCATTTTTGACATTTTAGCAAAATAAAATATCAAAGCCAATATACAAGCCATAAAATACCATCTCTTCTTTCGGCCATAGCTTTTTCTCTACTGAACTAAATTTTATGTGCTTGTACTCTCTAGGAAAGGTAGTTTAATAAGGAACAACTTTCATGTTGTTCACTTTTCTTATTTAGAGAGTATCTTAGGTGAAAACCAGTGGGAAGCGAGTGGTTCTGCTAGCTCAGTTTTTCAACCCAGAAATTGTCCTTTCACTTTCAAAAATCATAACTAAATCTTAAAACCGCAAATCCCCTAAAATTTGGAACAAACCCTCCTTATGATATTATAGCCAAATTAAAAAAATCTAGGGTGCCAAATCAAAGTGGAAGGGGGTTAGTAAGTGGCAAACTCGCGATCAATTTTGGAGGCAAAGGAGATGGTGTGTGCAAGCATGGTTTGGGTTTGTGTCATTTTGGTTGCATTGTAAGAAGTGGATCTAGGTCCTTTTATTCTTGTCGTAACACCAAAGAAATTTACGTAAGATTTAAACAGACTTAAAACAGAAATTTAATAAGAAAGGTAAATTTAATCAAAATAAGGTCTTTAAAATAAATTTCATAGATGTCCAAACTCGGCTATGAAACTTACACTATTTTGCTCGTAGTGATTTTCTAGACGATTTTCCATACATAACATTTCACAATCCGAGTTAGTATCAAAGACTTACGAGTGTTAGAACGAATTTAGAATTTAAAACTTATAGATTTAAAATAAACAAAACTTGGGTCAAACCAAGCATAGGCTAAGTAGACTGCTGACTTTTGACCCAAACCTAGGGGCAGTTAACCCGATATGACGTTAAAATCTGGGTTATTTGTTTCCAGAGACAAAGATTGTACGGAGAAGATTTCTTGCTTGGGAACAAAAAGAATGATGAGTTGTCCAGATTTTTCCCTAAGCTAATCTAATGGCTCTAAATCTAACCCTATCCTATAATTATACCTAATAAAATCCTAATTCTCTTGTTGAATCTTATAGTAAAGAAACTATCAAATTTCCACCTTAAATCCCTAATTTTCGTAAAACCAAAAATCAAAATGGAACCCTAATAAATCTAAGAGAAAGAGCAAGCAATCAAGAGAGGATTAAGGGAACCTAGGAAGGGCGCTACTGATTAGAAGCCAAATTTTTAAGTGCTAGAGCTTAGGCTACAGGTGAGTGTGCACAAATTTGATAATCTAATTCGTGTAATTAAATTTAAGCTATTATAACTAATCTAGAATATTGGAACCCTAATTGGATATGTTAGAACCATAGAATTGAACTTGTTATCTTAAATTTGAAATTGTCTAAATACTAATTTGATCCATAAAACCCTAGAAGTCAATTTACAGTAATTGGATATCTAATTGGTTAAATAGAACACTATTTGATGTCAAACGTATAACCAAAAATCACAAACCTTAAAACTGATTGAAATTGGGAAATTTAATTGCCTATTACTAGATATTAAGACAAATTATAAATCGACATAGTTTAAATAACAAATTAATTGATAGAAGAAAGAAAACAAAACGCTGAAATCTGCATGCAAATGATCGATCGGTAGCGGTCGAATCGTAGGTCGACTGGTCGAAAGAAAATTTGTAGAACTTAAACCTAGGCCTGAGGCTCAAGGTTTATTTATATGATTTTACATAAAATTATATAAATGAAAAATTAATTGTTTGATCCTATTTTTGAGCTAAGTGAACATGCTAGGAATAGTAGGGCCATAAACCCTTATCAAGGGATTGTAGGGCCATAAATCCCCTATCAAAGGACAATAAATCATTGCGGTTTGGGTAACAGTTAAATACCTAAATAGGAGTTGAGAGCAGATAAAATGACAAATTTAGCAGACACATGGTGGTATTTCATCATGGCGGTGTGCAGCACTTACGGAGACACCAAATGAGTGAGTCTGGTCCTAACGGGAGTTCTTGTATGCACGATACTGGCGTAACATGATACAAGTGGATGCAGGAGCACGACAATGGGAGGCTACAATAAGAGACGACGTTTGGAACTATAAGAGATGGACAGTGGGTGCATACAAAGAGTTTCATTATTCGGTTGTGATACGAGTTTTCATTTTGGGGTTCTCCTCTTGAGCATAGTAATGATAGATAATTAGGATAGTTGAAGGACATTGGCCGATCATATGTGCAACTCGATTTACAGTTCGACCCATGGTGTTAGATAAGAATTTTTAGTTAGTGGACCCTAGGAGTTCATGGACACTTGTTACGCTCCCTATATCACTTAGCTTAGATTTAAAGTTAATCACACTTAATCATCGCTTATTAACTTGTTTTCATTTATCATACTTTATGTCTGACCCATCCTTGTCCATCTTTTTCTCTACTTCAGGTGGACAGGGCAGCAAGTGACTGGCTCATTCTTGATAGTTGGAGTGTCGTGGTTATTTTAGGGACCACTTTTATTCCATTTTACTCTCCATCTATTATTTTATCGTATCAGCATAGCTTATTTCTTGTATCGGACTTTGAGAGATGTTTTACAATGTACTATATTTTGGTTCATGTATGGATATTTTTCTAAGACTATGATTTGATATTTTCTAAGACTGAAATTTTTCTATGATATATGTGTGTGTGTGTTTTAATTCTTCCATTGTGAGGTACATCTGATAGTTAGATTTATCTTTTCCGCTATGATACGCATATGATATTATGATTATTTCTTCCGCTTCGATAGGTGTTGGAAAGTTAGTTATCTTAGATTATATTTGTTTATCTTAGTCTTTGAGATGTTAAAGTTTTTACAATCCTAATGACCTGCATTTTTCAATGCAATGGTTTTCGATGCGTGTTGAAAAGTGCGGGTTGTCATAGTTGGTATCAAAGCATAGGTTCAATATTCCTTAGGGTTATGATCGTATTGAGTGATGTATTTTGAAAAAAAATTCAAAATAAATTCTTTTTCAAAAGATTTTTCGAAAATGTTTTCTAAAGTTTTGTAAAAATAGACTTTTATTATGTGTGTGCGTGCACATATGTGTGCAAAAGTAAATATTTTTCAAAGAGCTTTTCCAAAGATTATTTACAAGCTATAATCTCTCACTTAATCGTACCTATGCCATCTTTGATTCATATCTATGTTATCTTTCATCGTGCTTATACTATCTGTGAAATATTGTTGACCAAATTATTAAAATTTTAAAGTTAGAAGAAGAGTAATCCTGCAGGTTTAGTCTATGGCGATATAGTCGAGGTCCCGGTCATGACCATCCCTGTATGATTCCGTCGGTACCAACAGGCTAGGGGACATGCCGAGCTTAATTCCTCTAGAGATCCTATGGAGAGGCGAGTGGTTAGGTTTTTGCTCGTCCACTTATCGCTCCAGATTTTATTAAGCGGTGCAAAGGTTTTTCTAGTCTCAGGGGTAAGCCATTTATAGAGATAGAGTCTTATATGGATTTGAGAGCATGGATCGATGCTGGTGAGAGGATATTTTGTCTTATGGGTTTGACTGATGTTGTGAGAAGGTAGCTAGCTTATTTATAGCTGCAAGGTGATTCATGGAGCTGGTGAGAGGCTATCGAGGCTGAGGTTGAGGCTGATAGGGCTGATGTTACTTGGGATGAGTTTCGTAGGAGGTTTGAGCTAAAGTTCCTTTCTAGGGCATAAGAAGGCATTCAACTAGAGATGTTTATCCATCTCAAGAAGGGAGATATGACTGTCATAGAGTATGTGAATCAACTTAATGAGCTAGCTGGGTTTGGTATGTAGCGGATTAGCACACCATACAAGAAAGCTCTTAAATTTGCTAAGGGATTAAATCAATCACTTCAACATTTAGCTAATCATATTCCGATGGTTCTACGTATGAGGGACTTATAGAGATGCCTTTACTCACTACTATTGCTAAGAAGGAAGAGAAGGAGAAGGCTTTGAAAGGTAAAGAGAAAGTGCAACAAAAGAATAAGAAAAGGGGAGGATTTAGGCCAAAAGGGAAGATTCAAAAGAAGGACATGAAGTGTAATAAGTGTGGCAACCTGGTGCACTTTGGTAAAGGATGTCGGATCAATTGCTCAAAGATCAATTGTTATAACCATGATCAGACTGGGCATTTGGAGCAAGCTTGTAAAGCAACATTGAAAGATCCTACTAGGAATTTTACTCAAGTGGTTCGGACTTATGCACTAGAGGCAGTTCTCGCTCCAGTGGCAGATAAGGGTAAGAAGGTGGTGATCGAAGGTGTGTTGAATCATTTCGGTTTATCTACTCACACTGATACTAGGGATTTACATTATTTCATTTCTAGTAGACTTGTTGATGATTTGCACTTACACAACAGTATAGTCATGGACCCCGTAGTTGTGTCCATGTAGGGAGGATCGACCTATTTTTTTATATTATGTAAGCGTAGTTGTTTATCTCAGGGGTTGAGTTTGATTACGATACCTTTGTATTGAGATTTTCTAGGTTTAGATTGATATTAGACATAGACAGGATGACTATGTAGGGGGCTATTATAGATTGTGATAGGAGGGTTGTTAGGTTGAGTACTTGTAATGGGCATAGCCTAGAGGTTTACTACAATCCCTAAGGATTTGTTATGTTGAGCTGTCTACATTTATTGGACCTATCTCATGATGAGCTTCTTACAGTGCCTATAGTTAGAGATTTCCCAAATGTTTTTGATGAGCTTACCAGTCTCCCGCCTCGGAAGGAGATCGAGTTCAGAATCTTTCTTGTTGAGAATGCTAGACCAGTCGTCTTACCACTAAGGCATATGGCTCCAAAAGAAAGATGTGAGTTGAATATTCAAGTTGACGAGTTGTTGGAGAAGGGTTTTATTAGGAGAAGTATCTCTAAGTAAGAAGCACCAGTCATCTTGGCCACCAAGGCAGATGGTTCTCTTAGACTCTGTGTCGATTATACGAAGCTAAATAAGATGACAAAGAAAAATCATTATCCTCTGCCCTGCATAGATGATCTTTTTGATCAATTAGTTGGAGCTAGAGCATTTTCTTGGATGGACTTGGCTACCAGATTCCATTAGTTGCATGTAGCCGAAGATAGTATCCAAAAAACAACATTCTGCACACCCTAAGGATTATACGAGTAGTCAGTCATGCTCTTTGGACTAACTAATACACCCATCTAGTTTGTTGATCTAATAAGCCAAGTATTTAGGGGGTCGGTTAATAAATTCATTATCGTATTGGTGGATTATATTCTAGTATAATCAAGGGGTAAGGTGAAGCATGCATTGCACTTGGAGGAGGTACTCAAGACACTCCATGCACATAAGTTGAAGGCTAAGTTTTCTAAGTACCACTTGGAGAGAGGAGGTAAGCTTTTTAGCACACATCGTCTCAAAATGTGGTTTTCTAGATAAGCTTAGTAAAGTAGCAGCAGTTTAGGATTGGCATATTCTGAAAAATGCCACAGAGGTGAGAAGGTTTCATGGTTCGATGGGCTACTATCGCAAGTTCATCAGGGACTTTGCAAAGATCTCTGCCGCATTGACCTGTCATACTAAGAAAAATCTAATTTTATCATAGGATGTGAAGTACAAAAATGATTTTATCAAGTTGAAGGAGGCATTTACTAATGCGCCAATTTTACTGCTACAAGATGGGACAAAGCCATTTATAGTTTATAGCGACGCTTATTGTATGGGGTTAGGCACGGTACTGACGCAAGAAGAGAGGGCGGTGAGTTATGCAAGTAGGCAGCTGAAGACTCATAAGAGGAACTATCCTGCACATGATCCCTATTTAGCACCCATTGTCTTTGTGCTCAAGTTAAGGAGGCATTAGTTTTTAGAAAAGCGATCTGAGTTGTTTACGGATCAGAACTCCTTGAAGTATTTATTCTTACAAAAGGACTTGAACTTGAGACAACATAGGCGGATGGAATTTTTGGAATCATATGATTTTGATATCTCTTATACCTCGGGCAAGGATAATGTAGTGGCGGATGCTTTTAAGTCGACATCATGCAGTACTGAGTCCCTTATTCTAGGAGTGGAGACTTTTGGAGTATATTTCTGCCTTGATTTTAGACCGTCATCAGATATTACCCCAGGATTACTAGCAGATTTAGATGTTCAGCCTACATTGATGGAGCATATTGGATCTAGGCAGAAGGAGGACAAGGAGCTAGTAGATATTTTCGAGAGGATTGGTATAGGAGAATCATCAAGTCATTAGAGGAATTATTCCATTGACTCGAGAGGACAGTAACGAAGAGGTAATAAACTTTGTGTTCCCAGTTGTATGGATTTGACTGATGCAATGTTGGTTGAGTCTCACCATTCTAGAATGACAATTCATCCCCGTGGTGACAAGATTTATCATTATATGAAGTGAGTTTTCTATTGGCTAGATATGAAGAAGCAAGTGGACTATGTAGCTAGATAGTGGACTTGCCAAAGGGTAAAGGCATAGCATAAAAAGCTGAGAGGATTGTTGCAGCCCCTGGTTATTCTTCAGTGGAAGTGGGAGAGTATTTCTATGGATTTTATAGATGATCTACCTAGGAGTAGGAAAGGGAATGAGAGCATTTGGGTCATAGATTAGTTGACTAAGTGTGCTCATTTCATAACAGTGAGGAGTACTAGAACAACGACAACATTGGCGGCTATTTATGTGAGAGAGGTTGCTAGGTTGCATGGAGTTCCGACTAATATAGTTAGCGACCGAGATCCTCTTTTCACTAGTGAGTTTTGGAGGAGTCTGTAGGAGGATTTGGGGACTGGGTTGAGCTTCAGTATTGCATATCATCCACAAGCTAACAAACAGACGAAGAGGGTGAATTAGGTTTTAGAGGACTTGCTATGGATGTGCATTTTAGACTTTGGAAGATTTTTGCAAGATCATCTACCATTAGTGGAGTTTACCTACAACAATAGTTATTAGGTTAGCATTGGGATGATACAATTTGAAGCATTGTATGGTAGATATTGTAAATCACTGTTATATTGGTAGGATACGATGAATAGGATTATTCTTGGACCCGACATGGTTAGAGAGACATCGAAGAAGGTGGATTTGATATGTAGAAGAATGAAGACTGCTCAAGACAGAAAGAAATCTTATACTGAAAGGAACGTACAGAGTTAGAGTTCACAGTGGGAGACATAGTATTCGTGAAATTTTCCCCCTTATACATGTGATGAGATTTCATAGTTCGAGAAACCTAGCACCGAGATTTGTTGGGCCTTTCCAATAGTAGCTAGAGTAAGGAGGTTGGCATATAGAGTAGGGATTCTAGATAAGTTGGAGAGGGCACATGATGTCTTCCATGTATCACACTTGTGGAAGTGCTTGCATGATACAGCTACTGTAGTCGAGTCGAGTCAGTTAGATGAGCTTAAGGTTGACTGGGAGTCACTTTTCGTCATGCACCTGCTCATATTTTAGAGCATGGTACTAAGCGAATCCGCAACAAGGAGATTGGACTTGTTAAAATCCAATGAGGAGACGATCCAACGAAGAGAACATGGGAGCTTGAGGGAAAATCCGCGTTATCTACCCATGGTACATTTAAATTTTATTTTGTAGTATAGATTCTTTCATATAAGATTTAGGTGGTATAACCCTATTAGGTAGAGACCATTGGATGTTAGGAATGGTTATAAACATGTCGGTATGACATGTTACAAAAGATGAATGCTAATGGATGTATACGTATTTATTGTTTATATGGTGTTCTTTTACACATTAGGATAGCATATCCTTTAGGTACATACGCGAACACTTAGATCCAGTTGCATTTCGGTTCTTGATTCTTAGATAATAGTAGATGTTAAGCAGTGGATGTTGCATATGTTTGGATGATTGTGCATTCTTATAGAATTATATATATCTCATTTAGGATGTTGCATACATTTGGATGCATAGCATGAGCATTTTGCATAAAAGGAGGTTGATTGAATTAGTAGACCAACTACTCTTTTGCATTAGCATTGGCTCACCTGCATTTCATGTTGCACACACACACATGTGTGTGTGCGTTTACATGTGGCATTAGAAAATTTTTCTTTTAAGGACTATCATTGCACATGGATGGTGGATGAGTAAATGGATGGTACTGATTAGTTGTTGTGTGTAAGATACATTTTTTCCATCCTTGGAGTTTTGGGGATGAAGTTTTGGGGACGAAATCCTTCTAGATGGGAGAATGTAACACCCTAGAAATTTATGTAAGATTTAACTTGGCTTAAAATGGAAATTTAATAAGAAAAATAAATTTAATCAAAATTAAGGCTTAAAAGTAAATTTTGAAAAATATCAAAATTTAGCTATGAAAATTGCACCATTGTATCCATAGCAATTTTCTGGATGGTTTTTCATATGTATGACTTTATACTCCAAGTTAGTATGAGAGAGTCATGCGTGTTAGAACGCATTTAAATTTTTAAACTTAAAAATTTAAAATAAACAAGGCCTTCGGTCGACCCAAGCATAGGCTAGGTCGATCGGTGACAGTTGACCCAGACCTAGGGGTTGTCGGCCTAACACGATGTTAAATCGTAGGTTATTCGTTTCCAGAGACGACGATTAAATGGAGGAGATTGCTTGCTTGGGAACGAAGACAATGATGAGTAGAGTAAATTTTTCCCTAAGCTAATCTAATATCTCTAAATCTAACCCAATCTTTATAAATTAGTAGCTAATGAAACCTTAATTCTCTTATTGAAGCTTACAGTAAAGAAACTCTGTCAAATTTTCTCCTCAAAACCCTAATTTTATCGAAACCAAAAATCAAAATCAAACCCTAATCAATCTAAGAGCAAGATAAAACAATCAAGAGAGAATTAAGGCAATCAGGAAGGGAGGAGGACAAATTTGGAAGTGCTAGATCTTAGACTGGAGGTGAGTGGGAACAAATTTGATAATTTGATTAATGTAAATAAATTTAAACTATTGTAATTGATCTATGATGTTGGAACCCTAGTTGGATATATTAGAAACCTAGAATTGAACTTGTTAGCTTGAATTTGAAATTCCCTATACAGTAATTTTGATCCTTAAAACCCCAACAGTCAATTTATAATAATTCAAAATATAATTAGTTAAATATAGCGCTTATTTGATGTCAAACTCGTAACCTGAAATACAAATCCTAGAATCGATTGAAATTGAGAAATTAAACTAGCTATTAATAATGATTAGGGCTAACTGAAATTATTAATGGACATAACTTAAACAAAAAATTAATTTACAGAAGAAAGAAAACAAAACCTTGAAATTTACATGCAAATGGTCGACCTGGATTGCTATAGGTCGACGGGTAGTGGTCGACCTGGGATACCTTTGGTCGACCAATCGAAAGAAAATTTGCAGATCTTGAACCTCGTCCTAAAGCCAGGTTTATAATAAAATTTATATAATTTCGTATAAAATTATATAAACGAAAAATTGATTATTTCTCCTATTTTTGAGCTAAGTGAACATGCAAGTAACAAAAGCGCCGTAAATCCCCTCTCAAGAGATTGTAGGGCCGTGAATCCCCTATCAAAGGCTAATAGATCAATGTGGTTTAGGCAACAGTTTAATACCCAAATAAGAGTTGAGAGTTGGCTAAAACAACGAATTTAGCAGACACTCAAAGGGTATTCCGTCTTGGTAGCACTCGACGCTTAAGGAAATACCAAGTGAATGAGCCCGATCCTAATGTGAGTTCTTATACACATGATACTAGCGCAATGTAGTATAAGTGGATGCCGAAGCAGGATGGTAAAAGGCTACAATAAGAGATGACTTTTGGAACTATGGTTAATAGGCGATGGTGGGTGCATACTATGAGTCACTTTATTGGGTTGTGATACGAGTTTGCATTTCGAGGTTCTCCTCTTGAGCGTGGTAATGATGGGTAGTCTAAATAATTTAAAGGACATTGGCTGATCTTAGTGTGAGGATCGATTTGTATTTCGACTCATGGTGTTAGAAAAGAATTCTTAGGTTTTAGACCGAGTTCACAAATACCTGTTACACACCCTACATCACTTAAAGTAGCTTTGAAGTTAATTACACATAATCATCACTTATTAAACTTATTCTTATTCACTAGACTTTATGTCTAACTCATTCTTCCATAGGTGGACAAAGCAGCAGGTGACTGGCCCATTCTTGATATTTGGAGAGCCGTGCTTATTTTAGAGACCTTTTTATTCCATTTCACTCTCCATGTATTATTCTATTGTATCAGTACATCTTATTTCTTATACCAGACTCTAAGAGATATTTTACTATATACTCTGTTATGGATCATGTACTGATATTTTTCTAAGATTATGACTTGATATTTTCAAATACTGATATTTTTCTCTGATATACATATATATATCTCTCTCTGTGTGTGTGTGCATGTGTGTGTTTTAATTCTTCCATCGTGATATGCATTCCCCTTGGTTATGATGCTTCCTCCACTAATGTTAACTCTTCCACTTCTACCATCCATATCTTATGTTCATAAAATCTGCATTTGAGCCTTTGTAAGATACAGAAGAATAGTCTAAGAGAAATGGAAGAATAGAGATAAAGCATATACTTATATATAACAAATACAAGTACATTACTATAGCATTATCCCATACCCCAATCTTTTCTTTAATTCCTTAGGATTATGTTTTCAAAATCATTTTAATTTTGAAATTTCTTTTAAATTTTTCATAAACCTATGCTCTAATACCAAGTTGTAACATCCTCAATCTTGAGGCCCGAAGCTAAGTGCTACAGATGTTGAAGTCATCTATGGTGTTAACTTCCCATGAAAATAATGTTAATGATATCCATAATATCAGAAGCACATGGGTATGAAGTAAAATTATAGATTCAAAAAAAATCTTTACTGATTACATTGCTAAACCAGGTTTCACATTTGATTATGTAATCCTAAATGATTCTCAGGTTTTGATCAAATATAACAATTACAAATTATGTCAAGAGCGACATATGAAGATGCCCCCTTGGATGACCAGAGTACTAAATAGACATATCAATCTTAATACATAGTGGAAATAAAACTAAATAGATCCTATATTGCTATCTGTGCCTCCTACATGTCTTTAGAAGCTTTATTCGTCCAACCTACTAAACCTGAAAAACCTTAAATCTCAATCTACTCGAATTAATTTTGAGCACCCGAGTGTTTAAGGGAAAAACATAAACTTCAAGTCAGACATAAAGCCTAGTGTGAATAATATCATTACATCTCAGATTATTTATATTAAGTGAGACCATGCGGCTAAGCGGAACGGGTTTTCCCGCACAAATATCCCATTAAAGTATATCTTTTTGCAAATCAAAATCTTGCAATCAAACTGATTAAAACAATAATAGCAATACCATATATCCTCATAAATCAGGTAATAAATGGACTATCTGTCCGAACAATATAGTATTGTTTGGCTAATTACCAACCATTGGCTAACTCGTGCCTACCAGACAAAATAAATAATCTAACATCAGTTAGACACACTTCTGGATGGTCTATCCTTAACTTAATTCTTCTAGGATCAACTGGTCCTAATGGTTTTGCAGGCACACCAATAATCTATTCTCATTCTTTGTATATTCCTTTCTGTGTGTAACATCACTTAACTCTTACTTGTGACTAAGCCCTACACATTGGACTTTTGGACTAAATTAGCTAGGGACTATAGCTAATGTATAAGGTGTGACCCTATACCAGTCCCATCTGGTCATCAAATATCCGAGTCATTTACTTAGGGTTAACTACCCATCAAATTTCCCTGAAAATATCTTTCAAATTGATTTAACCCTTTAAATTGTATTTAAACAAGGAAAATATAATTTTTGCATTACTTAAATCTCTCTGCCTTGATATATGCTTTACTCAAAACATTATTAATGAAAACCTTTGAAAATTTTGTTTAAAAGCTTTAAACAATCTCTTTTATAACCTTTGAAAGTACCCTTTTCGAAACCAGTTAACTACTTTACTTTGATCTCTAGGTCGAAAGGCTATAATAGACCATTCGAAACCATTTATAATAGACCTTTCGAAACCATTGAAAGCGCCCTTTCGAAAGCTTTATAAAACCTTAGACATCCTCTTTTAAAAAATTTCAAATTTGCCTTTTGAAAACATTGGAAATCTTCCATTCAAACACTAAACCTTTCGAAAACATTGGGGAATATCCCCTTCGAAACCTTCATTTTCATACCTTTCGAAAGTATTAAAGTACTTTACCTAAATAAGCCTTTCGGAAGCATTGGGTTTAAGTGAAAGCATGTGGAAATTATTTTCGAAACCATTTAAAACATTCCTTTCGAAACCTTTGGGTTTATCTTTCTATAGAACAAAGGGTCTTAAAAGAACTAGGATGAAAGAATCTCTTACGAAAGCAATTTCCTAAATAAAAGAAAGTGGATGGTGTCGAAACTTACCCCCTTCAAAAGCATGGAGAAGCGGCTTCTAAGTTTAAAGCAAAAGAACCCCTTTGAAGGCATTGCTTCAAACGGTTGAATGCGGCAGCAAGGGTTTCGACCCCTTCGAAAGATTATTCTTTCAAACAAAGGCGACATCCTCTTTTGAAAGCCCTTTTTCTAAAACATTTGACCAAGTCGAAAGCTAGTTCCTTCAAAAGCTTCATTGCTAACCAAAATAAATCTAAGTTTATTAAACTTACTTCAATCTCTTCGAAACCTGTTTCAAATCCATACCTTTCGCATAATCCCCAATCCACTACGTACAAAGCAAATACCATGTGTATTGGTTTCGACTTAGATGGAGGCGGCAGTACGAGGTCGAAAGGTGGCTGCTATAAGTGGCAAAGTAGTAATACTTTATAAAGCTGATCTTTAACTTTTTAAAGCAATTCCTTTCTAACTAACTCACCTTGTCTGTCAACATATGATTGGTTGTCAATTCTTTTTCAAAATCTTTTATTAAAGTGCTGTCGAATTTCAGAAATTAACATTTAAAACATTTGCAAATTGCACGTTCTCCTTTGATAAACATATAAAACATTTAAGTCACATACCTTAAATAATCTTATATCTTTAATAAAATACTTAGGAAAATTCTACATAAATTCCCATAAATCACTTATGATATGCTTTCTAACATATTTAAATTTCTGACCCATAGCTAACACATAGCCGTAATTATTTTTGAACCCAATTTAACCATTTTCTTCACTCGAAAAATCATACTAAATCCACATTAATTCAGAAAATTATGAAACTTGAAAATCATCTGTAAAATAATATTTCCGACTTCGTATAAAAAACGCAAGGCATTTGGATGTCATTTAATAGGTTCCCCAAGTTAATCCTTATAATAAAGTCTATATGAAATCGTATAAATGAACAACAAGCATATATATCCATTTATAAAATCAAAACATTGCTAATCATTTGCAAAATAAATTTGGATCTATACTAGAAACAAAAAATAATAAAAATGAGATGCAATCTGTTATTCACCTTAGCTTGTGATCAAGGAGTTTGAGATTTTCTCTTGAGTGAATCTGATTAAGCTTCTTTCTTTTGATTCTTGCTTGTCTTCACCTTTATCTTCTTCTAATGGTGGTTAGCCTAACCTGGTTTAATTTTTTTTATGAACGTGGAAAATGAAAGTGGCATGAGGGTTTAGGATATAATATAACTTATTTCTATTTTACCCTTATCTTATTACCCTTATCTATATCATTTTTAACTCTCTTTTGTCCATTGTTTAATTAGGCACGACTACCCTCTAATAAGACAAATCTCAATTCCCCTAACCATTTATATTATTTCATTAATTTATCTAATTAAATATCCTACATAATGTTAATCAAAATTAGGCCCTTTGCAGATTCCCCTCCTTAAAGAATATCTTCCTCGAAATTACGATAAGATACGCATCAAAATCAATCATAAAGGTAAAACTTACCATGAAACAAGTAAGAATAAGTATCTCGAATCCTACTCTCGGTTTTCCAAGTAATGTCTCTCTCGCCGTCACACCACTGGACTTTGACTCATCTGACTGTCTTGTTCCTTAGCCTTTTCTTACCTCTCGCGACTATACAAACTGATTTTATAACTATAGTCAAATTCAGTTCTGGCACTAAGTTATCTAACACCGTCGTTGCTATAATAGTCTTTGAATCTCGAATACACTTCCCTGGATGAGAAATATGAAAAATATTATGTACTATTGCCAAACTACTTGGTGAATCCACTCTATATGCCAGTTTCCCATTCCTTTCTACAATAAGAAATGGTCCAATGAATCTTGGCATCAATCTTCTTGATTTTTCGAATTTCATTACACCTTTCATTGGTGACATCTTGACGAAAACATGATCTTCAACTGAGAATTCTAAGTCTTTCCATCTCTTATCAGCATAACTCTTATGCCTAGGCTGAGCTTCCATTATTTTGGCTTGAATGAACTCAATCTTTTCTGTAGCTTCTCTAACCAAATCCGGACCAAGAACCAACCTATCCCCGGTCTCTAACCAACAAATAGGACGTTTGCATGGCTTTCCACACAAAGCTTCAAATGGTGCCATTCCTACACTAGTTTGATAACTATTATTATACGAAAACTCGACTAAGTGTAGACGGCTTTACAAGATCCTCCAAAATCTAATGCAAAAGCTTATAAAAAAAATCTTTTAAGACTTTGTTAACTCTTTCTGTTTGTCCATCTGTCTGCAGATGGTAAGCGGTACTCATCTTGAGCTTGGTGCCCAAAGTCTCTTGTAAACTCTTCCAGAACTTCCTACTAAATAAGGAATCGCTAACACTTAATATACTACTAGGAATTCCATGCAGTCTAACTGCGTTATTCATAAACAACTTAGCAAAAAAAGGTGTCACTGGTTGACTTAACTGGAATGAAATGGGCACTCTTGGTCAACTTGTCCACTATGACCCATATACTTTCATTTCCTTGATTCGACCTTGGCAACCCATCTATTAAATCCATTGAGATATAATCTCATTTCCATGCTAGAACCTCTAAAGGCTGAAGTAACCCACTTGGTTTTTGATGTTCGACATTTACCTGTTGGTGGTTCAAATATTGTTTCACCAATAAGCCTACTTCCTTTTTCATACCTTTTTGGAAGAAACTTCTTTTCATATCCTGGTACATTTTAGTTCCTCCCAGATGAATAATGAATTTCAAACGATGGCATTATTCAAGAACTTTCTTTATAATGTTTCCCACATTCGGAACACACAGTCTCCCTTTCTTCCTTAACCATCCATACGAGTCAAGACTAAAATCTTTCAAGTCATCGCTCTTTATTCCATCCCTTAACTTTCTGATCCATTCAACTAATAATGTATCCTCCTTTTGCTCAAAAGAAATCTTTTCGATCATCACCGGTCGAACTTCTAAACATGACAACATAGCGGTTTCCTTACTAGATCTAGCTTCAATTCTCCACTATATCCTGCATATAGTCAATATTTCTATATCTTTCCACTCGGCTATCATTACCAATACTGCATTTTGATATTTTCTTCTAAGTGCATCTGCAACCTTATTACCTTTTCCTAGTGTGTACTAAATACTAATTCATAAGTGGTTAAAAACTCTAACCACCTCTACTGTCTCATATTCAACTCCTTTTGAGTAAATAAATACCTCAAGGACTAATGATCCATATACAGCTAGAATCTTTCTCCCAACATGCAATGTCTCCAAACCTTCAATGCAAAAATTACCGCAGCTAATTCCAAACCGTGAGTTGGATATCTAACCCATGCGGTCAAGCTGTCGAGATGCATAGGCAATCACTTTACCCCTTTGTATTAACATAATCCTAATCCTGTTCCACATGCATTTGTATATACCACTAAATCTCAATTCCCTTCAGGAACGACTAACACAGGTTCACTTATTAGTAAGTGTTTTAGATTCTAGTGTGCTTCCTCACACATATCTGTCTAGACAAATTTAACATCTTTCCATGCTTACTTAGTCATCGGTGCCGCTATTCGTGAAAAATTCTTAATGAATCTCCGATAATACCCTGCTAGTCTAAGAAAACTCTTTATCTCAGTCATCGTCTCGGGTCTCTTCTAGTTATTCATTACCTCGATTTTAGTTGGATATACTGAGATCCCTTTTTCTGAGATTACACACTAAGAAACTTCACTCCTTCTTCCAGAAATGACACCTTAAAATTTTCGCTTTCGGTTGGTGCCTCCTCAACCGCTCAAGCACCACTCTAAGATGAACTTCATGCTCCCTTTCATCTTTATAATATATCAAGATATCATCTATGAAAATCAACATGAACCTATCCAAGTGCACTAGGAAAACTCGGTTCATCAAATCTACGAAGAATGTTGGCGCATTAGTTAGTCTGAACGGCATTACTAACCATTCGTACGATCCATATCTGGTTCTAAATTCGGTTAAAGGAATACTATCCTCTGATACTCTAAGTTGATGGAACCTTGTTGCTAAATCCAATTGGAAAAATACTTTAGGTCAACTCAACGGGTCGAACTCTTCGTCAATTCTAGGTAATGGATATCGATTCTTTATCGTCTTCTCATTCAAGTTACGATAATCGATACATAGCCTTAACAATCCATTCGGTTTCTTTGCAAAAACTAAGGATGCTCCCCAAGGCGAACTGCTTTGTTTTCTAAAATTCTTGCCTTCAAAATCCATCAACTGCACCTTTAGCTCTCTCATCTCGGTATGTGTCATTCTGCTTGGCGCTCTACGCACCGGTTCTTCTTCCGGCACTAAATCCATCTGAAACTCAGTAGTTCGTTTCGATGGCAGTCTTACTACGGGTTCAAAGACATCTGTGAATTCTCTAACTATGAAAACCAATTTAACTCATCTTCTGTCTCCATAACATCCAATAAAGAATTAACCTCAAACTAGGGTATTCTATGGAATATACAATCTGATCACTACAGTCAGGGTGTCTAAGTGATATGTTCCTATCATGGCAATATATCCTGGCATTGTATTTACTTAACCAATCCATACTCAAAATAATTCCGAACCCTACGAAATCAAACACATGCAAACTGCAAACAAATGTATGACTTAAAAATTCAAAATCTAACTGGTCACACTTCATCCCAAGTGTCGCATACCTCTCATCGGATTTGCAACCCTTAAGGAACTAACTAGGTACAAGGGTTCTAGGTTAAGCTTATCTACCAAGTAATGAGATATAAAAGAATTTGATGCATCCGTATCAAATAGAACTCTAATTGGATACACCACAGATTAAAAGTATACCTTCCAACACAGATTTTCCCTTTTCCTGTACTGTTGTCCATGAGGTAGCTAGTTCCAATGCAAACATCTTGTCTTTTCTCTTAGCAGGTTCTTTGCACCGGTTCTTATAGTGTCCAATCTGATCGTAGTTGAAACATCATACTCCTTTCTTCTCAGCAGCTTTCTTTCATTTTCCTGTCTGGCATTCATGAGCATAGTGTACTTTCTTATCATGCTTATAGCATCCTTTCTTCGTAGCTCCACTCTTCTGAGCTACTTTCTTATGAAAAAATTTCTTTTCCAGTTGTGCCCTTCTTGAGCTTACTTGGCCTTGTTTCCTTCAAGAAAGGCAAGCATCTCTTCATACCTCAAAACCATCTCAGCATTAACATCACATGGATCACTAATATGCGATAATGTGGCCTTAGCAAGCTCAGGATTCAATCCACAAATGAACTTCTCATCCTTTTGATGACAGTACCAACCGTAGTGTATCCATATCTCGCTAGCTCCTCAACCCTGTTTGCATACTCAAGCACTGTTATATCTCCCTGCTCCAACTCAACAAACTTCTTGAGTAGAGTAGACTTAGTAATCTCTGACATAAATCTTTCTTCAAACCTCCTCCTAAACTCAGCCCAAGTCAGAGTCTCCTTATTGACTTCAACTGTAACACTATTCCACCAATACAGTGTTGCCCCTTGTAGTTGTCTAGAAGCGAGTCTCCTTTTCCACTCATCATTGAGCCCCAAACCAGCAAAAATCATCTCATAATGAAGCAAAGAAGTCTCCACATTGATTGCACCTTCAGTACTAATAAACGGCTTTCCACCCAACTGAATATAATCTCAACTCAAAACATCATAGTTATTAACCACTGTAGCTCCTTGATTTTCTCCTTCAGCATTCCTCCAACGAACACCTCAGCAACTCCTGTTTGCATCATGTTAACGAAAAACTAATACATTACTCCCATATCAACTTGTAGGACTTTAGCACCCACATTTGCAGCTTGTGCCTGACCTGGATTCCTCTTGGCATTTGGTCTAGCATTCCCATTGGTTGTGATGTTTCCTCCACTAATGTTAACTCTTCAACTTCTAGCATCCATATCTTATGTCCGTAAAATATTCATTTGAGCCTTTGTAATTTAGAGAAGAATAGCCTAAGAGAGATGGGAGAATATATATAAAGCGTATTCTTATATATAGAAAATACAAGTGCATTACTATAGCGTTATCTGATACCCCAATCTTTTTCTATTTCCTTAGGATAATGTTTTCAAAATCATTTTAAATTTGAAATTTCTTTTAATTTTTTCAAAAACTTATGCTCTGATACCAACTTGTAACATCCCTATCTTGAGGCCCGAAGCAAAGCGCTATAGATGATATAGTCATCTATAGTATTAACTTCCGATGACAAAATATGGTAATGCTAATGTTATCCATAATATCAGAAACACATGAATATGAAGCAAAATCATAGATTTAAAAATAACTTTACTGATTACATTGCTAAAACATGTTTCATATTTCATTACATAATCCTAGATGATTCTCTGGTTTTGATCAATATATCTATTATAAATTACGCCAAGAGCGACATATGAAGATGCCCTCTTGGATGACCAGAGTACTAAATGGACATATCAGTCTTACACAAAACAATGGAAATAAAACTAAATAGCTCATACATAGCTAGCTTTGCCTCCTACATGTCTTCGAAAACATTATTCATCCAACCTACTAAACTTGAAAAACCTTTGCTCTCAATCTACTTAAATTAGTTTTGAGCACCCGAGAGTTTAAGGGGGAAACATAGTCGAGTTAGACATAAATCCTGATGTGAATAATATCAGTACATCTCAGACTATTGATATCAAGTGAGGCCACGCTACTTAGTGGGGCGGGTTTACCCTTACAAATATTCCTTTAAAATATATCTTTTTTCCAATTAGAATCCTGCAATCAAACTAATTAAAATAATAATAGCAATATCATATATGCTCATAAATCAGGTAACAAATGGACTATCTATCCGAATAATATAGTTTTGTTTGGCTAACTACCAACCATTGGTAGACTATAGCCGACCAGACAAAATAAATAATCTAACATTTGTTAGACACACTTCTGGACGGTCCGTTCTTAACTTACTTATCCCATGGTCAACTAGTCCTAATAGTTTTGCGGCTCACCAATAACCTATCCTCCTTCTTTGTATACTTCTTTCTATGTGTAACATCAGTTAAGTCTTACATATGACTAAGCCCTAAACACTGGAATTTTGGACTAAATTAGCTAGGGGCTATAGTTAACGTATAGCCACGACCCTATACCAGTCCCATCTGGTGTTCAAATATCCGAGTCATTTACTCAGGGTTAACTACCCATCAAATTTTCCTTGAAAATATCTTTCAAATTGATTTAACCCTTTAAATCATACTTAAACAAGGAAAATATAATTTTTTTCATTACTCAAATCTCTTTACCATGATGTATGCTTTACACAAAACATTGTTGATGAAAACCTTCGAAACCAAAATGAAAACTTTCTACCAACATCTAAGAACTGCTTTATAGATGTATATTTTGCATTGTTAGAAAAGCAGACAATGTAGAGCTTTCTAGAAGCTTGTTCATGATTATGGTCCTAGCTTTCCCACAAACAAGTCATCGTACTTCTTTCATTGATACGTCTATTAACATATATTAATTCAAGAAATCCTTTTATCTAAGAAAATAAAACTTTGTACAAAAAATTGCTATATGACTAAAGGAATTTTTTTATTTTCATTGTATATATTTGCATGAAGAAACAGTTGTTTCTCGAAATGAAAATAACCTTTTGATAAACAACCAAGAACTTGAGTATTTTACATAAAATAAATAATTTTTATAAGTATTTGATATAATCATAAAGTTCTATATTTTATGTAAATATTTAACTCGAGAAAAATAAAATCATAAACAACCAATGACTTAAATTTCCAAGGTTTTAAGAAACTAAAATGAATTTCTCAATATTTCGAGCTATATTCCTAGTCGATGAAGATGGATCAAAACAAAATAATAAAACATGTATGGGATAGAATACTTACAAATTTTGACCATCAAAAGTTAGTTAAACTGAACAGAAGAGTATTTAAATGTTTAGAAAGCAAATTTTGTCATGGAAAATAACAAAATATAGAAAATAGAACTATCTACCCATTACACTAGAGCGGTGCTAAAGGCACCGTCTTAAGTGCTGCTTAAAGCCAAAAAGAAAATAAACACAATATAATTTGTATACTTCCTAATACCAAATATTTTTACTAACCACCGTATCAAACATTTTTACACGGTCGTCGACCGTCGTTCGAACAATTCTTGCACGACCAACAACCACGGATCTACCTTTTTTTTTACACCAACACATTTGCACAGTCATTATTCACCGTCCAAACCATTTTTTCATAGTTAAAAACCATCAGTATATTATTTTTCACCAACGTCGAATCAATACATTGTCAAATGGCTATAAATAGCCGAGCCAACTCTTTGGTATCCCTTGGTAGCCCTTTAAAGGATATGGTATTAGGAAGATGAGAGGATAAAGTTGTATGGTATTTTATAGCGATGGTATTATGAAGCATTTTTGCGGTGCCTTTAGCACCCAATGTAGTCAAGGTGCTAAAGCGCAAGAAAATGCAAGGTGCCTTACACTTTTTATGCGTCTTGGTTGCGCTTTTTTCCTGCTGCCCTACGTCAAAACTGCAGCTAAAACTGCTATTAACATGCAATTTTGACAATAAAAATTGCATATACATGCAATTTTGAGAATCTGCTAAAACGAAATCATATTGGTTTCTTTTTAAACACAAATCAGTTTTTCTGTTTAAAGTTTTCAATCGGGTTTTTTTATAAAAAATTTAATTAAAAAAAATTGATTTTAATGAAACATTTTTCTTTCATAAACGTTTTAAAAAAACAAATGTTATGTAAAAATCGCACTTCTAAATGACGTTTGAATCAAATCAGTTTCAAAATAAAATGTTTTATTTAAAATTTCTAATTTTAAGCAAATTTTAATCATTAACATTACAAATCAGATCGGTTTTTTTATTATTCAAACTTAAAACAACTTTTAATTTTTTAACTTTGAAATTTTAATCAAATCAGTTTTTAAATTTCAAACAAATTATACACAAATCAGTTTTTATATTGAATATAATAAATTATAACTACAGTTTATTATTGTTTATGTTATCTGTTATATAAAAATCAGTTTATATTATGTTAAATAGAAATCAGTTTCAATACATTAAACTTAAATAAATGAAAGATTAAAGACTAAAAGTAAAAATAGAAACACATACCACTGACTCAGCTAGAGGAGCTCGAGTTGGTGGTGCAGAGAAGCTCGAGATCAGCTGGCGGTAGGAGGCTGGGAAGCCGAAGTGGCAAGCGAGATCGGCGGCAGGCGCAAGGCGAGATGGTAGATGCTTTAGTGTTTTCTTTGTCGATTTTGGGCTTGGACTAGGAAATAATGAATTATAATCTTGGGCTACAAGACGGCAAACGCAAAACTATTCAAAAGTACTAACTCTAGTCGACGTAAGCAGTAAGAAGTTAATAAAAATTCTTATATATCACTAAACTACGAAATTAAGGGTTATGTTCAATTTCAAAATCGATGCTTGTTGGCATTAATGAACCATGTTAAAAAAATCATGCATTTGTTGAAAATTATTTTATTACATAATAAGTATCATCTGTTGAAATGACGGTTTGATGAGATTTTTTTCTTCCATGGCATGAACATTCAATAAAATGACGAGACTAGAGGAATGGTGAAATAATAGAAAAAATTTATTTAGTAATAAAATTGTAATTATTATTGTGTTTGGCTAAGAGCTTTTTTAATTTTAGTTTATCTCATTAAAAGATTTTCTATCTACGATTATGGATGGTAGCAGAAGCTTAATATCAATAACAGCATACGATTTCAACACAATTTCGATGCATATTTATGAACTGTGAGAGACTCACACAAGTGGGGTTATTATGATGCATCAAGCTTTCAAACTGTAATAATGCATTCGAATTTATTCTTTTGTTTATTGTCCTCTTACATCAACAATTATAACATAGTATTAAAATACAGGGGAACATGCATTTTTTTTCATTCTCAAATGGAAATAATTGTTTGTATAAATTTACGTTGTCTTATTCATGTGCATGTGGAGCTTGAGATTTAATTTAAAATTATTGTCCAGAATAATTAAATGAATAATATAATATATAGAAAAATCAAAAATCATTTAAGGACTGAGGTAAATACTCTGTACTCATGCCATCCTTATTCATGCTAGTCAAGTGCATAAAATATCCCACGGAGTAGTAGGCATATACCTAAATTAGACTTAGTAACGACCCTTTGTACCTAAAACATACCAATATATATTTTATAATAGTCTTAGGGTGTGTTGGATTTTGATTCAAGTATATTAGAGGATTTTTTTTTCGATTTGGCCTCATTTTAAACTTATCATCGCAAATAGTCTCGTTTTAAAACTAATACCACTTATAACCCTGTTTTGACCAGCTCAGCGTTGAGTTGCCCAAAACATACTGGTAACTTTTTAAAAGTTGCCAGTTATATATATTTTTTTTAAAAATATACAGATAACTTTTGAGAAGTTGCCAACATGTGACTTTTCAAAAGTCGCCTGTATGTTCGTAGTAAAAAAATAAATAAACATATGTCGTCCATACGGGGTTTTGTAACAAAATAGAACCCCCTTCCTCTTTCTTTCACTTTTCTACTACACTCTTCATCTCCAAAAACATCAAACCCACCCAAATCGAAAAAATTTCCCCCCAAGCTTAAAACTTTTAGCATTTTGTTCAACAAATTGGAAGATGGCAAGTTCTTCAACGTGGGATCTCCTTTAGGTATAGACAAATCAAAATTATTTCAATTTAGGGTTTTGTAAAAAAATTGCAAAATATTAGCTTTTAAGAGTTGTAAGCAGTCAATGATTGTAGAGATAACTACAATCGGTGAAATCATTGTTTCATACTCGAAAAACAATGCCTAAATTCATAGTTTTGAAGTTGGAAAATAATTTTGAATATATAATTCTTGTATATGTGTAGATTTCTCAGAGATGTTACCAGAACTTATTGACCGTTCAATCTATATTTGCAATAACGGCATCAAATAAATAATGCTGAATTCGTCGCGGTAAAATTATTAGTTTTGAAATGTAAATGTTGATTAATATTGTTTGTTAGATGCTGATATCATTTTTGTGATAATTTGACAAGGCAATATTGCAGACGGGACCATAGACCATTCGTTCAAAATGAAGAGAGTAACATTTTTTCATTCAGGCGTTCTACAGTTGGACTAGTTTTTTGGTTAGAACACATCCAATTGGATCATCATCTTCTCAGCGCTTTGGTGGATAGATGGAGACCGGAGACATCTACATTTCACCTACATGTCTTGGAGATGACTATCACGTTGGGTGATGTTGCGTGCTTACTTGGCATATCCATAGACGGTGCTCCGTTGACCAATCCCAAGCCAGTTGATTTTCTTAGTTTATGCTAGGAGCTCCTAAGTTTAACTCCTCCAGTGGAGGAGTGGTGGAGTAACGAGACGATACAAACAAGATGGTTTAGGCAACAGCTTGCGGATGACATACTAGCAGATGTCATGGAGATTCAGATTCAACAACGAGCCAGAGCATATTGCATATTATTTGCTCGATTTTGATATGCGATCATTCGAAGACACGGATATGGCTTAGATGGATTCCATTTTTAGAAGACTTTGTTGTTTGTCACTAGTATTCTTGAGGCAGTGCAGTTCTTGTGTATACATGCTGCGAGTTGATGAGGCTTGCTTTGCAAGAGAGCGCAAACATTGGTGATTGTGTGAGTCTAGTACAGGTATTTTCATTATTTACTTTCGCCGACAATTATTTCATATGCTCTTATCCAATTGAAAACATGTGTCTAATATTATTTGCAGCTTTTGTGTTGGAATTATCTACCTATAAGTAGAATATCCATGAACAAGACGGCGATGGATTTATCATTGTCATACGGTATCAGGTATAATTAGTGCTAAAGTATAGTACGTATAGTTGTTCGGATTTGATAAGTTACAATTTTATATTGCTGTAGGTGGGTAAGACCTAAAAGCACCATTTCATCGCCGATGCGTAATGCTGTCTTCTACCGTAATGAGTTCGATGTGCTAGACTATCACTCTATGACTTGGACCCTATACGCAGACGTGCTTGGAGATCTGCCAAACTTATGTAACACTTCGATTCAGCTATGGACTCCTCGTGTTCCTCTCATTTGCTTGAATGATGTCGTGTACCATCTTCCTGACCAAGGATGAGGCAGTTTGGTATGGCCCAACATTTACCGGAACAACCACCACATTAGAGGATAGATATTGCAGTTAGGGAGTACGTTATGGCGATGGAGACATGGAATGATCGCTATATGCATACACAACAGGAACGCGAGTCCACATTGTCCGAAGAAGAATATCTTTCTTGGTACTGGAACATTACGCATCGATATGTTCTTCGTGTCATGGAACCACCCACAGCGCCTCCCGTTGTTGCGGACCCTTACACTCCTAGAGCTTCCCTTAAAAGGTACGTCATACGTCGTACATCCCATCTTTATTCAAATATTTGAAATAAATACTTTTCCTTGGACTTTATGTTATTATGGCAGGCGGACGACATTTACCGTGCGATCGAGATTGTAGACGAATTGCACAAGAGGTTCCTAAAAGGTCGCAAGGAAAATGCTTTAGTGTTAAACGCATCTTATAATCTATTTTGGGGAGGAACAAGTTAACAAGACCAAAATTGCCTCCTCCACCTCCACCACAGGTGCTCATCGAACATGCCATAGAAGCCATCGATGTTCCTCCTACTACTCATACATATCAGCGACAGAAACGTCGAAAAGAGGCTTCTTCATCTCAACAAACACAAGTTGAAGTTACTCTCGGCCTTTCACAGCCTACAGATCCTATGCAAGCAAGCGAAGAGGAGGAATCGCCGGATGAAATTCCACTGTTTAGGAGGAAAGCAAGACACGTTCCACTCGAACTTCGTAGGTTGAAATATGGAGGATGGTGTAAATTGTTGAATTGCTTTGTCCGGTTTTGTTGTGTTTAATGAATTGTTGAAATGTTGGGATTAATTGTTTTGTTGAATTGTTGGGTGTTGGAATTGAATTCAATTGTTGAATTGATGGATGTTGAAATTTGAATTCAATTGTTGAGTTGGTGGATACTGTAATTTGAATTTGAACAAATTGTTGGAAGTTGGATTGTAGTGAATTTGAATGAATTTTTGAAATTGCTTAAATTGGAGTGATGTTGGGTTTATGTTTTGAAACCCTACACACCCTTCTGGGGCGACTTGAAAAGTCCTCTCTCAAAGTGCAGGGTTTCGAAATAGAAACCCTGCATCACACCTGAGGCGACTTTCCAAAAGTCTCTAGTTGGCGACTTTTAAAAAGTCGCCCACTGACGACTTTTGAAAAGTGGCCCCAGGTGTGATGCAGGGTTTCAAAACAAAAACCCAGCACTTCACCCTTCCTCATTTCTCACTTTACTAAAACCTAAAAATAGAACCCAAAACCTAAGCTACATCTCTCTTCCACAATTTCAACATTTCCTGATGAAACCGAATATTTTTTTATAGATTTGGAGACACAACAAGAAGGTAAGTTCCATTAGCACTACTAATTTTGTATAATCTTTTGCAATTAAGGCTAATTCCAACATTGCTATTTTCAATAAATAGGTTGTTGAAATGGACAACTGGAAGATTGATGATGACAACGATGAAAATGTATGATGAATTTGAACAACAACGAGGCTTTGCACCGGTTAATAAAGAAACTATTGAGGTTGATTTCGTCCCTAAGATGCAGATTGAAAATTTGCCCCCTTTAGAGGTGGCGGTAAATTAACAATGGTCGTGGCTAGCGGTGAACCAATAAAACAATCACTTCATTGAAAATTAATGGATGTACTAGCTCATCGTAAGCCTAACAGTGCTAGTTCCAGCCGGACATCAACTTGGGTACCTGTTATTGCGGAGATGAATGTGAAGTGTTTGTGTGTAGGAATGAACAGAATGCAGGTCGTCGCTTTTATCATTGTGAATCATACAACGATAATAAGTTACGGCCTAACGATGTAGAATGCTGTAAGTGGAAAGATCCTGAAATGTGTCAGAGGGGAGTTGAATATGCCCTTGAGATGCAAGCAGAAAATGCTTGTTTGGAGAAATTGAACCTACAGTATCGCAACGCGCTGTCGAATAAGTGCATAGCGTTCGATAAGTTGAGTTCTCGTAGATTGCGGGAGGAGAAGTACATACAAATTTGGATGTTCGTGTATAATGTCATCGGTTTATGTATCGCGGACCATGTATTATGTAATCGATTTATGTATCATCAGTGTGTATCTTTGTTCTGTTTACGTATCACTTATCATTTATCATTTCTCAACTTACTTTCAGTGGAGTAATCCAATACCAACACATAACATTCATCGTCTCAAACGAATACAGCACATGGAATAAAAACACAAACTGTTCGTATATAAACAACATATGGTTTACAAACATATTACCAACAATAACATGCATATGAAAACTAAGAAACTAAATTATAACGACTCCTTTTATGGCCGTGCAGACGACATTTACTGCATCTATTCGGCCTTGGAGGCTGCATCTTGTCCATAGAGCATTTAATTCTAGTAGACCTAGGCCTTCCTAGAGATCGTTGAGCTGGGAGAGGAAGAACCATTTGGCTTTTTTGTGGAGCCCAATACCTTTTATCGTGTACGGGATGAAATTCTACTAAGTAATTCGCTAGGTAGTTTTGTACAGAGTACCAATGTGATGCAAAATCATGATGATCTCTGTTTGCACCATTCGCCACTAACGAACAAGCAGCCATCACAGAGACGCAGGGGAGATGCTGTAGTAATAGGATATTGCATGTACATGAACATGTGTTACTATCTATTATAACTTTGAATTCATCTCCAAAGTAATGGATTACTTTCCATTGAATTTGATTGAAACAGACAATCCGACAATGTCTTCTTCGCTTGCTATCTCTGCTATTTTTGCTTCCTATTTTAGAGTAGCACGAAGTGTGGAATTCTTAGCTAACTTCTTTGGAAAAAGTAATTAATGGATCGATAGGATGTATGTGCAACAAGTGTTCTAATAGGCAAAGATCTTGCACCCCTAAGTAAGCCATTAAAACTTTTTGACACATTAGTTTTCATAACATGAAAACGACCATCATCATCTTTACATAATGCCCAATTTTCCTCCTTTCCAGCCAAACTTCTCTCCATCCAGTTGTGTTCTCTAATACTAGTGGTTTTAATTTCTCCATGAATCTTTAAATACTCAATCTCCTCAGAGGCACAGGCAACGTAGTATAAACCGGTCAATTGTTTGTCTTTGAAACCCACCGCTTGAAAATTAGCTTTCAAATGTTTAGCACAATTCTATGTTTATATGGGGCTCACAATGTGCTCTCCAACGTTGTAGGTATTCCTTCCATTCTATCAGAAATGAAAGTAATATAGCGATTGTTCACGCTGTGAATGAACCTTTGCATGCACGCAAAAAACCAACCCCAACTATCAGTTGATTCGGACTCAACAATTGCAAATGCCAAAGGATATAGCTGATCAAGTGCATCAACTACGATTGCAACAAGTAAGGTACCTTTGTATTTACCATATAGATGTGTACCACTATACAAAGAAAAAGTCGACAATAGACAAATCCTTCAATACATGGCCTAAATGACCAAAATGAATGATCAAACACTATGTACTCATCAGTAGTCACATGTCCTATGCTTCCTAGATTTGTCTTGCATATTTCACCAAAGTATCGTCGTAGGTTAGAATATGACTCTGCCCAATCACCGTATATGCGTTCAATTACCTTGCTCAATGCTCTCCATCCTTTCAGATAACTAAATTTAATAAACAATTGTTCCTCCATTAAAATATGCACCATTCCATTCTTAATGTTCAAATCAGATTTCACGAGAGGCATGATCTTCGATACCATAAAATATGAAGTAGCTTGCCTATCATTTGAGTTCGTTGTTGGGTAAACGCATATATGATCACTTGGATATTTTTTAATAATCCACCATCCGGCTTGTGTCGTTTTTGAGTCAATAGCATATATTCACCAAGGACAACTAGCATCGATGTTGTAAATGGCGGTGTATTTTGATTTGAACCTGATTGGCTTAAAGGACACCGCACGTAAGATTGACTGTTTTGATAGTTATTGCTGAAATTTAGCTTTTTTCTCAAAAACCATGCCAACTTTGATACCAGTTTTCACGGTAGAAGATGAAAATAATTCGTTGTGAAGTTTACATTTTCTACTATCGACCTAGCCATAATTTATGCATTTCACAAATCATCGTCAATCGTTATCTCCATTTCTAGTTCATCGTTGTTCGCACAATATGGTTCTACACCTTTAGAATCATAGTTCAACGGATCATTGTTTACTTACATAACCAAAGTTGTATCAGCCTCTGGTATTGACACAACAGTCATACTATCAAGTGTAGGAACATCTTCAGCTTGTACATCTTCTTCACCATCTACATCCATATCACGTTATAGATACTTTAATCCGCTGGTTCATTCGGTGGTTGGACGTATGACTGTGTAGCAGTATTGTTTGCGCTGAAGCTGCAATAAATAAATACATCAATTTTAGTTTATTTATACATACCAACAATTTTGAAACATATTGCAATATTTAACTTGCTTCTGGCTTAATTGGTAAAGTTTAGACAGAATCGGCTACATTCGTTCAGATGTACGGGTACTCGATGGTGTAGCACTTCTTTGAGTGGAATTCTGAAGTGGGATAAAACTGCATAAGAATACAATTTTTGTAAAATAATTAAATCAATTCGATATACCAAATCTGTATGTAATCACAACTTAATGTTGCCTCTAACTCATTCATGCAACACTGTCCTACGTCAAATGGGGATAGGTAAATTGTGCATTTGGCTGCAAATTCATGAATGGATGATAACCGTAAAACATTTATTGTTGCCCATATAGCGATACGTGCTGAGTTGGATTACTAAAACTAGGAGATGGAATTCCTTGCCCAGAACTCACCATTCTAGAATATTCTTCAATGCCAAAATTTGTTATAGGTGTTGTCGTTGGTTGTTTTGCAACCGATCTTCTATTTTTCCCACAAACAGGTCAATAGATTTAGTCTCAATAGTAAACATTAATTCAACATCATCGTCGTTGATAATTTTTATTGCTTCCAATCTAGGTTTTGTTGGCCAATTGCAAAATATATTTATATCATACTGTTTCGGTTTTACCTTTATTGCTTTGTAAACCGACTATTTCAACTGTTCAAAAGTAGAACCTCTTCGAATTTTAGCCGGTTTGTAAGATCGACCAAAATATTCTTCATCATAATAACATACGGTTGGAATATAACCAGGAGCCATTCTACATAAACCATGCAAAAACCACAAAATCAAATTAATTTACTAACAAAACTGAAAACCTAGAGTTTCTGCTACATACCTTTATTGGATTCGAGCTAATGACAGTATGCTATACTTGAGGTAGATCTTCGAAATCTGGTGCTTTTGTTGAGATTAAATGGAATTTAAGTAGGTTTTAAACAAAATGGAGGGAGAGGGTTTTGAGGTTTTTGGAGAAGAAGAGTAAAATAGAAAAGTGAAGGAGGGAGGGAGAGGGGGTTTTGTTTTGTTGCAGAACCTCGTACGAGCAACTTTTGAGAAGTTGCCAACTAGAGACTTTTCAAAAGTCGTCCATATGTTAATTTTTTTACTACGAACATACATGCGACTTTTGAAAAGTCACCAGTATGTTTTGGCCAGCTCAACGCTGAGCTGGTCAATACAGGGCTATAATCGATATTAGTTTTGAAATATGGCTATTTGCGATAATGAGTTTGAAAATGAGGCCAAATAGAAAAAAAAATTCTATATTAGATGGTAATGCAAGTGTTGTGCCTATGATGTGATGGCAGTGATGGAATTTTTTTTTAGATGCACCTAAATGAAATAGATTAGTTTATATTCCCTTTGTTTCATGAAAAACAAATATGGTTTTCTTCTTACAAATTTCCTTTTCTTGTTGATTTTATTCTCCTTCTTCTTCTTACTATTTTTTTTCTAATGTCAAACATCTCAAATCCTCGTTATAATAATCAAAATTTCAATAAATACACATGTTTTTACAGAGAGAAAAATTATGCCATCTAAGATGAAATCATTTTAACTTTGTTTTAAATCTTAAATATTTGAAATTTATTAATAAAACTGAACGAGCTAACCATTGGAAACATATCAAAGGAAGAATATAATACATTTACTTATATATAAAAAATATGTCTATCTACTTAAATTATTTTTGAGCATTTTATACATATAATTGTAGTTTACCCATTTTGTTCTACAATACCTACACACATGTATCATTTAAATATTCATTAAAATTATAGATTTTAGACTTGCTACAGTTCCTTTCGTAAGACCCAATCAGAAAAATCGTTGGCAACAAAGAAAAGTATGGGATAGAAAAACATAAATTAGCGTTATAAAGAAGAATTAATTTTCTACTAGCAATCTCTATTGCTAGTAAATAAGTAATGATATGATCTAAACAAAGTACACATATAGCGGTATCCATCTTAGTCTAACATTAGATTTACACATAAGAATGAAATGAAGAAATCTAATCTGGATATATTAAAAAATACGTAAAGGTGAAGAGAACCAATTATCAACATTAAAAAAATTAATGGGAGAAAGAAAAGAGAAAAATAAATAGGCGATGATTATGTTTTTTCATCATTGTGGAAAATTAAAATAATGGATTTTGAAATCAAGTGGGCTTCGAATAATATTGCGGTGGGGAAGAATTTTACAGTAAAATTGATGGTTATGAGAAATAGTAGTTTGGATTTTAACTTGGAAGAAATATTTTTTAAGTATGCTTGTCATGGGAAATGTGTTTTCGATATTGGAGGAGATAGAGATTATGTGATGGTTCGAGATGCGATTTGATTCATATGGTGAGTTTTATAGAGTCATCCAATGGTTTTGAGATGTTACCTGTAACAACCCGCATATTTTACGATTGTATACTTAAATATTTTATTTAAATATAGCATCGTTAGTCGGATTATAGTCCGAAAAGCTACTTTTTGCAAATGGTCGAATTAGGATTTGAGACCACCCCCATCGAGTTCAAAATGACGTTTGCGACCTTTTTGAGTATACAATTTGATATGTTTGGAGTTAGAGGAATTTTGCTACTTTTTCACTTAGGGCTTTGGTTTGGTTTCAGCCCATTAGACCCAAGCTTCACCCCCTCTTCTCTTTATTCCTTCATAATTTTCCTAATACTCAAGCTTTAGCAACAGTGGAGAGGGGAATGGGAAATTAAAACTCCAATCCCTAATTATCTTTGCAAAATCCAAGCTTTAACTCCAAATTCATAGAAGAAGCTTTGGTAAGCCTTCTCTTCTTCTTCTCCAACTCATTCTCCTTTTAATTTCAGAAATTCCTAAACCTAACTTAGGAAATGTTTCTCTTTTAAGCTTAGATTCAAGCTTGTTGGGTTGGAATTGAAGAGTGATTGTTCTTGCCATTGCTCTATAGCTTCTTCTTCATTTGTTTTGGATTTAAAGGTGAGAATTTTATCTCACATCTATATCTATATCTATCTTTGTTGTTAGGTCTGAATTCCTAACACTTATTGATGATCATTTGCTTTTGATTTGAATTTGTTTTTATGAATATTCCAAACTTTGGTGTTTTGGAGTCAAATCTTTAAAAATCCTATCTTTGAGGTTTGAACATGTTTTTGGTGATGCATCAAGGAGCCCATAGGGCCGGGTTGCCGATAGGCGTAAACCCCTAGCGTCCGTGCTTGTCCGATTGCGATTTGTTGAGATTTTTCCCCTTGGGTGCTAGGCTAAGAGTACTGAATTTTTCAGTTCAGTCGACTGAACACTCTGAGTCAGTCGACTGAACCTGGAAACAGAAAGTTTCCAGGATCCGAGTCAGTCCACTGACCACTCTGGTCCAGTCGACTGAATTTGCTGCTTTTGTCCAATTTGCCTTTTGGGTTTGAGTTTCCACTTTTTAACCGATTCTTCGTCCTCCGACTAGTTGTTACCACGTTGTTGGCTTTGATAACATCTTTGTTGGAACTTTTGGGAATATCCATTTTATTGTATTTGGTATCGATTTCTTTGGATTTAATTCACCTCTTCGAATGTGGATTTTTGGTGATTGATTATTTCTACAGTCATTCTTTGATTTGTCACTTTAAAAATATAAAGGTTTTATTACTAGTAGTAAATATCAAAACTTTTCATCAAAATGATTTCAACACTATTTTATTACAAAGCTCATTTCTTAAACCTTTTTTCCAATCTACTAGTATATACAAACCTTTAACTCGCTCGTATGAGAAATCTAATTAAACGGCTTAGTAAAACAAGTAGTATGAAATGCTTGCGTTCACTTCGTCGGTTAATTCTTGGACTTTATTGAAACTCTTGTGACAACTTTCTAGTGGAGATATACAATTTGTTCGTAAATATTTAAGTTAAGCTAGTGGTTATGGGACATGAAGCTAAGCTCATATATTTACTAGCTTAGTGTAATTGACACTTCTTGATGGTCGATAATGATCATTTTTGTGATTTAGACTAGCAATGTGCGATGTCTCTTTGTCTGCGAGGGAGACTAAACCCCGTTTCTGTGGAGCTTCTGCTCAATTTGGTGGGGGTAGCGACCCATGATCTTCGGACCGTTTTGTGGAGCTTCGGCTCAATTAATGGTTAGAAACCATGAAATAGTGTTCCATTTTGTGATACACGTGTTGGTGAGTTTTCATGCTCCCGTTTTGTGATAGGCCTCCCCCTTTTTGTGATTTCTGGATTTCCATTGATGATTTCTAGGATTTGTGTTTCACCAATTTTCGTCATTTACATTGATAAGTTTTATCAATATTTATGCATTGGTGAATTTTTGTGCCATTAACTTTTGTGATTGGCATTGATATAATTGTCAATACTTATGGTTTGGTGAACAAAAATAAAGAGTATGACATTCCTTTTGATCTTTGAGAAGATTCTTGTGATATTGATTAATCTCTGGTTGATTTTCAGTTACATACTTATCATAGTATGGCTTTATGGTTATCATACGTTTTTGTCATACCTCTTATTCTATATCATTTTATCTGATATTTATAGTTAGACTGATCCGTTTATTATTTTTCTTATTAAATAATACTCAGGTCAGACCGAGATGTTGCAGGTGCTTCTGTTTGACTCCTTTTCGGGGGGGGGGGGGGGGGATATCTAACTTTTGGCTAACTACTTAAATTAGTAGTTTATTTTGTTGTATACATTTGAGATGTAGACTCCATGATGTATACTTATTCTTTTGTGTAGCACTTGTAACTATTCTTTTATGGTGTTGTGGATCTTGTTAGACCACTACTCTAATATACACTTTTATGTGTAATATTCATATTTGTTTCCGCCTTTGAGATATGAACTTCTGTGACTGATTTATGTTATGACATTTCTATATTTGTTTCCGAAAATTATATACAGCCATTGTGTAGTAGCTTTGAGTTTGTGTCGGTATGTCGGATTTCCTCTTGAGATGAAAAGTTATATTTTTATCTGGCATATCAGTACTCGCACAAAGCAATTATACAGATGGTCGCTCCTCAATAGCCTTATTCTCCGCGCTAGTTGACGGCATTACCCCGTAGTGTCCTTGGCTAGCGTGGGTATAGAGGTGGGGTGTCACAGCTTGGTATTAGAGCTAAACTTCGGAACAATGTAGAATAATTTAACAAGGATCATCGTCCTAAGTCCATCATAGGAGTTGTGCTTTAGGATTTGATTCGAGTCTTCGTACCATCTTATCATATTTTCTTTTGTGATACCTTATTTTATCAATCAGTATTGTTCGATATTCATTTTGTGAATAAACTTTTTATTCTTCTTTCTTTCTTTCTTAAAGAAGATAAATGGTTAGACCTGGCCGTCCCAACACCGGTCAATCTAGTTCTACTCCCCAAGATGGAGTATTTATGTCTGCACAACAACTTCTTGATTTAGTAAAGAACTCAGGCAGCCGGACCTAATCCAGAGCCTACTCACCTTAAGTCTGGATTTGCACGTTTGTGCAACGATTATACGAACTTGGGTGGGAAGCCATTCAAAGGTTCTGAGACTATTATTGAAGTCCAAGCTTGGCTAAGAACATGCGATCGAACCTTTTCTCGCATGAATCTTATTGATCTTCACCGAGTTCAGGTGGCCTCTAGTATGCTCCAAGAAAGAGCATTATACTGGTACGAGCTTATGATTTCTGAAATAAATGAAGCGGATCTTATTTGGGAGAAATTCCGGGAGCAATTCAAATTAAAGTTTGTGCCAGAAGTTGAAAAGGTGACATTGGCTCGTCGTTTCATTTCATTGACCTTGTTCAAGGTGAATCCTCCGTGGCATATTATGTCGCATCATTCGAGTCACTTTCTAAATACGGGGTCGAATACATAAACACCCCATTGAAGAAGAATTGGAGATTTGTCTATGGCTTGAACAAAAATCTGAAGAAGCCATTACTTCTAAAATTAGAAGTTTCCTTTGATCAACTCATTGATATCGCTCTTCGTCTTGAAGAGGCAGATAAGGAAAGTGACGTTGAAGTTATGGGTGCCAAACCAAACTTCAACAACAACAAGAAAAGGCCTAATAATTTCAAAGGTCCTTATCCCAATAAGAAAGGGAAGCAAGCAACTCCGTTGGCAAAGACTTCTACCTCTAATAGTGGGCAATGCTACAATTGTGGTTCTAAAGACCATTATGCTAATAAGTGTTCAAAGCCCCTTGCTTGTCGCTATTGCAAAAGTTCGGGCCATTATATATCCGCATGTCTCAAACTTCAAGGCAGGAAGGAGGGAAGCTTAATGTGGTGCAAACTCTTAGTAACACTTCTCGTGGTCAAGGTATTTCTCATTCTATCCTTAATGGCATTATTGTGTTTCGTGATCATCCCATTCGAGTTCTTTTTGATACGAATGCGTCCCATTATTTTATATCAAAAGAACTTGTTGATACATTTTCTTTAAGTGTTGTTGCTTTAATGACTTCTTTGAGAATCGCAAATCCGGTTGGTAGATCCGCAACAATTAGTTTGCTTTGTAAAGATGTCGAGATTATTTTGTGTGATTTTCCTTTCCAAGCTGATTTGCATGTTATGCTTTACTTAGGCTTTGGAATGATTTTGGGAATGGATTGGCTTAACCGCTATGAAGCTCAAATCCTATGTCCTGAGCGGACTGAGTGGACTATTCATCTTCGACATCCTCAATCTGTTAAGCAGATTTCTGTTGATCTTAAAGATTCAGATTCCAACTTGGCTACATCTTTATATTCTTTAAATTCTCGTGATGACGATAATGATGATGAGGAAGATGTCATTTCTCTTATTCACGTTGTTCGTGAATTTTTCGACATATTTGAGCCCGTTTTAGGATTACCACCTAAGCGAGCAATTGAGTTCAGAATTAATCTTATCCTTGGAGCTCTACCTATTACTCGTCTTCCTTATCGAATGTCCAATAAAGAGAATGAGAAGATGCGCAAACAATTATTCAAATTGGAGACGAAGCAATTTATTCGCTCTAGTTCCTTGCCTTGGGGAGCTTCGGCTATTTTCGTGAAGAAATCCGATGGTACACTTAGGCTTTGCGTTGACTACCGCAAGCTTAATGATCTTACTATTAAGAATATCCTTTACCTCGGATTGATGATCTATTCGATCAACTTAGTGGTGCTATAGTTTTTTAACAAGTAGACTTGGCAACTGGTTTTCATCAGCTTCATATTGCAGAGGATAGCATTCCTTTGACGTCGTTCCGTACTCTCTATGGATCTCATGAATGGCTTGTCATGCCATTTGGTTTAACGAATGCTCCGACTTATTTCGTTGACCTTATGAATCGAGTTTTCAAAGATTTCCTCGATTGGTTTGTTCTCATCTTTATTGATGATATTCTAGTGTATTCAAAAACCGAGGAAGAGCATGAAAAGCATCTTCGTATTGTGTTGAAAACTCTTAGGAGCAATTGATTAAAAGCAAAATTTTCTATATGCCATTTTTGGCAATCTCGTGTGAAGTTTCTCGGTCATATTATTTCCGAATCCGGAATTTCCATGGATCCTTCAAAGATTAAAGCGATTCAAAGTTGGAAGAGACCGGAGAGTGTTACGGAAGTCCGCAGTGTTCTCGGATTGGCGGGCTACTACCGCGTTGTATAAAAGACTTTTCGAAAATTGCCATGCCTCTTGCTAGCTTAACAAAGAAAGGAGTTAAATACATTTGGTCGGACAAATGTGAAGCTTCTTTTTAGAAATTAAAGAACTCCTTTCCGATGCACCTCTTCTTGTTATTCCCGAAGGGAATCAAGATTTTATTGTTTATGCCGATGCTAGTCGTGTTGGTTTGGGAGCCGTTCTCATGAAAAGAGAACGTGTTATTGCTTATGCTTCTAGGCAATTGAAGCCAGCCGAGAGTAGATATGCCACTCATGATTTGGAGCTCGCGGCTATTATTTTCACCCTTTGGATTTGGCGTCATTATCTTTTGGGAGAAAAATTTATTCTTTACACCGATCATAAATCTTCGAAATATTTATTTTCTCAAAAGGAACTTAATTTGCGTCAACAACGTTGCCTCGAGTTCCTTGCATCATATGATCTTGATATTCTTTATACTCCTGGAAAGGGGAATCGAGTTGCCGATGCACTTATTCGTAAGCATCAAGCGGTTGTTTCATGATGATATCCGAATGGAATGACCTCGAGACTTTATCCACTTGTGAGATTCGAGATCGTGAATCTGATTTATGTTCATCTCTTTTTTTAGGTAGCCTTGAGGCTCATCCTTCTCTTTTAGACCGCATTCTTGAAGCTCAAAAGTTAGATCCCGAACTGGCTCTTCTTGCCCAAAATTTCAGGGATAAAATTGATATTGAAGATTTGAAAGACTTTGATATCGATTCTCGTGGCGGTATTCGAAAATTTGGTAGACTTGCATGCCAAATATTAGTGATCTTCGCAAAGACATTTTAGAAGATTCCCATCATTCTAAATTTACAATTCATCCTAGTAGTAGTAAAATGTATGCGGATATGAAGCGACTTTATTATTGGGAGGGAATGAAATTTGATATCGCTAACTTCGTTAAGCGTTGCATGACTTGCCAACTCATTAAGGCCGAACATCAAAGGCCCAGTGGGTTATTGCAACCATTAGACATTCCAATATGAAAGTGGGATCATATTTCCATGGATTTTATCGACGGCCTTCCCCGTTCTCGTTCGAGTCATGATAGCTTATGGGTGATAGTTTATAGACTTGCTAAATCCGTCCATTTTATTCCCGTTCGGTCTAATCGGACCGTTCCTCTTTTGGCCAAACTCTTTATTAAAGAAATTGTTAAATTTCATGGAGTTCCTACTACTATTGTTAGCGATCGTGATCCATTGTTTACTAGTGGATTTTGGAAGAGTCTTCAAAAATCTTTAGGAGCGAAGCTTAATTTTACCACCGCTTATCACCCCTAGTCCGATGGACAAACCGAGCGTATGAATCAAACTCTTGAAGATCTTCTTCGTGCGTGTGTTATTGATTTTGGTGGAAGTTGAGAAGATCATATTTCTCTTGTTGAGTTTTCCTATAATAATAGCTTCCAATCTAGTATTTGTATGGCACCTTTCGAGGCACTCTATGGAAGGCCATGCCGATCTCCTTCTTGTTGGCTTGAGACCGGTGCGAAGCTAGTTTTAGGTCCAGATTTTATTCGTGATTCCACAAAAAAGATTGACCTTATCCGCCATAGGATGAAAGAAGCCCAAAGTAGACAAAAATCTAATGCCAATATCCGAAGAAGGAAATTAGAATTTTCTATGTGAGATTTTGTGTTTATTCGTGTTTCACCTATGAAGGGTGTTGTGCGTTTCAATCGATCGGGAAAGTTAGCACCTCGATATATTGGTCCATTTCCCATCACCGAACGCATTGGTCCCGTGGCTTATCGCCTTTTATTACCGGCTCAATTTTCTGCTATTCATGATTTGTTTCACGTTTCTCAATTACGAAAATGCCTTAGAGATTCCGATTCTATTCTTGAGCTTGGTGTTGTGGAAGAAATTGAAGTTTCACTAATTTGACTTATGAGCAAAATCCTATTCGTATTATTGCTTCGAAGGTAGAACGCCTTCGAAATAAAGATGTTCCTCTTATGAAAGTTCAATGGTCCTCAAAGCCTAAGGATTGCTCTTGGGAATCTAGAGAATTCATTGAGCGAACACATCCGGACTTACTTTCTAGTGCTCTTTGAGGTGAACTTTTTATTACAAATTTCTTTTGTGTTGATATGCTTTTATGGGTGTTACTTTTTATTTTTCTTTTTAAATATTACGAGGACGCAATTTCTTCAAAGAGGGGAGATTGTAACAACCCGCATATTTTGCAATTGTGTATTTAAATATTTTATTTAAATATAGCATCGTTAGTCGGATTATAGTCCAAAAAGAAATTTTTTGCAAACGGTCGAATTAGGACTTGAGACCACCCCCATCGAGTTCCAAATGACGTTTGCGACCTTTTTGAGTATAAACTTCGATATGTTTGAAGTTAGAGGAATTTTGCTACTTTTTCACTTAGAGCTTTGGTTTGGTTTCAGCCCATTAGACCCAAGCTTCACACCCTCTTCTCTTCATTCCTTTATAATTTTCCTAATACTCAAGCTTTAGCAACAATGGAGAGAGGAATGGAAAACTAAAACTCCAAGCCCTAATTATCTTTGCAAAATCCAAGCTTTAACTCCAAATTCATAGAAGAAGATTTGGTAAGCCTTCTCTTCTTCTTCTCCAACTCATTCTCCTTTCAATTGCATAAATTTCTAAACCTAACTTAGGAAATGTTTCTCTTTTAAGTTTAGTTTCAAGCTTGTTGGGTTGGAATTGAAGAGTGATTGTTCTTGCCATTGTTCTATAGCTTCTTCTTCATTTGTTTTGGGTTTAAAGGTGAGATTTTTATCTCACATCTATGTCTATATCTATCTTTGTTGTTAGGTATGAATTCCTAACACTTATTGATGATCATTTGCTTTTGATTTGAATTTTTTTTTTGAATATTCGAATTTTTGGTGTTTTGGAGTCAAATCTTTAAAAATCCTATCTTTGAGGTTTGAATATGTTTTTGGTGATGCATCGAGGAGCCCATAAAGCCGGGTTGCCGATAGGCATAAATCCCTAGCGTCCGTGCTCATCCGATTGCGATTTGTTGGGATTTTTCCCCTTGGGGGCTAGGCTAAGAATACTGAATTTTTTAGTTCAGTCGACTGAACACTCTGAGTCAGTCGACTGAACCAAACCAAGGAAATTTCCTGGGCAAGAGTCAGTCGACTGAACATTCTGAGTTAGTCAACTGAACCTGGAAATAGAGAGTTTCTAGGCATGAGTCAATCGACTGAACCTGGAAATAGAAAGTTTCCAAGATCTGAGTCAGTCGACTGACCTCTCTGGTAAAGTCGACTGAATTTGCTGTTTTTGCCCAATTTGCCTTTTGGTTTGAGTTTTCACTTTTTAATCGATTCTTTGTCCTCCGACTAGTTGTTATCACGTTGTTGGCTTTGATAACATCTTCGTTGGAACTTTTGGGAATATCCGTTTTGATGGATTTGGTATCGATTTCTTTGGATTTAATTCACGTCTTCGAATATGGATTTTTGGTGATTGGTTGTTTCTACAATCATTTCTTTGATTTGTCACTTTAAAAATATAAAGGTTTTATTACTAGTAGTAACTATCAAAACTCTTTCATCAAAAAGGTTTCAACACTATTTTATTACAAAGCTCATTTCTTAAACCTTTTTTCCAATCTACTAACATATACAAACCTTTAACTCGCTCGTATGAGAAATCTAATTAAACGGCTTAGTAAAACAAGTGGTATGAAATGCTTGCGTTCACTTCGTCGGTTAATTCTTGGACTTGTTCAATTGAAACTGTTATGACAACTTTCTAGTGGAGATGTACAATTTGTTCGTAAATATTTAAGTTAAGCTAGTGGTTATGGGACATGAAGCTAAGCTCATATATTTACTAGCTTAGTGTAATTGACACTTCTTGATGGTCGATAATGATCATTTTTGTGATTTAGACTAGCAATGTGCGATGTCTCTTTGTCTGCGAGGGAGACTAAACCCTGTTTCTGTGGAGCTTTTACTCAATTTGGTGGGGTAGCTATCCATGGTCTTCGGACTGTTTTGTGGAGCTTCGGCTCAAAATTATTGGTTAGCAACCATGAAATAGCGTTCCATTTTGTGATACACGTGTTGGTGAGTTTTCATGCTCCCGTTTTGCGATAGGCCTCCCCCTTTTTGTGATTTCTGGATTTCCATTGATGATTTCTAGGATTTGTGTTTCACCAATTTTCGTCATTTATATTGATAAGTTTTATCAATATTTGTGCATTGGTGAATTTGTGTGCCATTAACTTTTGTGATTGGCATTGATATAATTGTCAATACTTATGGTTTGGTGAACAAAAATAAAGAGTATGACATTCCTTTTGATCTTTGAGAAGATTCTTGTGATATTGATTAATCTCTGGTTGATTTTCAATTACATACTTATCATAGTATGGCTTTATGGTTATCATACGTTTTTGTCATACCTCTTATTCTATATCATTTATCTGATATATATATATATATATATATATATATAGTTAGATTGATCCATTTATTATTTTCTTATTAAATAATACTCAAGTCAGACCGAGATGTTGCAGGTGCTTCTGTTTGACTCCTTATCAGGGGGAATTATCTGACTTTTGGCTAACTAGTTAAACTAGTAGTTTATTTTGTTGTATACATTTGAGATATAGACTCAATGATGTATACTTATTCTTTTGTGTAGCACTTGTAACTATCCTTTTGTGGTGTTGTGGATCTTGTTAGACCACTACTATGATATACACTTTTATGTGTAATATTCATATCTGCTTCCGCCTTTGAGATATGAACTACTGTGACTGATTTATGTTATGACATTTCTACACTTGTTTCCGAAGATTATATATAACCACTGTGTAGTAGCTTTGAGTTTGTGTCGGTATGTCGGATTTCCTCTTGAGATTAAAAGTTATATTCTTATCTGGCATATCGGTACTCGCACAAAGCAATTATACAGATGGTCGCTCCTCAACAACCTTATTCTCCGTGCTAGTTGACGGCATTACCCCGTAATGTTCTTGGCTAGCGTGGGTATAGAGGTGGGGCGTCACATTACCGCTGACTACAAATTTAGCCAACCTTGAATTTTAATTATAAGTTGATAATAACTAAGGTTAATTACTAATACCATAGTTAATGAATTGAAAATAAGGAAAAAAGCAAGGTAATAGATGCTAAAATGAGTATATAAAAAACACAGATTTAGAGTGGTTCAATTAAGAATGATCTACATCTTCTACGATAGCAATCTATATTACTTTAATTTTTATTTACAACAGATTTCTTACAAGAGATAATAATGAGAAAAATAAATGAGAATTTGATCCTTATATAAGTGCATTCAATGTTGTATTTATGGTAGTTAAAATTGCGTTTAGACTCCTCGGAGTATTGCGTTAATCCCTAAGCTTCTTCTCAGCCATTGACGACGTTGAATGTTTAAATACAGCATTGAAAAACATTTCAAGTTCTTCGAGTTTTCTCATGAGATCTTCATTAGTTCTTCTAACTTTCTTCTACTTTAATCAGAAAGTGTTTTTCTCTCTCCTTTCTTGCATTGATTTTAGATATCGATTTTGTGGATGATTTTTGAATGTTGTTTCTTGACAAAATTTTTCTTTTGTTCTCTTATCCCGCACTGCCTTGCATTTGTTCTGTGAGTTGTCATAGTTGAGAGGTTCTCTTTAGAAAGACATCAATCAGTCGAGGTTGATCGATTGACACTAAGAGCTCCCCCTAATCATTTGAAACATTTAGATAATTGTCAAAATTACTAAACTTACCCTCCATCTTTGGTACGGAAGAAGAGGTTATTTGAATTTTGTCATGGGCTTTGACCCATGAACTGTTCTGGGTTGAAAATATAGTTGGCATAGGCCAAATGACCTGCTTAGGATAGTGATGAGTTTTAGATCAGTAGCAGGGCACAGTCGACCTAGTGCTTACGACGTGCCTACGTGGGGTGCTCCAAATTCTAGGTCGACTGTGATTCGCACTAAAAGGAAACTTGTCCCCGAGTCCAGTTCCCTTTCCCGCCTTCACCAAGGTAGTTTAGTAACTAGGTTTCTGAATTATGTACAGATGGATAAAGGGAAAAGATATTCGTCCAATCTACATCCATTAATAGGCGGAGATTTGTACTTGGCCTATCAAAAGTTAGGTAGGACAAGGATGATCTAGTCGACCTTCAAGCATAACATAGAACACCAGGGATTTAACCCTTGTATCTGTTGGTTGCAGACAAGCCCAACATCCATCTTATTACTTGGTCGCTTCCCTATATATGGAGCGGGGTGACACTTCCTCTTCATCCGTACTTCATCCAAATTTTGAATGACCACCATATGGCCCCGACAGAACTTTCTCCAAATAGGTACATCCTCTTGGCGGGGCTCTACATCATCTGCTATGACCTGAGGATCTTTAAGCCTGGCTCTCTCTTTATCAAGAACATGTTCAAATTTTTTAGGCAGACCCATCTATTATCACTTATAGGCCCACAACCTCCCAACTCTCTCATATGGCCTTTCGAGCAAGTTTTTTTGGGTATTAGGGTCGTATTTCTTTCTGCTAGTAATAATCAACCAAACACTTTAGGTGCAGGTTTTCAGGTTTCCAAGTATTATATATATTCCTCCCTTAACTTAATTTTCACCTTTTTATGGTTTCTAACTAGATTATTTTAAAGTAGTTTCTCCGGTTGAAACAGGGGGGAGTAAGGTGAACTTTATAGCTACCACGAGCAGATAACTAGGGCAAGCAGATGATTCGAGGAACTTGGCCCCCATGCTCACCAATGAGAACCTATGACGAGTCGAGTTGTTACGTCCTAATCAATTGATGAGGATGAGGTAAGGTTCCCCCGCTATTTAGGGAGTAGGTTGACGGCACTATTTGTGGTGGTGGTAAGGGAAATTCCTCAAGTAGTCATGGTGGACATCAAGGAGGATGATGAGACCATAAAGACTGATTTGGAGCAGGGGTACATGGATGAAACGTCATAGGGATGTGGGTGAGTGTAAGATGTATGATCCTCATTTTTACAAGTACTCGGGGCGACAGATGTGAGGGACCACTATCGACCAACCGGGCTTATGGTCGGGGGCCATGGCTACCGAATGCAATGCTTACTAATCTTCTAACTACTCAAGTACCTTTAAGATAACTAAGGCGGAGTGAGGGCGCGTGTCCAAAATATGTTAGAGAGCACATGCTCCATGGATAAATTTCCTCCTCCACTTGTGTCCTCAACCTAATGACACATTTGTTGGAACTGGGCCAGCCTGCAATGGAAGTTATGGGTGAATTTCAATTTTTTTACCTGATTGGATCTTTATTTAGCTTATGAAGTCTAGTTTATTTAGAATATTTCTAGATTTTATTTAAATAAAATATTTTAATTTATAAATTGGTATAGTTTTATTTAATTTGTGTTATGAAATATATATATATATATACATGTATCATATACACATATATGAGTGTGTGCATATGTAACATATTAACCCATGCAAGGTATAACACGCCCATGTATAATGTTGGGATTTACATAAGAATAGACATGTTAGTTTATCCAATGCAAATATATTGTCTTAGCGCATGTATATATAATTCTGTTTACATATATAAAATATTTTGTATATATATATTTATAAACATTAATTATTTTTAAATATAAATGTCTATATATATACTTAAAAAAACTATGAAATATTAACGTATGAATACACACACACAATTACTTGAATATGTTTAAATCAATTATAAATACAATAAATCAAATAAATGATAAAAATACCTTTTTTAATAAAATCGAGAACAATACATACATAGTAAGTAAAACAAATTTCTTTTTAAATGTGTATATATATATATATTATATTGATTACTTATTTATAAATATATATTAAGAACATAGATTATTATTTATAAATACATTACATAAAAATTAATTTTTTAAACAAATATTTACTCGGTCTTGTGCATGACTTGGAAATAATTTTTTAAAATTTTAAATAAAATTTTAATTAATTTCATAAAGTTTTAATTTAAAATATTAGTATAAAATAATTCGAATTATAATTTTGAAATTTAAATTTTTGGTAAAATTTTAATTGATATTTTGTACTTATAGAAAATTATTTCTCCATTTTTTCTGCCAAAGCATGTATATTGTGATAATAATTTCATAAGATGAGAAATTTATTTTATGTATAATGTAACAACCCTAATTTTAATTAACATTATTTAGAATATTTAATGTGATAAATTAAATTAAATAATGTAAAAGGTTAAGCAGATTGAGATTTGATAATTAGTATAGGTCGAGCCTTAATTAATAAACTAATGGAATTAATTAAAACATTAATAGAAAGGAGGGATTCATGAGAAGGATAAAATAGGAAAAGGGTCACATTCCTAGTACAAACCCCCACCTTATTTCTCATTCATTTTACACTTATACAAATGAGATAAAGCTTAAGTCGGCCATTGCTAGAGGATACAAGAGAAAGAAAAGAAAGATCACAACTTAGGGGAATCAAATCAAAATACAAATCTCAACCTTCTTAAAGCATTCAAGATGAATAGTAGTTATGCGTCTCATGTGATAATTGTTATTTTTATTTTTAAGTATAACTTTATTCTTTTGCTTATATTATGTCATGCTATGATAGTTCGAATGATTTTGTGCTTATTGGTGAATTTATGGAATTTATTTATGACATTAAGTGATATGTTTGAGCTAGAAAACCTATCATATGACACCCAAATGACTTTATATTTTGATATGATTTTAGAAACATTATTTTAAAAGTGGTTTTTTAATTTCATAATTTTCTGATTTATTGATTATATTTAATGAATTTTCTAAAGTTAGAAAATGAGATATTTCGAGTTTTAATTATTTAAAATAATTAAATTATATTTTTGGTCCCAAAATTTTTATGTGTTAAAGGATATAACAAATTGGATGTATTATGATTTTCATGGATTTTTCCTAAGTGTTTATGATTAAATATGAATTAATTGAGCTAGAGAAGCTTAATTATTATATTGAAATATTAATATAAATGCATGGTTTGCAAAATATTTTGAAAATTAAAATCTACTCTATAGCAGTTTTTTGATAAAGAAGTTTTTTATCTAATTTAATTTTGTAAATACAAGGAGTTAGTGAAAAGAAATTAATTTGAATAGTAAAATTACAGTTTTTAGGTTATTTACGACATTGCCACTTCGAAGTCGTGATCCCCGAAGTCCATGATGCCACTGTTATACTTTACCGGCCTTAGTGAATACATAGGATATCATTTTAGATGATATGGAATGAATTCAGGAAGGTTGGAGTCGACGTCGGCATAGATACCATCGACATCATGAGCTTCGAAGAGAATGACGTCGCTTGATTCCCTCAAACACTTTAACTATGCTGCTTTTATCCTTATCAACATTAAAGAAAGCAATGCCGCTTATTTTTATTAATGATACCGACTCCATTGGTTTTGAAGTGACTTATAGCGGCAACAATGATGCTGCATGTTTTATACAAATTGACTTTGATAATTTAGGCAACTATGTCACTTTTATTTATATCGACGACGATGATAATAATATCGCCTTTATTCAATGTCCTATGTTTTCGAAGATGGATATAATGCCGCTTATATTGACTTTGGCCCTAATGATCCCGCTTATTTCTTTAAGGGAGTTACGTTGAGTTTTAGCCATATCGGCCCTAATCTTTTAAGACTTATTAATCTGCAAACCAAGTTTTATAGCTGAAGGCATAGACACCCTACGAGATGCGAAGTCCACGTTTAGGTCCTATGGCCTTATGTTTTGTAAATATAAGATTTTAACATATTTAGAGGGGCGAAGGCCCTTATCAACTGTACCTTGTCGCGTTTTCAATATAAAGGTTTTATATTGTTTTGGCTCTATGGCCTATGTTTCGAAGTGAAATAACTTTTAAGAGATTTTGAGATCCATCTATATTACTTTGTAATAACATATGTCATGACATAATTATTTTGGATAAAGTAAAGTGGTATATTTTCCTTGTTTTGGAAGTATGATTTCAAGAGTTAAATCATTTATTAAGAAAGTATTTCCAAGGAAATAGAAAAGGGTATTTAGTCTAGAATTTTACTAATGAATTATTACTCTTATCACTTTTGGATAGATTGTGATTGGATAAATTGGCCTAGAGATTAGAAAATCAGATGGGGCTGGTGTAGGATAGCGCATATACTTCAGTTGTTAGCCCCTAACTGATATAAATCCAAAATTCTAATGCGTGGGGATTTTTCAAGGATATGACTAAAAGTAGGTGTATGCATAGAAAACCTTTAGGTTCATAGTAAGCCCTGCAAAACTATGAGATTATCAGATAGTCAGGCAAACACTAGGATAAGTATATTTGGACAGATCGTCTATCTTTCGTCTAACAGTCAGTTAGAAAATTTGGTATATTTGGTGGACCCGAGTCAGCCATGTAGATTGGTAGTTACTCTATGAAAACTAAACACTAGGATGAATAGTCTACTGGTTTGACGGATAGTCATGTTTACCCATGTAGTATACATGCACATTATTGTTTAAATTGTTTATTATAACAAGTTTGGTTATAGGACTTTTCTGGTTAAGTAGGTTTTGGTGAATGAAGCTTCTGGAGATGTGCCGGAGGTAAGGCTGGTTATGTAGGAGTTTACCTGTTACTACTATCCACTACGTTATGTCGGTTGTTGTATGAATGTATTGACAATGGATGTATCTGTTTAGTTAGTAACTTTGATCAACTAAGGGGGCATCTTCATATGTCACTCTTGGAATATTTTGTAATAATTGTATTTCATCCGAATCCAAGCAACGTTGGAATTATGTACTGAATATGAAATATCATCTTGAAATGAAATTTGGAAGTTCGCTTTGAAATTGTGTTTAAATTTATTTCATATTCATATGCTTCTAATATTATGGATACCATTAAAATACCTGCATTTTGTCACCGGAGATTAATCTAAAAACGATTGCAGTACCTGTAGCGCTTAGTTTCAGACCTCAAAATGAGGGATGTTACATATAATATATATATATATTTAATTTATGTAATTAAACGTTTTAAATATTATTTAAATAATATATATATATATTACCGAATATAATATATGTATAATATGCTATACATAAAATTTATATGACATTATATATTAAGTATGATGAAGTAGTTAATTATACACTATATTTATATGCATATATTTTCAATATATATATTAAAATAAACAAAAAAAATTATTTCTAATCCCTACCATTATAGGTATGTATATAACAAAATTATTTTTTAATAAGTACATGCATATGTAAAACTAAAACAATTATGAAATATGATTTGCATATCAGAATCGTCACCTACCCAATATATATATATATATATATATATATATATATATATAAATGTTGTATCTAAGCATGGATAATAATAGTTCGGTTAGAAATATACCTTACTTCCAAAGCCTTGAAGTACACCTTGAAATGATGAAGTATGCTCCTTGAAACAATTTCTGATCCAAAACATTGCTAGTCCTTGAACTGTTGACCACCAGCTATTAAATAGCGATTGAATTGATTTGATTCCAAATTTAGAAAATCGGGAGATGATACAGAGAATTCGGCCGGCAATGTGTAAGGATGAAGGCTCTAAAATATCCATAGCAAATAAGGGTAGAGATAATTAAATAGAGGAAAGGAACGATAGAATTTAGGATCTTATCTTTTACTCAATCTCCTTCAATCTGAACCATGCAAAATCAAGCCATTCTCTTTATATTTAAGCCTCATCTAGACCTATTTTGGCCACACAGACCAGCCCCTCTAATGGGCCATGAACTCATCTATGGTTCGATCAAATATTTTGTATTTTAAATCTAATTTAATTGTCAATATCCTATATCGACTAATATATATATATATATATATATATATATATATATATATATATAACTTTTGTAAATACATTTAATATTTGTTTGTCAAATCAAAATCAAATTTACAAATAATATTCATTAGTATTAATTAATTTAAATAATTTATAACAACTATAAATTAATTACATCGCCTGGCTAAAGCAGAGTTTATTATTTCAGTTGTATGACTCATCAGATATAAATTAAATCAGTGATTAATATCGAGCTATTCAAATACCAATGTTCACACGTTACTTAGCAGGTGATGTGACATTTTGGTCAAATTTATTGCTTACTTGATTTTGGTAAAAATCCAATTTTACTTTAGCATTACCCGGTTGTGACTTTTATTTACACTAATTCTCTTTGTCAAAACTATATCACTTTAGACTTATGGAATTTTGTAATGGTCAAAGTTCCAATATCGTCCATATTCAATAATATAATCCAATCCTTTGTTCAATAATAACAATTACTATTAAATGAATAACTCTGGCTAAAGATTTTGATTTTGAGTTGACTCGAGTTAACCATGATACTAACCTCATGTAACCAAGAAGACGAAACATCTCTAGAATAATCACACTTCTAACCACTCAACCCAACTATAAATACTCGATGGACATCGTTCCATGATTTGACTATAATCGAAGTGGAGCTTTCATATTGAAAATCGATAAATATTCTCAAGTAGAGAAAACTGTATAAATCAGTGACATTGATATTTTATGTTTGAATTTAGTTATATTAACCAATAGAAAACAATCGAATGAGTCATTCCATAGTTACCCAATAACTATCAGTACGTAACCACTAGGTGCCCCCAACAATCAACAGTAATACGCTACACAATTTTGGACAGTGCTACTGTAACGACCCTAAATTTAAACTAATCAAATAAATAAATTAAAAGGCTAAGGCATCATTAATAAGGGAAGTAAAGGAAAATGAATTAATAGAAAGGGGTTATTAGGCTCTAAGCCCAAATTATTGTGCGATGATAAATATTACTCTTTTCTATTCATTTATTTCATCCTATCTAAAATAAAATAAATAAAAGCTAAGGAAGAACTTTAATAGTGGTGGCTTAGAGAAGCGCAATAGGAAGAAGATAAAGAAAACATAGGCTAAAGAGGATTAAGAGGACTAAAGCCAGACATCTTAAAGATCTATATGAGTAATATTTTACCTTTCTACACTGATCCCTAGTATATAATCTCGGTTTAGATTTGCATGATTTTAGTATGGTGGGGTTCATACAGATTTCTAGAAATAAACATAAAAGTTTAATGAATGATTTAGGGAAGAATAGACAAACATGGGATGTATAGACGTGTTTCCCTTACTTTAACAATTTCGAAATATAGTGAAAATTTGATATGATGTTTTGATCATGATTATGGAGATGGGTTTTTGGTTTGGGATTTTTCTCAAGCTTATATGATATGATTTATGGAAGGTTCGCAACTAGAAAATACATAAGAAAATTATCTTTAAAAATCCAAACAAAGACTAATCATGTTAGAACAAGTGTTCGCAAATTTTTTCAGGAATTTATAAGGATTTTCTATATGAAATATAGACCAATAAGTGTTGGGTATAGCGCTTGGGTAAATAGGGTACCGTAGGGACGCATGAAAATAAATTTATATGGTAAAATATAATAATAATTGTTGGGAAAAAGAAACCAGATCCATATTATTTATTGAAAAGAAAAAAATACACTGTAAACAATAGAAAGTGAAATAGGGTTGAATAAGATAACAATACATGTAAAGATGTTGCTAGGGATGTCAAGGTTGACTAAAGCCACATTTGGGCGGTGACACTACATTATAAATAAGAACTGTGCATAATATGAAAGGGTCATGCCGCGAAAAAAGTTGGGAAGGGTACACTTAATAATAAAAGTGGGAAGCACCCTACGTTGGCTATGAGAGGTACTGTGCTAAGAAAAGAAGTAGGCTAACCTAATAAAGGCTAAGTAGTTGGGCCTCAAGGAGAGCCCAGGTCGGTATTGGGAAGGGATCCTACACTAGAAATAAGGTTGGAAGGTGTAACGACCCAGTATTTTTAGTAATTAAAATTTGAATATTTAATTAATTTTAGATATTAAGAAGTGAAATTTATAAGTCAAATAAATTTTATTTCGAATACTAGATTTAATTGGATAATTAAATCGATAATTTAATATGTGAAATTATGGAAATAATTGAAAATTTGGTTAAATATGATTGAAAATGATTTGTAAAATTTTATTTTATCATATTGAAGTTAGAACGATATTTTAGAACTTTTAAAATCGAACTAAAAGTTTATTTGTGAAAATTGAATATTTTAATATTTAAATCGACTAGTGAAAATAGTCAATTTTTGAACAGTCTCAGAATTGGATGAAACCAGTTCCATTGGATCCATAATAATTAGTTATTACCGGATTTCAATTTTCGTAGAAATCGGAGTTATCGTTTGATCGTGGCAGCTCGAAACGCATCGAATTGTTTTTAATATTAATTTGGCGAGTTAAAATAGCCATTTTTCAAAAAGTCTCGGATTTCGACGAAACTAGTTTCATCGGATCCGTAATGTGATATTTTTGTAAGGTTTCAAATTTCGTGTCAATTGGATTTACCATTTGTCCGGTACAAATTAAAACGCCTAGAAAATCGTTTAAATCGGTTTAATTTAAATTGAACGTTTATAGCCATAACTCGCACAGATGTCCGAATTAGCTTCCGAAACCTGTTCCATTGTGTCCGGAACGCGGGGTAAACCCTAGAAACGCTGGTTACGGCGCGTAAATCGGAGTTCGGAATTCCCGGATGAATAGTGATTGAAAAATTTCCTATAAATAGACCCTTACCTCCCTTCATAAACAAAAAAAATAATAATAATAATAATAAAACCCTAATTTCTATACGTAGCCGCCACCATCAAAACGAACCGTCGAAAATCAATGTCTTTCTCCTCTCAATCTCTCATGATCCATCAGCAATTAGGAAAACTTGTCAACACGAAAGTTCTAGAGCTCGAAGAGAGCTACAAATCTATACGGAGTTGATCATGGTTGGAGCAACATGGAGGAAGATATGGGGGCCGACGGCTTAGGGTTTGTGCACGCATTTCGTGATGAAATAGGGGGCCGAGATCAAGGTGTTTGTGGCCGAACATAGAGCAAGCGGAGGGCTTCAAGGTGGTGGTACTTGATCGAGGTAGAAGCTGGTGATTTGTTTGCAATAATTAACCCTAATTAATTGAATTGGGTTATGCGTGCGATGTTGAGTAGCCTGTAGACGTGAGAGGGAAGATGCATACGCACGGTTCAGATGGCAAGGTGATGATCCAAGGGCTGAAGTTAGTGTAGGTTAAAAAAATTAAAATATTTGTTGTAAGTTTATTATAGTTTAAATCGTGAAACTTGTAAAACTCATATCTTTTTCATACGAGGTCGAAAACGCGCGACACCAGTTGTGTTGGAATCGTATGGACGAGCACTATGCTATGGAATTGGATTGGAGTCGTTTGGAGTTAGTGAAAATTTCATGTAAAATTAAACGTCCGTTTAATTTTATTCGAAATAAATCGCCAAAACGAAATTTAAATCAAGGTGAGAACTTCTCACTCAATCGAATCAGTTTCGATTTTATTTTAAATAGTTATATTTAAAATATTTGAATGCATGTTTGAATGATGATTATTATCTATTGATTGTTAAAATAGACATTATGCGCCATTAGTAAGCGGATGTTATTTATTAAAAACATATACCGCGAATATTTCATAAACAGTGAAATTGGTATTATATATAATAGCAATATATATATATTGGCATATGTATATATTGCAGTTATTGATTTCCCGCATTTGTATAGCGGATGAGACCCTATTGCGCCGTCTATTAAGCGGATAATATTTTAAATCCCATATACCGCGATAATTCCGTACTGGAGCGGAATTGGTATTGTGCTAATGTTTGTGGATGCAGGAAAAAAGGTTGGAGGGATCCAACTGGATTCCTCAACAGTATTTATTTGATTTCAGATATTTTGATATTTGATGGATTATCATATTGATATATGATATCGTTGTTTGTCGTGATTGACTATTTGGTGTGTAGCATCATTGAACCAAATTTTGGGATTTTAAAATGATTTTAAAGTGATTTTTGAAAGTATACGTTTATAAAATATTTTTGGAATTGATCCATTTTAAATAAGTAAACGTATAAATTTTAATGTTATAAAAACTATGATTTTTGAGAAATATAGTTAAAAACTGATTTTTGAAAATATGAGGCTAATGATTTTATAAAATGGTTTAATCGGGATTTCTGAATTTATTGTGAAAAGTTTAAATATAGGATTTATAAAATTTTATTATTTTATAAATCAAGAGAATGGTGAAATTATAAAGGAGATTAAAGATGTTTTAAAATAATAGTATAAATTGATTTTATAAAGGATTTATAAATTGATATTTATAAATTAAAACATTTGAATTATAAAACGAGTTTTTATAAGTGTTTGAATGAAGTGAAAATGGATTGCATAAGTGAATGGAATTTATAAGATTTATAAATTTTGTGAAATTATTAAAGAATATACTTGGATAAATAATTGAATCTTATAAGATATAAGATTTATAATTATGAAGTTTAAAAGAACGATTTTGTAAAATAATCGTTTTATAAGCATTTAACTTATAATATGAACTTTTAGTTTATAATTGAGTTATAAACTGGAATAGGTTAACAAAGGAATTTATAAAAGGAAGTAGTTACAAAATAAATAGAAATGGAGTTTATAAACGTTGTTTTATAAATTCGCAAACGACTTATGTTGATAAGTAAATTGTTATAACTTATTTATGAAGTTATATTCACGTTTTAGACAGTGAATAATCCTTTAAAATGAAATGTATAGAAATGATGAAATTGGTTAACGTAGTATATTCACGTTTTTGAATAGTGAATAATATGTTAAAGAAATTGTTTTGAATGTGATGTTTTAAATAGAATTAAAACGATCTAACGGTTGTTTTAAAAGCATTAAGATTCGAAACCATAGTTTTCAACATTTGTTGTTGAAATAGACGTTTTCGAGAAATAGAAGGAAATAATGGACTATAACACTGTTGTTATAGTAAATGATTTCCGAAAGGAAATGTTTTGTATAGTATTGGGATTTATATATCTATTTTAATTTCGAATCCCTATACTAGTGATTTTGGGTTGTCGTAACGATGTTTTACGTAACATTCGTTTTGGCCCAAATAAATATGTTTAAGAACATGATTTCCTTAAAGAATGAAATATATACTTAATTTCGATTTAAGTATATTGAATATTTTCCAAGTGTTGAAAATAAATAGGTTCGTGAATTACTTATTAAATAAGTATGGAAATGTTTTCCAATATAAAGTGAATATTTTGAGAATTTATCTTTTTGAAGATAAATTGAAAAGGAATATTGAAACCTATTGAAAATCGTATATCAGTAGATATTGTGAAATATAAATTCACTATAGAATTTATAAAAGAAAGGGGAACTTGTTTAAAAATAAATATTGATTTATTTTTGAAGTATTGAAAATAATATATCTTGTAAAGATATTTTGGAAAATAAATAACTTGGAAAATTATTTGGAATCTGGTGATGTGTGCATATCCATTGATAGTTCAATAACCGACTATCAATATTTCCCTTTGAATGGGTAATTGATGTGATTTGTTTGAATTTGAATGCCACACTTATTTTTGAATAAGCGCTCACTATTCGGGTTAACCGGGAAAGGACCATGGAGTCGTATAACCCATTCCGAATATGTGATACGTCGTTATGAATTGCATTTGAAGACCGATGTTGAAGACCGGATCTTTTTGAAAGCGAAAGGACAACTCGTCGATTGTCTTTGCACCGAGTAGCTACGGTATAGAGACTCCCTATGTGATGGGAAGTCCGGACGTGATTAGAGATTATCCGGATTGCAAGGACTTCTTTGTAAGTGCTTTCGGTTTTGTTCGATCCCGGAACAGACTTGTATGGATTGTATGTCTGACATTACAAATTGAGATATAAAGCCGATTTCTTTCAAATATATTTCTGTTGGTGGCGGAGAATTTATTCTTTTAGCTTAACACCCTTCTCTGAGACGTACGAGCTCAGAGGTTATGTAGTTGAATGTTATCAGCGATATATTCCCAATTTGGTAGTGTGACATGCTGAGTGTTGCTGTAAATGATCATTGTGTTGATTATTTGTGATAGGATCATTTATTTGATCGTCTATCCTGGTGATCATTTCTATGATCATTTGTTGACCCAAAGCATGGCTTTTGTATAAAGTATGTTTTTGTGGACGTGACTTCGTCGAGCCTCACACCCAGGGAATGGTCAAAACAGGAAAGATGCAGCAAGGTTATGAGGGGTAGCGCCCTTTAGGATATGTGCATTTCCTTCTGGAAAAGGGTGGTATCATGGTATGGAGCCCAGATACTTACTCATGTTGAAAACACTTTATGATTGTGTGAATTGATTACGAGCGCTCGGGTGAAAGGTCCCAAAGGACCGGGGGATGGCATATTCGGTCAGTTGTTACTCAGTTAGGGGTAACCCGGCCTTGTGTTGGTAGAGATCCGGTTTGGTTCTCGGGGATGTCCATCTAGAGGCATTCTCATGTGGCAATGGGAAGTTCCTTGGCCTGATCATTCGTTGGAAATCCAATTCCCAATACGAAACTTGTACGGTTTTAGTTGTAGAACCTGCCATTCACTTATGGTGGTCACCACTGTTTGGATGGTAGCTATAGTAGGCATACGATAATGGTCGTATGTTGGCTAAGATTTATATTCTACTTTCGAAATGAATTTTTCCTATCTATGCACTAGTAATAATATCAAATGTTATTTTAAATGCGTATCAAGCATCTTTGACTATCATAAGGAGAAATCTCCTCCGATTCTGCGTTTGCATTGTGTGTGTGTGCGGGAGGCCTTATGGTAGTCTCATTTTTAAAAGCATTGCGAATTGACTTTAAAAATATTCCTCTATTTTGTTTTCAAAGATAAATAAACTGTTTTGAGTTCTCACACCAGTCACATGACTGACCGGAGTTTATTGTTTTCCTTCCTAAACTCTGGGTGCCCACCAATTTCCACACGGGCAGTCAAGAGTTAGGTTTATCAGGATATTCTGGATATTCTGGAGTTGCTGGAGGCAAGATGGATGGCATGACGTATTACTACTATATAGTATTTCTTTTTCCTCTGCACTATTTGTTGTTTGTTGTTGTTGTACACTCTGATATGATGTAATGAAATGTGATGTAATGTAATAACTGATATAATTCTTTGTTTAAAGATTATTCATTTATTATATGTTGTTCCGCTGCGATTGTGAGATTCTGATGTTGTTCTGTTGTTTATTTTCTTTTCCCTCTATTCTCTTATTTTCTTTTCTCCCTATTTTCTATCTTCTCTCTCTTCTTCTCCCTCTTTCTTTTCTTAAACCATAACATTTCGGGTTTCCGGCCTTCGATTTTTCGGCAGTCGATAAAGTGAGTATCGATGTTGAATTTTCGAAAGTCGAACATTTTCCGGGACGTTGCATTTGGTATCAGCGCATATGGTTAATCGACAACCATGGTTCTGTTGGGTATTACTCATTAGAGATAGAGTCAGTAGTGCTCTAGAATGAGTTTGAGTGTAATAATAGCTATGAGAGCGTATTTGTTAGTGAATATAAAATTGTTTTATATTGTGATGATTGGTTTGTTGAGTGGCATATGAACCTTCGTCAGCGCGGTCTGCAAAACTATGCCGAAGGGGTTTCTAAACACTTGAATAGAACAATTCGACATAATGTTGTTTTAAAATTGGGTAAATGGAATAATTTTACCTTGATTATATTTTATATATGAAGGAATAATTTTTAGAGTTATTAAAGTGTATATAAGTGGATTGTTTAGTTGTTTGAATAATCTAAATAAAGGAATAATTGTATAAGCAAAATGAATTATAAGAATTGAATTATAATTAAAGTGATTTACAATTGTGAAATAAACTTATATATATGAGAAGTGAAACTATGTGAATATATTTATGAATATGAGTTACAAATAAAAATGAATTTAAAGTTAAATGAAAATTTACTTTAGAATTTGGAAGCTGAATTTATTTATAAGTGGGAATTTAAGTTAAGTAAAACCAAGTAATGCTTATTAAATGGAATATAACTTAAGAGTTGTTGAATGAAGTTGATATCGGTATCAAAGTAAATTAACAAAGTGAAGTGATAAATATGAACTTAAGTTATGTAAATGAAATTCAACTTTAGAAATTGAATTGAATTTGATTTGGAAGCGAACCAACTTGAATATGAATTAGTGAATATAAACTAATTGGAAATGAATGTTAGTAAGAACATCCACTGTTAATGAATCAATGTGATTTAAATTGAAAACCATTTCATTGAATATCAATGAGAATATGAATGAATATTTATTGGTTATGAATGTTAGTTGGTTGATGGTTGAATATATTGCATTTGTTGCTTTTACTACATTTGCTATGTTGACATATATAGTTATTATGTTGCTATATGTTGTATATCGATACTATTTTCATATATGCATGTTCTCATGTTGTTTGTTGAGTGTTTAGTAGGTGCGGATCGCGTTTGCTTCGCATTTGGAGCTCGCTTTCACGCTATATTAGCCGTATATGCTTGCTAATAAAATATAAGGTACATATCTCGGATTAAATATCGTACTTTTATACTTTTTTCCCTTCGGGATGCCTCATTACTTGATGAGATGTATATTTGTGATATATATACTGTCATTTTTTTTTCGGATCGAGCCACGCAAAGGAGACTATGGCGAATTTTTTCGAAAATTTAAGGCGTTAGAAAAATTTGAGAAAGATTGGAAAATTTGTGAAAACTATAAAAGTTAAACAATAGTAGTTGCTTTTAAAAAGATAACTAAGTATGATTTGAAAACTTAGTAAGTTATTGTAAGAAGTTTAAACTATGGATTTTGGAAAGTTGATAGATTCTGTAACTTTTTTTACTTATTAATTTCGAGGACGAAATTCTTTTAAAGGGGGAAGATCGTAACGACCCAGGATTTTTAGTAATTAAAATTTGAATATTTAATTAATTTTATATATTAAGAAGTGAAATTTATAAGTCGAATAAATTTTATTTCGAATATTAGATTTAATTGGATAATTAAATCGATAATTTAATATGTGAAATTATGGAAATAATTGAAAATTTGGTTAAATATGATTGAAAATGATTTGTAAAATTTTATTTTATCATATTGAAGTTAGAACGATATTTTAGAACTTTTAAAATCAAACTAAAAGTTTATTTGTGAAAATTGAATATTTTAATATTTAAATCGACTAGTGAAAATAGTCAATTTTTGAACAGTCTCAGAATTGGACGAAACCAGTTCCATTGGATCCATAATAATTAGTTATTATCGGATTTCAATTTTCGTAGTAATCGGAGTTATCGTTTGATCGTGGCAGCTCGAAACGCATCGAATTGTTTTTAATATTAATTTGGCGAGTTAAAATAGCCATTTTTCAAAAATTCTCGGATTTCGACGAAACCAGTTTCATCGGATCCGTAATGTGATATTTTTGTAAGGTTTCAAATTTCGTGTCAATTGGATTTACCGTTTGTCCGTTACAAATTAAAACGCCTAGAAAATCATTTAAATCGGTTTAATTTAAATTGAACGTTTATAGCCATAACTCGCACAGATGTCCGAATTAGCTTCCGAAACCTGTTCCATTGTGTCCGGAACGCGTGGTAAACCCTAGAAACGCTGGTTACGGCGCGTAAATCGGAGTTCGGAATTCCCGGATGAATAGTGATTGAAAAATTTCCTATAAATAGACCCTTACCTCCCTTCATAAACAAAAAAAAAATAATAATAATAAAACCCTAATTTCTATACGTAGCCGCCACCATCAAAACGAACGGCCAAAAATAATGTCTTTCTCCTCTCAATCTCTCATGATCCATCAGCAATTAGGAAAACTTGTCAACACGAAAGTTCTAGAGCTCGAAGAGAGCTACAAATCTATACGGAGTTGATCGTGGTTGGAGCAACGTGGAGGAAGATATGGGGGCCGACGGCTTAGGGTTTGTGCACGCATTTCGTGATGAAATAGGGGGCCGAGATCAAGGTGTTTGTGGCCGAACATAGAGCAAGCGGAGGGCTTCAAGGTGGTGGTACTTGATCGAGGTAGAAGCTGGTGATTTGTTTGCAATAATTAACCCTAATTAATTGAATTGGGTTATGCGTGCGATGTTGAGTAGCCTGTAGACATGAGAGGGAAGATGCATACGCACGGTTCAGATGGCAAGGTGATGATCCAAGAGCTGAAGTTAGTGTAGGTTAAAAAAATTAAAATATTTGTTGTAGGTTTATTATAGTTTAAATTGTGAAACTTGTAAAACTCATATCTTTTTCATACGAGGTCAAAAACGCGCGAAACTAGTTGCGTTGGAATCGTACGGACGAGCACTACGCTATGGAATTGGATTGGAGTCGTTTGGAGTTAGTGAAAATTTCGTGTAAAATTAAACGTCCGTTTAATTTTATTCGAAATAAATCGCTAAAACGAAATTTAAATCAAGGTGAGAACTTCCCACTCAATCGAATCAGTTTCGATTTTATTTTAAATAGTTATATTTAAAATATTTGAATGCATGTTTGAATGATGATTGTTATCTATTGATTGTTAAAATAGACATTATGCGCCGTTAGTAAGCGGATGTTATTTATTAAAAACATATACCGCGAATATTTCATAAACAGTGAAATTGGTATTATATATAATAGCAATATATATATATTGGCATATGTATATATTGCAGTTATTGATTTCCCGCATTTGTATAGCGGATGAGACCCTATTGCGCCGTCTATTAAGCGGATAATATTTTAAATCCCATATACCGCGATAATTCCGTACTGGAGCGGAATTGGTATTGTGCTAAGGTTTGTGGATGCAGGAAAACAGGTTGGAGGGATCCAACTGGATTCCTCAACAGTATTTATTTGATTTCAGATATTTTGATATTTGATGGATTATCTTATTGATATATGATATCGTTGTTTGTCGTGATTGACTATTTGGTGTGTAGCATCATTGAACCAAATTTTGGGATTTTAAAATGATTTTAAAGTGATTTTTGAAAGTATACGTTTATAAAATCTTTTTGGAATTGATCCATTTTAAATAAGTAAACGTATAAATTTTAATGTTATAAAAACTATGAATTTTGAGAAATATAGTTAAAAACTGATTTTTGAAAATATGAGGCTAATGATTTTATAAAATGGTTTAATCGGGATTTCTGAATTTATTGTGAAAAGTTTAAATATAGGATTTATAAAATTTTATTATTTTATAAATCAAGAGAATGGTGAAATTATAAAGGAGATTAAAGATGTTTTAAAATAATAGTATAAATTGATTTTATAAAGGATTTATAAATTGATATTTATAAATTAAAACATTTGAATTATAAAACGAGTTTTTATAAGTGTTTGAATGAAGTGAAAATGGATTGCATAAGTGAATGGAATTTATAAGATTTATAAATTTTGTGAAATTATTAAAGAATATACTTGGATAAATAATTGAATCTTATAAGATATAAGATTTATAATTATGAAGTTTAAAAGAACAATTTTGTAAAATAATCGTTTTATAAGCATTTAACTTATAATATGAACTTTTAGTTTATAATTGAGTTATAAACTGGAATAGGTTAATAAAGGAATTTATAAAAGGAAGTAGTTACAAAATAAATAGAAATGGAGTTTATAAACGTTGTTTTATAAATTCGCAAACGACTTATGTTGATAAGTAAATTGTTATAACTTATTTATGAAGTTATATTCACGTTTTAGACAGTGAATAATCCTTTAAAATGAAATGTATAGAAATGATGAAATTGGTTAACGTAGTATATTCACGTTTTTGAATAGTGAATAATATGTTAAAGAAATTGTTTTGAATGTGATGTTTTAAATAGAATTAAAACGATCTAACGATTGTTTTAAAAGCATTAAGATTCGAAACCATAGTTTTCAACATTTGTTGTTGAAATAGACGTTTTCGAGAAATAGAAGGAAATAATGGACTATAACACTGTTGTTATAGTAAATGATTTCCGAAAGGAAATGTTTTGTATAGTATTGGGATTTATATATCTATTTTAATTTCGAATTCCTTATACTAGTGATTTTGGGTTGTCGTAACGATGTTTTACGTAACATTCGTTTTGGCCCAAATAAATATGTTTAAGAACATGATTTCCTTAAAGAATGAAATATATACTTAATTTCGATTTAAGTATATTGAATATTTTCCAAGTGTTGAAAATAAATAGGTTCGTGAATTACTTATTAAATAAGTATGGAAATGTTTTCCAATATAAAGTGAATATTTTGAGAATTTATCTTTTTGAAGATAAATTGAAAAGGAATATTGAAACCTATTGAAAATCGTATATCAGTAAATATTGTGAAATATAAATTTACTATGGAATTTATAAAAGAAAGGGGAACTTGTTTAAAAATAAATATTGATTTATTTTTGAAGTATCGAAAATAATATATCTTGTAAAGATATTTTGGAAAATAAATAACTTGGAAAATTATTTGGAATCTGGTGATGTGTGCATATCCATTGATAGTTCAATAACCGACTATCAATATTTCCCTTTGAATGGGTATTTGATGTGATTTGTTTGAATTTGAATGCCACACTTATTTTTGAATAAGCGCTCACTATTCGGGTTAACCGGGAAAGGACCATGGGGTCGTATAACCCATTCCGAATATGTGATACGTCGTTATGAATTGCATTTGAAGACCGGTGTTGAAGACCGGATCTTTTTGAAAGCGAAAGGACAACTCGTCGATTGTCTTTGCACCGAGTAGCTACGGTATAGAGACTCCCTATGTGATGGGAAGTCCGGACGTGATTAGAGATTATCCGGATTGCAAGGACTTCTTTGTAAGTGCCTTCGGTTTTGTTCGATCCCGGAACAGACTTGTATGGATTGTATGTCTGACATTACAAATTGAGATATAAAGCCGATTTCTTTCAAATATATTTCTGTTGGTGGCGGAGAATTTATTCTTTTAGCTTAACACCCTTCTCTGAGACGTACGAGCTCAGAGGTTATGTAGTTGAATGTTATCAGCGATATATTCCCAATTTGGTAGTGTGACATGCTGAGTGTTGCTGTAAATGATCATTGTGTTGATTATTTGTGATAGGATCATTTATTTGATCGTCTATCCTGGTGATCATTTCTATGATCATTTGTTGACCCAAAGCATGGCTTTTGTATAAAGTATGTTTTTGTGGACGTGACTTCGTCGAGCCTCACACCCAGGGAATGGTCAAAACAGGAAAGATGCAGCAAGGTTATGAGGGGTAGCGCCCTTTAGGATATGTGCATTTCCTTCTGGAAAAGGGTGGTATCATGGTATGGAGCCCAGATACTTACTCATGTTGAAAACACTTTATGATTGTGTGAATTGATTACGAGCGCTCGGGTGAAAGGTCCCAAAGGACCGGGGGATGGCATATTCGGTCAGTTGTTACTCAGTTAGGGGTAACCCGGCCTTGTGTTGGTAGAGATCCGGTTTGGTTCTCGGGGATGTCCATCCAGAGGCATTCTCATGTGGCAATGGGAAGTTCCTTGGCCTGATCATTCGTTGGAAATCCAATTCCCAATACGAAACTTGTACGGTTTTAGTTGTAGAACCTGCCATTCACTTATGGTGGTCACCGCTGTTTGGATGGTAGCTATAGTAGGCATACGATAATGGTCGTATGTTGGCTAAGATTTATATTCTACTTTCGAAATGAATTTTTCCTACACTATGCACTAGTAATAATATCAAATGTTATTTTAAATGCGTATCAAGCATCTTTGACTATCATAAGGAGAAATCTCCTCCGATTCTGCGTTTGCATTGTGTGTGTGTGCGGGAGGCCTTATGGTAGTCTCATTTTTAAAAGCATTGCGAATTGACTTTAAAAATATTCCTCTATTTTGTTTTCAAAGATAAATAAACTGTTTTGAGTTCTCACACCAGTCACATGACTGACTCGGAGTTTATTGTTTTCCTTCCTAAACTCTGGGTGCCCACCAATTTCCACACGGGCAGTCAAGAGTTAGGTTTATCAGGATATTCTGGATATTCTGGAGTTGCTGGAGGCAAGATGGATGGCATGGCGTATTACTACTATATAGTATTTCTTTTTCCGCTGCACTATTTGTTGTTTGTTGTTGTTGTACACTCTGATATGATGTAATGAAATGTGATGTAATGTAATAACTGATATAGTTCTTTGTTTAAAGATTATTCATTTATTATATGTTGTTCCGCTGCGATTGTGAGATTCTGATGTTGCTCTGTTGTTTATTTTCTTTTCCCTCTATTCTCTTATTTTCTTTTCTCCTTATTTTCTATCTTCTCTCTCTTCTTCTCCCTCTTTCTTTTCTTAAACCATAACATTTCGGGTTTCCGGCCTTCGATTTCTCGGCAGTCGATAAAGTGAGTATCGATGTTGAATTTTCGAAAGTCGAACATTTTCCGGGACATTACAGAAGGGCTATTGACACCGAGTGGGGATGTTCACCTCGAACGTACATCCAGAAAAGGTAAGGAGAGGCATTTAACTTCCAGGGACTATGGTGGGGTATACCAAGCAGTTCTAAATTAAACAAATGTTTGGGGGCTGCATGTGGGTTTCTGTATGGCCAACTGTGATGGGGGTGGTTTCAAGTAGTTTAAAATAGTAAGTAAATAAATATAAAGGGACTGCAAGTGATTGTTTCTTTGTAATCTAAGGCAAACTAACTAAACAGTTAAGTACTATGAGTGGCTAGGTCCACACAGATTGAACCAAGGAATAAATCTAAAGAAGATTATGGTGGGATGATTCTAAGCAATATTATATAAGAGATAAACCTTAATGGGATGTTAAGATGGTACTGTGCACAAGGTGCAATATCAGATGGGAATAGTTTTATAAAAAGATGAACTAAATTGGGAATTGAGTAGGGAATGTGTTAGGAAGGGTGTAGTAGTAAATGGAACCGCCTAAGAATGTGCAAGGGCATAGTTATGCATAATACCTACATGCATCAGAACTATTATTGTTTCACTTATGATGTTGGGTTAGTGAAGGGGAAACCCATTCCATGCAGTTTAGATTGGACTCACTATGTGTTTGTTTTGGGGTTAGTATTATTCATACCAGACTTTATGTCTGAACCTTGTTTTTATTATTGCTTTCCCTATAAACCCATGGTTCCTCATTTACTAAGCTGAGTTTATAGGATAGGTAGGTTAAAATAAGAGTGGTAGTATGCAGATCGAAGTCCGAGCAAAAGGCTTGGTAGATAATAAAGATTTTTATTTCCGCTACACTAAGGAGTGCAGGCTGCATCATCATATGTTGACCCGACTCTTTTACTATGTTATTTTCTATAAAATTAGATCCCTGCACGGGCAATCTTTGGGTTTAATTGAAATAGGAATTTATGTAATGAATGCTAAAGAAAATTCGATGTAATGAAAAAAATGTTTACCTGCTTTGTTTACTTTATTTGCATTTAAATAATATACTAAACTCACTTACGTCATTGAAAAATAATTTCGATGAAAACTGTAGCATCACTGGTGTTCATCTTTAACTCTCCAAGTGTGGGATCTTACGGCTTGGTATCGGAGCATAGGTTAGGGATACTTACGTAAAACAGAGCTGCGAAAAGATAAGATCGGTACTTAGGATATATGGAACATTATATGGAGAGGATGCACAACTATATATATAACGTACTTGTATATATATATATATATAACGATATATCTATCTTTCTGCTATTGTATTAGTCCCTATCTTTTCATTTCTAATAAAGACTTTCTTAACAGAAGAAGCAAGATGGTTCTAAGGGATGAGCAAATTATGATAGAAGGAGCAACTGCAAGAAGAGATGCTGAAAGTACACAGACTAAATAAGGGAATGAGGAGAGAATTCCACGGTCAGTAGGGGAGGAAACGATACAACCAGAAAATGAGGTAATGTAGTTATAAACATCTTGTTAGGCAGTTTATGGCTCAGATGGTCAGGGAAGCTACATCGGAAGCAGTTCAACCATGACCTGCAATAGAGAGAGCGGACTTCCCAAAGATGAACAACGACTATAGAGGCTTGGTAGGAAATATGTTTACAGGAAAGGAGTCTACTAATGAACTGGCTAAGAGTATATGTGCGCATATTTGGGGACCTAGAGTTGGATGATGCGCAAAAGAGAAGGCTGGCATCAAGGCTATTAAAAGAAGACGCACTAGATTAGCAGTAATCATTGAGACCCCAGAAAGGGAGATCACTTGGTAGCAGTTTAAAGAGAGGTTTGAGGCGCAGTTTATATCTGTTAAAAAGCTTTAAACAATCACTTTCGAAACCTTTGAAAGTACCCCTTTTGAAATTAGTTAACTACTTTACTATGAACTCTAGGCCGAAAAGCCAAAGCATACCTTCTAAAACCATTTAAAATAAACCTTTTGAAACCATTAAAAGTGTCCTTTCGAAAGCTTTATAAAACCTTTGACATCCTCTTTTAAAACACTTCAAATTTTCCTTTCGAAAACATTGGAAATCTTCCATTCAAACACTAAAGGTAAACCATTCAAAAACAATGGGGAATCTCCCCTTCGAAACCTTCATTAAATACCTTTCGAAAGCATTAAAGTCCTTTACCCAAACAAACCTTTCGAAAGCATTAGTTTGAGTGAAAGCCTGTGGAATATAGTTTCGGAACCATTTAAAACCTTCCTTTCGAAACCTTTGGGTTTATTTTTTAATAGAACAATGGATCTTAAAAGAACTATGATGAAAGCATCTCTTTTGAAAAAAAAATTCTAAAGTAAAAGAAAGTGGATGGTGTCGAAACCAACCCCCTTCGAAAGCATGGAAAGCGGCTTCTAAGTTTAAAGAAAAAGAACCCCTTCGAAGGCATTGCTTCAAAAGGTGGAATGTGTCGGTGGGGGTTTTGACTCCTTTGAAAGCTTATTCTTTAAACAAAGGCGGCAATCTCTTTCGAAAGCCCTTTTCCTAAAACATTTGACCAAGTCAAAAGCTAGTTCCTTTGAAAGCTTCGTTGGTAACCAAAATAAATCTAGGTTTACTAAAGCTACCTCAACCCCTTCGAAAACCTGTTTTGACTCCATACCTTTTGCCTAGTCCCCAATCCACTACGTACCAAAGCTGATACCATGTGTATTGGTTTCGACTTAGATGGAGGCGGTAGTATGAGTTCGAAAGGTTGCTGCTATAAGTAGTAAAGTAGTAAAACTTTATAAAAATGATCTTTAACTTTTTAAAGCAATTCCTTTCTAACTAACTTACCTTGTTTGTCAACATATGATCGGTTGCCAATTCTTTTTCAAAACCTTTTATAAAGGTGCTGTCAAATTTTAGAAAATAACATTTGAAACAATTGTAAATTGCCCCTTCTCCATTTATAAACATATAAAACATTTAAGTCTAATACCTTAAATAATTTTATATATTTAATAAAATACTTAGGAAAATTCTACAATAATTCCCATAAATAAATTTTGATATTGACGTAGCGGATAATAACAAATCGATATAGATCAATGAAAGTAGCAAACGGTGGATTGAAGATACTGAAATGCCCAAATTCGTTGATCACAAAGATACCGAATTCTAGCTATCTTCGACACGTTGATCGCGTACGATACCGTGAAAGAAGATCTACAATTCTTCAAACGTTGATCAAGCGCACTTGATACCGTGAATTGGCTTCAACAATCGTTGAATCGAGCGCACTCGATTAACCGAAAGTGGAGATAGGAGATCACACTCAACTACCAATTTAGATAAAAGCACACAGCAATCAAACAAAGTTTTATTCAACAAAAATCAACCCCTCAAAATGTACAACACACTCCCTATTTATAGCATTCCACAACCAGTGCCTTAAGTTGTACACGACTTACGACTCATCACGACTCACGACTCACGACTCACGACTCAACCGCCTTACAATCACAGTACACCATCGGCCGACTTATCTGCATGCCGACCTACGACTTATCACAACACACGTTACAGCAATTACAACACATACATATATATATATATACACCTAGGTCGTATACGACCTAACGACTTACGACTTAAGAACATCACAACGACTAAGCATAGCGACCTAAAGAAGCTGTAACCAGAATTCTTCCCAATCCTCTTCATACGACCCAACTAGGTCGTAGGTCGTTACAACGACCTATCACTTGGTAGCTATCTGAACGTCCTTCCTTGTAACGTCCTAACTCCGAACGACTTATCAAGTTGACTCGTTCTTCATTAAGTCGCGAAATCCCACTAGGTCGTAGCCGACCTAAAACATCTCCAGTAGGTCTTTGCCGACCTAAAGCTTCTTTCTTAAGTCGTTGCCGACCTAAAATTTCTGAACGACCTAAAACCGAAGCTGTGTCAACTTGTGCTCCTTCCCATGCGACTTGTTAACTCGTGAACGACCTAAGCCTTGTGCTTCCGTAGGTCGTGCCGCATCATCCTCCCCTGGTTGACAGAAATTTGACCTCGAATTTTCACCATCTTCTTCCACAACAAGTTCAGCTCCATGGTACGGAATTAAATATTTGACGTTGAAAACATCAAAAGTATGAACATCTTCTGGTAACTTCAACTGATACGCATTCTCATTGATTTTCTTTAGAATTTCAACTGGACCAATTTTCCGCGCCTTCAATTTATTGTACGTTCCCACCGGAAAACGATCTTTTGTCAATATTGCGTAAACCAAATCACCTTCATTAAATTCAACACTTCGTCGCTTCAAATCTGCAGTCCGCTTATACTTCTCATTTGCCTTCACCAATCGTTCCTGAACGATTTTATGACATTCAGTTAATTCATCAACAAAATCAACTGCCCGTTTAACCGTCCCCTTTGGTTGTGGTACTACCGACAAATCCAACGGTCCCCTCGGCAAACTTGAATATACAATCTGAAATGGACTGTAACCTGTGCTTCTGTTAACCGCATGATTATGTGAAAACTCTGCTTGGCATAACTTCATGTCCCAACTTTTCAAATTATCTTTCACCAAACATCGTAACAAATTTCCCAATGATCTATTAACCACCTCCGTTTGCCCATCGGTTTGCGGATGGTAAGCGCTACTAAATTTCAGCTTCGTTCCAACCATCTTCCACAAACTTAGCCAAAAGTGACTCAGAAAACGAGTATCTCTATCCGAAACAATAGACTCTGGTAACCCATGTAAACGATAGATCTCTTTAAAGAACAACTGTGCCACATGGACTGCATCCGCCGTCTTCTTACAAGCAACAAAATGTACCATCTTCGAGAAACGATCCACCACAACATATATAGAGTCATTTCCCCTTTGAGTTCTCGGCAAACCCAATACGAAATCCATGCTATTGTCTACCCATGGTTTTGTAGGAACATGTAATGGCATATACAATCCCGCATTTGTAGCTGTCCCTTTTGAAACCTGACAAACATGACATCTACGCACAAACCTTTCAACTTCCCTTCTCATTGACGGCCAAAAGTAAGATTGAGAAATCAAATGCAATGTACGATCACGTCCTACATGTCCTTCATCATGCAACTCCTTGATAATCTTCATTCTCAAGCTGCTATCTGGTATGCATAATCGATTTCCTTTAAATAGAAAACCATCACCAACATAAATTCATCAGCACTCCCATCCTTGACTTTCTCAACAAATTTTGCAAAGTAAGGATCTTCTTCAATCAACTCTGGTAATAATTCAAACCCTGTCACCTCAACCTTCATTGTAGTTAACAAGTGACTCCTTCTGCTCAATGCATCTGCTACACGATTCGTAACTCCCGATTTATGTTTCACAACAAACGTAAATTGCTGCAGGTAAGCAATCCACGATGCATGCCTTGCTGAAATCTTATCCTGCCCTTGTAAGTGCTTCAACGCTTCATGATCCGTATATAGAACAAACTCCTTTTGAAACAGATAATGTCTCCAGTGCTTCACAGCTTGAACAATTGCGTAAAACTCGACATCATAAGTGCTATATCTCAATTTAGCTCCAGACAATTTCTCACTAAAATAAGCAACTGGTCTTCCTTTCTGACTCAAAACTCCACCAACCCCAACCTTCGATGCATCACTATGTAATTCAAACAACAACTGAAAATCCGGTAAAACTAGAATTGGCGCTGTCGTCAATAGTGTCTTGATTTTCTCAAAAGCAACTCCTTCTTCCTCTGACCACTCAAATTTCTTTCCCTTCATGCAATCGGTTATAGGTGCCATCACACTACTAAAATGTGGAATGAATCTTCGATAGAAAGATACCAATCCATGAAAACTTCGTACTTCAGTAATTGTCTTCGGTTGTGGCCAACTCCTGACAACTTCTACTTTACTTCCATCCACTTGAATTCCTTGTTTCGTGAGAACATATCCCAGAAATAAAACACTGTCCGTCATAAACACGCACTTCTTTGCTGCTGCATAGAACTGCTCTTGACGTAGAATCAACAGTACTTCACGAAAATGCTGGACATGCTTTTCCATACTCCCACTGTAGATCAAAATATCATCAAAGTAAACTACCACGAACTTCCTAATGTATGGTCTGAAAATCTGGTTCATCACTCTCATAAAAGTACTCGGTGCATTCGATAAACCGAACGACATAACCAACCATTCGTATAAACCTTCCCTGGTTTTGATAGCAGTCTTCCATTCATCACCCGGTCTAATACGAATCTGATGGTATCCACTCTTCAAGTCAATCTTCGAAAACACAACAGCCCCATTCAACTGATCAATCAAATCATCAAACCTCGGCATAGGAAACCTGTATCTCACAGTGATCTTGTTCAGAGCTCTACTGTCTGTACACATTCTCCACGAACCATCCTTCTTTGGCACCAATAAAGCAGGCACTGCACAAGGACTCAAGCTCTCCTGAACACGCCCCTGTTCTAACAACTCCTCCACCTGCCTTCGCAACTCCTCATGTTCCTTTGGACTCATTCGATAACGTGGCCTGTGTGGTAATACAGCCCCTGGCACAAGATCATTCTGATGCTGAATATCCCTCAACGGTGGTAACTCCGTTGGTAAATCCTCAGGAAACACATCACTGAATTCTTCCAATACCGGCTTCACTTCCTCTGGAATTTTTACAGATTCAGTGGCTTCATGTCCAATCAACAAAAATACCTCTGGACTCTCCTCTACTTCTTCAATAAATTCCTTCAAAGTCAATAAAGTCTTCAGCTCCTCAATCTCTTCTGACTTGCTTTCTTCTTGTTGTCTCTTCTTCGGAACTAAAATGATCTTAACACCTTCAAACATAAAGCTGTAGCTATTGGTCCGACTGTCATGCTGCACTGCTCGATCATACTGCCATGGTCTTCCCAAAAGCAAGTGACAAACATCCATCTCCACAACATCACACCAAATCTCGTCTTTATATTTCTTCCCAATAGAAAATGGAACTCGAACTCGCCTATCCACCTTCACCTCTCCTCCTTTTCTCAGCCACGCTAATTTGTAAGGATTTGGATGCTTCTCCATTTTCAGCTTCAACTTTCTCGCGGCTCCGGTAGAAAGAATATTGTCACAACTTCCTGCATCAATCACAAATTTACAAACCTTTCCCAGAATAGTGCATTTTGACTGAAAGATGTTACTCCTCAACCAACTAGCCTCTTCTTCTTGCTTCGGTATTAAACAAGACCTACTCATCATGAGATTACATCCTTCATCTCCTGATGCAACATCCTGTTCATTCTCCTCAACTGGACTAGAATAACCTTCATCAACATCCTCACCTTCAACTTCAACAATCATAGTTCGTTTCTTCGGCTTCGGACATTCATTACTCTTGTGACCCACTTCCTGACAATTGTAACACTTGAAACTATTGTTGACCTTCGTCTTCGCAACTTCATTCACAACTGGTTTACTGATAGATTTAGGAACATTAGAGCTTCCACTAACACCCTTTACTTGATTGTTGGAATTAGTAAACACACCGCCTCCTCGTCTTCCCTGCTTCTCCCAAGCCAATGCTTTCTGATGTGCTTCTGCTACAGATCTTGGATCAAACATATTAACCATATCCTGGATCTGCATCCTCAACCCTCCAACAAATCTAGCAGTCAACTGTTCCTCTGTCTCCATAATGTCATTTCGAGCAATCAGTTGATAAAATTCGTCAGCATAATCATTAGCAGTCTTCGTCCCTTGCCTTAGATTCTGCAACCTCTGGTACATAAGTGATTGATAATTGTAAGGCAAGAATGTAGCCTTCATTAACTTCTTCATCTTCTCCCATGACTCAATCTTTGACTTTCCCATTCTCTCCCTTGTAAGTTTAGTTTGCTGCCACCATGCCATAGCTCTACCTCTCAAACGAGTAGCAACCAACTTCACTCTTCGATTCTCGGGAACCTCCTTGAAATCAAAGATCTCTTCAACATTAGACAACCAATCCAAAAATTCTTCTGCTACCATTCCACCTTTGAATTATGGAATTTCCATCTTCATACCCGATTCCCATCGACGATCATCTTCAACATCCCGATATACATTTCGCACTTGGTCTCGATCTCGATAATGAATGCTAGCACTATCACCTTCTTCATTAAAATCAAATGTATGTCTATATCGATCTCGACCACCAACATCCCTTCGTTCACGCATGTCTCTTCTACTATGTCTCTCTTCATCTCGATATGGCTCATCTTCAAACTCATGTGGAGTTCTTCTCTCTTCATGTCCATAGTCATGGTGATCTCTTCTCGACGAAATTGATGTTTCTCTTCTCTCTCTAAAAGATTGCAGTGATACCCTTCTCGCTTCCGTAACCGATGGCGAAACTCGGTTTCCTCCATGGTTCGAGATTGGCGATCTCCTTCTTTGACTTTGATTTAAATCATTCATCAATTTCTCTAACTTCCCAATACCTTCATCAAATTTCTCATTAATGCGTTGTTCCATTTGCTCGGCTTCTTCTCTTCTATACAACGCTTCAACATTCTGATGACGGTTAGCTCTTCTCGGCGGCATGATTAAATCAATATGAACACTTCAAAACTTCACAAATCTTCTACAAATCAACTTCAAACTTCAACACTAAGTTGTACAACAAGTCACGACCTTCACTTAACTCGGCTCAACTCACTTCAAACTCTTCTCCAAAAATTCAAACACTTTCCGAACTTTGATCCAAAATGAAATGGATCGAAAGCTTCTAGCTTGTTGCAACTTCAAGATGAACACGATGAACACCAACTTCAACTTCAAACTTCTTGGCTCCAAGAATCGGCTTAGCTATGATTGGCTAAGTCTAGCTCTGATACCAAACTGACGCAGCAGATAATAACAAATCGATATAGATCAATGAAAGTAGCAAACGGTGGATTGAAGATACTGAAATGCCCAAATTCGTTGATCACAAAGATACCGAATTCTAGCTATCTTCGACACGTTGATCGCGCACGATACCGTGAAAGAAGATCTACAATTCTTCAAACGTTGATCAAGCGCACTTGATACCGTGAATTGGCTTCAACAATCGTTGAATTGAGCGCACTCGATTAACCGAAAGTGGAGATAGGAGATCACACTCAACTACCAATTTAGATGAAAGCACACAGCAATCAAACAAAGTTTTATTCAACAAAAATCAACCCCTCAAAATGTACAACACACTCCCTATTTATAGCATTCCACAACCAGTGCCTTAAGTCGTACACGACTTACGACTCATCACGACTCACGACTCACGACTCAACCCCCTTACGATCACAGTACACCGTCGGCCGACTTATCTGCATGCCGACCTACGACTTATCACAACACACGTTACAGCAATTACAACACATACATAAATATATACACCTAGGTCGTATACGACCTAATGACTTACGACTTAAGAACATCACAGCGACTAAGCATAGCAACCTAAAGAAGCTGTAACCAGAATTCTTCCCAATCCTCTTCATACGACCCAACTAGGTCGTAGGTCATTACAACGGCCTATCACTTGGTAGCTGTCTGAACGTCCTTCCTTGTAACGTCCTAACTCCGAACGACTTATCAAGTTGACTCGTTCTTCATTAAGTCGCGAAATCCCACTAGGTCGTAGCCGACCTAAAACATCTCCAGTAGGTCGTTGCCGACCTAAAGCTTCTTTCTTAAGTCGTTGCCGACCTAAAATTTCTGAACGACCTAAAACCGAAGCTGTGTTAACTCGTTGCTCCTTCCCATGCGACATGTTAACTCGTGAACGACCTAAGCCTTGTGCTTCCGTAGGTCGTGCCGCGTCAGATATGTTTTCTAACATATTTAAATTTCTGACCCATAGCTAACATATAATAGTCGTAATCAATTTTAAACCTAATTTAATTATTTTCTTAACTAAAAATTCATAATAAATCCACAATAATTCAAATAATTATGAAACTCTAACCCCATATCTAAAATAATATTTACGACTTCATGATAGAAACACAAGGCATTTGGATGTCATTTAATAGGTTTTTCAAGTTAATCCTTATCATAAAATTTATATGAAATAGCATAAAAATAAGCATATATATCCATTCAACAAAACATGGATAATCGTTCGCAATATCAATTCGGATCTCAACTAGAAATCGAAAACCATAAAATTGAGATGTAATCTATTATTCACCTTAGCTTGTGATTAAGGAGTTCGAGATTTTTTCTTGAATGAATTTGATTAAGCTTCTTTATTTTGATTTTTTCTTATCTTCCCCTTCATCTTCTTCTAATGGTAGTCGGCCTTACTTGGTTTAATTTGTTTGTGAACTTGGAAAATGAAAGTGGTATGGGAGTTTAGGGTGTAAGAATATAACCTATTTCTATTTCCCCTTATCTTATTACCCTAATCTATTTCATTTTTCATTCTCTATGGTTCATTCTCTAATTAGGCATGGCTACCCTCTAAATAAAAAAAATCTCTATTCCCTTAAACATTCATATTATTTCATTTAATTTATCTACTTAAATTTCCTAAATAATGTTAATCAAAATTAGGGTACTTACATGTGAAATCGTGTTTAAGACTTGTGAATATTCTTATACCATTTGGGATAAGGATATGGATACATTTTAAGTATTGAAAGAGTAGAAATGAATAATGGAGTAGTATTCATATAAGTATATGGATACATGTACATATCTTTTATAAAGGTATTTCAAATATTTGTATAAGTATTTACAAAGTGGATTTAATTAATACAAGGATTAATTAAACAAAGTGGTTTTAATTAATAAAAGGATTAGTTAAATGTAAAAGAGGTTTACAAGTTGCTTAGTGTCCTAAACATGCTTTGTTTCTTTAACTTATTTATGGAAAGTACTTAGTCGTGCACCTAGCACTAAAGCCAACAAAGTATGCTATCTATTTGTGGGATTCAGGAATGATGATTCGAATACGGTTAAAAACAAATAATGCTCTAACCTACCAGGCTTCACCCTTGGCCGAGGGATAGTAAGTTGAGAAAGTTGGAAATGTGATAAGTATAAGGGCTTGTTTTCCAAATGCAATCGATTCTGTTTTGTACTAGTATTTGATTAGTCGACAATCAAAGTTGGCCAAAATATCTAGAAGAAGCACGACGACTATATGGTATAGTTATCTTCAAAGATGCAATACTATATGTAAACTCACCTAGCTCTTCTAGGACTAATTATAAAGAAATCCATTTGAATCGATGATGATCTCCACCTTTGTATATTGTCTATTTACTTTTGAAAGGACCGGGGTTAAGTTAACCGAACATGCATCGATTGGTTTTGAAGCGTCCGGTAAGTGGAGGTGTATACTTATATGAGATGACTCAAAACCATAACCACTTTAAAACCATATACGCGATCTATATTCTAGAAGCGGTTGTGAAATGAATTATTATAAAGTTGCACTATCTATCCTAAGGTTAAGTCCAAGGGAGAGTTCAACATTGACATCTGCCAGTCGACTTATGATATAATCTATATGGAGATTCGAGATCTGTTCAAGATGCTCGAAACCATATAGAGGTTCGTGATATGTTCAAGATGCTAAAATCCATTTAGGGATTTGTGTTCTGTTCGACTTATAAAGACTCATGTGAGAGAAGTCGTACGTAGCCTTGATATCGAAAATGATAAAAACCAGAGTAGGTTATCTAGCCGTGAAGGGTTTTGCAAGCCTAATAGGGTATATCAATTCTAGATCTATAGATGCTATCAACATTGCTAACAGGAGTTGATGACATTTGGTGTAACGTCTTCAGACATTAACCATTATGGCCTACCTTATGGTATATTTTATCTAGGGACACACGACACTCAGAAGAATATATTTAATTCTTGTGCAGGAGGTCGGATTCGGCTAGACTGCAGGGATCTACATGGAAATCCTATACAATTATACAAATGCGTTTTAGCAGTTCTTGATTGTGTACCTAGTTATTGTTGTGGCATAAATGTACCACGGCTATTTCTTACTTATATTCTACACCATAGACATTATCTATTATATCAAAATATGTACTTAATTGATGGTTGGCTCTTTTGAAGGGAAAACCGTTATGGTATTCAATGCAATCTCAAAAGGCGTTATTATATGTCACATATTTCTTGAGTTTCTCATGCCAGACTTATGTCTGACTCATGGTTTTATATTTCCCTTGTTTCCGTGGATGCTCTTTCAAGCGGTCTGAGAAAGACAGGTTTTCGTTGATATATTTTGGAGCTTTTGATGACGAACTGGATGCTTCCATACACCTACCTTAGTATTCTTATTTTTGAGGCATTACCATATTGTATACATCAGCATATATGAGGACAAGTTGTTATAACTGTCCAGGCTAATGATAGTATTTATAATTATAACTCTTAAATGTTATATATCTTAAAGTGGTAGTTTGTACTGTCTTTTGATATTGTATGTTACTATTCTGCTGTGAGATTCTAATATTGTGTTGTCCTCTTCCTTGTTCTATTACTTTTTCTTTTATTTTAGCCTAACACTTCGTTTTTACGACACTTAAGTGCTTGGTAAAAGAATACCATTGATGTATTAGTATCGACATTTAGGGGTTGAAAAGGCGAGTCGTTACATGTCCTCTACCATCTATATATTGATATATTGCTTACGTACTCTCTGATTGTCAAGAAAACTCAAGATAGGGATGTTATGTGTAGTATTATTAATATAGAATAAATGAGGTAAGATAGCTATAGGTATTTATTAAGCAAACTCAAGATACAAATACTATACTTAGGCCATCATGAAATGGTAAGTACGAGTGAATAATATCTTTCAATTTATTAAGCAAACTCAAGGTCGAAATGAGATTAGGACACGAACCACAGGTTGGGAGTGTATATAATACAATTAACAAGGAGTTATCCATCATTATAAGGCTATGACTTATTTAGCAAACTCAATGTCAAAATACCAAGACAGACGAGTCCTAACATTCATTAGTAATGTCGGAAGACTTCTATGTTTTATCTTTGGGTTTGGAAAAACATAAAAGACTAGTGGGAGCCTTATTAGAAAATTGAAATGGTGACATTCAATCTTTCTAATATTGTAAGAACATCTTCTATATAAAGTTATAATAATCTACATCTATAAATTTGGGCAACTAATATGATTGTTGAAATGTTTATCAATTCAAGATATATAAATTAATTGAATCGATGATTGACAAAAAGAAATGTAAAATGTACTTACTAGTAAATATTGTTTCATGTTATTTTTTACAAGACCCATGCAAGCATCGAATTTTACAACTCCTAAATACATCTGTAATTGGTCATTTATATGTTTATTTGCCTAAGACCGTGTATTGTATTTTATGAGTTTCAAATTGCAGAAATAATACTTAAATATGGATGTCTAATCCATATTCGTTTACATATAAATGTTATATGGTAAATGTAATAGTTTGTAATGTACGTAATTTTATTAAAACCAGTTTAGTCAAAATAAGTAAGTAAACTATATATGAGATCATGTAACCGATTTGATTGATTATAATTGTAATATTATCATGTTAAATGTAACAATAGACCAAGAGCTACAAGACTGATAAAAGAACTCGATAACTAAAACTCTGTTTGATCAGTCTATGTAAAATGCAACTCATTCGATATCCTTAAATGTTAAGGATAAGAAAATGCATTTTGTAAAGAGTACATTATGATAATGTCGTAAGGGCTTCCTTTTGAATGTTTTGACCATTTAGAAAGGAAAATGAATGCACGAGAGTAGATATAACTTATGGAATAGTTGGGATGAAGAGAGTGAATAGTTACTTCTGCTTTATAAGGAAACATCGAAAATGAAAATTGTAAAATAATATTAGACACCTAACAGGGAATAAGAAATATGATATCTATTCCAAATATATTTTCACATTTTTTTTCTATGAAATTTATTTTTTTGAATTTAAGATACTAGATCTGGAATTCTTGACTGTGAACTAGTTATAGTAAATGAAATAAATAGCCTATATTAAGTGATGGAATGAAGCATCGTATTTCATACGCTATTATTATATTGGCGAAAATAGTGAGAGCATACCATATAACAGTTACATTACAAAAATTATTTGCATAAAACATACCGAAAATTATTTAAGAAATTATTATTATTATTTAGTTTTGAACAAAATATAGATAGAGTTTTATTTCAATATGAATATTATGAATATTCGTTATAAAATAAAATTATAATAATGGACTAAACCAAAATTTTGAAAAACGATTATATAATTATGAATCATGTGGTACTAGTAAATTATTTTTCGAACGATTAAAGGTAAAGCACTTGTTCGGTGGGAGCCTCTTAAGAGTTGATGAATTCTACAGATAGATACATATAAATGTATGCAATCGAAAGTTTCAAAAATGATTCCACATACTTGTTGTATTCATCGATGAATTATCACAAACATGAACATGTGTAGATATAAATATGATACATAAAGATGAGTTTATAGAGTATAAAACAGAAGTAAATCAAAATAACGTGCAACAGAAAATAGAATGATCCAGTTTGATTGAATACGGAAGTATATTGGAAAGAGTTCTTAATATACCTAAAACTGAATACATATTCAATCTTAAAATTCACTCCCTACATATTACATAATTATGTATCAATAAGGAGTAACGAACTTTGTTGACTGAACTATGTTTAATTTTGAATGAAATTGAGTAAACTTCCTTCTGTAAGATCATGTACATAGAAGTAATACATAATCTTAAAATTAATTTCATCTAAAGAATGATTTATGAAATCATACAAGATAAGGGTTTATAAGAAACTCTAATATATCCTAGGCCAAGTAGTTGGCAAACTGGCAAATCAAAAGATTGCACATAATAATTGTACACGAGGGATCTTGTACGAATCACCCCAAAAGGAGTTTGGTAGAGAATTGCATTGGATGACCAACTTATATTTTGAACATAAGTTTTGTAAAATAAAATAAAATCAGTTTAATATAAGGCAATTCATAAAATGTTTATGAATACCTATTCTGTTGCACCGAGAAACAATTGTTATTTCAAGAAATATCAAATCCATAGTAAAGGAATCTCTTTAGAAATTATTGACAGTAAAATGAATTTCGATACAATCAAAGGATAAAAGCGATTACGAAGAATGAAATGAAATTAACCAAACCTAAATGAACACTATGCATTAGAATGTTTAATGAATATTCTTGCACATTAAAGAGGAACTGTGGGTTTCTTATCAATATCGAGGATAAATAATCCTTAGTAGTCGATTAAACCATTAAGAGTATTGACTCTGTCATATGATATGATGCATAAATCTAAAAGGATTCCATGTATATTATCAAAATGTGATTTGATAATTATATCTGAAGGACTATAATTCGTCGACCATAATTGTGTCAAAAGAAAAACTAATATTGTTGGAATATAGTTTGTAGCATTGATAAGAATAAATTCGTAATTTTCAATTGTTAAAATTAACATAGCTGATTCGTCATTCAATGTGCTCAAGATGGTTTAGATTTTTACTCATAAAATTATCATTTGGCATAAATTTGTGTTTTGCTACATATGTGTGAAATGGAAAATTCAAAAATAATGATTTAGGATATATTGTTTGCACATAACAACCAAAGTTTCTCGAAGTTAGTGGGTGCAATATTGAGTTTGTGGGATTCTTGAATATGATTCAATGAATGATACAAAATATTAAGCATCAAAATTGAACAAGTATTTTGATAGAAATATCGAATAGTTTGATTTTCAGTCAAAATATTGAGGATGCGTGTGTCCATAAGAAATAACATAAAAGGGTACATAGATATTTCTGACATTATATGTAAACAACATACCGTTAATTATTTATGATGTATTTATGTTAAATTCAGTAATAGTCGGGTTATTTAGTTCTCAATATTGGATTTGTAAATTATATCTTCTAAAATAAGTATAAAATATTTTTGGAATGACCCAAATGATATGCAAGGACACCATATTAGAATGTTTAAAATGGAACATGTAAGATGGATTCCTTATGTATTGACAATAGGAATTATTATACATGGTGTATTGTCTACAATATCGTATCTTGCTTATATATTTGATTTATGAAGAAAATATCAAATCTAAATTAATATAAATGGTAGTTTAGAGTGTTCTCAACTATTTACAAAATATTAGAGAATAATTTATAGAAACAGCAAATACCTTATGAAGAAGTGTTCGGACTCGAACTTTTTAAGTGCTATCGAGTACAGTATGCCAATACTAAATTCATGTTTAAACTTTAATTAAGAAGCGTTAAGTTGGAATTTTCCAAAAAATAAGCAGTAGCTAATTCAACCAAAGGCTACTACAACATAAGAAGTATAAATAAATGCATGAATTTATAACTAAGCTAAGTGGATTTCAAATGTTGAAAATGCAATGTTATTGTTATTTGATAACTATGTCACGATAAAGTTAGCAGAAGAACCGAGATCTCATTAAAGGTCAAGCGATATACTCTTAATAACTCGACATGATAAAGGCAGTTTATGAGCGTTATAGAGAGTTGATTAATAGAGTAGATAATTAAAAGAACATAACATACCCATTCACTAAGGGACTGATCCGATTATTTTTTTAGAAAACCGATCGATGAAGTTGAAATAATATTCCATAATTGACCCCAAGTGCAAGTGAAAGATTGATAGAGTTAAGGGTATTCCTTATGGGAAATTATGTAATTTGTCACATATATCTACTCAATAACCAATCTTACTCAAAATAAAAAGTATTTTCTTTCTATACATACTTGATATAATGTGTTATATCAACTATTTATTTGATTAAAAATATACTTAATGTAGAAAATTCATAAATGGATTGTTTTGTCATAGTAGTTATAATGTGTTGTAATCATGAGTGATTTATCATAATAAAATAAACATGTTATTTTAAATTTTCCTACTCAAGGTGTATTAAGACTGAATATCGATGCATCCACTAAGACTAGAGTATGTATTGCTCTCCAAATGTTTAGCAGTGTATTACTCATGACTACTGGCGGCACTAAGGGGTTACATACTCAAAGTTATTGGATAACTATGGAATGACTCATTCGATAATTTTTTTTCATTAATATAACATGTCAAATAGAAAATATCGATGCAATAATTTTACACAATTCCCTCGATTCAAGAATACCATCAAGCTTTAATGTGGAAACTTCGCTTCGATCATAGTTAAATCATGACACCACGTCTGTGGAACAACTATAGTTGGATCGAGTGAAAGCATTGAAAGTGAAACAAGCATTGGAAGTTAAACATTATCCCAGAGAGAATTCACCTTATTGGTTATATGAGGTTAGTATCACTGGGTCAACTTAAGTTAACTCAAAGTCAGTCACTGGTTAGAGTAATACGGTTAATAATAATTGTTTTGGAACTGAATCAAAACCAATTCCATAAGTCATAATGTGATATAGTTTTGATAAAGAGAATTAGTGTAAATAATCATCACTACCAGGTACCGCTTATGTTAAATAAAATTGGATTTTACCAAAAAGATGTGTAAGCTACAAGTTTTTCCAAAATATCACACCACTAGCTAAGGTGACAAATAAATGTTAATATTCGAATTATTCAATATTAATCGCTGACTGAATTTACGCTTTTGAGTCGCTCACCCGTAATGATGAATATTCCAAATAAACCACATGATTTAATTAATGTATATTAATTAATGTATAATAGCTGTAAATTAATTAAGTTAACTAATATTTATGAAATATAAATTATTGATTTTTTTGTTTTAAATACCACTTGTATTTGATGAAATGTGTGTGTGTGTGCGTGTGTATATAAAACGTTATGCATATGCATATTGACATACGATGTCTGTGGAACTTTAAATCAGATTTAAACGGAATGAATACTTAATGGGTTTGAAAAAATTTCGAATCCCATTTGCACAATGCTATGGCTGGCCAAAGAAAGAGGAGTGAGTAGTTTCAAATTGAATTTGGAAATGCAAGAAATTAACAAATGGAAGAGGAAAAATCTCTAGCGTTGATTCTTTCCTTTATTACTTTCTTAAAACAAACATTTATTTTTTCCAGTGGGAACAAAACTCTACCCCTCCCTAATCAAGGAATGGCCGAAATTTTAATGGCCTTTAGGGTAAAAAATTCCAAAAAAATCAAAAAAAATTGAAACAGAAAAGATGGTTTTATCTCCCGATCTTTGCACAATCCGATGGTTGATTTTTGGATCTATGAGCTCTTGATTCATCGTTCAAGGTGTGATTTATAGACAACATCCTAAGCCGATTCTATAATTAATTAATTTATATGTTTCATCATTCATATGTTTGGATTTGAATGATTCATTATGTTTTTCATTCCCTAATAGTGTATGTTCATTCATGTTAATATTATTAGATCGACCACTCCAATTATTCCTTTATTCATATTGTATATTTAGCTTAGATTTGAATCATATTACCATGAATTTATATGTGCTTTGGTTGTCTAATTCATTTCTATTTTAGAAACTATTGTTTGAACAATATTTTTTATTGAAACTTGTTTTGATTGATTGATTTAAATTTTATGTTACAAGTTTGGAGACTGAATACACATGTTACAAGTTATTTTGAAACAAATTTGGTCATAATTTACATAAAACTTAAATTTAATTCATTCTAAGATTTACATATGGACTTTTCTACTAAATCATAAAACTTATATTTTAAGTTAATAATTAGATCTAAAATTTATATTTTGATTGAATGTATATGTGTATGTCTGTATATTTTAACATATAAATTGACTGAATACATACGTTACACTTTGTTTTGAATTTAAAACATTGATTCAGTTATTATATATGTATGTATGTATGCATGTACACATACACACATACACACACACACAAACAATATATATATATATATATATATATATTCTTAATTAAAGTTTTACATATGGACTTTTATGAAAATTACAATTTTGATTTTAAACTATCCATTAATTAAAACTAGTATTAAATTGTTCACTTTATTTTAAAACACGTCAAACAAACAAAATCAACATTAGTGTAAATAAGAATAAGAATATATATATATATACATATTATATGTTTATATATATATATATGTTTATACATACACATATATTATATGTTTATATATATATAATAAATGTTGTTTTGTTTATAAAACAAAAAATATTTATGGACAACAAAGGCATATAAGGGAACCATTAACTATGCACACTTTTTATATGGTGCAAGTTTTTTATATGTTGCACTTGCACCATATACACTGAGTATATTCAGATATACTCACATTTCACGCTATGTTTAAATTGACCATCAATGACATTTAATGAATCAATAAACTAATATGAGAGAGAAATGAAAGGTTCGCTCTCCAATTAAATCCATTTCTTTCCTTAATTAATTGCATATGATTTAGAGAAGGAAACAAAAGGTTTCCTTCTCAAATTAACTTTACTAAGTAACTATTACACACATAGGTGCATGTGATACAGTCATACATTAAAATTTATCAAATTTGAACTCTTTCAAACTAATTAAATAAAATAAAGGATTATATTTAAAATACTTTTTAGATTGGATATAAAATCTCTTTAGACTTTATAAGCCCAATGGATCCAAATAGGATTTTTTTTAAATCTACATATTTCAACCGTTTCCAAATGTCTTGGTTCCAATACTCAATACTTAAAACCACCCTTAGCTCGGTTATAAATTTATGCATTAATATTTATATATTGCTTTTATTATGGTGCTATTTAAGTCAATGTACTTAGCCTTTTCATTGAATCAGCCTTATTGTTTCGTTTGGAACATTTCCAACTTAAAGCTTCTTAATTTAGGTTCGAACATGAATTGATTATTGGCATATTATACTCGATGGCTTTTATGAATTTCAAGTCCAATCACTTCTTTAGAAGGAATTTTTTGTTTCTGTAAACAATTCTCTAGTATTTCATAAATACTCGAGAACGCTCTAAACTACCATTTAGTGATCTTAATTTAAATTTGATATTTGCTTCATGCAACAAATACATAAGTAAATTATGATATTGTAGGCAATACAACATTTATGATAATTCATATTACGAATACATAAGGAATGCATCTTATACATTTTATATTACACATTTTAATATGGTGTCTTTGCATATCGTCTGGGACATTCCTAACATCCTTTACACTTACTATAAAAGTTATTATTTACAAATCCAATGTCGAGTATTATACAACTAAACTAGCGCTAATTTTAATATAAGTACATCACTAACAATTCGCAAAATGTTGTCTACTTATAGTTTAGAAATATCTATGTAAATTTTAATGTTCTTTCTCATGGAAATACGCTTCCTCTGCATTTTAACCGAAAATCAAACTTTTTGATGTTTCCATCAAAACAGTTGATGCTTGTCGAACTATACTTTCATATCCTTTATTGGATCATATCTGAAAACCTACAAGCTAGATATCACACCCACTAATTTCAAGACACTTTGTTATTATGTGCAATCAATCTATTCAAATCATCATTTAAAATTTTCTATTTCAATACTTATATACCAAAACAAATGGACATACCATGCAATAATTTTGTGAGTAAAATCTATATTAATTTAAGTATATCGAATGGTGAATCTATTAAATTAATTTCAAAATTGAAATTTATGATGTTATTCTTAATAAAATGGCTCATAATATTCCAACTGTATTTCTCTTGAAGACACGTTTATGAGGTACAGCTATCAAAGTCATATTTTAATAATATACTTGGAATCCATTTTAGATTTGCGCATCATACCATACAATTGAGTAAATGCTCTTGATGGTCTAATTGACGACTGAAGGTTTTCTATTCTAGACATTGACAAGAAACTCATAGCTTTTCTTTAATGTGCAAGAACACTTATTAGATATTCTAATGCAGTGTGTTCATTTTAGGTTTGGTTAATTTCATTTCATTCCTTGTAATCAGTTTTAATCTTAGATCGTGGTTAAATTCATTTTATTTCCAATAATTTAAAAAGAAATTCCATCTCAATGAAGTCGGTATTTGTTGAAATAACAAATGTTTATCGGTGCAACAAAATGAATATTCTTAAACATTTCATGAATTTCCTTATACATAAAACTATTTGGTTTTAGTTTACTATACTTATGTTCAAAACATAAATTGATGACCAATGACTATCATTCCAAAGTTATTTTGGGGCGATTCATATAAGATCCCTCACGTTTAATTATCATGCAGTTTTTTGACTTGCACAACATGAAAACTTCTTAGCTTAAGATACGTTGGGGTTTCTTATAAACCCTTGTATTGTACGATTTTATAAACTATTCTTCGGATGAAATTTATTTAAACATTATGTGCCACTCTTAAGTATACGACCTTACAAAAAGAAGTAAACTCAACTTCCCCCACGATTAGTAATACTTTTTTCAATAAAGTTCATTTATTCCTTATCGGTACATCACTCTGTATCATGGGGAAGAATGACTTTTTAGGTTGAATCTTTATTTATTTTAGGAGCATTTGGAACTCTTTCTGCTCATCTATTTGATCAAATCAAATCAATTTTTTTATTGCACGTTATTTTATTTATATTCTTATTTTTTAATATCAATTCAATTCATTTGAATATTTTAGTTAATAAATATTTTGTCATTTCATTTAATGCATAAATTTATCAATCCAGATTAGTCTAATTTATACATAGCATATGTTCTTACAGTTTAAAAAAGGTTAAATGTTACCATTTCACTTTTCTTATATAGTTCACACTAGACTTTTATGTTTTTTAAAACCTTAAAAAAAATAGAAATCTTTTAAGTTCATTAGTGGAATTCAGGACTCTCTTGCCTTAGGATTCTGACCTTGTGTTTTCTCAAATCGCAAACCGCAAACGATGGATAACATTTCATCTGTTGCATCATATACAACTTATAACCCATGGTCTTTGTCTTAATCTCATTTCAACCTTTAGTTTTCTCAACAAATCAAAAGAAATTATTCACTCATACTTACCATTTCATGATAACCTAAGTATAGTATATGTATCCTGAGTTTGCATAACAAATACATATAGTTATCTTACCTCATCTAGTCTATATATTAATAATACTACACATAACATTCTTAGCTTGAGTTTGCTCAAGAACCAAAGACTATGACAGTAATTTATTGATAAATAAATAGTAGAGGACAACATTAAAGATTCATAATCTTTAATACATTAGTTAGGTGTTATAGACTTATTGAATGGTGTATTTCTTACGAAATAACCTCGTTATTCAAGAGCCGGACATGTCAGAAGTCACAATACACATACTATATGTATTTATTTATCTCTTATGTCTATTTAGGGTTTCCTATTGTTCAATCTTTAATTATACATTCATATTTTATAATTTTTAATTACTATCTAACCTTTATAGTTTTATTAGCTTATATGATAGTCTTAAGTATAACAATATTAAATAATTTAATTAATTAACATTTTAATTAATTTTATATTATTCAGTTAAATATTTTATATTGAATATGTATACTATAATATGTATAGTTATATATATTGTTTGCATCCAAAATGGTCACAAACACCCCAAAATATTTTTTGTAGAGAAATAGGTGAAGAAAAAAATTAAATTGAGTAGATAAATCAATAGATAACAAAGAATAAGCAGTAACCAGAGATACAGAAGTTTATAGTGGTTCGGCGTTGTATGCCTACATCCACTTTGAAGATTATCCTTTATTAATCACTTTTTAATCTAATTACAAAAGTAGAAGATGGAAAATGCTTAATTACAATGGAATTTAGAGTTACAAGCAGCGTAAAAATTCTGAAAATGAACCAAAAGACCTATATTTATATGGAGAGATGTTGAGACATTTTGCTAAGATCTCGGCAGAAGGCTCTCTCGATCCATAGAGGCCCACCATAACGATCGTTGGTCCTAACTTGATAATTTGGAATGATCAGCCAAAGTTTCACTGATCGATATTTTTGCCTACAATTTATGCGAGATCGTTTTTGGGGCCTCCCACATGCCTCTTGAGCTTTTCCTAAAATATGAAGTCAATCTGAGTAGTTGTTTACAAGATATGGATCAAAATTTGCTACACTTGGAATGTTCACCGATCGTTACGAAGGATCGACAAATAACGCTCGGCCTAAAAGGATCGGTTATCTTCATTTCTCATTGTCTTGATTTGCAATCGTTTTTGTGGGCTCTAATCTTCAATATACCAATATCGTCGTTGATTTGAGCTGTTTTATGGATCGTTCCCGATCGATCCATATAATTCCTTACTTCGTCCATAACTGAGCATACGAACTCCGATCGACTCCAAATTTGAAATATAACTTCATGGGGCTATGCCATTCACTACATGTTGATTGCATCTCGATTGGAACCCGGTCCGAATCTGCCCGACCATTGTCTATAGTATTGTATATAATCGATTCTTAAGGCTGTAACCATCCATTTGTAGCCAAGCCGATGATATCACGGCCTTGCCAAAAGGTTGGATAACATTTGCCCCCTCAAAGTATGTCTTGTTTCAAACATAACGTGCTTTGAATCACGCAAGCTGAAATCACTGGAAGGAAACCCATTAGGTTCATCAAATAGTCATTATCCTTCCATTGAGTTGTTTTCTTGTCGAGGGTCGTATCTTCTTTTTTTTCGTGCTAATTGGTCGATTTCCAAAAGTATAAATACAAGAACACACCTTGTTAGCTATCTTTCTGCTTTCTTTCTTGCAATTTCTAAGCTTTAGCAACTTGGTTTTAATTTTTCTTCGATTGATTTCAGGTGATCATTCAATTTTTTCGAATTCAAAAAATTAGATTTCGAAATGTATATTAGCACATGTACGTGTCTGTACTTAACTACCGATCATGGTTAAGTGTTCAAGGGTCCTTGTAAAGTTTTGAAATTTTTATAAACAGTCTCTACAATCATTATTCCCTCATTCACGCTTTCTCTTTATATGTATAAATATATATATATATATGTTTTTCACCAAATATTTTCTTCATGGAAAGAAGCTTCAGATCATTCCTAGTTATGGAATGATCGGTATAAAACTCTTGCCTTGAAATGATTGGCATCTAGCCTACTTATGGAACGATCAGCATAAGATCATTACCTCGAAATGATTGGCGTAACTTCGAGGCCATGAACGATCGACATACACCTTACCTATATAAGCACTTATACTTAGCCATTTTTCCTTGATCCTTCATTTCGTATCGTTTCCAGTTGAGAAGAAAAAACAAACCGTTCCACTTCCTTTCCTTACCGATCGAAGAAACAATCCAATTTTTCAAAGACTAAACCGCATATCTTCAAGTTTATCACCATTTAAGTGCTTCTCCAGATCTTAGCTCATTTCGAATTCGAACCCATTTCCCTTTCCAGATTCTAATCTAGATAATTTGATTTGAATTTGCTACATGATTCAAGCACAAGACTTTAGGTTTCATCAATTTCATGATGTTCGATTCGATCCATGAAGCAAGTAGTAGATGGAGGAGAAGGAAGCTTCAGCCAATTGTTTTTGGAGAAGATACGGTAGCTATCTTGATGTTAGATGGTTGTTCTTAAATGATCGGATGAAATAATGTAGCAAATGATCAGTAAAAAAAGGGTGAAGTGGAATGAACGGTCATATAAAATAGTTGAGATGAACGATTGGTTGAAGATTGAAGATGAATGATCGGTTGGATGGGATTTTGCCTCGGCTATTGAAGATCGTTATAATATGATCGTTTATAAACGATTGTCCTAGAACAATGGACTATGCCTTGGTGGATGGATTGATTGTCAGCAACTAATTTTTAAAATGGTACTTAAACAAATGAACTTGAACCCAATGATGAGCTTCAGCCTTACATACTTGAATGAACATTTGAACTTGCATATGACTCAAACTGCATATTCGAAAATTCATGACATTTTGCACTATGACATGAACCAATGCCTTAAAATCAATTTTTTTGAAGCTCATCCTTAACTTGAACATAAAACTGATCTCAAACTGTCCCGAAACTTAGGCTGAATCATTCCTTAAAAATGTAGTGAATAGGTTGAGACGGTCAATAATGACGGTCACTCTGGTCAAACTTTGAAGCCTCGTCATCTTTTTTGTATTTAGTTTCTTATAGCACTATATCATATAGCACTTCATCACACCACACTAGCACTGACTATACGCTGGAAGGTACAGGTTACTTTATCTAACCATGGTTTTTACTAAGTTTAATAGCGATGTGTTCTAGATGTTCTGGATGTCTTGCAGCTATGCCAGTTGGATCGTCTTCTTAACAGGATAACCTTGATGTGGAATCAGTTTCTGCAACTGAATCTGTTAGTCTGTCCTTTAGCCATTATTTGGAAAAATCAAAAAGTCAAACCCTCAATTTGATCCTTTTGATGTAGTTCAGATCCTTCCATCGAAAGTTTTCAATCCTACTCCCGACACTCTAGAGGACACAGTTATTCTAGAGAACCTACTGATTCGGTAGCCTTTAAAATTAAGGAATATGCTCTTCGCTGAATCTGCGTAAGACACGGAATTCCTTTTGATGATGCTGGTTCTGTCATAGGATGATAGGGCTCATAGACCCCCAAAAGGGTATACGGCCTGCAATAAGTTCATGCGCTAGGCCGGATGCATCCCGCCATTTAATTCATACATTCAGAAAATTCTTCATTATTTAAGGATAGCTCCAACGTAGCTTCATCCAAATGGCAATGCTCTTCTTCACTGTACTTATATGGTATTTATGGATTTCTTGCATCATCCTCCAACCATCAATGACATTCGATTTATATTCACGTTCAAGCAAAGGAAAGGGAGTCTTTCGTTTATATTTCTTGAGTCGATGAAGAGGTACCAGATTCTAACTGGCACATGGAACAAATTAAGCGCCTTTAAAAGTGAGTGGTTCTTTGTTTGTTGTCCGCCTAGTTTTCCTCGGCAATGGCTGGAATGACGTAAGTATTATTCACTATTTTTATATAAGCAAGGAAAAATGATATTTTGGTCGTATTCCTGACTACGTTACTCTTTTACATATATTGTTACCTAGCCTAGCGGCAATATTTATGAAGAGGCGATCACGACTCCGAAAAATGCACCACCTGAGGAAAGGAACATCAAATATCTACTTATGGGCGAATGACTCATTTCTTTTTGTTTGATAGAAGAGGGACTCGGCGTAAGGCAAACCAAAATCGCCAAAACTGCAGGGATAATATCATGGGCTGTAATCAGTCAAAGGGACAATCGAGCCAATTTCGTGGTGCCCCCAATCATGAGTGCTCAAGAATTCACCGATATCGATGCCGAAGGATAAAAAGGCGATGTGTTTGGTCACAATGGTGACGAATCCAGACATAGGATTGATGTCAGATCCTTGTAGACCTCACAACCCTTGGTTCCTAATCGGAGAAAGAAGAAAACATTTGTTTACAAATTTCCAAAAAGTCGTCTCTCTGATCAATCCAAGTCCTTTGTGGCTCCTAAGATTATTCAAGATGAATCTTCTTCTAGACCGTCAAAGCATTCAAGTTTACCACATGATTCTTTAACTGGTCTAACAATTCCACATGACCTTGACGCTTTTCATTTTACTAATGTGAGAATTGCGGGGTCAGAATATCCCACCAGAATTGGCACTGAGATTCCAACTTCTAGAGGAGAAGTTACACCAATAAGCAAAGCTCCTACACTCGGTTTGTTGGGGGGTTACACAAGGACGCTTGCATCCCTCAAATTGCATTATGCTCAACTTATGCTTTTTAGCACTTAAAGTTGGTTGATTTTAGGTTTTACTTTGCAGAAATGATGGTGAGTAAAAGGAACATATTTGATTCCTCCGGGATATACACCACTAATCGTCTGGTTCATGCTCTAGCTCTCACCTCAAGGTAGTAGTCATGAGTATTATGATTCCAGTTATCGCCCTGGTCAGGACTGGGGTCATCAAGATAGAGGTGATAGGAATATGCCACTCTAAGACAAACATCGATCAAGATCGATATCCCCTCTTTTAAAGAGTACCGAGAAGCCAATTGACCATCGAGACCTACCAAATGATCCTTTACGTGGTCCTCCTCTCCCTTCAGTTCCTTCATAGAATTTGGTTTCTTCTCATTCTCAGTGGTCGAGTGATCTTCATCGTCATAGTGAACATGATGCTACCCAAAGGCTTGGCAAGGAAAGTACTAAAGTTGAAGCTACTAGTGAAGATCCTACGGTCAATCCTACTGCTCGTATGGTACAGCTTCGTGAGGAATTTCAAAATTATGTTTTGAAGGATTCTTTTTTCCTCCCAATCGGAAGAGAGTCCTAGAAAATATTCAAAAAATGACAATTGACTGTGTCACTAACATCCACATGATGTATCGTGAACGGATGAAGGCAACAGCAAAAATGTCTGAAGTCTCATTCGAGCGTGCGACGGAGATTGAAAAGCTAAAACGCCAGGAAGCTCAAGATAAAAGAATTATCGACATTTTGACAAACAAGCAAGAGGCTTCTAAGTCCTCCGTAGCAGAAGCCGAAGGAAAAGTTAATGCTGCTATCAAATCCATGGAGGAAATGAAATCCAATCGTCTTGATATGGTTCAAGTGTTGCATCACTGAAATCAAGAAATAGCGCTTGAGCAGGATATAGATCGAAGTAATGAATCTGTAGCCTTGAAGGAGATAGCGGATCTCAAGGATAAGCTCGAGTATGCAAATAAGGAAAAAAATGAACCTAGAAAATCGCTCAAAATGCTTATGATGAGCTGGTAAATGTCAGACTTGAGAGAGACACGGCTCTTCAAAGGGCCAAAAATGTCAATGCACTTATTCAGCATGAAGTAGAAGCTACCAAGGACAAGGTTAGGGAGGAGATAATGAATGAGCTTAACCCACTTCTCATTCTTTACAATGCCAACGTTCTCGAGCATAGAAATTTAACATGGCTTGGTGATGATTATCCCTATCAGCTCCAGCACTTGTGGGAAATTCTTGTTGCAGAAGAAAAAAAACTTCTTAATTCGGAGGATAACGACCTGTCTAGGTTTGAAAGTGAAATGCTATTGGGCAATGAACCCAAAACACTGCATGTTATCCAGCTTACACTCTAGAAAGAATTCGCTGCTGCTTCTTTACATGAAGTGGGTAAAGGATCAGTATCGACACAACCCGATATTACAACTGAATTGCCCTTGGCACCCTACGTCATCACTAGCTCCACAGTAAGCTCTTTAACCAACCCCAGGTATGATCCAAACAATCCACATCATTCTCTAGTTCCTGAATGCAGTTCTGAGAATGTTTCGGATCAACTTGGGAGCCATACCGAGGAAGGTATTCGCCGACATTTCCTATTTTTCAAAAAGTTAGGGTGTTATCAGTTGATATTTCTAATATTTTTTCCTATTTTTTATCAGCTTTGAAACTATCATGTGCCGCTCCTCTTCCTCATAAGATCCTCAATTGGAATCTAAAGCAACCGCGGTAGAATCCATTAAAGTTACAAATTTGGTCGCTGCTTAGGGTGCTCAAGAAGAAGCTTTTGTTATTGATGATCAATTCATGGAGGCACTATGTAAGGAAGGGAGTGACCTTCACCATGAAATTCCCTTTGATGGGGATGTTGTGATCACGTTAAAACAAAACCCATGAACGAGCTCAGCATGAAAGAGTGCGTCGAGAGGGAAGAATAGTTGAAATAGAAAGCAAAAACTGAGCTTGTTGATTTGGACTTCAACGAACCAATTCCTATCTTGCTCTTGATGATCTCTCCTGGCGGGACAATTCCTTGGAATGACATCCCCGCTGCTTCTTGTGCTGTGAGTGCCTCGATCCCTCTAATTTCTAAAGATGATACTGCCTCGATCCATAAACTGAAGATGCTTCTTCGAAGAAAAGCCGAGGTAGAAAAAGGTCGAAGATAGGGTCGAGTGGTGGATCGGAAGGAGATACTCCAAAGAATCAAAGGAAAGATAGAAAATCTAAGAAATAATCTTTGGGTTGGAGTGATATGTAAATATCTTGGATGGCTATTTTTTCTTTTTATCGGTTATGTTTGTTCAGGTATGACCCCTACTTTCATTTTTCATTTTGGATAAACTTGTATTATGTCTAGCAAGTTTAGTGTAAATAAGAATTCTTTTATTTTTGTGTATGATATTGTATACACTTGTCTAAATGATCGAGCTGTCATGTTTCATTTTATGTATTTGTGATTTTTTTCTCGCCGGATCTGATATCGATCCAATTTATTCATCCCAAGTCCTCCCTGAGGTCGTGGCCTCAAGTCGTATCGAACAGTAGCTTAAGCCTTAACGTTATGCTTGTCAAACTCAGTGGTTTGAGTAACTATACTCTTCCCCTTGGTCTCGAGTCAGCGAAGTTAGGTGGTGGATGATCGAACTCCATTCTTAGCTAGTTTACACTCCTCGTGTTGTTTTCAATTCAGGGTTTTATGGAACAGTGAGCAGTCGAACCACACTCGTCTATTTGTTTATGCTCATATCCGCATTCGGGGGATAAGAGTTAGTTGATGGGTGGTCGAATGGCACCCAATTTATGTTTAGACTCTAGTCCGCACTCCGAGAACTTAGAGTTATTTCACGAATTGGGCGACTCACACTCGATTTATGTTTGTACTCCAATCTGCACTTTGGGGACTTGGAGTTATTTCATCGGTGGTCGAATCACAACCAATTTACATTTATACTCTAATCCGCACCTCGGGGATTTATTTCTAACAGTAGTTGGATCGTATTCTCCATAATTGATTGATTTTCTCCCAAGATTCAGGGGTTCAATTTAGCGAGCGATTTGTCATGTCATGGTCGCTCTTATTTCGTTTCAGTCTCGTCGTGTAACTGGTACACAATGCTACAACAAACATAAATGCATGGGAGTCCAAGACTTTATTTGCTAAATGGAAAAGAATGATGGAATGTGTCTTATTACATATCTAGAAAATCAAATTCTAAAGAAAATTCTGAAAGCAAATACAACTGAATGAAAAAGAAATTAACAAAGTTAAATAGCATTGTAAATACTCGCTATTCCACGCCTTTGGTAGTGTGATGCCATCAACATTCGCTAAGTTGAAGGTTTCCGCTCTAAACCTCTGTTCAATGACATATGGTCCTTCCCATATTGGATTCATGTGCGATTGGGTAAGAAAAATTCATTTCAGGACGAGATCGCCAACTTCAAAGGTTCTAGGCTGGACTTTAATGCTGTAATATCAAGCGACTCGATGCTAATGCGTAGCTACCCTCAGATTGGCATCCTCGCGCTTGCCATCCATAAAATTGAGAGATCACAAGAGGAGATCATTATTCGCTTTGGGATTGTAGTAGGATACTCAATAAGAAGGAACTCTAAGCTCAACGGGAATGACAGCTTCAGAACTGAAAGTAAGAGCAAATGAAGTATTGCCAGTTACGGACCTGTGGGTTGTCCTGTAAGCCCACAGTGGTGTAGGGAGTTCATCCACCCACATGCTCTAGCCTTTTCCAATTCCTTCTTCAGAATGTACTTTATGATTTTATTTACAACTTCAACTTATCCATTAGCTTGAGGGTGAGCGAAAGCTGCAAACCTCTTTTCACTACAGTGCCTCTGACAGAAGTCTTTGAATTCGACACTATTGAATTAAGTTCCATTATCTGTTACATTAGTTTGTGCTAGAGCAAAACGACATATTATGTTTTGGATAATAAAGTTGATTACTTTCTTGGTTGTGATTGTGGCTAAAGGTTCTGCTTCGGCCTATTTGGTGAAGTAATCAACTGCGACGGCGATGTACTTTGTGCCACCTTTTGATATCGGTAAGGAACCGATAATATCTATACCTAATATGGAAATGGCCGTGGGCTGACCATTAGCGTGATTTCCGTCGGTGGAGCTCTTGGAACTTTTGCATATATCTGGCACTTATCACATCGTCTTAGATAGTCAGTAGCATCTCGATTTATGGTGGGACAACAATACCTGTAACAAAGTATTTTCTTTGCTAGAGTTTTCCTCCCAATGTAATCGTCACATTCCCCTTCATGAACATCTTTTAGGACATGTTTTATCTCATCAAGAATGGCATAACCGGAGTAGGGGAATGGAGAAACCTTTCCTGTACATAATTCCTTCTTGCATGATATACAATGAAGCGTTGTGAAGGATTTGTCACTTTTTGTTCCTTCGTTTCGGAAGTACTCCCTGTATCAAATGGTCTTTGATCGCAGTCATCCACGATTTCCTCTCAGGACCCGCTTTCGGTGTCCGATTGATTTCTATCATGTTTATACTTAGGGAACTTAATACTTCAACCAGAACCAAGCCCATCTGTTATGCATCACCGTGCTAGCAAACTTTGCCAATGAATCAGCCTCTCTTTTTCAATCTCGTGGAATATGTGAAATGTCATAGTACTCAAATTATGCCAATAACTCTTAGGCTTGGTAAGTATGGAGCAAGTCGTTGTCCTTTAGCTTGATAATCTCCTCTGATTTGGTACACTACCAACCGTGAATCGCAAAAGATTTCAAGAGACTTTATTCATAGTTCTCTGGCGAGTATAAGTCCAGCGATCAAAGCTTCATACTTAGCTTCATTGTTTTTCGTCGGGAAATCAAGCTTTAAAGCATAACAGATTGACCGAACTTCGGGTGTTATAATCACAATACCAGCTCCACAACAATGATCATTAGACTCCCCATCAGTATACAATTTCCACCATAATGTAGGGATTTCATTGCCTTCTGAAGAATTATCCTATGCATTAAACTCTGCTATGAAACTAATGGTGTTGACCCTGGATAGCCCTTCGAGGGAAATAAGTAATATCGAATTGACCGAGCTCGATACTGCACTTAAGTAACCTTTAAAACGTCTTAGGTCACTATAGGACCTGTCGTAATGGCTGATCGATGTAAACATTGATCGGGTGTGCTAGAAGTATAGATAAAGCTTTCATGATGCAATCAACAACCAGTATGCCAGTTTCTCTATTTTCAGATAGTTCCTTTCAACTCCCGCTAATTGTTTGCTGACATAATGCACTTGCCTTTGGATCCAATCCTCCTCGCAAAGTAATACACGGCACTTATAACATGTGCCGATATGGCATAAATGTACAAATCTTTGTGATCCACTGGCTTTGACAAGATATTGAGTCTCTCCAAATCATTCACCAAAGCTCGAAATGCATCTTTACAATACTGAGTCCATGCGAAGTTTCTTTACCCTTTCCTAGTCAAGTCAAAGAAAGGAATGCATTTGTCGGTAGCTCTACAAATAAAACGGCTTAAGGCATCAACTTTCCCATTCAAACTCTGTACTTATTTAATAGTCATTAGTGCTTGGATATTATGGATAGCCGGGATCTTCTCAGGATTAGCTTCTATTCCACGAGCGTTAACAATGAAGCACAAGAAATTCCCTGACACAACACCATAAGAACACTTCAAAGGATTTATTTTCATCTTGTTATGTTGGAGGATGTCGAACACTCCCGCTAAGTCCCTAATGTGACCGCTTGATGGTCGTGACTTCACGCGCATATCATCCACATACACTTCCATCTTTTTTCTAATACGATCTTTAAACATCCTACTGACTAGGCGCTAATAAGTAGATCCTACATTCTTTAATCCAAACAGAATTGCTACGTAACTGTACAATCTAACATCAGTAATGAAACTGGTATGCTGATGATTGGGAATATGCATCGCGATTTGATTATATGCCGAGCATTTATCCATGAAAGATGGCAATTCATGCCCCGTGGTTGAATCCACCAGCTGGTCAACCATTGGAAGGGGAAATTATCTTTTGGACACGCCTTGTTCAAATCTGTGTAGTCAATGCATGTTCTCCATTTCCCATTCACTTTTCTCACAAGTGCAGGATTAGATACCCATTTAAGGTAGAGGGCGTCGTGGATAAACTCATTGTCTTTGAGTCTATCCACATCCTCTTTGAGAGCAGCAGATCTGTCTGGATCCATGCCGCACTTTTTTGTTTCATTGAGACATGCCTCAGGTTGATATTCAATGCATGGCTCACAATGGCAGGTGAGATTCCACACATGTTAGGGTGAGTTCAAGAGAATGCGTCAAGATTCACTCGGAGAAATCCAACAAGTTCTTTCTTCATCGAAGGGGTGAGCTGTGATTAGATCTTTAAGACTCATGATGGGTCGTCATGGCTCACCGTGATATTAATTGTCGGCTTAGCCGGTGCAGCCTTGGTTTCTTTGGTCTCCTCTTCATCATCTCTTGGATCTATATCTCTATAGAACCGGCTATGGTGTCCGAGCCAAGGCGCTAATTGTCAATCTTCGGTAGCTTGGATGCGAACAGTCTTGTCCACACCATTACCTTTTTATTAGCACTAAGCATCCCTCAACTTAGCTACGTAATAGGCATGTCCAATCGCCTAATCGCCATGAATAACTCCAACACTGTTATCTATCAGAAACTTCAAAGTTAAACACCATAAGGAAAGAGCTACTCGGAATTCGGCTAGGGCCAGTCGACCTAGAAATACGTTGTATGGAGAGCTGATGTCCAAAACATAAATGTCAAGATCTGCACTCTCTTTCGTTCACCTTCTGCCAACTCTACAGTGGATTCCACATAACCAATAGTTTCAGTTGCAACGCCATTAAAACTGTGTATAAGAGCTTTAGACAGTTTTAAATCTTTGGCTTCCTTCCTTATTGGATCATAAGCTTTTTTGAAAATTATATTTATTGAACTTCCATAATCAATCAATATCCTTCTCTCCAGAGCGGGGGCAATCATGGATGAAAAGGCCATTGGGTTGTTCGTCGGAGCCTCTATCCTATCTACATCCCTATTCCTGAGCACAATATCATCCACAATCATACGTTGCTATTTTACCGAAGTTCTATGCTTCATACTCGAACAGCATTCAAAATCCACATGCATAATCGCACAAGCATAGTGCTCCATCTCTTGCCAACTCTTATCTACTGGGTGCGGTCCTTCAACGTATTTATCACCATTTCACACAGGCTCCTTATCCCTATGCGACGCTTGTCCTCGATTGGGGTCAGACGTCCTCAGCCTGACATACTATGGGACTTTCACAAACTGTTGTAATTTCCTTTCTAGAATCAGTTTTTCTATAACATCCTAGAGATGCCTAGATTTATTTGTATTGTGCCCGTAGGACTCGTGAACCAACAATATTTTCCTAGTCTTTTTTACTTCTCTATTGATTCTTTTGGAGGCGGCTTCCTATACTGCATGGTAATGCAAGTAGACAGATAGATATTCTCCAAGGACATATTTGATGGTGCATAAGTATCATATATCGGAATCCTAGGCTTACCTCTTCCAAAATCCCTCTCTCATTATCGGTTCCTATCCCCATCTCTCTTTTACTGATTTGGTTTATTCTGGACATTCACTTGGACTTTTCCAAAACTGTCATCAGACTGTTTTATTGCGATGTTACTCTATACTTCCTCTCTGCTTATCCCACAACATTCCTTTTTCTAAGGACTTGGCTTCTACCTTTCTCAAATACTGAGCCGCCTTTGCGTAAAAGCGCTCCAACATTGTGGGTGGCTTATAGGCTAACCAGTCGCCAAAATCAAACTCTGGATCCATCCCTCTCGTCACGTCCATGAGTATTGCATGGTCATTTAGATTACTAACCTCCATAACAGCTGCATGAAATATCTCTACATAATCTTTCAATGACTCTCTTAGAGCTTGAATTATGCTGGAAAGGGACATCACATCTTTGGGACGAGTTGCATGCATCTGGAACTTCTCTACAAACTTAGTTACTAAATCATCGAATCTAGAAATTGATCATGGGGGAAGTATTGTGAACCACATCATTGTTATTCTAGAGAGAGTTATGGGAAAGCATCTACATTTGGTTGCAACATTCGTTCGTGTAATCCATCGGCCATTCGTATCTCATGATATGCTGCCTGGGGTTGGTTTTTCCCTCATAGGTAGCTATTGATGGCATGTTGAACCTCCTCTGTGTTTCGTATGTAGAACATTATAAGTGAATGAGGTATGGCTTCTTGAGATTCCCCGGTCATTGTTAGTCAAGCCCTGGCTCTCTCTCACCAACTATCTGACCACTGCCGATAGGTCCGATGTTTGGATGGTTGGTGTCAAGCGGTGGTTGTGCTCCACCTCACGTGTATGGTTCGATAGATTTCTATGGGCCATTTCACGCCTTCTTGGTTTGCCAATTTCCTGATGCACATCTTGTACATTCATTTCATTATTATTTTGAGGAAGTACCTGGTCGGCATTCAATCAGACTCCACCATCCAAACCAACCGTAGCAGCTCCGATTTGAATCCCAACATGCACGAGTAAGTTTCCTTCTCTAGCGAAAGGATCAGCACTGATCATTCTTGGCACATAAAAATGGTCTGCCTATTGCAGCCCTAAAGTTTCTACATGGAATCCATCAGTTCTACGACGCTTATGTCTATGATACCCATTCAATAAACTAGAGCTCTTTGATGCAGAGTAAGGAGTGGGATCCCTCCTAGCTTTCCCTCGCTATTGCTGATTGATTTGGTTCAACAAGTTGATATTGGTTTGAATTTTTTGATTTAGTTATCGATGGATCTACATCATCTATCTTATTAAATTATGAAATTCGACCCTTGTAATAGAATCAGTGGGATTCTGAACTTCAACCGGATCAGCATTCACGTTTATTGGTTGGTTGCATGGATCTCCTTGTTGAATGCTAGTATTCTCGTTTCTTTCCATGTTCTGAGAAGTAGGTCTAGTATGTCTCACCATTATTAATAACCTTTCTTAGATTTCTACAAATCTAAGTAATATTAGCAACTTCTTGAAGATAATAAGGGATCTCCTTTGAGGGATTTATCCAATCCGCTAGCAATGAAGGGATCCTAGTAAGCTGAGAATCAAGCTTCTTAGTGAAATCACCAAAATGATTGCACCCAAAATTGTTACAAACACCTAAGAATGGTTTTTATAGAGAAGTAAGTGAAGAAAAACAAAATTAAACTGAGTAGATAAATCAACAGGGAATAGAGAATGAGTGTAATCAGACAAACAAAAGTTTATAGTGGTTCGGCATTGTATGCCTACGCCCACTTTAAAGATTATCCTTTATTAATCACTTTTTAATCTGATTATAAAAGTAGAAAATGGAAAATGCTTAATTACAATGGAGTCTAGAGTAACAAGTAACATAAAGATCCTGAAAATGAACCTGAAGTCCTGTATTTATAGGGAGAGATGATGAGAGATCTCTGCAGTAGGCTCTCTAGGCTCATAAGGGCCTAACATAACGATCGGTGGCCCTAACTTGATAATTTGGAACGATCGGCCAAAGTTTCATTGATCGATGTTTATGTCTCCAATTTATGTGTGATCGTTTTTGGAGGTCCCACATGCCTCTTGAACTTGTCTCTAAAATATGAAGTCAATCTGAGTTGTTGATTACGAGATATGGATCAACCTTTGCTACACTTGGAATGTTCATAAATTGTTATGAAGGATTGGAAATAATGATCGGTTATCTTCATATCTCAAGGTCTCAATGTGCGATATTTTTTGTGGGCTTCACTCTTTAATATACCAATGCTCTGAAAGTTTTAAGTGAATTGGCATTGTGAATTTTGAGATATCGATCAATCTTCCCTGATTTGAGTTGTTTTATGAATCGTTCCTAATCGATCCATGTAATTCCTTGCTTCGTCTGTAACTCAAGCATAGGAACTTCAATCGAATTCCAATTTGAAATGTAACTTCATAGGGCTATGCTAGCCACTCCATGCTGATTGCACCTCGATTGGGATCCGGTCCGAATATGCCCGACCATTGTCCATAGTATTGTATATAATCGACTCTTAAGGCTCGTAACCATTGTTTCTAACCAAGTCAATGATATCACGGCCTTGGTAAAAGATGGGATAACACACACACATATGTATATTTGTGTATGCGTTTTATTATTAATTAACATTTAATTCATTAATTTAATTAAAATAGTTTTTCTTAATTATAATTAATTCCAAAAATTATATATATATATATATATATATAACCTTAACATTTTAAGATAATGTTAAATACATCAATATATACATATATGTTATCTAATTTAATTAATTAACTTTTAACTATTTATTTATTTATTTAATCCAATCAATTATTAATAATTTTTGAAAATAATTATTTTATTTTCCAGAAAATTTTGAAAATTATTTTATAACATCTATAAATCATTACTTATTTTGAATTCCAACTTTTAAATTTAATATTATTTTTTATTTATGTTAAAATTTAAGTTATTAAATTTTATTTTTATTTTTAAATTCTAAACATATTTTGATAATTATTCCAAGTCCAATAATAACCTATACTTATTGATTAATTTAAATAATTAATTAAAAGGCCAAGGCACACTCAATAAAAAGAAAAAGGGTAATGAATTAACGAAAAAGAGTATGAGGGGCCAAACTCAAATTACTATGGGACAATAAACATTGCTCTTTTCGTTTGTTCATTTCGTTCTACTAAAAATAAGATAAAAGCTTGAGAGGAACATTAATGGTAGTAGCTTAAAGAGAGAAAATAAAGAGAAGAGAAGGAAACACAAGCTAAAAAGGGAGTAAGAAGACTAAAGTAAGATATTTCAAAGATCTAGGCGAGTAATACTAATCCTAGTTTACTGTAGCTAATTATTTTGTTTCGATATGATTTTGTGTATTTTTATATATGACGGAGTTTCCTATGGATTTTATCAAACAACTGCTTAATGAATGTTTTGGGAAAATAGATGAACATGGGATGTTTGGATATATTTCCCTAGTCTAATGATTTCTAAATGCTATCCAGTTTTATATGAAGTTCTGACCAGATTTTAGAAATGGGTTTGGAGAGTTTCCCCATGTTAGAATAATTTATTATGAATTATTGAAGGAGAATACATAGAAAATAAATAAGGAAAATACATATAAAAATCTAAATAAAGAATAAAGTATGTTAGAACAGTCATCCATAAATAGTTTGCGAATTTATTATGGTTATCTATGAAGAAAATAATTAATATAAGTTGAATACTGCATAGGGGAAAAGGGAGCTGCGCGATCGCCTAAAATTTATATTGATATGGTGAACTAAGTGTTAGACAAATAGGAGAAAAGATCCATATAAAAGTTAAGAAGTAAAATAAAGGACAATGTTAATAACAGAAAGTGAAACCGTGATAAATTAGTAATGACACGTGTAAAGATATTGTAAGACGTGTTAGACTCTGTCTAGTATAAAGCTGAGGCAGCGGCCTAACGTTTTATAAGAAAATTAGGCATATTGGGATGGGGTAGTGATTTTCCAAGGGCATCTAGGGACATTCGGGGAAAAGTAAATCTACATCACAATATGAAGAAGACATGTTGTGCCGTAAAAACGTAAAGTTGAAAGAGGCTGAACTGCGCCGCCCTATGTAAAAGACATATGATTGTTTCTTTATTGGTCGAGAGCTTAACAAATAAATAAATTTAAAGAATACTATAGGGGATAAGTCTATGCAATTTAAGTTTATTGAATGGATTTAAAAGAATGCCATAGGGGGCTGGGTCTATGCAGTTTAAATTTAATGAATGACTCTAAAGGAAGTCTATGCAGTTTAAAAGTGTTGAATGAATTTAAAAGAATACCGTAGGGGGCTGGGCCTATGCACTATAAATTTGATGAATGAATCTAAAGGATTCTATAAGGTGCTGATTCTCGGTGGTATCACACTAAAGACTAATCTAAAATAGAAAATGCAAGGGGACTGCGCCTGGGGGGCAGTAGTAAAAGGAAATCGCATAAGAGCGTATAACATGCAGTAGTATTAGGAAATCGCATAAAAGCGCATGGTAGTAGATGTGAACCGCATAAGAGCGCATAAAGCGTAATAACAAATGGGAACTATGCGAACTACGATTGTTTCATTTATGATGTTGTGGATGGTGAGAGCAAAACCCATTCCATTTTGCATGGAGTAGTCTTATTATATCATGTTTTGGGTAAGTATTATTCACACCGGACTTCATATCTGACCCATGTTTTTATTATTGTTTTCTTCATAACTCATGGGTACGCATTTGAGTAGATTGAGTTTATAGGATTAGACAGGTTTATATTAAAAGTTGCAATACATAGATTGAAGTCGGAGTAGGAGGATTTATTAGAAAATAAAGATGTTGTTTCTACTATTTTATGGATTTTAGGCAGCATCATCATATGTTGAATTGACTCTTTACAATTAGTTTCATTTTTATTTGACCTTTGCATGGGCATGACTTTGAAGTTAATTTTGAAAAAAAAATGTAGTATTGAGAAAATTTCTGTGTAATGAAAATATTTAGCCGCTCTATTTACTTTGTCTATATTCGAATATACCGAACTCACTTCCATCACTGGAACATAGTAAGGCATGATTGCAGCATTATCAGCGTTCATCTTCGAGTCTCGAAGTGAGGGGTGTTGAAGATGGTATCAGAGCATTGGTTAGGGAAATTCAAATAAAATAGAGCTAAAAATAAAGAACAACTTGGAGACAAGTATACGAGATTATATAAATAACGTACTTATACTTTGCGGAATAGATATATAAATACACACACACATACATATATACATATCTACCATTCCATTATTGTTTATCTCTCTTTCTCCTCATTTCTAATGAAGACTTTCTTAGCAGAAAAAGCAAGCTGGATATGAGAAACGGGTAAGTTACGATAGCCGGGGCAAGTCCAAGGAGGGAGGCTAAAAGTACACGGACCAATGGAGAGAATATAAAGCAATCCCTAGAGAAATAAGGGAGTAGGCTATGTAGCCTGCAAATATTGTCGACATGGACGTGAATGCTTTGTTTAAAGAGTTTATGTATCACATGATATGGGAGAATATGCCAAAAGCAGTTGGCCCTATGCTTGCCACAGTGAGAGAGGACTTCTCAAGGATGAATAATGTAACATCCCCTATTTTAAGGCCCAAAGCTAAGCACTACAGATGCTTGAGTCATCTATATTATCAACTTCCGATGAAAATACAGTAATGTTAATGGTATCCATAATATTAGATGCACACAAATATGAAATAAAATCGACATAGATTTCAAAAAACATCTTTTTGATTACATTTCAAATCAATATTTCATATTCAATTACATAATCCCAAAATGATTCCCGGATTTTGATTAAATATAATTATTACAAATTATGCCAGAAGCGACATATGAAGATGCCCCCCTTGGATGATCATAGAACTAGATAGATAGACGTATCAGTCATAAATACAATACAGCGGAAATATTACTAAATAACTTTTTCATAGCTAACTTTTCCTCCTATAAGTCTTTGGAAGCTTATTCATCCAACCCACTAAACTTGAAAAGTCCTTAATTCTCAATCTACTCAAATATAATCTTGAGCACTCGAGAGTTTAAGGGGAAAACAAAAACTTCGAGTCATACAGAAAATCTGGTGAATCATTCAGTTACATCTCGGTTTATGATATGAAGTGAGACCATTCCGCTTAGTGGAATGGGTTTCCCCTCATTAATATTGTTTTAAAATCATATCTTTTGCAAATCAAAATCCTACAATCAAACTGATTATAACAACAATAGTAACAACATATATGCATATAAATCAGGTAATCATTGGATTATCTATCCGAACATTATAGTTTTATCTGGCTAACTATTAACCACTGTCTGACGCGAGCCTACCAGACATAACAAATATTCTAACTTCCGTCAAATACAATATCGGACGATCTGTCCTTAACTTACTTCTCCAAGGGTCAACTGATCCTAATGGTTTTACAGGGTGACCAACAATCTACTTCTACTCTATGTGTTCCTTTCTATTTTGGTCTTACATGTGGCAAAGCCCTACACATTGGAATTTTGGACTTATGTTTGCTAGGGGAAGCTAGCTAAAGTATAGGGTGCGACCCCATACCAGTCCCATCCGGTCTTCTAATATCTGAGTCATATACTTAGGGTTAACTATCATATTCAATTTTCCTTGAAAAACGTTTCTTTGAAATTAATTTAAACCTTTTGATTCATATTTAAACAAGGAAAATATATTTATTTCTTTACTTAAAATATCTTGGCCATGATATATGCTTTTTACTTAAAACAATGTTGATGAAAACTTAAAATCAATATGATTGTCAATCCCTTCGAAATAAGATAAATACCTTAACCTTCAAAACATTAGGCTAAAAGGCCAAAACCTTCCTTTTGAATGTATTGGAAATAGACCTTATGAAATCATTACATAAAGTCTTAAACATCCTCTTTCAAAGCCATTAAACATATCTTTCGAAATACTAGGAAACATTCCTTTCGAAACATTTAAAGCATACCTTTCGAAACAGTTAAAACATAACATTCGAAACAGTTAAAACATACCTTTTGAAAGCATTTAAAACATACCTTTCGAAAGTATTGGGTCCAGGTAAGAAGTTATGGAAGCATAGCTTCGAAACCAATTAATACTTTCAAAATCATAGTTTGAAAATAAAACAAACCACAAAGTATAAAAGAGGGCACGTTCGAAAGCTATCCTTTCAAAACCATTGCTTAAGCTTTCTACTTGAATCTTAACTTATCTCCCTTTAGATCTTCTTAATGGTGGCCGACCGAGTTCCTTTAAAGTTTTAGTTTTCTTTGTGATAGCTAAAATGAACGAGGAATGAAGAATGAAATGGCTTAGGGTTGGAATAAAAGCTATCCCCATTTTACCCTTACCATATTCCTTGTACCTACTTATTTTTAGTTCTCTTTTGATAATACATTCATTGAAGCATGAGTACTTCTTAATTAACAAATCTCAGTCTCTTAACTATCTACATTATTTTATTTATCCAATTAAATATTCCAAATAATGTTAGTATAAATTAGGTTCATTACAGGCTCCCCTCCTTAAAGAATTTCATCCTTGAAGTTACGACAAGGACTCACACCAATCAAACATAAAGGTAAAACATATCATCAATCATGTCAGGATAAGCATCTCTAATCCTGCTTTCGGTTTCCCAAGTACAGTCTCTCTCGTCATTCTTCCACTTGACTTTGACTAATTTGATTGTCTTGTTCCTTAATCTTTTCTCATCTTATTCAACTATGCGAACTGGTTTTCTAACTATAATCATATCTTGTTCCACTACTAGATCCTCTAACACAGTTGGTGTGACGGTAGTCTCTGGATCTCGAATACACTTTCTTAGATGAGAAATATGGAAAACTCCGTGGACTCCTTCCAAACTATCTGGTAAATCTACTCTATACACGAGTTTCCCGATCCTTTCTATAATAGGAAATGGTCCAATGAATCTTGATGCCAATTTTCCTGATTTTCCAAATCTGATCACTCCTTTCATCAATGATATTTTGACAAAAACGTGATCCTCGGCTGAAAATTCTATGTCTTTCCATCTCTTATCAACATAACTCTTCTTCCTAGACTGAACTTTATTTATTCTAGCCCGAATTAACTCAATCTCTACAGCTTATTTAGCCAAATCTAAACTAAAAATTAATCTATCCACGGTCTCTAATCAATAAATGGGAGATTTTCATAGCCTTCCATACAAAGCTTAAAACATTATCATCCCTATACTAGTCTGATAACTTTTGTTATACGAAAAATCAACTTAGTGTAGATGGACTTCCCATGATCCTCTGAAATCTAGCACACAAGCCCTTAACAAATCCTCTAAGAGTTTGTTAGCTCCCTCCATTTGACCATCTGCCTGCGGACGGTAACCGATACTCATATTGAGCTTGGTACCTAAAGTCTCCTGTAGACTCTTCCATAACTCATTGGTGAACAAGGAATCTTTGTCACTTACTATACTAGTAGGAATTCTATGTAGTCTAACTATATTCTTCACGAATAACTTAGCTCAATTTGGTGCTATCATGGTCGACTTAACGGGTATAAAGTGTGCACTTTAGTTAATCTCTCCCCCATAACCCAGATACTCTCATTTTATCTATTCGACCTTGGCAACCCGTTTATGAAATCCATTAAGATAGAATCTCATTTCTAGACTGGAACATCCAAAGGCTGAAGCAACCCACTCAGTTTCTGATGTCGGCTTTTACCTATTGGTAGTTCAAACAATGCCTTACCCATAAGCCTAAATCTCTCTTCATATCTTCCTAGAAGAAACTCCTTTTCATATCCTAATACATCTTAGTTCCTTTTGGATGAATATTGAACTTCAAACGACGACATTCTCTAAGGACCTCCTTCCTCAGGTATTCTACATTCAGGGCACACAATCATCCCTACTTTCTCAACTACCCTCTTTACTCAAGACTAAAATCCTTCAGATCATCAATCTCGATTCTGGCCTCTAGCCTTCAAATCTTCTTAGTTAACACTGGGTGATCTTTCGGCTTAGATGCAATCCTTTCGATCATCATCGTTCGTACTTCTAAACATGATAACATGGTGGTTTCTCGAACAAAACTAGCCTCAGATCTCCATTGTACTCCGCATGTAGTCAATGCTTCTAAATCTTTCCACTCAACTATCATTGCCAAAACTACATTATGATGTTTACTGCTAAGTGCATCTGCAACCTTATTTCCTTTCCCTAGTGTGTACTCAATACCAAAGTCGCATAGGGCTATGAACACTAACCATCTCTACTGTCTCATATTCAACTTCTTTTGAGAGAATAAATATGCTGGTGACTTATGGCATGTAACAACTCGAAACTGTCTCCCAAAAGTTAACGTCTTCATACCTTCAATGCAAAATTACTACAGCTAATTCCAAATCATGAGTTGTATATCTAACTTCATGGGGTCTGAGCTATCGAGAAGCATAAGCAATCACTTTACCTCCCTGCAATAACACGGCTCCTAATCCTGTTCCACATGCATTGTGTAGACCACTAAATCCTGATTTCTCTCTAGAATAACTAACACATGTGCATTAGTCAATAAATGCTTCAGTTCCTAGAATGCCTCCTCACACTTATCGGTCCAAATAAACTTCACGTATTTCTGAGTTAGCTTAGTCATCAGTGCGACTACCTATGAGAAATCCTTAATGAATCTCCGTTAGTAGCTAGCTAACCTAAGAAACTCTTTATTTCAATCACTATCTCGGGTCTCTTCCAATTATTCACTGCCTCGATCTTAGCCAGATCCACCGACACTTTCGTGAGACTACATGACCAAGAAACTTCACCACCTTCTCCAAAAGTGACTCTTCCAAAGCTTTGCCTTCACTTGATGCTGTGTCAGTGTCTCAAGCATGATCCTAAGATGAACTTCATGATCTCTTTCATTCTTGGATTATATCAATATATTGTTTATGAATACTAATACAAATCTGTCCAGATGCTCCTAGAAGATTCTGTTCGTCCAGTCCATGAAAAATGCTGGCGCATTAGTTAGTCTGAACGACATCACTAACTATTCATACGATCTATATCTGGTCCTAAACACCATCAAAGGAATATTATCCTCTTCTACTCTAAGCCAATGGAACCCTATTGCCAAATCTAGTTGAGAAAATACTTGGCGCCACTCAAATGGTTGAAGAAATCGTCAATCCTAGGTAACAGATGTTAGTTATTTATCGTCTTCTCATTTAGCTTACGATAATCGATACACAAACTCAACGATCTGTCTGGTTTCTTAACAACACTGCGGGCTGCTCCCTAAGGCGAACTGCTTGGTTTGACAAAATTCTTACCTTCTAAATCCACCAACTGCACCTTTAGCTACTTCATCTCGGCATGTGTCATTCTACTTGGCGGTCTACTCATGGATTCAACTCCTGATACTAAATCTATCCGAAATTCGATAACTCGTTTCGGTAGTAGCCCTATCACAGGCTCAAAGACAACTACGAATTCTCTAACAAAGTAGACTTGATTCAACTTGTCTTCTTCGTCCATAACACCAACAAAGCATTAACTTCAAAACTAGTGTTTTCTATGGAGTATATAATCCAATCACTACAAGTAGGGTGTCTAATTGATATTTTCCTATTTTGGAAAAATATCCTGGCATCGTACTTACTTAACCAATCCATACACAAAATAATTTCGAATCCTACGAAATCAAATACATGCAAACTACAAGCAAATATATGACCTAATAATTCAAAATCTAACTGGTCACATCTCATCCCAAGCATCACGTACCCTTCTATCGGATTTGCAACCCTTAAGGATGTAATTAGGTATGAAGTTTCTAGGTTAAGCTTATCTACCAAATAATGAGACATAAAAGAATGTGATGCACCAGTATCAAATAGAAATCTAACTAACACGCCATGAATCAAAAGCAAACCTTCCAACGCTGCTTTTCCTTTCTCCTCTACTATTGGTCTTGAGGTAGCTGGTGTTAATGCATATACTTTGCCCTTTCCATCCTAAGTTGGTTCTTTGCACTGGTTCTTATAATGTTCAATATGATCACAATTGAAGCATTTCACTTCTTTCTTGTCAACAGCCTTATTTTCTTTGCCCGTCCGACATTCGTGAGAAAATAGTCCCTTCTTATTGCACTTGTAGCAAAATACATCAACCTTCCCTTTCTTGGCCGCTCCACTTATCTGAGCTCCTTTCTTATGGTAATACTTTGTCTTCTAGTTCTGCCCACCTTGAGTTTCCACTAATTTGTTACCACTAATGAAAGTGAGTATCTTCTCATTCCTCAAAGCCATCTCAACTACTACTTCGCACGGATCCCTAATATGTGGTAAAGTTTCTTCAGCAAGCTCGGGTCTCAATCTACAGATGAACTTCTCATTCCTTTTTATTACCGTATCAACTGTAGCATATCCGTATCTCGATAATTCCTTAAATCCGGTAGCATACTCAAGTGCTGTCAAGTCTCCCTACACCAACTCAACAAACTTCCTAAGCAGAGTTGACTTGGCAATATCCGACATGAATCTTTCCTCAAACCTCCATTTGAATTCTGCCCAAGTCTAGCATCTTCAGCTACTCCTAAGATAACACTGTTCCACCATTATAGTGCTGCTTCTTGCAACTATCTGGATGTCAATCTCCTTTTTTGCTCATCATTAAGTCTTAGAGCAGCAAAAAAATCCTTTTGCAATGAAGTAACCATTTTTTTCTTTAATTGCATCCTCAGTCTCGATAAAGGGATTTTCTTCAAGCTTTGCATAGTCTCTGCTCAGTACTACATAGTTATTGACCAACGGAGCTTCCAGATTTTCTTCTCCAACATTTCCTTCGACTAATCCCACAGCAGCTCCAGCTTGCATCATGTTGACGAAGAACTGATACATAGCTCCCATATCATCTCGCGGTGCTCCAACACCCACATTAGCAGCTTGTGCCCAACCTAGTTCCTTCTAGTGTTTGGTCTGACATTTCCATTAGTTGTGGTGCTTCCTCCACCAAGGTTAACTCTTCCATTCCTAGCATCCATATCTTACTTCCTTAAAATATGCATTCGAGTTTTTGTAAGATACAGAAGAATAGCCTAAGAGAGATGGGAGAATAAAGACAAAGCGTATACTTATATAACAAATACAAGTATGTTACTATAACGTTATCCCAGACTCCAATCTTTTCTATAATTCCTTAAGATTGTGTTTTCAAAAATCATTTTAAGTTTAAAATTTCATCTAAATTTTCATAAACCTATGCTTTGATACCAAGTTGTAACATCCCCTATTTTAAGGCCCAAAGCTAAGCGCTATAGATGATGTAGTCATCTATAGTGTTAACTTCCGGTGACAAAATACAGTAATGTTAATGCTATCCATAATATTAGAAACACATGAATATGAAATAAAATCAACACAGATTTCAAAAAACAGCTTTTCTGATTACATTTCAAATAAATATTTTATATTCAGTTACATAATCCCAAAACGATTCCCGGGTTTTGATCAAATATAATTATTATAAATTATGTGAAGAGTGACATAAGAAGATGCCCTCTTAGATAATCAGAGTACTAGATAGATAGACATATCAGTCATGAATACATTACGGTGGAAATACTACTAAATAACTCCTACACAACTACTTTGCCTCTTGTACGTCTTCGAAAGCTTATTCGTAAAGTACTTAACTCTCCATCTACTCAAATTTAATTTTGAGCACCCGAGAGTTTAGGGGGAAAACAAAAACTTCGAGTCGGACATAAAGCTTGATATGAATAATTCAATTGTTTCATGGTTTACTGATTAAAGTGAGACCACGCTGCTTAACGGAACGGGTTTCTGCTCACTAATATCCTTTTAAAATCATATCTTTTGCAAATCAAAATCCTATAATTGAACTGACTATAACAGCAATAGAATAACATATATGCATATAAATCAGGTAATCAATGGATTATCTGTTCGAACATTCTATTTTTATTTGGCTAACTATTAACCACTGGCTGACTCGGGCCTGCCAGACATAATAAATATTCTTACTTCTATTAGATACAATACCGGATGATCTCTCCTTAACGTACTTCTCCAAGGGTCAACTTATCCTAATGGTTTTGTGGGCTGACAATAACCTACCTCTACTCTGTGTAATCCTTTCTGTATGTAACATCATTCCCGTCTTACCTGTTTACAGCCCTACACATTGAATTTTGGACTTTTATTAGCTAGGGGATATTAGCTAAAGTATAGGGCGTAACCCCACACCAGTCCTATTTGGTCTTCTAATATCTGAGTCATATACTTAGGGTTAACTACCCTATTCAATTTTCCTTAAAAACAATTATTTCAAATTGATTTAACCATTTTAAATTATACGTAAACAAGGAAGATGTACTTTTTGATTTACTCAAAGTACCTGTGCCATGATATGTGCTTTTTATAAAAAACAATGTTAATGAAAACTTAAATCCATTAGGGTTAACTATCTTCTCTAAATAAGATAAATACCTTAACCTTGAAAACATGGGTTGAAAGGCCAAGACCTTCCTTTCGAATGTATTGGAAATAGACCTTTCAAAGTCATTACTAAAAATCTTAGACATCCTCTTTTGAATCCATTAAACATATCTTTCGAAATACTTGGAAACATTCCTTTCCAAACATTTAAAACATAATTTTCAAAACCGTTAAAACATACCTTTCGAAAGTATTTAAACATGCCTTTGATATAGTTAAAACATACCTTTCAAAGCAGTTAAAAACTACCTTTTGAAACAATTAAAAGATACCTTTTAAAAGATTTTTAAAACATACTTTTTGAAAGTATTGGGTTCAAGTAAGAAGTTATGGGAAACCAATTAATATATTACTTTTGAAAGCATGTTCTGAAAATAAAACAAGCCACAAAGTATAACAGAGGGCACATTCAGAAGCTGTCCATTCGAAACCGTTACCTCCGAAACAATTGAGAAAAGCGGTTAAGACACCACTTTCGAAAGTATTGGGAAGACAACTTCAATATTAAGTAAATGGAAGCCTTCCTTTTGAATACATTGATTTAAGGTTATATAGAAAAGTAGCCTCTAACTGATGCAAAGGTATAAATGCAGTAGTTAGGATATCGTAAGGGTTCAAAAGCGACAATCTTTTCGAAAGCTTCTTTTAAAAACAAAGGCAAGTTAATAGATTCGAAAGCTAATAAAAGTAGCCACAACCCTTCGGAAAGAATACTTTCGAGTCCATCCTTTCCTTCCACCTTTCTCCAATAGGCCACACACCAATTGCTTGATACCATGTGCATTGGTTTCGAATCGTTGCGAAAGGTTACTGGGTGTGGTGATGGAAGTAAGCAATGGAAGTGCAAAGTTGTAATTTGAAATAAAACTTATTTTATACTTTTTAAAGTAATCGCTTTTCACCTAACTTGCATATTTGCTAAAATATGATGGTTGTCAATTCTTTACCAAAATTCTTTCTTGAAAAGGCTATTGAATTCAGCATTTAATAATTGAAATATTTTAAACAAATAAGTCCTTCTCCTTGATAGAAAATTTAAAACGTTTAAGTCCTCTAACTTAAATAATTTAACAACCATAGTAAAACACTTGGGAAAAATCCTCAAAGATCATAATAATTTGCTTTTAATATGTTTTCTAACATATAAAAATTTTAGACCCAAATACATTATTTAATTACCTTATATAATTTTAACCCAAAATTAACTATTTTTTCTCATGGAAAATTCTAATAAACCGACAATCACTTAGAAAATTATGAAACTTGATACTCGCTTCTAAATAATGCTTTTGACCATATATCAAAAATACAACTCATTTGGATGTCACTTACTAGGTTTTCTAATCCAAACATATCATAAAATCTATGTTAAACCATATAAATCATCAATAAGCATATATATATATATATATATATATATATATATCCATTTTAACAAACATAATATGACATATTATTTGCAAATATACTTGGATCCAACTTGAAACCAAAATCATTAACAAAAATGAGATGTTAATTAATTATTCACCTTAGCCTTATGTTAAGAAGGTTGAGATTTTCCTTTAGATTGACTTGCTTAAGTTTATACTTGAATCCTAGCTTGTCTTCCCTTTAGTTCTTCTTAATGGTGGCCGGCCGAGTTCCCTTAAGGTTTTAGTTTTATTCGTGATAGTTAAAATGAACGAGGAATGAAGAATGGAGGGGCTTAGGGTATTGGAATAAAGGCTATCCCCATGTTACTCTTACCATATTCCTTTTATTTACTTATTTTTAGTTCTCTTAAGGCACAGCTACTTCTTAATTAACAAAACTCAATCTCTTAACTATCTATATTATTTTATTTATTTATCCAATTAAATATTCCAAATAATGTTGGTCTAAATTAGGGTCATTACAAATAAAGACTATAGAAACTTAGGAGAAAAGATGTTTATGAGGAAGGAGCCCTTAGTTGAAGTGCTTAATTGGCTTAGGGCTTATGAGCATATTTTTGGAGACTTAGGACTGAACGAAGCGTAGAAGTGGAGATTGAAATATGAAGTTTCATGAGATTACATTAGATTGTTGGGATACCGTAACTACAGAGACCCAAAGGAGGGGATTACTTAGGAATAGTTTAAAGAAAGGTTCGAAGCTTAGTTCATATCAGAGTCTCAGTAGAGTGTGTTATTAAAGGCGTTCGTTGATCTGAAATAGGGTTATCTTACAGTAGAGGGGCACATCCAGAAGTTTAGCTCTTTGGGTAAGTATGGCAAGGAGATCATTAATACTCAAATGAAGAAAAATGAGATGTTAATCAAGGGTCTGAAGCAAGGTCATAACCTTAAGGTGATGGCTCATCTAGAATCTCCTTCAGAACTTGTAGTTGACGTAGCTCGAAGATATGATGGGATCTATCAAGAGCAGAGAAGAGCGGAGACGAGGCCCAAAGTAGAGTAGAAGAATTTTTTACCCCATATACCAAAGCAAAAAGCGAGTGCCAAAGGGAAAAGGTGGCGAGGTCGCTATTACAGAAGCGGTCAGCTATAACTATGGACCGAAGGGGTACTATACTATGATGAAGTGCCCAATGTCGAAGAATCCTGAAAAAGTGAAGTGCTTTATATGTGATAAAATAGGGCATCTGAAGAAGGACCGCCAAAAGCTTAAAGCGTTGGAATATGGTTTAGAGGGACCAAGGGAGGCCATCCGCCGAGGAAAGAGGCAAGGGAAAATTATATAAGGTATGGCTTTTATTTTTGGTATTTCAATTAGATTACTATTTGATACTAGGGCTATACATTCATTTATAGCTAAGAATCTAGTATAAGGGTCTACTGTGAAGAAAGAACAATGAATTTGAGCCACCCAAACTATAAAGATAGAATGTATGTGGCCTTAGGGAGTGGATGGCAAGATTAAGAGGCATATTATTTGCTTTGGCTTTGGAAGAAGAGTACCTTGAGTGGTGTGTGTGGTGAAGGAGTTCCTAAATGTATTTGAACCGATTTCGGGATTGCCACCTCCGAGGGCAGGGGAGTTTCGTACAAATTTGCTACCAGGGATTAGAAAATTTAGCCAACCACCTAGTAGAATGTCTTTGAAGGAGATAGAGGAATTGAAGAAGCGATTGGTAAAGTTAGAAGGAAAGAGCTTTGTAAGTCCAAGTAGTTCACATTGGGGAGCAGCAGCAGTATTTGTGAAGAAGTCTGATGGTCTTAAAGACTGTGTATAGACTATCGAAAGTTGAATGAAAGAACGGTGAAGAATATTTATCTTTTGCTGAGGATTGATGACCTATTTGATCAGGTGAGTGGACCTAAGATTTTTTCATGGTTAGACTTGGCTTCAGATTTCCATCAGTTGTGAGTTGCGAAGGAAAGCATTCCTTTGACTGCATTTAGAACAAGGTATGGTTCATATGTGTGGCTAGTGTTGGCACAAAAGTGGGCAAGGTATGGTCCAATCAAAATGCAAGAAAAATAAAGGACACGCTGATTTATAGTGCTTCAGCAGTAATGAGTCTTCATCCACTATTCATATTTATTTAACTTATAATTCAGCTTTTACATGAGTTTTGAGGTGAAATACAATGAATTATGATTAAAAACATAAATCTGAAGCTCGGTTCAGTTTTTCTGCAACATAGAGTCTCAGAACTTCAAAAATTCTCCTTATAAATGCTAAATGCTTGGATATATAAGGATGAAGAGGTGTTGTGGTTAATATGGAAAATGTTGAAGTTTTTATGTATACCTTGTCCAAAACAAATGTTTCCCTATACAGAAGATATGGTCATTAGTTTCCCGATATATTCATATTTTATTTCATATATATTATGTCTAGTCTGGTTGAAAGCTCGATCTGGTGTCGATAAGTCCAATGAAGTGCGTGTGGACATGTTATTGGCCAAGTTCCTATGCTTCCCTCTCTTGTTTAAATCCCTCCTCATGCTCTGGTTTGGTCTCCACTTGACGTCCCACCTGGTTCGGCCCCTATCTCACCAAGCTGTTCAGCACCCTGAGTATTGAACTATATATTATGTTCAGTACCCTAGGGTACCAAACATGATCTCTTATTTGGTACCCTTGAGTATCGAACAAAATCTCATGTTCGCTACCTTTAGGAACCGAATAGAGGAAGGGGCAGGTTTGCCTTTTTCTCTACTTATCTACCCGCCTTCCCTTAATCGTGCCTAAGTTACCTTCTAAATCTTCCAATGCTTTGGTCTTGTGGTCGAAATTTCCCATAACAACAAGTAATGCTGTTTGGACTAACCAATGCACCAACGTTCTTTGTAGATTTGATGAATAGAATTTTTCAAGGTCAGCTGGATAGATATGTGTTGGTGTTTATAGATGACATCTTAGTATACTTAAAGGATGAGGTAGATCATGTAGTTTACTTGAGGTTTGTGTTGGAGAAATTAAGATAATACAAGTTGAAAGTGAAACTTTATAAGCGGTGTATTCGGAGGAAGGAAGTGAAGATTTTAGGTTATGTGGACTTGGGAGAAAGCTTAGCAGTAGAACCTTTGAAGGTTAATGCGGTAAATGGGTGGAAGGGACCAAAGACTGTGACCGAAGCATGAAGTTTCTTAGGGTTAGCCGGCTATTACCGGAGATTCATTACAGACTTTTATGTATAGCTGTGCTCATGATGAGACTGGCTCGAAAGAGTGAGAAGTTTATTAGGACGTAAGAATGTAAGATTCCAGGAATTGAAGTAGTGATTGACAAGTGCACCTGTGTTAGTGATGCTTGAGGAGAATAATGGTATGACTGTATATACTGATGCATCAGACTTAGGTTAAGGGTATTTAATGCAGAAGGGCAAAGTGATCGTGTATGCATTTGGGTAGTTATGACCTCATGAGGTTCGATATCCTATTCATGACTTGGAGTTAGTTGTCGTTGTCTTCGCATTGAAGATCTGGAGACATTATCTTTTGGGTGAAAGATTTAAGTTATTTACTAACATAAGTCCTTAAGAGTTCTTTCAAAAGGAGCTGAACATAAGGCAGCAGAGGTGGCTAGAGTTTCTAGCATCTTACAATTTTGGGATACAATATACTCTAGGGAAGGGTATACAGTGGTTGATGCCCTAAGCCACAGATTTGTGTTTTGACAATGATATAAGAATGGAACGTCTTAAAGACGTTATATGTGTGTAATGTGCAGTATTGGTCTATTCGTGAAGTATTTCCATGATGTCATCATGCCAAGAAATAAGGCCTACACTAGTTGAAAGGATTACCGGAATGTAGAAGGAAGATAAGTATCGCGCGGACATAATAAGGAACATAGGCTTAGGTATTGAGGCGGTAGAAATGAAGGGGTTCAGCGTTGATAGGGAAGGTAGGCTACGAAAGGATGGAAGGTTGTATGTTACGAGTATAGTAGGACCGTGGAAGGAAGTATGGGATGAATGTCATCATTCAAAGTTCACCATTCACCCTGGAGGTACTAAGATGTATCGAGATATTAAAAGAAATTTCTTTTAGGAAGGGATAAAGAAAGATGTTGGAGAATATGTAAGAAGATGTCTTACATGCCAATAGGTGAAGCTAGAACATCAAAAGCCTAAGGGGCTCTTGCAACCTTTGGAGATTCCAATTTGAAAATGAGATTCAATATCTAGGGACTTCAAAGATGGGTTACCAAGGTCAAGGATAAGGAATGCAAGCATATGTGTCTTAGTTGATAGACTGACTAAGTGTGTCCATTTCATTTCAATGAAGATTGGGAGAACTACACGGGTTAGCAGATATGTATGTATGTATATATGTATGTATGTATGAAAGTAATAGTGAGACTGCATGGGGAGCCTAGTACTATTATTAGCTACCAAGATTTGCTATTTGCCAGTGAGTTTTGGCGTAGCTTGCGAAAGGTATTGGGTACATAGTTGCGCATGAGTACCACATACCATCCTCAGTTAGATGGACAAATTCAAATGGTCAACAAGGTCCTGGAAGACCTGTTGAGAGCTTGCGTTTTAGACTTTAGTGGATCTAAGGAGGATTACTTACATTTGGTAGAGTTTTCATACAACGACTACTGCCAAAGCAGTATTAAGATGGCCTCATTTAAGATATTATACGGAAGATTGTGTAAATCATCTACATGTTGGTTGGAAGCAAGAGATAGTGTCATAGTGGGACTAGAAGTGGTTAGTAGTGCTATTGAGAAGGTGGAGCTAATCAAATCTCGAATGAAAGTAGCACAGTCATGGCAGAAGGGTTATGCCGACACTGGGAGAAAGGAATCGAAGTTTGCAGTAGGTGATCATGTGTTCGTGAAGGTTTCTCCAATGAGAGGCATGATTCATTTTAGTAACGCTGGGAAGTTAGCACTAGATATGTAGGGTCTTTTCCAATTGTAGAAAGGATTGGGAAGTGGCGTATAATCTGGAATAGCCTAGCGCTTTTGTAGGGATTCATAATATATTTTTCTTATCACATCCGCAGAAATGCATTGGAGATCTTGAAGTAATGGTTAATCCAAGGGTGGTAGGAGATTAGGTAATAGAACTGAGTATAAATTATGTGCACGGATCGATTCAAATAGTGGATCAGGATAAGAAATGGCTTCGGAACAAGGTGGTGAAGCTGGTATGTGTCCAGTGGAGCACAGACTGGGAAGACTACATATAGGAAATAAAGGATAAGGTTAGGAGGACCTATCCAGAATTGTTCATTTCAGATTATCATATGTGCTATGTGTTGAATATTGTAGACCATATATATGTATGAATATTATGGTTGATTGTCATATACGTAGATATCACTAGTACATTTCTTGTGAATTGAGAATTCATGGGTTTATGCTTAAGAGTAATCATGAGGTAGATTGGCTATCACTACCATGCCTTAATTGAATTTCAAAGGCAAAATTCCTTTAAATGGGAGGACTGTAATGACCTATAATTATTGAATAATTTAATCAATTAATTAAAGGGTCAAGGTAAGCTTAATCAAAGGAAAATGGGTAATAAATTAATGAAAAAGAGAATGAGAGCGCAAGCCTAAATTATTATAGGACAATAAACATTATTCTTTCCATTCATTCATTTCATTCCACTAAAAACATAATAAAAGCTTGAGAAGAAAATTAATAGTGGTAGCCTAAAGAAAGCAAATAAAGAAAAGATAAGGAAACATAAGCAAAAGAGGGATTAAGAAGACTAAAGCAAGATATTTCAAATATCTGGGTGAGTAATGCTAAACCAATTATAGCATACCCAATTATTTGATTTCAGTACGATTTTGTGTACTTTTATATATGACGGAGTTTCATATGGATTTTTATTAAATAAGCATAATGTTAAATGAATGTTTTGGGAAAAATAGATGAATATGAGATGTTTAGATATATTTCCCTACTCTAATGATTTTTAAATGCTACAAAAGTTTTATATGAAGTGTTAACCATGATTTCAGAAATGGGTTTTTGGTTTAAGAGGTTCCGCATGTCAGAATAATTTATTATGAATTATTTGAGGAAAATACCAAAAAAAATAAGGAAAATACATGTATAAATCTAAAAAAAGAATAAAGTACATTAGAATGGTTGTCCATGAATTTTCTGGGATTTTATTAAGATTATATATGAAGAAAATAAGCTAATATAAGCTGAGTACTGCGCTAGGGAGAAAGGAACTGCACGGTCGTGAAACAAGTGTTAGATAAATAGGAGACAATGTCCATATAAAAGTGGAAAAGAAAAATAAAGGATACTGCTAATGACAGAAAGTGAAATGTGATAAATTAGGTAGTGACACGTGTAGAGGCGTTGTAAGACGTGTAAGACTTTGTCTGGTATAAAGCTGAGGTGGCGGCCTAACGTTTTATAAGAAAACTTGGCATACTAGGATGAGATAGTGATTTTCCAAGGAGATCCAGAGACTTCCAAGTGAAAGTAGATCTACGCCGCAATATGTAGAAGATATGTTACGTCACAAAAACATAAAGTTTAAAGAGACTGATCGGCGCCATCATACGTAAAAGGCATACTACACCACAATTCAGAAGCATTCTCTTAATAAGTAAAGGGCGTATTGCGCTAATAGATTGGGTTCGGATGGTTCTGCGCAAAGGAAAGGTATGAATGAAACCTAATATAAGGAAACTAGTTAGGACTCAGGAGATCCCAGGGCTATTAAGGGAAATAACTCCTATGCTAGAGGTATGATTGAAAGGGCTATTGACGTCGTGTAGGGACGCTTACTCGAATTTACATATTGGGAAGTTGAGGAGAGGTATTCAAATTTTAAGAAATTACAGTGGGCCGATCCTATGCAGTTTCAAACAAAACAAGTGTTTGGGGACTTTGGATGGCTGTTTCACAATATTCTAGAATTTAAGTAAAAAGATACATAGGAACTGCATGTGGCTGTTTCTTTAAGTCCAGAACTTAACAAATAAATGGATTTAAAGAATACCGCAGGGGGCTGAGTCTATACAGTTTAAGTTTAATGAATGAATTTAAATGAATACTACAAGGAGATAGGGATATGCATTTTAAATTTAATGAATGAATCTAAAGGATATTATAGGAGATTCTAGGCACTATTAGACTAAAGACCAAACTAAAATGGAAATCGCAGGGAGACTGCACTGGTTATGCGGTAGTGAAAGGGAAACCACATAAGAGCACATAAGGCGTAGCAGTATAAGGAAATCGCATAAGAGCACATAAGGCGAAGTAGTAGATGTGACCCACATAAGAGCGCATAAGGCGTAAAAGTAAATAGGAACTATAAACAATGATTGTTTCGTTTATGATGTTGTGAATAGTGAGGGGAAAACTCATTGTGTTGTATGACATTTTCTGACAATATGCTTTTTTAGGTAAGTATTATTCACATCGGACTTTATGTCCGATCCATGTTTTTATTATTGTTTCCCCCATAAACTCATGAGTGCTCATTTGAGTAGGTTGAGTTTATGTGATTAAACGGGTTTATATTAGAAGACATAGCACGAAGATCGAAGATGGAGCAAGAGACTTCATTAGCAAATATTATATACGTATATTCGTTTGGCCATAATTTTACAAAATTTTTATTTTTTATTTTAAAACTTTTTGGATTTTAATTTATATAAATGTATAGAAAAATGTTTTTTAATAAAATACTTTATAATGTTTAAAATAATATACATTTATTTAAATATACATATATAGATTTATAATTATTTAAAAACATTTATATATTGTTTTGATACTAGAAAAATATATACACTTTCAGATTTATCAATACACACACATATATATTTTGAAAACAACTTGTTTAAATATAGTAAAATGATTTATAAAATTTAAAAATATTCTTTCATTTAAAGCACTATATAACTATTTTAAATTTTAAAAAGAATCTTTTTTAATTTCAGGTCATGCATGACACACACATATATATGTATATGTTTGAATGTATGTAAGTATATAAAAAAAATTAATATATTTATACAAATACAAATTTTGGACAGACAACATATCGGTATATAAATTCATGATAAATAACTAATATAACTATATATAATAACACGATAAAATAAATATGTAAGTAAGGGTATTACCTCTACTTTATCCATGAATGACATTTGAATGCTAAATTGATTGACTTCGTTTGAATTCGAATTCAAATCCTTCCAAAAAGAGCTACTAGATTGAAAGCACTACACACCGTTGTTGAAGTTGATTCGATTTTGTGTTTTAATGCTTGAATTAATGGAGGTAGGGAGCTACTATTTTCATTCAGAAATGGACGGAATAGAGGCTAAAAGAAGTTATAAAAATGATAGGGTTTAGGATGTTTAAATAGTAGAGAAAAAGAGAAGCAAAAGTGGATCCACATCCATATATATCTCTACCAATTCAAACTTCTTTTGAATCAAATTCAACCCCATATTTACCCACCAATGGCGGGCCATCCTTGCCCCAAATATGGGCCTCGAAATCACTTCAATCCCAACAAAAATAAAATACATTTAAATCTAATTTAAACGTACATCGATATCGTATATTGATACGTGTATAAACTTTAAACGCATATTATTTTCAATATAAATAAAATTAAATTTCATAAATATTAATTGATTTAACTAATTTGTAACAATTATAATTTATTTAAATCAAGTGGTAGTCGGAGTATTCAATATTTCAGTTGCATGACTCTTAGGTGTTAATTAGATCACCGATTAATATTGAAAAATTCAAATATTAAAGTTCGCACGTTACCTTAGCTAGTGGTGTAATATTATAGTCAAATTTGCCACTTACATAGCTTTGGTAAAATCAAATTTTAGTTATTTTAAGACAATTATCTATACCAATTTTCTTCGTCAAAACTATACCACATCAGGACTTATGGAATTTGGTAATGGTCAAAATTCCAATATCGTCCACATTCAACTTTATAGTCCAAACACAAGGTCCTTGGTTCAATAATAATAATTATTATTAATCGACTGCTATCGGCATACCCTGACTCTATTAATCCGTAAATTTGATTTTGACAATTTATACTGCCGTTAGTATGGCTTGGTAAATTATGTCTTGGTAAAGTATACTACTAAAGACATCGATAGGGTGTTGATTATTTTTTTATGGTGACATTTTTACTGACATTGTACATGGCGTCAACATGGTCTAGTCCAATCTAAGTCGGCCCTGCTATTCTTCGATCGACCCAATCAAAGTCCATCCAGACTCAAGTTAGTTTCAAACCAGTCCATCCACTCAATAAGCCATCACGTCGAAGATCGGCTATCTTAGCCCTAGGCGTCACTCAGTTAATTCACCAGGTGAAGACAAAGCTAAATATAGCCCTATCCGGTCCATTCCAGAGCAGCTTGAGGATGATTGGCTCCCTCATACCAACTCACTCTTAGCCTGACTCCAAATTAGCCCATTTGTCTCAATATCGCTTTAATCGCCTACCAACACTACTTCAGACTGCCTTGGGCAACAACATCATTGACAAAGGCCAACTCTGGCACGACCTATCATTGGCTCTGCTTTAATACAGTCGCATCCGACAGTCCCAAGAAGCCCTCTCGATCACCTCACATCTGCTTGTCCCATCCATCCAGCTGGTTCCCTATATATTTTCAATTTCCTTCATACCTTCAATAGTTGGTCAACTAGCTCAATAAGCATTGCCACATAAGCACATAAAATAAACGATAAGTTGTTTATTCATCTATACCAAGCCTTGTAGCTAGCAGTTGAAGTGATGACCACTCCTGTAGTAACCCATCAACATTTAATGTGCATTAAATGCAAAGCCTACGTAGGGTACAAATGGTTAATTGGTATATTTCTTAGCCACATATCTCATTGCATCTTTACAACTGTCTTCCATCCGCCCAAGCAACCATATCATTGGCCTAGCGCTCTTTTTGCCTATTTTGCAGCACAACCTCGGTCATCCACCATCTTTCTCAACTACTGTAAGTACCTTATGCACTACCACTTCAAAGGGGTTAGAAAAATATAAGAATTTGAGGTACTATACACAATTTAGAGCTCATCACACAACAATTCAGAAGATTAGTCATCTCATTAGTCTTAAGTGCTTTCGTTTATTCATTATTCTCTTATAATTTCTTATAAATTACAAGAGAGGAATATAGTAAGGGAACTTCATGGTGGACATAGGCAATTTTTTCAAACCACTCTATATTCGGCGTCACTCGCCTTAATAATGCTTATGTTCTTCCCCATATTCCATTTTCAAACCTAGTGTTAGCAAATAACCTTTGTGCATTAGTCTGTTTCTAAGGTTGAATAAAAATCAAGCCAACATTTTGGCACTAGAAGGAGGGCCTTTCTCTAATGCTCTTACGTGTCTTCACTTTTCTCCTCTACAAAAATCTGGTTTGACTTATTACCATGGACAACCTTCCAATAGTCAAAGGTAACAACTCCAATGAGAATGAAACTAATGGAAACACTATTGCTAGTTTCGTCCAACTCAATCTTGGTGTAAATGAAGAAATGTGACGTATAGTGTTGCTACAGCTATCAAATGCGGGTCAGCTAGCCTGTGAAGTGAATGGCTTAAGGGTGCCTTTGGATGCGCAAGCAACTATAAGCCTTGTCCCACCTGCACCTTTTACGATCGACTTATCCGATCATAAATGCATGCTTTCCAACGCCTATGACTTCATGAACACTACTGAGGTCCGGGAAAGGATAGTGCTTTAAAGCCCGTTCATGCTCATCCCAGGAGGTATGATGTGTGTGTGTGCCAAGCCAAATTGACATCATCCTAAATGTGGTTGTGCCTATAGAGCCAAAACATCATTGCTCCCCTTTAATAGAATGACCACTAGTTTTTAAACTTCTATAAACTTCTGTTTTTGACCGCCTTAATGGCGGCCCCCGCCATCGGTAGGGCCATCGACTCTCTTGGCACACTCATATCTCATGAGGATGTAGGCATACTGCAATAAAATAAACTTATTACAACTTTTTGTTTACAACGTTCATTGACTGATGATTGTAATAAGGGCTTCTAACAACTATTTTTTTACTGTCAATTGTAATAAAGTCGCTTTTAACAACCGTTTGCGTATTACAGTCGTAATAGATTCTTTAACAACTTTCTTTGCATAACCAATGCAAATATTAATTTATAACAACTTTTATTTATAGTTGATTTTCTCTTTCAAGAAAATGTTGTTAACAACCGACGAAAATTCTAAATTGACATAACAGTATTACTGACTATTGATAAAAAAAATTATAAACAATTATTAATAAATATTTTCTATAATTAATACTTTATTATTAATAATTAATAATAATAATAATGTATAAATTATAATATATACTTCGTATTTAATAATTTATTATAACTAATGAATTACAATTAATAATTCAAAAATAATAATTTATAAATAATGATTAATAATTTTAAATTAATTATTTATAATTAATAATTTATATTCAATATAATTAATAATTTAAAATTAATAATTCATAATATTTATTGATTTATAATTAGTAAATTAAAAAAATAATTGGTTTTCATAAAATTATAAATACATTAGTTAGCGAACACTGCAACAAAAACAAAAGGAAGTATTAATAAGAACTTTGTAAATATTAGACTTGAACAAATGGTTATTATTGTTTCCCTCCATTCCGTCTCTAGTGAACTAGCTAGGGGTGGGCATAAACCGCACCTCTATACGGAAACCGTCTGCATCGGACTGCAAAAACAGTGTGGAAACCCGCACCGAATCTTCTAACCAAAACATATACCCCGAACCGGACCGACCTGCATCGATATGTTTCGGTTGCGGTTTGGACGATTGAACCTACCATATTAAACCGGACCGAACCGTAGTGTAATCCTATGATAAAAATATAAACAACTCGTATCTTATTTTAGATTCTAACGATGTACATTTTATTTTCAGTGTATATTGTTGTTATATTAATAATACTCACTGACATAAAGGAAAAAATTATAGTTTTGGTATAATATTTTCATCTTATTTTTTTGAATAGATGCTAATTATAATTTTATTCTAGTCATTTTTCTTAATGATTATGCATTGAATAATGTTGATGTTTGGTTAACCTACCAAAAAAATCTCACTTGTAGGTAAATGTCAAATTGAAATATTCACACAATTAAGAACTAATCTTTCATTTCAGTATAACATTGTGTGTTTTAACCTTTAAGTGCAAAATTTTCACACAGTTGCCTTCGTAAATTGATTGTTGATGGAATTAATTCTCTTATTTCATATATATAACAAATTTCTTTGGTTTAACGGAAAAGACAAAGAAGGGCTGAGATTTGTTATTGATAAAGATGTCAAGTGGCTGAAAGTTGGCCACATCATCAAACTAAGTAATGTTCTTAACTCCGTTAACCTCTCCGTTAAAAATTAAAATTCGTTTCTCCCTCTATGCTTCCTCCTCTCACCCATTTCCTCCACTCACATATTATCTTTTAGCAAAAACCCCAGTTGCAAGCAGTTGCAAACGCAGTAAACCCACATCTATTTATTTAAGCTTCCTTAGTTGAAATTTTATAATTCGTGATTTCTTAATAATAGAAACAATATATGGAATCAAGCGGTGAAGAAATGATATTACAGTTGACATAAAGCGAGCAAAATCTTAAATTCTGAATCTGCATCCATCCATTTCTTCGTAACTTTATCCTCCTTTTTGAATCAACATCGAAGCACTACTTTGTCATTATGAGCTCTTTCAGAATTTAGCTTCAAATGGTTTAATGTCATTTGTTCAGTGGCAGGATGCATGTTATGAAGGTTAGATCTAAGTTCTATGTTTTTTTTCCGTAGTTGATTTTGTGTTTTTCAAATCTTTCAACCGATGTATGTTTTCAATAGTGTAGGCAAGATGAATTTTTGATTTTTGCTTAATATTACTGATGCGATTAATGTGTTTGTGGAAATTATATACAATTGTTTTCACTCTCCTTTCACAGTTGGTATATTTAGCAAAGATAACATTATAGAAGTATATATCTGCACCTATAGAGTCATGTACATGGGTTATGGATGTGTGTGCCATTGTGACGACCTGTCTTTCTAACCACAGAAAGACGTATCATTAATAAGAAAAGAAAGAGATAGAAATAGAAAAGATAGAAAGAAAGAATAATTAAACAACATCAGAATCTCTCAGCGGAAACGGAACAAAATATAATACATCACATAACTATTACATAGTTTTACATATATCAGAGTTACACAAACATCATTCAAACAAGACAGTCATATATATATATATGCCATTGCATACATCCCAAAATACAACATACATCAACTAACACAGCGGAACTAGATAGATAGATACGTCTGGACTTCTGCTCCAAGCTCCTCCAGAATTCAAACAATCTAAGACCTATCACTTGGCTACTCATAAAAATTTGAGTACCCAAGAGTTTAAGAAAAACATAATAAACTCCGGGTCAGACATGAGTCTGGTGTGAGTAAAAAGGTTAAAGTTGCTTAACTTTGAAAATCTTTTGAAAACAAAGGTATCACGTAAGATTTCCCACACATAAATACGGGTAAGTTTTTGCCTTACGCTAACCAAAATAATTTATAGGAAATCTAGTGATATTATAATAGTGTCTAGGGTTCTCAAGTAAAATAGAAAATAGCCGAAATTGTTACATTTATTAAATTCCAGCATACATAGGTATACAATCAAATCCGAGGGCGCTTATTGGATAATGAGTTTCCATCAATGGCAGGGCTACTGGGGTACCGCCCGTCACAGTACGGGGCCTAGATCACCGTACCGAGAATCACTCCCGACCCCCTACAACACATGGCCGGAACTATCCCTTACTGAACAGTCCAGAACAAGATAACCCCACAGTTGTGGCCAACAACTGCCCACACAGCCGAAATAAAGGGACATCTAGACAGGGGTATATCTCGTCCTGCTTGGGTGCTACCCACCTAACCTTGCTGCACCTCCCCTGTTTTAGCCATTCCCGGTTAATGAGGCTTGAGGCTACGATTACCTTTAGAGAAAATATCTCTTAGAATGCTCATCGTCCACCTGACGATGATCTGAAAGCATACAATCCATACAAGTTCGTTCCGGGTTCGAACGAAACCGAAGGCATTATCTCGTTACTCTCATTTTGGAACCACCCTCAGAGTTAACGACGATAACCCTTGCACTCTGAAACTCCATCTCGATCTTCACTTGAGATGCCACGACCTATCGTTTAGCTTGGATCGATGTGGTTTTTGGGTAATCATAACTGACACCCAATCCCGGTCTCATCGAAATCCAAAAGCCATTTTAAAGGTCAAGTTTTTTAATAGTTTAAAAAATTTAATTCAACACTTTGAATTCACATAGCATTTTTCATAGATAAATCGTACTCAAACATCACAGATATATCCAAAGCATATCACAGAGTATCACGGAATATCACCAAATAGATATCACAAATTCGAATATTCTACTTATACAATCATCCATATGAAAGCATGTTTAATCCTTATTGTAATTAATTCAATTTAAATTAATTATTTGAGAATTAATTACTTAATCCTGCTTAATTAATAACTAATCAAACCATTTAATCAATTAATCATTTCTTAATTACCCTTTTAAATCAATTAAATAAATCTTAATTATTTAATTAATTACTCCTTCATTATTAATTTATAAAACTTAATTACCCATTTATTAATCACTCATTACTTAATTAATCAATTATTAATTATTAATTAAATTACTTAATTAATTAACTACTAATCATATATTAATTAACTTCAAGTAGTTAATTAAAATTCTTAATTTCAAATTAGTTAACACTTAATCATTTGTTAGTCAATCTTTAATAATAAATTATAAATTAATCATTCTTAATTACCTCCCAAAACAATTAATTAAATAACCATTCATCTTAATTTACATTTTACAAATTTTCCCTAATAATCTGAAATCAAATTATTACTAACTTAAAAAGCTTTAATGTTAATTAAATTCAACACTTATCTTATATTAACTACTTAATTAAAATATTAATTAAGATTTAGAAACATTCTGAAGAATTAACTTAATTAATTATGTCTTAAAATGAATTCTTATCTTCAACTTTTAGACATTAATTAATTCATAAATACTTAAACTTGTATAAGATGATTAATTTCAATTTTAATTAGGCTTAGCCTTTGACAACCAAACCCGAGTAAATCCTAGTTTTACTTAAGTTAAAACTCGAGTTCCTCCCTTATATTCCCCGAGTCCCCTCTTCTTCTTCATTGTGTATATTTTTTCTTTTAAGTTTAAGTTTTAAACTTCAATAGCAGGAAAGCATGATTATGCATTCAGGTCCAACCTAAAGAAATCATTTCATTTACCTGAGTATCAACTCGAGTCGTCCACCACTCAAAACTCCTTGCACCATATCGATGCCGTACACACACACAACGCCTCGCCGATGCTTCGGCGAAACAAGCTACCTCCGGTGAGTCACGTAACACCCCTACACTCAATTACAACGATACATAGGATGCCAAATATCCCATATCGAAATCAAGTCTTCCATTCGAAAACTGGAACTCAAGCTCACCAAACAAAAATGCTTCGCCTCACTCACGCTGACCATCGGAGGCGATACAACTCCGGCCATACCTCGCCGATCCCCCGTACTACCATCCCCTTGAATTTCATACAGCTCGATCAACCAGAGGTGACGAAAACTCCTCGACTCCAACCACGTCCAAACCCATGTGTTAAACCCTAAATTGTTCTCGTTCCATCATCTCTTACAATAGAAGAATTATTTAACAATTTTCCTGAAACCACTAATCACCAAGCTAGCTTCGATCAAAAATTCAACATCCAATATTTGTTCGATCACCAAAAATTGGTTAAAAGCATTTTCTGTTCAACTATGAACTGCTCGTAGAATACTTAACTAAAAATTCCCATTTTAGTTTCAAAAATCCTATTTTAAAGAGTGGATTCAAGTTATATAATTGAATCGATGTTTTATAATATTCGAATTTTTCATATGTTCATCTTTTTCATTGTAAAACTGAATTTACAGAGTCAATACTTCACTATCAAGCTTAAAACAAGTTTTAGACCATAATCTATGTTTAATCATACTTATTTGTTCGAAGATTAAGGCCTATCAGCGATTAGGGAAGTAAATTTTTAACTTGATTGAACTCTATACCTAAAAAACAGAGATGACAAACATTTATGCACAGAACGGAGATAAATAAACATACATAGAGATACATATCTATATATATAATCATGTAGCACAACATCATCTAGAATTCACATACAATAGCATTTATTACCTTAAACTTTTATGTTAAGTGTTTACTCACTTGTAAAAATGTGTGAACAGAGAACAAATTCTAGAAGCTGCTACTTGATTTTCTTTTAAATCTTCTTGTTTATTTAGTTAAGATGTATTTGAGTTTGTGAATGGTGATGCTTACTCTTTTTCTTTCTGGTTTACTATGTTGTGAACGAACTGGAACAAGGGGATATGCATATATAGAAAACAGGTTTTACAGGGGATAAGAATTTTCTTGTACAACTTGTTTTCTTTAGGTTAGAGATGTTTTTCTTTGACCCGCAAGATTTTTTTCTTCTTTCTTAGAACTGAAATGATTTACAAAGGCTACGAAATGACTTTGTTTTTGTGCTAGAAATGATAGTATTTAATGCATGTCTCCTTACAAGTTAACATACTTATCCCATTTCCTTTGTATGTACATAGATTTTTGTTTGTAGATATTTTTTTAATCATCTTGCATACACATATGAATTTCCATAGTATATTACTAGAATTACCCTATGTGCTTACTATAAAATTGTTATAGTTATTTTTATAGTTTTAACTTATGTTGTAAACGCACAATAACCATTTAAATACTTATTTCTAACATAAATCCCTATTTTTTTATTTCTATTTTAAGCTTAAACCATCAAACACTTTATTGATATTCATATATTTTTATACTTATATTTAATATCGATAAGATTAATTTTATTTTAACCATTATTAACTAGATTACATTCATATGCATATATTTAGATTAAATGTTAATAATGTAGAACTTTTAATTAAATTGAATAAGATAGATTTTATTTTAAATATTTTTGAAAGATTTTATTTCGAATTTTTAAATCATAGTTTTCTTCCAAAATACATACATACATATATATATATATATAAATGGTAAGGGCTAAAAATCTTATTTATTATTTATTTTGTTTTTAAAATGATGAGTTGTATTTTAATAAATCGGATTAAATAATATTACCAAAATCCCAGGCCGTCACATTCCTCCCCCCTTAAAAGAATTTCGTCCTGAAATTTAAAGCAAAAGATAATTCAAAAGCTTTTATATCAACCATCCAAGCATACATATCGTCTATACATTAACAATCTACCAAGGTTTTAAATCTCGGATTTCGGTCATGTCTCGTCTCGAAGAATTTAGAGAGCCTATCTCGTATCGAGTGAGATCTCGAACGAGATGAGTGCATCTCGTTCGTCCATCTCGGATTTACATCTCGGTTTCTAAAATTCATTTCGGAGTTATCTCGGAGTATATGTCATATCGAAAATTAGTTTTCATACACCTAAATTTATAATACTAGCCACTACCTTAAGGAAAACACTATGCACTTACCTTGAATATATCACACGATTATCATTAATAATTTAGTATGGAAAAATATCACTTGTATCATGTAAAATAAACAAATAACTAGATTTCATGAATAATGTTCAATATAATATCATATGAGATAAAGTAGACAAGAAACAAACCATAACAAATGCACCTTTACTTTGTTTGATCATTCACTTAACTTTCCTACACAATATAATGTCTTATTTCTACCTTTTATGATTTATAGTGCTGTAAGGGAAATCTTAATTTTATAACTTCAAATACAAAAGTCTACAAGTAGAAATAAAATATTCTATGTACGATTATAGTATTTAATTATTAGCAAACAAAATCTCATTAAGCAACAATAACTTAGATATTTCAAATAAACATAGAAAATATCAGACATGGTACAAATAATTTTCAAATTTTTAGTAAAATTATAAGAAAAGAAAAAAATGATGTACGAATGAACATGTAATCATCAAATGAAATCAATAGATGAAAGAGAATTCCTTTATTGCTTAAAAATAAGCCTTGAGGAAAAAAATTATAGCAGCAAAGACTAAATGAAATCAAATTAGGAATTTAGAACATAAAGTTAAATAAGTGAAGCCCAAAATTTATAGCCGCAAAAAATAGGGTTAGGAAAAAAACTCAGGAAAGTGTCGAAAAAAGAAAATGAAATCGGATGTAAATTAATTTGGATTAGAAAGCTAAATGAAATCATAAAGTGAAATACTTACCACAATCGATGTAGATTTTATCATTTTCTTACACTCGTCACTGCCGTAAAATAAGAGACAAAGATAAAATGAGATTTATATAAGAAATAAGGGTTAAAAAATGTACAATTAAGAAGGCTTAAATTAAGGTAAAGGATGAGCCAGCCAATACGGAAAAAGAGTTGATTTTTTCCAAAATTCAACAACTCGGCTGATATCTCGCTGTTAAATCTCGTCCGAGATACCGGACAAGATACTGAAATATCGTACGAGATTTGGGTCAGACGAGATTCGAATGAAATAGCCTGTTTCGAATCGCCCAGGCTTGAAAATGAGATATTGGCCGAGATCTCGGCAGAGATGGGCGAGATTTAAAACCTTGCAATCAACCAAACAGTTTGTCCTAATAAACATCACTAGCTATTCAGACACAAATCCGGATAAGCTTTCCTAAAGCTATCCAGAGTTTCCCAGGTACAATCTCTACGATCCTCGCTCCACTGCACTTTGACGAGCTTCACAACTTTGCTCACGAGTTGCCTCTCATCTTGATCAACAATCTGAACAGGGTTCCTGACCACAGTCAAATTTGGCTCGACCTCCAAATCTTCCTGGACTACTGGTTCTACAACAAGTGATGGATCATGGACAAACTTTCTTAGATGGGATACATGAAATACATTACGAATTCCAGACATCCGTTCTGGCAAATCAATTCTGTAAGCCACAACACCAATCCTTTCCAGCAGCCGGAATGGTCCAATATATCTCGGGGCAAGGTTTCCCGTCTTTCCAAATCTAATAGCTCCTTTGATCGGGGAAACTTTGACAAAGACTAAATCTCTGATCTCAAATTCCAATTGTCTTCATCTTTTATCTGCATATTTCTTTTAACGGTCCTGAGCAGCTTTCATTCTCTTCTTGATAAGCTCAACTTCCGTAGATGCTTCACGAATCAGATCTGGTCCAAGCACAAGACGATCTCTCGAATCTTTCCAACAGGATGGGGATCTACACGGTCTTCCATATAAAGCTTCATAAGGAGCCATCTTAATACTCTCCTGGTAACTGTTATTATAAAAGAATTCCACTAGATGAAGATGGTCTTCCCAAAATCCAAAACACAAGCTCTCAGCATATATTCTAGGATTCGGTTTAGCCTCTCCGTCTGTCCGTCTGTCTAAGGATGATAGGGTGTACTAAATCTCAAACTCGTTCCCATAGCTGATTTCAGAGCCTCCCAGAATTTGCTAGTGAAGATAGGATCTCAATCACTTACTATACTGACTGGAACACCATGCAATCCGACTATCTCCCTCAAGAAAATCTTTGCTAGAGAAGCTGCAGTTCGAATTGCCTTAACCGGTATAAAATGGACGCTCTTAGTTAGATGATCCACAATCACCCATATTCCTTCGTTTCCTTTCTTGGTTCTACGCAAACCGTAGACGAAATCCATCGAAATCATCTCCCACTTCCATTCTGGAACTTCCAAAGGCTGCAACAAACCTGTTGACTTCTGTTGATCTCCTTTAACTTGTTGGCAGATGGCATAACTATTAACGAATCTAGCAATATCTTTCTTCATGCTCGGCCACCAGAAAACTCTTCTCATATCCTTATACATCTTAAAAATTCCTGGGTGGATATTCAATTTGGAGCTCTGACATTCTGATAAGACTTCTTGCTTCAAACCATCCACATTTGGCATACAGAGACGATCATTAATCCTCAAAGTTCCTTGATCGTCAATCTCGAAATCAGAATATTGTCCCTCTTTGATTCCTTGAATAATTTCCTTGAAGTTTTATCCTCCATTTGCTTGCTTATGATTCTTTCCTGGAGAGATGGAACAACTTCCAAAAGATATAGAACTGCATTTCTGCTAAGAGCATCTGCCACAACATTTCCCTTTCCTAGGGTATACAGGATATCCAAATCATATGATGCCAAAAACTCGACCCATCGCCGCTGCTTCAGATTAAGATCTTTTTGGGAGAAAAGATACTTCAACGGTTTGTGATCCGTGAATACTTCTCTCCTAAAAGATAGTGTCTCCAGATATTTAAAGCAAAAACAATGGCCAACAACTCAAGATCGGGCGTAGCGTAGTTCCTTTCATGTGGCTTTAATTGACGACTCGCATATGCAATAACTCTACCATTTTGCATCAAAACTGCACCCAATCCTACTATACAAGCATTTGTATAAACCTCAAATTTGCTTTTTCCATCCGGATTAGCTAGCACAGGTGCACTAGTTAGCCTCATCTTCAATTCCTGGAAAGCCTCTTCACACTGGGGTGTCCACTTAAACTTAGCTCCTTTCCTTGTCAACTTGGTCAAATGCGAAGCGATCTTGCAATAATCCTTGATAAATTTTCTATAGTAGCCGGCTAAACCCAAAAAACTACGAACTTTAGTCGGTGTCTGCGGCTGCTTCCACTCCAAAATAGTCTCAACCTTTGCTGGATCTACAGAGATGCCTTCTCCAGAAACAATGTGTCCTAAAAATTTGACTTTCGATTTCCAAAAATGGCATTTGGAGAATTTCGCCTTCAGAACATGCCTTCTCAGAGTCTCTAACACAACTCCCAAATGCTGCTTGTGCTCTTCTTCAGTCTTAGAGTAGACTAGAATATCATCGATGAGTACCAGAACGAACTTATTTAATACATCTTGAAAAACTCGGTTCATCAGGTCGATAAAGCAGGCAGGAGCGTTGGTTAACCCAAAAGGCATAACCAACCACTCACAGAAATAATTTGGTCCCTTAAATGCAGTCAAGGGAATAATGTCCTCAACTACCCTTAACTGATGGAAACCTGATGCTAAATCTAGTTGAGAAAAGATAAAAGCTCCATGCAGCTGGTCAAAGAGATCATCAATACGAGGAAGATGATATTTATTTCGAATGGTCACTTTGGTCAACTCTCGATAGTCAACACAAAATCTTAGCGATCCATCTGACTTGGTGACAAACACCGCAGCAGAACCCCAACAAGAAAAACCGGGCCTAATCAATCCCTTCTCCAAAAGATCTTGAGTTTGCTTCACAAGCTCTTCCCTCTCCCTAGGAGCCATCCTCCTGCTAGGCTGAATCACTGGTACTGCTCCCGGAACCAAATCAATATGAAACTCTATCTCTCGGTGCGGAGGTAAACACTTGACTTCCTCGAATACATCAGGGAAATCTTGGACCACATCGATATCTTCAACCTTCTCTTGAGAAGTTTCAACTCCATGTAAAAGACTACTCAAGTGAATTCTAGAATTATCACATGTCACTTCGGCAATTCTACCCAGATCGGTTTCCAATGAAACTGTTCTCTCATCACAATTCAGGACAGCATTATACATATCAAGCCAATCCATTCCCAATATAAGGTCAAATCCCTTAAAATTCAACACATAAGGGTCACAAAAAAAATCTATGGGACAGATAGGAAATCCACAAATCCTTACAGATCATATCTAATTTGGTTACCCCTTCTATAGGATTAGATACAAAGATGGGACAGTCTACAGTACTAGGGGTAAGAAAGAACGTCTTTGCAGAATGTAGAGAAATAAAAATCAAAGAAACGCCCGAACCAAATAAAACTTTAATATACTTGCCATCTAAAAGTAATGTACCTTCCAATACTCCCTTGCCTTTAGATGAAGTTGATGGTGTACCTTCCAAAGCAAATACCATATTCTACTGAGCTTTATAAAGTAGCGGGCAATCCTTGATCATATGACCTGGTTGGTGGCAATTGAAGCATAGAAATTTCTGAACCAAAGCCGAACCTGGTCCACTATAATGCGACTGCTTCTACTGTTGCTGAGATCCTTTCCTGGGACACTTATTCGCCAAGTGACCTTCTTGTTGACATATATAGCATTTGCGAGGTCCGTTGTTACTTCCAGTCTTCTTCTTTTTCCGCTTCCTCTAATTAGGATTGAACTTCCTCTTATTTGGATTAGCAAAATTCCCTCACGATGCTGCTACTGGCTCCACTGATTTCTTGTTCATCAAATCCTCATAACTCAGAGCCATATTAATTAACTCAATAAAAAATCCTTTCAAATGCGCTGTCATCTTTTCATGAAATTCTGCCCTCAAGCCTTGCACAAACATTTCGTTCTTTTTGAGGGGAGAGTCTATAAGCCCTGGTCCATAGCAAGAAAATTAATTGAATTTAGTCTCATACTCTACTATAGTCATGCTCCCTTGCTTCAAATTCATAAAATCCTGTACAAAGGAGTTTTCCCTGCTGTTGGCATGAATTTCTCCTCAAATAACTCTTTAAATCTTTCCCAAGAAATATCGTCCTTTGAGACATTTGCTACCGCTGCATCCTACCAGGCTGTAGCGCCTTTTTGCAATTGCCATGAAGCCATTTCCTTTTTCTGCTCATCAGACAACTTCATACTCTTAAAGATGCGCTCACAAGAGCGTAGCCAAGCTTGGACCTCAATTATAGTCTCTGACCCTTTAAATGGTTTACCTCCAAGGTTGGTGAAGTCTTTGCATAAAGCGGCAAAACTAACCTAAGGCAGTGCTGGATCCACATCCTCACTAGCAGTTCGTCCATCATCATTCGAGGAACTGCCCCACCTCTGCCTCTCCTTCTAGAACTCATGTTGGCAACCTAGACAGGTAACCCAACAAATTTAGATAGGTATATAGTTATATAAAAATACAAATACGCTCTCTCAAGATAGATACTACTCTAGAGCTTAGGTATTATCTCAACCTATGCTCTGATACCAACTGTGATGACCCGTCTTTCTAACCATAGAAAGACGCATCATCAATAAGAAAAGAAAGAGATAGAAATAGAAAAGATAGAAAGAAAGAATAACAACATCAGAATCTCTCAGTGGAAATGGAACAAAATATAATACATCACATAACTATTACATAGTTTTACATATATCAGAGTTACACAAACATCATTGAAACAAGACAGTCATATATATATATATATATATATATATATATATATATATATATGCCATTACATACATCCCAAAATACAACATACATCAACTAACATAGCGGAACTAGATAGATAGATACGTCTGGACTTCTGCTCCAAGCTCCTCCAGACTTCAAAAAATCCATGACCTATCACTTAGCTACTCATAAAAATTTGAATACCCAAGAGTTTAAGAAAAACAGAATAAACTCCGGGCCATACATGGGTTTGGTGTGAGTAAACGGGTTAAAGTTGCTTAACTTTGAAAATCTTTTGAAAACAAAGGTATCACGTAAAACTTCCTACACATAAATACGGGTAAGTTTTACCTTACGCTAACCAAAACATTTTATAGGAAATCCAATGATATTATAATAGTGTCTAGGGTTTTCAAGCAAAATAGAAAATAGCCGAAATTGTTACATTTATTAAATTCCAGCATACATAGGTATACAATCAAATCTGAGGGCGCTTATTGGATAATGAGTTTCCATCAATGGCAGGGCTACTGGGGTACCGCACATCACCGTATGGGGCTTAGACCACCGTACCGAGGATCACTCCCGACCCCCTACAATACAAGGCCGGAGCCATCCTTTACTGGACAGCCTCGAACAAGATAACCCCGCAGTTGTGGCCAACAACTGCCCACACAGCTGAAATAAAGGGACATCTAGACAGTGGTATATCTCGTCCTGCTTGGGTGCTACCCACCCAACCTTGCTGCACCTCTCCTGTTTTAGCCATTCCCAGTTGATGAGGCTTGAGGCTACGATTACCTTTAGAGAACATATCTCTTAGAATGCTCATCGTCCACCTGACGATGTTCTGAAAGCATTCAATCCATACAAGTTCGCTCCGGGTTCGAACGAAACCGAAGACACTATCTCGTTACTCTCATTATGGAATCACCCTCAGAGTTAACGACGATAACCCTTGCACTTTGAAACTCCATCCCGATATTCACTTGAGATTCCACGACCTATCGTTTAATTTGGATCGGTGTGGTTTCAGATAATCATAACAGACACCCGATCTCGGTCTCACCGAAATCCAAATGCTATTTTAAAGGTCAAGTTTTTTAATAGTTTAAATAATTTAATTCAACACTTTGAATTCACATAGCATTTGTCATAGATAAATCATACTCAAACATCACAGATATATCCAAAGCATATCACAGAGTATCATAGAATATCACCAAATAGATATCACAAATTCAGATATTCTAGTTATACAATCATCCATAAGCGAGCATCTTTAATCCTTATTGTAATTAATTTAATTTAAATTAATTATTTGAGAATTAATCACTTAATCCTGCTTAATTAATAACCAATCAAACCATTTAATCAATTAATCATTTCTTAATTACCCTTTTGAGTCAATTAAATAAATCTTAATTATTTAATTAATTACTCCTTCATTATTGATTTATAACCTGAATTATTAATTTATTAAACTTCCATTTATTAACCACTAATTACTTAATTAATCAATTATTAATTCTTAATTAAATTACTTAATTAGTTAACTACTAATCATATATTAATTAACTTCAAGTAGTTAATTACAATTCTTAATTTCAAATTAGTTAACACTTAATCATTTGTTAATCAATCTTTAATAACAAATTATAAATTAATCATTCTTAGTTGCCTCCCAAAACAATTAATTAAATAATCATTCATCTTAATTAATATTTTACAAAATTTCCGTAATAATCTGAAATCAAATTATTACTAACTTAAAAAGCTTTAATGTTAATTAAATTTAACACTTATCTTACATTAACTACTTAATTAAAATATTAATTAAGGTTTAAAAACATTCTAAAGAATTAACTTAATTAATTATGTCTTAAAATAAATTCTTATCTTCAACTTTCAGACATTAATTAATTCATAAATACTTAAACTTATATAAGATGATTAACTTCAATTTTAATTAGGCTTAGCCTTTGACAACCAAACCCGAGTAAATCCCAGTTTTACTTGAGTTAAAACTCGAGATCCTCCCTTATCTTCCCCGAGTCCCCTCTTCTTCTTCATAATGTATGTGTGTGTGTGTGTGTGTGTGTGTGTGTGTGTATATTAAGTTTAAGCTTTAAACTTCAATAGCAGGAAAGCATGATTATGCACTCAGGTCCAACCCGAAGAAATCCTTTCATTTACCCGAGTATCAACTCGAGTCGTCCACCACTCAAAACTCCTGACACCATATCGATGACATACACGTGCACAACGCCTCGTCGACGCTTCGGCGAACCAAGCTGCCTCCTGTGAGTCACGTAACACCCCTACACTCGATTACAATGATCCGCACGATGCCAAAAATCCCAGAAAGAAATCAAGTCTTCCATTCGAAAACTGTAACTCGAGCTCACCCAACAAAAATACTTCGCCTCACTCATGCCGACCATCGGAGGCGATACAACTCCGGCCTCACCTCGTCGATCCCCCATACTACCATCCCCTTGAATTTCATACAGCTCGATCAACCAGAGGTGACGAAAACTCCTCGACTCCGACCACGTCCAAACCCATGTGTTTAACCCTAATTTTGCCTCGTTCCATCATCTCTTACAATAGAAAAATTATTTAACAATTTTCCTGATATCACTAATCACCAAGCTAGCTTCGATTAAAAATTCAACATCCAATATTTGTTCGATCGCCAGAAATTGGTTAAAAAGCATTTTCTGTTCAACTATGAACTGCTCGTAGAATACTTAACTAAAAATTCCCATTTTAGTTTTAAAAATCCTATTTTGAAGGGTGGATTCAAGTTATATAATTGAATCGATGTTTTATAATATTCGAATTTTTCATATGTTCATCTTTTTCGCTATAAAACTGAATACACAGAGTCAATACTTCACTATCAAGCTTAAAACAAGTTTTAGACCATAATCTATGTTTAATCATACTTATTTGTTTGAAGATTAAGGCCTATCAGAGATTAGGGAATTAAAGTTTAAATTTTTAACTTGATTGAACTCTGTACCTAAAAAAACAGAGATGACAAACATTTATGCACAAAACAGATATAAATAAACATACATAGAGATACATATCTATATATATAGTCATGTAGCACAGCATCATCTAGAATTCACATACACTAGCATTTATTACCTTAAACTTTTAAGTTAAATGTTTACTCACTTGTAAAAATATGTGAACGGAGAACAAATTCTGGAAGCTGCGACTTGATTTTCTTTTAAACCTTCTTGTTTATTTAGTTGAGATGTATTTGAGTTTGTGAATCGTGATGCTTACTCTTTTTCTTTCTGGTTTAGTATGTTGTGAACGAACTGGAACAAGGGGATATGCATATATAGAGAACAGGTTTTACAAGGGACAAGAATTTTTTGGTACAACTTGTTTCTTTGGGTCAGAGATATTTTTCTTTGACCAGCAAGATTTTTTTTCTTCTTTCTTAAAACTGAAATGATTTACAAAGGCTACGAAATAACTTTTTTTTTTGCTAGAAATGATAGTATATAATGCATGTCTCCTTACAAGTTAACATACTTATCCTATTTCCTTTGTATATACATAGATTTTTGTTTGTAGATATTTTTTTATCTTCTTGCATACACATATGAATTTCCATAGTATATTACTAGAATTATCCTATGTGCTTACTATGAAATTGTTATAGTTATTTTTATAGTTTTAACTTATATTGTAAACACAAAATAACCATTTAGATACTTATTTCTAACATAAATCCCTATTTTTTTATTTCTATTTTAAGCTTAAACCATCAAAAACTTTATTGATATTCATATATTTTAATACTTATATTTAATGTTGATAAGATTAATTTTATTTTAACCATTATTAACTAAATTACATTCATATGCACATATTTAGATTAAATGTTAATAATGTAGAGCTTTTAATTAAATTGAATAAGATAGATTTTATATTAAATATTTTTGAAAGATTTTATTTTGAATTTTTAAATCATAGTTTTCTTCCAAAATACATACATATATATATAAGTAAATGGTAAGAGCTAAATTTTTTATTTTTTATTTATTTTGTTTATAAAATGATGAGTTTTATTTTAATAAATCAGATTAAAATAATATTACCAAAATCCCGGGCCGTCATAGCCATGATGCTTCAGCTTTCTCATTATGTGTTACTGTGCTTGACGGTTTGTTTTTATTGAATATATTATCATACCGCGGATCATCTTTTTAGTCCAAAATGTACTATTCGATGAATCAAATTTTTACTTCATTAGCTTTATGAAACCTTAATACTATTAAATTTCAAGTGTTATCACTTGACCAACCTCTATTTTGGATATTAATAGTATTTATTTTCATTGGTAATAATGTCATAGGAGTAGTTTATTTTAATAATAATAGCAATGTTCCTTAAAGCTTTGAAAAACAGAGGTTTCCCTTATGGATATTGATTGTGTATTGTTCAATAAAGCTATTGTTTATTGTAACTTTTCATCTTTTATGTAGAGGCATGTATATTTTTCATTGATTAGATGTTTTATTAGGTATCCATTATATCATAAAATGGATGTAGATCAAGAAGTTAGATAACTATTGTTCGTGCTGATGTACCAACATACTCTAAAATATAGATCAACAATACAATATTTTTTTGGAATAAGGTAATACTTTAATATTTTTGACGTTTTTATTTCACTTCAATGATTCATATGGCTGCTTCTGTGGAAATAAATGTTAATGATAAATTTCCCAATATTTAGAGTTGTCATATTATGACCAACTACATTATCCCATTAGCTATAAAAAAATATTTATATTCATAAATGTTGTAGCATTACATAATTTTTCCATTTCAGTAAATGAAATTTTACCATTGCTATTATTATAAACACAACTTTATCATTTCTGTTTTCAGGAAATAAAAAAATGATCAACAAAAAATCAAGTGGTTGAGGTCCATAAATGAAGAGTTGCAAGTGGTAGTGGAAAATAAGGTTAGTACTTGATTTCGAAAATCAATTGTAATTGTTAGAACAGAAAAAGTGATGCTTTGATATTTGTCGATTAACAAAAGATATGTATATGAACATTTTATTATGTAAAATTACTACGAGGCAAGTTTTTGAGAGCTTTATATAATTTTAGCTCATTACTAATCTATGTGCATATTTAACATTTTGTATTTATTCTCTGGATATAAATGGCTATTTCAACTCATTTGCTTCCTTCATTAACTTCAAACTGTCTAGTATCTATGAAATATTTTCATTTACATATCAGGCAATGATTTCAGTTGCAATTTGGTTCTACCATCATAGACTAGGTTATGGTCTAATAGTAATAATCACTTTTAAGTGTAAGGTTCAAAATATTTTGGTATGTTTGAATTTGACATGAAAGTGGTATGAAATGGTGATAATTAACTCATTTAACATGCTCCAAGTTAATCTTTTCCATGTCCAATTTTTATTATGGTGTTTAATTCAAATGTAAAATAGTAGTGAAAAGAACATATATAACTTGGAGTTGATCTTTCCTACAAATGGATCCATTTGTGGTGGCAAAAGCTCAAAATAGTTTTATTTTCTTCTTCAATGATTATTTTAGTAAGTTGATTTGCAAATATAGGATTATAGATATATTAATTTCATTTCTTTATATTCTTAACTAATTTTGAATTTTTTTTATAACCAATAATGGACCCACACTTTACATTCTTACCACACGTACAATTGATAAAGAACAAGGCATAACATGTTCTAAACAATGATGTAGTTTGCACCGGGGTTATAGTCACATACCAAGGGAAACTGACAGTGAAGGCATGATTCATAGAAGCAAGCTATAAGAGTATTAACTATTTTATGCACTATGGGACGGATGGCAGTGTACTATACTAAAGTATGTTCTCTATGAAATTATTTTACAGTCCTTATTTGTTATCATCGTTTTGTAGTTAGTTAGAGTTGGATTAGGTTTCAAAAGTTGCAGGATGCATTTACAATAAATTCAGGAAGGTTCTCCATTTGAATTGACACTGGAGTTGTTTTCTATATGATAAGATTTGTAACCATATCATGTTAATACAAGGATTGAATAAATATAGCTCCAATAAATAAATATTTCATTGTCGAACCAATTCTCAGTGCGAAGGAAGTATTGAAACTCAAATAATTTATGTATGATGACTAATGAGTTGAGATTATATCTACCTATCATAAGACAATGTGCTAAATAGTACCATATATATGATGTACTTGATATTTGACTTGTTTTGCATCCTTCTGTATTTTTAAGATATTGTAAAACAAGCATGTATATTATGTATTCTCCAAAACCAGTTTAAAAATATATGCATCTCATTCCCTAAGTCATTTAAAGTGATATCATCATCATTAAGTTTCCATATCTATCATTTTTAAATTTCGTCTTGAACGGCATATATTATTCTTTTTTCTAGAAATATTTTTACTTTAGTTATGTTTTGAATATTTACATCCTACTGTGTTTTTTATTTGTGTTTATGATTTAATGCAGATTCCACAATTGAAAACCATTGGGTCTCCAATTATGTTCCAATAGCTAATCCCTAATATGCACACAAAACTTTTAATCCATAGAAAACATAACATCACATTTATATGCTAAATAAAGTTCGCATCTGTGCCATCGACACGGGCTCCATACTAGTATTAAATATGAGTTCAAACCGGACCGGACCAAAACCGAAGCATATTACATTCAAACAGGACCGAAACTGACCTGTTTAAAAGATTGGTATAATGGTTCATATTTTTGATTAACCGTTCGATGTAGTGCAAAAGCGGTTTGGACTCCAAATCGAACCATGCCCACCCCTAGAACAAGGAAAAAGTCCTATTTGTAACTAAGCGCCAATAATCAAGGAGAATTTTACCAAATCCGCTCATTTCTCATTTGGCCGCGTTAGTATTTTAATCTTTCTCCCCATTTCTCCCAAAACGAGGAAGAAAACACTAACCTATTATTGTTCTCCCTGCTTCTACCTCGTGTTTTCTCCAGTTTTGTTTCCCTTTGGCTTGCCGCGTATGCCCCTGTACTCTTCACCCCATGATTCCCTACTACGCCGCATATGCCTCCCACTATCACTGATCCGAAAACCATCCAATCCGAGTGCTTTTCCGTCCCTTTTGCATCTCCGCAAGCTCCTATCCTTGTTGTTGCCTTGCTTATAAGTAATTGGGAAATAAGGTAGTTTAATATTTGAAATAGTTTAGAATTCATTGTTTATGTTATGATTTATGAAGTTGATTGCTTTACTGTTTGGATGTTGGGTGATGGGTATTGGAATTGAATTATTTTTCTTTGAATATGGCATTGTTGTCAGTTTGAAAAATTAAGAATTGACCGCTGATATAATAAATATAGTTGATTTTGAGGTTATTACATTGTTTGTTAGCGCTCAATTTTATGTGAACTTACTTTCTTTTTGTAGGCAATTACAGTAATTATGATTGCTAATTTTCTATTAATGCATTATAAAAGTGTCCCAGTATTGTCATTCATGAAAATGCTTCAGTTTACCATATTAAAATTTTATTACATATCAATTTCTTTTTACATACTGTGGCCATCAAAATCTCTTTTTCTCATTCACTCTAAACAACCGCTGCCTCTTTAACTTCGTTAGAAAAAAACCACGTACATCGTTTCAAGACATCATCAAAAACAAAATTTTCAAACCCTAAAGTCAAAATAAATCTCTCTTTTTATCTAATTGATGAAGCCAAATAAGATTTAGTGGATTAACACAAAGAATAGTTTACTTTTTATTTTTTGAAGTTTATTTTCTTCTACAGAACAATCTTAGATTTGTTGTTTAGAGCTTTTTGTCGTTATTTTTTGATGAGTTTTAATGATCATATGGCTAACTAAATTTAGAGGATATAAAGTTTGATGATTTTGTAATTGAAAACCTCAAAGTAAGTTATTGAATTGAAATGTTTAATCATACAATGTTTATGTCATTTTTTCTGTTACATTTTCTTTTTGTTTTTTGGTTGTTAGATTGAGGAAACCAATCGCAATAAAATATGGAGGAAGACGATCAATTAAAATGCTACAGAAGGCATGAAGATGATTTAACAAAGGACAAATTTTGCATGTAGGCTCGAGGAAATAACAAATTATGCATCTAGGCTTCAGAAAAAACTAATTAGCAAACTAGGCCTCGTTTGGTTTATATTTGTGCAAACACGGAGTGCGCAAGTAATTTTTTTTTTAAATAACTTGCGCATTCCATATTTGCGCAAGCTTTGTTTTAAAACTTGCGCACTTATGAAATACGCAAGCCTGTTTTCGGGCATCAAAAAGATAGACAGCTGAATCTATATTTCATTTCTTCCCCAAACTCAAATTTTAACAAAACCCTCCCCATTTCCAACCTTCAACCCATTCCAAATCTACATCTATCAACTCTAAAACATTCCATTTGATCTATTCTTTCAATCAACCACTAGATTAAGCAAAAAATGGAAGCAAGCTCTTCTTCTTCTTTGATTAGAGATAATTTTATTTTGATTGTAAATTGATTACTACTTTAAAAATGATTGATGTTGTTAATGAAATTGGTAGTCATGATGATGTCGATGTCAATGTGCTCTAATTGTTGGTTTATTTTTTGAAAATGCAAAAGGATATGTAGTCTTCATATAGCCAAAACCCTAACTTTGTACAAAGTTTTTGTAGTGATAAACGATTGTTGTTGTTTGTAGAATTGTCTCCCGGGCCCGAAGATAGAAGTGTTCTTTATCTTCAAGAACAGCATAGAAGCCAAAACGACACATTAATGGAGATAAATGTTTGATATTGGTAAACCGGAGAAATGCAAATATGAAGCACCAATTTTTTTTTATATACATTTCAGGGTGTTGAAACTGTGAAGATATGCGATCATTCAAGCAAACTCAAGGAGATCAATTTTAAAGATCCAAGATTGGAGGCGAATCTACGAATCTCCCGATTTTGGCAAGCTACGCAAATCGACTACATTCGTCTTGATCATCACCTTATTACCGCTTTATGCGATAGATGGAGGCCGGAAACAAATACGTTTCATATGAGAGTCGGGGAGATGATAGTGACTCTAGCGGATGTGCATTTTCTTTTCGGTCTTAAAGCAGACGGTCGTCCGGTATGTTTGCAAAATTTAGACATCGATTACATCAAATTGGCTCATGACTTGCTTGGTCTTTTTCCACCTAGAGAGGCGGTTAAGTCTAAAAGTGAGTTATCAATGACTTGGTTTAAAAGTGAATTTTTCGAACCACTACCCGAAGGGGCGATCGATTTAGATATACTTCACCGCACTCGTGCTGTGATATTGTATTTTTTGAGCTGCCGATTATTTTTCGATCATTCGAAAGGGAGATTAAGTTTGAAATTTTTGCCTTTTTTGGACGATTTGGCTAACTGTGGATATCATTCTTGGGGTAGTGCTGTTCTATGCTATTTGCATAGTGAGTTGTCACAAGTTGCCTTGCAACGTCGAAAAGTTTTAGGGGGTTCTGCAACGTTGCTGCAACCATGGTCATGGTCGCATATTGCTATCGGACGACCGTCTATTAGAATTCCTACCGACTTAGATCTGTATCTTCCATTCGGGGCTAGGTGGAATTGTGCTAGGAGTTGGCGTAAGACGCTAGGAAATGTACCTTTTTACCATAATGAGTTGGATTTGTTGGCGGATGATGCGGTTACATAGGAACCTTATTCATTAGTGAATAAGTTTGGACATCCGGAAATTGAGTATGCGTTCGTCGGTTGGATTGCTAAGATTCGACTGATTCTATTTTTAGACTTTGAGTTGTATGCACCCGATCGGGTTATGAGACAGTTTTCCTTCGATTATCAGCACATTCCCGATCCTATCGTTCCCCTTGATCCAGAACCCACTAGCTGGATGACATTTTTGGAGGAAAGTATTGCTATTTGGCAATCAACAATTGATCGTGCCGAACGAGCACGCAAGCCTCCGACACCTTTGAGCGAGTACAAGTATTGGTATTGGCGAATTACTCGTCGTTATATTCTTAAAAAATGGCAAGGAAGTTGGTTGCGTACACTCCCCGTGCTCCTCTAGAACGTGATGTGGTAAGTATTGTCATTTCAAAAATTTTATAGTTAAATTTGTATATCATATTGATGCATTGTTATGACTTATGGTTTAGGTAAGCGGAATATACAGCGCTTTGGATGTCGTAGACGAAATAAAAGAAAGTCATATGGAGCCGGACAAGGTCAAAAGTAAGTGTATTGACCTACGACGAATACTTGACACGATTTTGGGTCGGAACAAGCTAAGAAGGCCGGTCAAGCCACTGCGCATTGTAGAAGAGCCATCACGTTGTATAGAGGAGATACATACCACGGTAGCGGGTGGACAAACCCAATGGGAGGAGGCACACGTGGAGGGGGAGACTTCACAACATCCCGGTGACGAAACTACAGCTGGATGGCCCGCTTGGCCCGAGGTAGAGCAGCAATACACCGGTGGAGAAACCCATGCTGACTGGCCCGTTTGGCATGAAGGAGAACAACAATTCGGATATGTTGGACAGTCGACATACGAGCATGCGCCAAAGGCGTCGCAATGGGAAATTCAACAAGAAAACTCATCTTTGGGCCAAGCTAATCACAAGAAACTCCATTGCCGACACCCGCTCCTACATTCGAAGAAGGCCAAGGATCGGCTCCCATCGTGTACAAACGGAAGAAGAAGAAGAAAGATGACACCATCACTTGAGCTTATTGTTGGTCTTATTATTGTTGTTTTTTTGGGTTGGTAAAGGGATTATTGTACGACTTGTTCAATCTATTCACTGTAAGACTTGTACGACTTATTCAATCTATTTATTTTGTCAGTTGAATAATGCTATTTGTTTTGTTTGGAGATGGTATTGTTAATGGAATGTTGTGTGCATGTTTTGGGAAGTTGAGAGTTTGCAAATTTTGGTGAAGGAGTTGGCGTAGCAGCTCACTGTTTTGAACTGCCTCAAAAAATAGCTTGCGCAAATATGTAATGCGCAAGCTTTATTTCCAATAAAGCTTGCGCTCTCCACATTTGCGCAAGCTGTTTTCGGGTTATTTTAAAAACATGCCTGCGCATATATGGAATGCGTAAGCTATATATCATGCTCAATCCATATATGCGCAAGTATGTTTTTGACCCTGTCCAAGACAGAGAACACTTTCAATACCGTACATTACACACTATCACACAAAAAGTCCTAACAACATTCTACATACCACGCAAACACCATTCGAATGACAACATCATTACATAACAAAGTCAACAACTCATACAGTAACATAGACGTTCTATACAATTCATCGTGGACAAGTTTTCTTCTTGTGGACAAGTTTTCTTCTTGTGAATATCTTCCAGTGTAGGTCTATATAAGACTAATGCAATTGCAAAATCTGCCTACTTTTACAAAGAGGTCTGACCTTGAAAAAGTTTATGCATTTAAAGAATGCGAATCAAACAAAATATAGCCTGTAGTATGAATTTTGAAACTAATTAATTTTGTCCCTATCTGGTTTCCATTTGCGACCAAATATTATTATTTATTGGTCTTAATTTTTTTAAATAGATATTTTTTCGCAGTGGAATAGCTTCATTTGCAAAGTTGATCTACATAATTCATTATACATGCAAGTTAGATAGATGACCTAAATCTCACTGTTATATTCAGAAACTCAAGTCAGCTTTCTCTTTGAAGAATAACCTCATCAAAGGATGATATGTCTTAGTATGAATCAAAGTATTATGTTGGCACTAGTACTCAGACCTTGCAGCCTATAACTTGAATACATGCACATTTAAGCATGTATAAGATTTTTAGTTATACCTAAAGAAAATTCTTTGTATATGCATGCAAATACTTACGTCATCAAACTTGTTAGATAAAAATGAATATACAGCTAGATATATAGGCGAGATTCCATTTTAGCATGAACATATATTGGATTTTATGTTTTTATCTTCAATTTGACATGCTATTTAATTAACTTAATTATCCTAATTTGGCCACAGGGTAAAATTTCTTTCTGTTTTAGATAATCACATTCAAGATCTTTTGCCTTCATGCATATGAAGGTAAGCATTAGTCTAGGGGTGTTACGGTTGCGGTAACCGTCGTTGTTATCACCAACCCTAACCGTAACTATTGTTAATGGTTATGAATTCTTATAACGTTACCGCAACCGTGCATGATGGTTAATCATCGTATTTTCAATTTTAAAGCATGCCGTACATATATTTTCAATTATATGTATTATTGATGATAAATTGATATAGCTCCAATTGTTTTTTGCAAATTTATTTATTTGTCTATAAAACGACCAATATGCTGTTGAATATTTTTTGTAGATAGAGGGAGAGAATATAAGAAAGAGGAGTTTTTATTTTATTTTATTGTAGAGAGCTTTTCTTTATTGATGATTTATTTCTTATTTGATTGATACAATATGAGGGGAAAGCTTCTCAATTTATATGACTCAATAGAACATTCTAGATATAAAATACTCTAGAGACGTGACTCATTTGACAACTTTAAAAATGACTCTTTAAGCAACTTTAGAAACATAACTATTATATGATTCTTATTTCTATCAACTAATATAAAATTCTAGAGCTCTCACCAAATTCTATCAAATACAAGAAGACTCTAGAAACTTTAATAATAAGAAACTTCTAGAAATTAACAGTTCAAGTTTAATATTTCAACACCCCCTTTTAAACTTGATTTGTGACTCCAAGTAGATTTCTCAACCGGAAAAAATCTTCATGCTTGAGAGGCTAGGTGAAGATATCAGCTACTTGATCATGTGTCTTCACGTATTCTAGTTGCACATCCTTTTTGGAGACAGACTCTCTAATATAGTGATAGCGTGTATCAATATGCTTGCTTCGATCAGGAAAAACTGGATTCTAAGCCAAAGCAATTGCTGATTTGTTGTCCATGAAAATCTTGGTCGGCTTCTCTTGTGGCAGTTTCAACTCCTTTAGTAGATTTCGTAACTGAATTACATAGCAAACACAATAGCAACTACATACTTTGCTTTGCATGTGGAAAGAGTGAAAATCGACTGTTTTTTCGACATCCATGTGAAGGCTGTATCTCCCATATAGAACACGAAGCCACTTTTGTTTTTTCGGTCATCCATATCTCCACTCCAATCACTATCACTGTGTCTAACAAGCTCGTAATTATCAGAAATAGAGTAGTACAATCCAAAGTTTGTTGTGCCTTTAACATAGCGAAGAATCCTCTTTGCTGCCTTCAAATGAGTTATTATTGGGTTCTCCATGTATCGACTCACAACTCCTACCGCATATAGAATGTTAGGTCTTGTACACGTTAAATATCACAAGCTTCCAACCAAGCTTTTGTAGAGTGTTGAGTCCATTTTTTCTCCTTCCTCATGCCTTGACAACCTGGTTCCACATTCCATTGGTGTGCAAACTGGATTAGAGTCATCCATCTTGAACTTCCTCAATAGTTCCTTAGCATAGCATTTTTGAGTGATTAGAATGCCTTTATCTTCTTGTTTTACTTCAATGCCGAGATAATAAGACGTGAGCCCAATATCAGTCATCTCAAACTTTTTCGTCATCTCTTTCTTATACTCTTGAAACATGCTTGGATTGATACCTGTGAAGATCAAGTCATCTACATACAAGCATATAATCAATGTATCAGCATTATGGATTTTAATATAGAGTGCATGCTCATATGGACATTTGATGAAGTTTCTCTCTTGGAGGTACTTATCAATTCGAGCATTCCAAGCTCTTAGAGCTTGTTTCAATCCATAAAGTGCCTTCTTTAGCTTCAAAACCTTGTCTTCTTCTCCTTTGACTTCACAGCCTTATGGTTGCTCGATATAAACTTGTTCTTCAAGAACTCCATTTAAGAAAGCAGATTTCACCTCCATTTGATGTATCTTCCAACTATTTTGAGAGGCTAAAGAGATTATTAGTCTAACAGTTTCTAATCAAGCGACTGGAGCGAATATCTCATCATAGTCAATGTCGGCTCTTTGACTATAGACTTTTTCCACTAATCTCGCTTTGTATCTTTTGACTTCTACTTTGGCATTTTTCTTTGCTTTGTATACCCACTTCACACCAATCTCCTTGTGTCCTTTTGGAAGTAAATCTAACTCCCATGTGTCAATCTTCATGATGACCTTGATTTCTTCATCATAGCATTTTTCCAATTCTTCTTTTGCAAAGCTTCTTGGAAGTTCATAGGCTCACAATCCACAAATAAACAAAAGAGAGTAAGATTGTCTTGATTTTCTATTACCTCATAAATTTCTTGAAGGCTTTTGAAGCGTGGAGCCATTTCACTAGAGCTCTCATCTTCTTGACAACTTGTGGTAGGAGAAACTAGTGGGGAAGTAGGCTCCTCCCTTAATTGCTCGATCCTTGGTTGTGGTATTTCATCTTCTTCAAAGTATAGAAAGAAGTTGTAATTTTTATTATGTGATCTCCAATCCCATTCTCCTTCTTCGTCAAACACAACATCTCGACTAATTATTATCTTTCTCGTATCAGGATTGTAGAACTTATATCCTTTAGAGTTGGTGTCATAACCGATGAAAATATACTTCATGCTTCTTTTGGTGTCTTTCCCCACACACTTCTTGTTGGAGATTGGTTTGATAGATAAACTGCACATGCCACAGCTTCCGCCCAAAATTCCTTTGGCAACCTCTTACTTTTGAGCAAGCTCCTTGCCATTTCAAGAATTTTCCTATTCTTTCATTCTGCTACTCCAATTTGCTGGGGGGAACTAGCCACTATCAGTTGTCGTCTGATTCCATTATTTTCACAATACTTTTGGAATTCTTTTGATGTGAACTCTCCTCCAAGGTCAGATCTCATGGCTTTAATCATAAGGCCACTTTCCTTCTCACATGGGCCTTGAACTTTTTCAAGTTCTCAAAAAGCTCTGATTTCTCTTTTAAAAAATACATCCATGTTTTTCTTGAAAAATCATCGTTGAAAAGAAGAAAATAGTTACTCTTACCAAGTGAACTTGGCTTGATGGACCACACACATCCGTATGTATGAGTTCCAATGGCCTTTTAGCACTTGAGTATGACTCCTTTGTAAAGCCCATTTTAAATTACTTTCAAGCATCTTTCTCACACTTGATTTGGATGGCTTATGCATGGTAATTCTCTTACCATTTCCTTCTTGGATAGCAACTCTAGTCCTCCAAAGTTAAGATGTCCAAAACGAAGATGTCAATGCCAAGCGGTATCTTTATAGCACACCTTAAAGTATTGTGCGACACCACTTTGAATGTTGAGCACAAACATTCTATTTCCTGACATTGGTACCTTTGCAATGAAGCTACTTGCACCATCTCTTATAGAAAGATTATTATCTTTTAACGAATATCATAACCTTTCTCTAAGAGTTGTCCTAAGCTCAAAATATTGCTCTTCGTGTTTGGCACATAGTAAACATTGGAAATGAATTGGTGCTCTCCATCCTTCAATCGGATAAGAACCTTTCCTTTACCTTTCACTGATATCTTTGATTCATCTCCAAATGCCACGTTGCCCTTCACTGATTCATGAAGCTCCACAAACATATTTTTTCTTCCACACATATGGTTGCTTTCACCACTATCTAGGTACCATTGGTTTTCCTCTTCTTTTTCATTTTCTTTGTAAGCCAGTAATAATGCACCATCCTCTTGGCTTTTTTATTCAATCTAATTGGTCTTCTCTTCAACTTTATTATGCTTTGAAGCTCTACATTCAGAAGTATAATGTTCAAATTTCTTACAATTGTAGCATTTAACACGTGACTTGTCATACCTTGAATTTTCTCTTCCACGACCTCTTGTTGAGCTTTCTCCACTTTTATTATAGTTGTTGTTGTTGTTTTCATAGTTGGGCCTCCAACCTTGTCCATGTCCATATGCACGACCCTTTCATCTTTCTTGGCTACCACCCCATCTTTGTTGGCTTCGATTACTTTCTTCCTTTTTCGAATCAATCTGTGTCTTAAGGACTTGCTCTGTAGTCCCTTCCTTCTTCCTTTTCTTTTCTTCATAAGCTTGCAATGAGGCTAGAAATTCCTCTTTTGACATGGTCTTCAAGTTTTTTGTTTCTTCAATGATGGCGACAATATATTCGAACTTTGGATCTAATGGTCTAAGAATCTTCTCCATAATTCTTACATCATCTAATTTCTCACCATTTCTTTTAAGATTATTACTAACCACTAGAACTCTTGAGAAGTAATCAGAAACAAGTTCACCTTCTTTCATATGCAAAGTTTCAAACTCTCATCTTAAAGTTTGAGGACGTACATTTTTGACTTGATCATCTCCCTTGTAAGATGTTCAAAGCTTCTCCTATGCTTTTTTGGCCGACTTTGATTTAGAAATTTTGTCAAAGGTATCATCATCCAATGCTTGATAAATTAGACAAAGGGCTTTCTTGTCCCTTGTCCTTGATTTTCTCAAACCATCTCTTTGAATTTGAGATAAACGATCTTCATTCTCATGTTCAATATAACCATTTTCAACTATCTTCCACACATCGTGTGCTCTAAGGAGAGCCATCATCCTTAAACTCCAATTATTATAATTGTTCTTGGTGAGCATTGGAACTCGTAGGGGAACGCCATTATTCACCATCCTTAAATCCTCTTTTTGATACCACTTTGTTCAATATTTTTTTAGAGAAAGAGGGAGAGAATATAGGAAAGAGGAGTTTTTTTATTTTATTGTAGAAAACTTTTCTTTATTGATGATTTATTTCTTGCTTGATTGATAAAAAATGAGGGGAGAGCTCCTCTATTTATATGACTCAATAGAACATTCGAGATATAAAATACTTTAGAAATATTGCTCATTTGACAGCTCTAAAAATGACTCTTTAGGCAACTCTAGGAACATAACTATTATATAATTCTTATTTCTAGCGATTAATATAAAATTCGAGAGCACTAACCAAATTATATCAAATACAAGAAGACTCTAGAAATTGTAATAATAAGAAATTCTAGAAATTAACAAATCAAGTTTAATATTTCAACATATGTATGCACATGTTATTAGTTCATTAAGGCACATATTGTTAATGTACAAGCTATTCTTTTAACTTAAATTACTAATTTGTATATTTTAATGTTAAATATTACATAAAACAATTATGTATGGTTGGTATGATTAACCGCGATTTTCAAATTCTTCAACCGTTACCGTTATAGACGGTAACCACATGAATGTTTGATATGATTGAGCGGTTGGGAAATTCAATCGTAACAGCCCTAAGTATTAGATCATTCCATATACATAAACCACTATTGATTTTAAGTTGAATTTGCTTCTATATCAGTATCTTCTCTTTCTTTGTCTTGGTTGTTGAAAGCCTTTGTCTCTATGCTAGCTCATTATTAGGTTCAACATGAATAAACGGTTCAAATGATTTTCTTGATTTTATTTGTACTTTGTACCATCGTAGATGCAATAGTTGAATACACATAAGCAGCCCTACTCATGACTTTTCTTCTTAACTCCATGTCTTTTATTATTCAGTAGCTTGTGTATCTTCTATATGACCTAATATGATTTACCTTTAATCTGGTAAAATCATGGTTAAAATTCACTTAGCCAATTATTACAGTAAAGTAAACTGTCGAAACTATATAGTAGGTGATACTCAAGAAAAAATTAAGAGATAAATATAGTGCTTGGTAGTTATTTTATATGAAGTAATTTATGAGTTAGAAATTTGATCTATTAACTTATGTTGCAAAAGCTACATTGGATTCAACCAATACATGCACACTGTTTTTTTAGAATTACAATAAAAGTTGAGATATACAAAGATTCGAGGTTGGGAAATGAGAAGTGGTCACAAATTCAATATTTGGAAAAGAGTTCTCTTTATGCATAAATTAGCTTGTTGTAAGAGCACTTCTGTACAACTTAATCATATAGCTTTATTGTATTTCCTGTAGCATTTCTCAGTACTCACAAATCATGACATTAAAGTAGCAAGTGTGTTTTATTTACTTGTGAGTTGACTCTATAATATATATGATATTATTTTCTCAAAGTCCTTGATTTATATTGCATTTGTGATTTATCATGATAATGTGTGTAGCAATGTATAATGATGATTCTTCCGCAATTTTAGCCAAAGCTGAGTATACAATAGTATCGATAATTGAAGAAATCGAACAACCCACATAAACTAGTTTCCAATTTTGAAATTGGAGCATTTAAGCATAAGCAATTCGTTGATATAGACAACATGAGGAACAAATTGAGTGAAAAACATTGAATGTTCTCTAAAATGTAGTAGACAAAGTAGTTCATGAATCTTCTTCTGAGTATTCTCTAAGTCGACCCTGGCACCATTTGATTAAATACAAGTTGAAACAAAATAAGGAATGCTCTTTTTGTACCTTCATTGCTAAATCAGATACTGTTGAGGATTAAACCTCTTTCACCACACAAATGCATTATTTTATTCACACTTTGATTTGTTAGCTGGTTTTTTAATTTAATATAGGTTTTACCTTCGTTAAGTGCGGAATTGACGTGATGTTTTCAAGTTCAATACAGCTATAAAATGCTTCAAGTCTATTGCATTTTCGCATATTAAAACTTTTGGCGTACAATTGTTATAGGAATTATACAATGGTCGTTGTGGTTGCGAAATGAGTATTTTGATGTAGTGTTGGGAACAGACTGAGAGAAGAAGGGTGGACTGCAAATTTCGGGTTGCCCTCGGTGCATAGGGTAAAACCTCCCTCTTCCCATCACCATCATTCTCCATCTCATCACCATCATATTTCACCAGGTGCAGGTTGAGTCTCAACCCATAGTTGGCCAGAACATCCCTCGATAGGCCAATGCCGGCTTAAGGGAAGAAAATCTCATCCTTCGTTGCCACTAAACAAGATGCAAGCCTGAAATGCAAGGGGAAAAGCATTCTCTGACGTTGGGAATAAGGATTCGTTCTTCGATGAAACTTTGAACACTTACATCTATCGATAGTGTGCCTTGCCGCTATAAACAAGTATGATGAGAGTGTTGACCCATCCGACCACATTACTGCCTTCAATTCCATTACTCGTGCTAGTCAGCTTTTCGACTCAGCAAAGTATTTGCTCTTTCTGTTCACTCTTGTAGGACCGGCCTTTCGTCGGTTCCTACATCTATGTACGGGCAGCATGAATTTTCAAGCCTAATTATGTGTAGATTTCAAGACTCGTTTCCTCACTATCGGACCCCATATCATGAAGATTAGTGAACTAGGAAAGATCGGGCAGGATAGTCCTTCAAAAAGCTTGTGGTCGTATGTTAACCGCTTCAACAAAGAATTCACTTAGGCTAGGGTGCGAATGTGAGTAGCATGGTCGTGGCCCTATGATTAGGGGTCATCTACAAGTCTAGAATGAGAAGAGAGCTACGAAAGTAGTCGGCTATGTCTATCAATAGACGAATTATACGATGAGAATGGAAGAAGAAGATCTTTCGGACAGTGACAGTGAGACATATGAGATTGAGAGACTCATCTAGAAAGGAACGCTCATAGAGTTTGTTTGGCATCAAGTACACAAACGTCCAAGCCCGATATAAAAAAGAAATGGACATAACTGGTCAGATCTATTCACTGGAGTCTTGGGCATCCAAAGAACTCTAATTGAAATCGGAACAGCCAATCAGTTTCATAGCCAAGGATAAGGAAGCATTCTTGTACTCCCATCACGTCATCACTTTGGCAATGGCCAACTCCAATGTGCATCGGGCATTCGAAGATGGGGCCAACCCCATGCGCCTTGCCCATTTAGGTGTTAGGGGTGTAGACATTGTATCTATGAGCACTACTTCACTTATAATGGCGTTTGGCCAAGAGCCCCTTGCTGCAAAGATCGAGGTACACTTTGTGGTGGTCGATTTCCCGTCTTCTTATAATCTATTAATATGGCGGTCGACACTTGCCGAATTGGATGCCATCGTCTTTTACAACTGCATCGTCATGAAGTTCCCATCCAAGGTGGGGTCGACGAGATGAGAGGTATGTTACAACTGTGTCAGCTTGTTGTGGAAAATATGGGTGAATTTGAAAATTTTCCCTTATTGGATCTATGAAGTTTAATTTATTTAGAACATTTCTAAATCCAATTTAAATAAGATCTCTTATTTCATTTAAATTTACAAATTATAGGTACAATTTTGTTTAATTTATATTCAGTTAAATATAATAATACACATATGTATCATATGCATATATGTGTGTGCGCGAATGTATAACATAATAATCCATGTAAAGTATATCATGCCCGTATATAAATGTTGGAATTTACATCGCAATAGACATGTTAGCTCATCTTATCTGTATTAAACGTTGTTCGAATATACGTATGTATGTAATCTTGTTATTTATATAAATATTAAAAACTATGTGTGTGTGTATATATGTATTACTTATATGCAGAATAATATTAATGATTTATGCATACTATCACATTAAATATTAAATATATATGTATGTATGTATGTATGTATGTATGTATGTATTTATATATGTTGATAAATAATATAATTTTTTTAAATCATTTTACACATATAAATATATATGTATAAATTACAATAACAAAATTATTATTATTATATTTAAATATATGTGTGTGTGTGTATAAGTATATTTACAATATCTAAATATGTATATTTGTAAATATATGTATTTTTGTATATTAATTATGCATTAAAAATATTTTTTAAACCTTTCTAGATCGAACGCACAGTACAAAAAAATATTTATATTATTGCATTAAATATATACGTATATATCAATAAATTATTCAAAGTACAATAAAATAATTAAAAAATATTTTATATTATTTAGATTTTAAATTTTATAAAATTAAGCATGATATTATAAATTTATGAAATTTTCCTAGAATTTTCTGTGTCAAATATTATTTTTAATTAATTAGTTAATTTTGGAAATAATTTTTAAATTTTGATATTTTGGCTGAGAGTTTATATGATCAAAAAAATTTAGAAATTAATTTTTGTAACATATTTGTATGGTATTTCATTAGTGTATTAATTTAAATTATATTAAATAAATATTTAAAATTAATTTGCAACCATCAAAAAATATAATCTATGTAGATATGCATTTATAAAATGTTGTTTCAATAAATAACTTGATATGATGATATAATTAAATATTAAACCATATAATTAAAATTAGGTGGAATACTAATACATATATATATTAATTAATAAATTGATAATACTTGAAATAAAATTTATTTGGTAGTTCTCTTCGGATCTATATATAAAAAAACAATGTATAATTTTTTAATATAATATGTGACAACATTGATGTTACATGTAAGAATCTCACCTAATAGCAATACAATAACGATAAACACACGTATGAATACTATAATGTTACTTATAAATCATATAGTATAGTGAATTCATGCATAATACTAATGTCTTAGAGCATACTTAGTAATGATGAATTCTTTCTCCTTTGAAATCTTCTCGATTCGGCATATTATTGATCCTTGAACCGTAGATCTTTAGCAATCCAATAGCTATCGCTTTTTGAATTGATTTTAGTTGAATTTGTTGAAGCTTCTAGACGGAGAATTCAAAAGGAAATGGGAGAAGAGAGGCAACCGAAAAGTACTAAAACAATTAGGATTAGAGGCCTTTATATAGTGGATGAAACAGAGACGAATATGGATCACATCTCATGCTATGTCTCACTAGATCTAAACCATCCATTTCAAATATGTCTCTAGCCTTTTAGTCACTGCCTATAGTTTATATTGCTGCCGAATTAACACCATAATATCACGGCCTAATAGCCCATTTAAGATCAAATAAATATTGTCAATTAAATCTGATTTAATTGCTTATCGATACAATAATATAGCATATCGATGGGTATATTTCTAACTATTATAAATATATACAATAATATTTATTCCTCAAATCATACTCAAAATTTATAATTGATATTACTTAAATATTAATTGATTTAATTGACTTATAACAATTATAAGCTAATTAAATAGTTTGGTCTAAAGAGAATCCATTATTTCGATTATGTGATTCGTCACGTGTGAATTTTGGTCAGCGACTAATATCAAACTATTCAAATGTTAACGTTCACACGTCACTTAGCAGGTGGTGTGGCATTTTAGCTAAACTTACCGCTTACTTAGTTTAGGTAAAAACCCGTTTTACTTTATTAAATGTTACCAGGTTGTGTCATTTATTTACACCAATTTTTTTCATCAAAACTATATCGCTTTGGACTTATGCAATTCGGTAACGGTCAAAATTCCAATGTCATCCATATTCAACTCCGTAGTCCAAGCACAAAGTCCTTGGTTCAATATAATAATTATTATCTAAAATGCTCTGTTAGAGACTTTGACTTTGAGTTGACTTAAGTTGACCGTGGTACTAACCCATATAACTGGGGAGACAAATCCTCCCTTGAATATTGCTTCACTTCCAATACTTCCACTCGACCCAACATAGTCACTGGATGGACCTCGTGCCATGATTTGACTATAATCGAAGAGGAGCTTTGATTCATAGTATTCTCCAATCGGGAGAACCATGTAAATCAGTCATGTCGATATTTTCTATTTGACTTTAGTCATATTAACCAACTGAAAACTATTGAGTGAGTCATTCCATATTTATACGTAACCCTTATGTACCCTTAGTAGTCATAAGTAATACACTGCCCAACATTTGAAGATCGTTACGTACTTTAGTCTCAATAGATACATCGATATCCAGTCTCGATGCATCTTGACTAGGAACATTTAAAATGGTATATTTATTTTCATTGTGATAAATTACTCACGGTTACAAACTTTGTAACTACTATCACAAAGCATACTATTTATGGATTTTCTATGAAATATACTTTTAATTAAATTAATTAATATAACACATTACATCAAGTATATAACAGAAAGAAAACACATTTATTTCGAACAAGGTTGGTCAACGAGTTAGATATACGTAACAAATTACATAGTTGCTCCTAGGGCATATCCCTAACTCTAACAATCTCTTACTTGCACTTGGGGTCAATTATGAAATCTTATTCCAACTTCTCCAATCATTTTTATCAAAACTAATTGGGTCAATCCCTCAACGAACAAGTATGCTATTGTGTTTAAATTATCTACTTTGTCAATCAACTCTCTTCGATGTTGATAAACTACCTTTATCATATGGAACAATTCAGAGTATCTCTCTTGACTTCCAGTAATCTCTAAGTTCTACTACGAACTATATCACGACATTGTTTTCATATAATAATTTTATGGGATTCTTAACATTTGGAATCACCCTCGTCCTAGTTATAAATTTATGCATTTATTATATATACACATTATTTTATCGCGGCGCTATTTAAGTCAGTGGATCAGCCACAATCTCTTCTATTTAAAACATTTCTAACTTAAAGATTCTTAATATATTATTGATATATTATACACAATATCACTTATGAAATCTGAATCTGAACATTCCTTCATAAGGAGTTCACTGTTTCTATAAACAATTCTCTAGTATTTCATAAATACATGAGAACACCTCAAACAACTATTTAGCGATATCGATTTGGATTTGATATTTGCTTCATGTATCAACTACATAAACATATCACGATATCATTGACAACATAACATGTTGGATAATTCACATTTCTGGTGTATAAGGAATTCATCTTACACAGGATTTGCATTAAACATTTTAATAAGGTCTCCTTTCATGTTGATTTAGGACATTCCCAATATCTTTTATACTTACTATAACAAACATCATTTACAAATCCAACCTTAAGCATTGACACAATTGAGGCTATTTTGAACACAAATGCATTGTTAAAAATCAGTAATGTGTTGTTACTTATTGTTTAGAAATATCAATGTACCTTTTAACATTCTTTCTTATGAACACATGCTTCGTCTACATTTTGACTCAAAATCGAACTATTTGATATTTCTATCAAAATACTTATTCAATTTTGATACTTATAAAATGACACTTGTATATCATTTCTTGGATCATATCCAAAAATTCACAACCTCTATATCGCTTCCATCGACTTCGAGACACTTTGAGTATTATGTGTAAATAGTTTTATATAATTATTTAGACTTTTCTATATCAATCCATATATACCAAAACATAAAGTCATAACATGCAATAATTTAGAGTAAAATATGAATTAACTTAAGCATGTTGAATAATGAATTTATTATGCTAATTTCAACAATTGAAATTCATGATATTATTCTTATTAATGTGCTTACTATATTCCAACTGCATTTGTCTTTCTCTTAAAGACACTTTTGCGGCCAATGGATCATATCTCTTTGAGTACAATTATCAAAATCATATTTTGATAATGTACTTGGAATTTATTTCAGATCTGTGCATCGTACCATTTCATAGAGTCAACACTCTTGATGGTTTAATTAAACAACCAAGGATTATATTTTTCAACATTAATACGAAATTCATAGTTTCTCTTCAATATACGAGAATACTCTCTAATGCGACGTGTTCGTTTAGGTTGGTTAAACTCATTCACCTCACTTAATCAATTTTAGTTTTGGATCGTATTCAATTCCATTTTACTACCAATAATTTATCAATGAAATTCCTTCACTATGAAGTTGGTATTTCTTGAAACAACAATTGTTTTTCAGTACAATGAAATAGACATTCGTAAATACTTTTTGATGTCTTTTATATAAAACTGATATGGTTTTTAGTTTACAAAAACTGTGTTCAAAACATAAATATGTCATCCAATGGTAGTCCTTCCTAAACTTCTTTTGGGGAGATTCATACAAGATCGCTAACAAACAATTATTAAGTGTAGACTTTCGGCTTGCATGTACTGCCAAATCCTTGCCCTAGAAAATGTTGGCGTTTTTTATAAACCCTTATCTTGTATGATTTTGTAAACTATTATTCAGATGAAATAATATTAATCTCATATACCACTCTTAAGTACATGATCCTATAGAAAGAAATTAACTCAACTTCACTCACAATTAATCGTACTTTATCCATTAACGTTCGAATGTTCCTTATCGATACATCATTGTGTATCACATGGAGGAGTGACATTTGAGATTGAATCTTTGTTCACTTTTAGGTACCTTTGGAAATCTCTCCGATACACTCACCCTTTTTATCAAATTGAATCATTTCTATCGCATATTACATTATTTACTTCTATTGTATATTCTATGGGCTCACCATAGACTTATACATGCGTATCAAATACACATGACCATGACTGTGATAATTCATTGGTAATTACAATGAAGTACATGGAACCATTTTGGTATTAACAGACTTACGATTGCATACATATATATTTATCATTTCGAAGAGTTTATCAATTTTTATGATGCGCCCAATAAATGAGTGCATAGCCCTTAATTATTTGAGGTATAATTGACCGATATCATATGATTCACAATCATATAATAAAATTATCTCTCAAAACTATGGCTTAGTCTATAATTTCAAAATAATTGCAAATAATTTTAGATACTTCCATAATTTCTATTGCATCACCATTGCTGTGAAAACAAATACCACATTATTGTTTTATTTCATAGCAAATATTCATAATATTTGTATTGAAATATAACTATGACTATTTTTAATAGGCACTGAAAAATAGTCATTATCTGATAAATAATGTTCGGTATGTTTTACGAAAATATTTTCATAAATTGATGCAATCAATAAGTGGTATATGGCGTGCTCCCATTGTTTTTGTCATAAATATAATAACGTACTGAGTCGGAGGTCAAGCATTCACTTAACATAGATTATTTATTTTATATACTACAACTTATTTACAACGGAGAATCCTTTGATCAAATATTCTCGAACTTAAAGAAATAATTTCATAGAAAATAATTTTCTACATAAATACATTTCAAAATAGAAATCATATTTCTTATTTCAATGTTAAGTATTAATTGTTATTACAATTCTCGCTTCCAGTGTTTCTTTATGAAGCAAAAGTGACTATTCACTATATTCGTCCTAACTGTACCTTAAATTACATCTACTATGATACATTTGTTTTTGTTTTTAAATGGTCGAACCATTCAAAAGAAATCCTTTACTACAATATCATAATGAACTCTTTACAAAAATGCGTTTGATTATCCTTAATATTTAATGGCACCAAATATGATGCTCCTTATGTAAAATGATCAAACTAACATTTTAGTAGTCGAATTTTTAGATCTTTCTTATAATTTTGGTCTAGTGGTACATTTAACACAATACAATCCTTTTGTAATCAAGCAAATTGTATACTCAATCTCATAGTACTATTTATTGGCTTATTTCGAATCTCCATCCAAGTATCGTACATTACAAACTATGACCGTTCATCCTATAACATTTACATGTGATTTATATAGATCAAATATCTATAGTCTTGTATTAATTTTGAATTTTAGAACTCATAGAATGCAATACACAGTCTCATCCGAATAAACATGAAAGCAACCAAAATACTAATGTATTATGTAGTTGTAAAATTATGTACTTGCATGGAATTGAAATATTAACATGCAAGAAGTAAGCATATATTATATTTCTATTTGTCAATCTTCAATTTAGTATAACATTTTATGGCATATGTTCTTACGATATTAGAAAGGTTAAATGTTACCATTTCATTTTTCTAATAAAGCTCCAAGTAGTATTTTATGTTTCACCAAACCCTAAGTAGAAACATAAATGTCTTTCGACTTCACTAGTGAGTGTTATGACTCATCCGTCTTGGGATTATGACCATAAGTTTGTTGTGCTAGTTATAGACCCATAGAACGATGAATAACTCCTTATCGATTATATAATATACAACTCCCAACCCTATAGTACCTTGTCCTAATTCCGCTTTGACCTTGAGTCTGCTCAACAAATCGAAGCAAAATTATTCACACATACCTACCATGTCGTGACGGCCTAAGTATAGTGTGTGTGTGTGTGTGTGTGTGTGTGTATCTTGAGCTTACTCAACAAATACATATAGTTATCTTAATTCGTCTGTTTAATATGTTAATAATACTACACATAACATCCCCAGCTTGAGTCTGCTCAACAACTAAGAAGTATGCAAGTTATTTATTAATATATATGGTAAAGGACATTATATTGAAGATTATGATATCGAAGATTCATAATCTTCAATACTTTATATTGAGCGATATCGACTTATGGAATAATTTGTTTCTTATGAAATACCCTTGTGATTCAAGTGTTAAACATATCTAAAATCATGGTATGCATACATTTACGTGTGTATTTATTCCTTAAGTCTAATTAGGGTTTTTTAATTTCCACTTTTAATTTATACGTTCATATTATATAAGTTTTATTATTATATAACTTTTATATTTCATATTACTTATATAATGGTCTTATATAATAATATATAAATTAAATCTTATTTAATTAATTTTAAAACTTAACATTTTAATTAATTTACATTAACATAAATTTATATTAAATATTTATTATATACTATAACCTTTATATAATAACACATATACCTCATATATGTGTATTTTATTTAATCAATTAACCTTTAATTAATTTACTTAGTTAATTAGCCTTTAATTAATTTACTTAATAAATTACCTTTAATTAATTAATTATCCTTTAATTCGTTAATTTAATTAATTCAACATTTTAATTTATTTATTTAATTTATTTTTTTAATTAAATTACATTAATTTCGAGAATCATATTATATACATACATGTGTACTTATGATATCTTAAACGTTTTAAAATATCATAACATATATCAAACATATATAATACATGTACATAATTTTTTATTAATTAAATTTTTAATTTAATTTATTTATTTTATTAATCTTGTTAATAAATTTAAAATTTCAAAATTAATATCCACTATTTTCAACAGTTTTGAAATTTTTATTATATTATAACTTTTATAATAAATGTATATCTTTTTAAAAACTTATATTTAAATTTTCAAACAATTTGGAAAATTAGCCCAAGGCCCAATTCAAATTTGAGCCTTTTTTATTAGGGACAACCTTTGGCTGTGGGCTTAATAGTTAATCCAAATATGACTAACATAACCAATTTAGTACGTGGCGACAATGAAGATACATATAAGGATATTCCTACCTAACTACCAACATAATAATTATATATACATGAATAATATAATGTTATTTATAAATCATATAGTGTAGTAAATATATATCTAATATTAATGTCTTAGACCCTTGTAATGATGAATTCTTCCTCCTTTGAAATCTTCTTGATTTGGTAGATTGCTAATCCTTGAACCGTAGACCTTTAGCTATCTAATAGATATCACCTTTTCAATTGATTTTAGCTGAATTTGTTGGAGCTTCTAGATGGAGAATTTGGACAGCAATGGAAGAAGAGAGGCGACCAAAGTTTCCTAAAACAATCAGGTTCGGAGGAATTTATATAGTGGATGAAATAGAGACAAACGTAGATTACATCTCATACTATGTCTCACTAGATCTAAGACATCCATCTCAAATATGCCTTTAGCCTTTTAGCCGCCCCTTATAGTCTATGTTGCTATCGAATTGACACTATAACATCATTTGCTAATATCCCATTTAAGAGCAAATATATATTAATTAAATCTGATTTAATTGCTTTTCGATACAATGATATCGCATGTCGACCGATATATTTATAATTATTATAATATATACAATAATATTTATTCCTCATATCAAATTCAAAATTTTATAACTAATCTTTCATATATAATAATTAATGTAATTAATTTATAACAATTATAAGATAATTAAATCATTTGATCTACAGAGAATGCATCATTTCGCTTGTATGACTAATCATGCGTAAATTTGGTCAGCGATTAATATCAAACTATTCAAATGTTAATGTTCTCACATCCTTAGCAGATGGTGTGACATTTTGGCTAAATTTATCTCTTATTTAGTTTCCGTAAAATCCAATTTACTTTATTAAACATTACCCGATTAGGACACTTATTTACACAAATTCCCTTCATCAAAACTATATCACTTGGGACTTATGGAACCTGGTAATAGTCAAAATTCCAATATCATTAATATTAAACTCTATTGTCTAAACACAAAGTCATTGTTTCAACAATAAAAATTATTATTAACTGAAATGCTCTGGAAAGAGACTTTGATTTAGAGTTGACTGTGATACTAACCACATATAACCGAGGAGACGAATCCTCTCTTAAATAGTGCTTCACTTCAAATACTTCCACTCGAACCAACTAAAGTCACTCGATGGACGTCATGCCATGATTTAACTATAATCAAAGCGGAGCTTTCATATTGAGGATCCACAGCATTCTCAAGTCGAGAGGACTATGAAAATCGGTCCCATCGATACTTTCTTTTTGACCTTAGTTATATTAGCAAATAGAAAACTATCAAGTGAGTCATTCCATAGTTATCCAATAACTATCAGTATGTGACCCCTAGGTGCCCTCGATAGTCATGATTATTACACTGCCCAGCATTTGGAGAGCATTACGTACTCTAGTCTCAATGGATACTTCGATATCCAGTATCGACGCATGTAACGACCCGAAATTTTCGATCCCAAAAATTCCAGATAGTTAGAGAAAAGAAGAAAGAGATAGAAGAAGAAGAACAGAAACACCAAAGAATAATCTCACATTCGCAGCGGACAAAATATAATATCAATAATTTCAGTTTACAAAGGAAAACTGTACTTGTCAAATTACACTTTAATACATCAGAGTTACAACATACGCAAACACTGGACAGATACAATCCGCATGTCCCAGATAAACTACAATATCACAGCGGATACACTCCATATGTTCGTACCATCCAGCTCGCATCCTGAGCTCTAGAACGTCCTTACCTGAAAATCTGTAATAATCGGTCTGACCCAAGCATTACATCAAAGTAACACCCGGGTCAGGCTGGAAACCAGTGTGAGTAAACCCATCTAACATGGAACACAAAAGCATACAACTTATATAAAACCGGGTAACTTGTATCAATTTACAACTTCACAAGTCTTTATAGATATCACTTACATCACACATCAATTTCTAAGCACCAAAACTTAGATTAAATGGTCCAATTCAGTTAAATCGTTCCATTTTAGCCTATTGATTTCACATATCAATTTATAAAGAATCAAAGTGGTTTCGGGTATTTACTAATACTCGACTCCGGTCTCTTCGAATTCAGTACCATCTAAACCCACATTATTCAAGTGAAACACAATTCAACTTTAAATATAAGATGTCATTTTTTTACACAGCAATTGATTATTGATAGATAACCACATTATCATTTTCCATCCAAACATATCATATCACAAAACATTTCATATCAGAAATATCAACCAATCATTCATAAGCAAGATTAATTAGTCACACCATTTCTAATTAATTTAAATTAATTAAATTAATTACTTTAATCATTTTTAATCCTGCTTACCTATCAGTAATTAATTACAATCAATAATTAATCACCCCTTAGTTATCTTCTCTAATTACATTTAGTAATTAGCCTTTAATTAATTACCCTACAACCTAATTTACAAATTAATTAATCCATGATGAAACAGTTAATCAATCCTTAATTATTTTTAATAAATCCTTAATTACCCTTTTTAATTTATCACTCATGATTAATTACTCTTTTTTAATTAATCACTCTTGATTAATTACTCTTTAATTACATTTAGTAATTAAACCTTAATTATAGATAAATTATCCTTTAATTATTAAGTAATATTTTAATTATTTTCATTAACTAATGATTACTTAATTACTTTCATTAATTAATTAATTACCTTTAATTAATTCCTTTAACAAGTAATTAATCACATTATTAATTACCCTTAATCCTTTAATTAGTCAATTATTCTTTAATTAATTAATTAAACCTTTAATTAATTATATTAATTTATTCTTGAATTAATAACACTAAGTGATTAACCCATAATCACTTCCACTTAATTACTTCCATAAAGTAATCAACCTCTAATTCTTTATTATATAATTACTCCTTCTCAATTACATCCTGTAATTATTCATTAATTACTTCACCAAGTAATTACACTTAATTCATTCATAAGTGATTATCTTTGATTTATCAAAATCTCTTAATTACTTAAAGATAAACTCCTTATTATAATTGATTTATCAAATTTTTATCATTAAACTTTATATAAAATAAAACATTTTAGAAATCAATTATAATTAAAATAATATAAACATCTACTTTAACTTTCAAAATCTTTAAAACTTTCCAAAGTTATTAAATAAATTTTAATATAAAAATCATTTTGAAAATCTACTTTTCTATCTTTTAAAACTATCTATTAAATATATAAAACTCGAGCAAACTCTCAAATTTCTCGAACCAAACGCGAGACAACCAATGGCATTTCCTGCTTCGAGAAAAAAAACAAACTCCAGATGCACGAAAACGTGCACATCGTCCCTGGCCGCCGACGAACTCCGCTCCGGCCTTCAACGAACTCCGCTCCGGCCTTCGACGCATCACCTTCGCCATGGCAACAACACGCGATCACCCATTACCCTCGATTCGATCGAGAATCGAATTCGACCCCTAAACCCACTCAGCCTAAAATATGCTTCGCCATAAAATCACTCACCTCCGTCGATCCTTACCTCCTAAAGCTTTGCACTTCCACCATAGCTCCGTCTTGATCTCCTACGTCTCTAGCCCACCTCGGGATCGGTTCCGGTCGCTTTCCGACATCGCGAAATCCAAATGTACGCCGACGACAAACCCAGAGTATAAAACCCTATTTCATCCATTCTTGGCCATCACGGCCATTGATATACCACAGAGACAATTTTCCTACCCTCGTCGACAACTCAACCACCTCCGGCCCAAATTTCGCGCCACCCATTGTCGTCGATCTACTAAAATCGATCAAAATATCCCTCACGTTCAACCTTATAAAACACACTAATTCCCAGACAAAAAATCATGATATATACATCAAAAATGATGATTTTCTATATTGAATTCAATCATGAAGTCGATTCTTAAAATTAAAGTTATAAAATTTTGGCCCAATATAAATTTCCACTGTAAATTTGAAATTTTCGAGCCAAATATTAATTTTAAATTCCTATAATTATTTTTAGGAGTGATGTTACATGATTTCAAACATTTTCCATTTACAAATCGTAAGCTAATTAGGATTCAATGGTGGGATATTGAATTAAATAGAGAAATCCAACCCTGTTTAAAACAACAGAGTTCACTTTTGCATATATACATGCATTCAATACTAACACATACACATACATTCATTTCAATCCAGATATTCAGGCTAACACATGATTTTCATTCATATACCAAAGTGAAATCAAGTTATAAAACTATTTTTAAAATCTAGTTTACTCATCAGTCATCTAGAACAGAGACAGAGAACCTGTTCTTGATTTCCAGACTTGTTCCAAACTCTTGAATTTCTTTGCTTGTTGAAATTTAGGTCTTGTTACTTGATGTTTGAACTTAGTTGCTTGTTGGTTGATTTCCTGTCTAATTGCATTTGAAGATTTTGCATTGATGTTGAACTTGCCTTTATTTCTTCTTGCCTCAGATTTAGTTTTCAATTTCATTTTCTCTGATCTTTGATTTGAATTCCCAAGTTTCCAGTTTTTATTTCTTCTTTTGATTTGAATTAGATTTTAGTTAAAATGAAAAGAAGAATTCAGCTGAAAAGAAAAACAAATCTCTTCTTTCATATTTTTTAAAAAAATAATTAAATTTTAATTCTCAAAGAGATGTTGCCATTTGTCCACTTATGTGTTAATTTGCTTACACATATACATAAAATTGAATAAATGTCTTTAACCCACTTTAATGTACTTACAAGTGTTAAACTTTTCTTTATTAATACATTTAAGCCAAATATATATTTATGTAATATTATTTACATGTATACAATATATTTATCTTTTTATAATTTTAAGCCTTTAGATTTCAATAAATATAGAAAAATGACTTCATGTAAACAATTATTTATAAATAACTTATGCTTTGATCAAATTAAATGTATCATATATTTATATGCTCGAGAATCTATTTTAACTCTATATAAAATTTTCAAACCAAATTTGCCTTATGTTTGAATTTTAAATATGAAAGAATATTAAAAATAAATGAACTTTTAATTTAAATATTATTTTAAATTCAAGCTTAAAATATATCTTTTAAATAATAAATTATCCTTGTTGTTAAAATTTAAATTCCAAATATCACTTAAAAAGTATCATGTTAAATTGTAATTTCCAAATTACTAGCTATATATATAATTTTTGAAAACACTTTATTAAATTCAAAACAATATTTTTCCATCTCAATATATACAAATATATACATTTTTAAATGGAAAACATTTTTAGCATTAGTTTTGAAAATTACTATATTGAATTTTAAAACACAATTTTAAATCACAATATATACATATATTTATATATATTACAATTTGAAAACAATAAAGACTTCCTATTTACAATACATATACCAATATATATACATTATAAATAGAAAACATTTTGATTAGCTTTGAAAGATAAATCTTTCAAAATTTTAATTGTTAGAAAAGATATTAATAAATATTGACAAATTAAATATTATTAGCTTTTAAAAGAATAAACTTGTCAAAAGAATAAAATTATCAAATCAATTTAATTATTAATGAAGATTATTATGAAGGATATGCATAATATCAAAGATGGTTTGAAATAAACTCTAAATGTCGAGTTTTAAATTTTTATTTGGAATGAAATAATGTAACAACTCGGAATTTTCGATCCCGAAAATTCTAGATAGTTAGGAAAGAAGAAAGAGAAGAAGAAAACAGAAAAACAAGACATAGAACCTCACATTCGTAGCGGATCAAAATATAATATCAAATAATAATAGTTATACAAAGGAAAACTGTACTTATCAAATTACACTTTAATACATCAGAGTTACACATAAACACAAACACAGGACAGATACAATCATGTCTTAGATACTACAATATCACAGCGGAAACTCTCCATACGTTTCTGTCATCCAGCTCGCCTTTGAGCTCCAGAACATCCTTATCTGAAAATCTATAATACTCGGTCTGACCCGAGCATTACATCAAAATAACACCCGGGTGAGGCTGGAAACCAGCGTGAGTGAACCCATCTAATATGGAATACAAAAGCATAAAACTTAAATAAAACCCGGGGTAACTTGTATCAATTTACAAATTCTCAATCTGCTATAGACATCACTTATTTCACATATCAATTTCTAAGTACCAAAAATTCAGACTAAATGGTCCAATCTACTTAAATCATTCCATTCCAGCCTATTGATTTCACATATCAATTTATAAAGAATAAAAGTGGTTAATTGCACTAAGTAATTAACCCTTAATTACTTCCCTTAAGTAATTTACATTAAATTAATTACTTTCATTGAGTAATTATCCCATTGGCTAGTTAATTATCCTCAATTTAATTAACCTTCAATTATTAATTTATTATCATTAACATATTAATCCTTAATTTTTAAGTAATTAACATTTAAATAAATAATCATCTCTTAATTATTTCCATCCAGTAATTATTCCAAAATCACGTAAGTTAAATTCGTTAACCCTTAGTTACTTTCATTAGTTAATTAGCTTTAACTAAATACATTCTTTTATTTACCTTAAATTAACCCCATTAAATAATTAACTATCCCTAAATTAATTACAATCGGTAATTACTCTTTAATTACTTACACAAAGTAATTAACTATCCATTAGTTACCTAAATATAGTATAATCAATTTGTAAAATCTTAAATAGTTAGGATAAGCCACCTACTTTAGTTAATTACATATTTTCATCAATCAACTTATTTGAATTCAAAAGCTTTGAAAATTAATTTAGTCAAAAACACCTCATTATCAAAGTTTTAATATACTAATTATTTTTGAAATCTGTTTGATACAGGCTTTGAAAACTTGTTTATTTTTATTTTTGTTGAAAACTGGATACAAATTTTTCTATGAAAATACCCAAGCCACAAACAAATTCTCTCGAGTCAATCCACAGTTTTCCCGAGCTAAAACTCGAGTCCCCCCACACATATTATTTTTAAAACTGTTACCTACCATAAAAACCTAAAAATCAGGCAAAGCCTCTCGGCAAAAACTCAAGCCAAACACCTCATCTTCTCATGAACGAACCCGGGCACGATCCTTCACCCTCAACTCAACCTAAAAACACAACTGATACATCGTCGTCCCCATGCACATATACAAGAAATCTCCATAACTTCGACCAGCAATGACACCGATGACAAGTCGACGATGACCCCCCTCTTCGATCCCGATCACCAAAAGTTCACCTCGAATCCAAATTTAAAATCGAGGTATCTGAACGTAAACTGGAACCCAACCACCACCTAACAACCTCCTCGCCTCGACGTTGCTGACCTCCAGAGGTCGTGGCATTTCGCTCACAGCTTCGTCGAAGTCTAAGGCTTACATTCGACCTATCCAACGCCGATCGATGCTTCATCGACGACGTTGCCACCTTGAAACCAAAGTCGACAAAAACCATGCTTAAAACCCTAGTTCTATGATTCGCCGATGCCACAGTGTTCAAATAAAACCCTAAACATTTTTGTCGACCTCAACGATCACCAAACTTGCTCAGCCGAGACCCCGATCATCCCAGTGCCGTCGATTACTAGAAATTCTTCTAAACCCATAGTCCAACCAACATGTCATTTTCCCCAATTTACTATAATAAAAATCATGATTTTGTTTTTAAGAATCCTATAATTTGATAAATGATCTAATTGTAATCCTAAATCAACAAATTAAACATGTTAAGATTTTGATCTATAAAAGTTTTTTACTATTTTCTTCCTGCTTGTTTAATCTAACTTCATATAAGTCATTACGTCATTTTTAAAATTTATATTTTGATATTACAAACAAATTTTGTTTGTATACTAAAGCCAAACAAGATTCAGAGAAGAAGATCTTGAATTATTCTCAGATCTGAAACCTGAACAAAGCAAGAACAGAGCCAACAAATCATATAACAAGCACATTCATCTTTCCAGACATATACACATACAATCCATCATCATGCAACCAATTTTACTTCAAACTTCAAAGATTTATTTATGCATCTAGATTTAAGTCAAAAATAAGTGTGTATACTCACAATTTTTCTCTGAAGATGCAGAGGATTTGAAAATGTGGAAACTGTCTGCACTTTGAACTTGATTTGTTTTGTTCGAGATAATCTGATACTAGATTTTGATGATGATCTACTTGCTTTCAAGTTTGATTTTGAACTTTTCTTTGAAATGAACTTAAGCTTCCAGGTTTTTTTTTGAATTTGAACAGAAATTGTTCACTTTTATTTGATTGTTTCCAGGTTTAGATTTTGAAAAAGTTCTATTTTCTTTAGTTTGAATAAGAAAAAGAAAACGAGTAAGTGTAGAGATATGTAAATATAACCTTATTCTTCATTTTATTTATTAATTTAAAAAATAAAGGAGCTAATGACACTTGTTTAAAATTCAACATTTGTTACTTAACACTTGTCCACAAATGTATTAATCTTTTTACACACGCCTATTCTCATATATTTATGATTAAATATGTTTTATTTTTATATTTTTTTTATAAGAAATTGCTATTATATTTTCCATTTATCTCTCTATATATAAATATAAATCTTATGTTTAATATTCTCTATTTTAATTAATGTATTCCCTTTTATAACTATTTATATAATCTTAAGAAAATGATCTTAAAAATTTATCATATACTAATAAGTAAATATACAAATATATATATATATATATTGAAATTTTACCATTAAATAGCTTTTGAAAACTATTACATTAATTCAAACATAACCCCCAATTATAATATATCGCATTGTATTCTAATCAATGTGTATATATATACATACTTAAAATTTCAATAAAGTTTACACATCTATTTATATATTTATTAATTTACCTAAAGATTTATAGTTTCCGGATATTTATCAAAATCTTGTTTATCCACCTTACAAATCAGCATTTTAATTGAATTATATCCTGTTAATTATTAATTAATCACTACAAGAAAAATACCTTTTTATAGCGTTTAAACAACGCTGTAAAAGGATACGATGGCGTTTTTATAAACGCTGTATATCAACAAGTTGTAATATGTCAGGGATCTATAATAGCAACCTCAGAATCGCTATAAAAAACATGCTATAAATGACGTTACTTATAGCGTTTCTGAACTGCTATTAAATGGACGATTCATGACATACAAGTACCTTTCTATAGCAATTGTAAACTCTATAGATATATCATTACCTGATTATTATAGCAATTATAAATGCTATAGAAATATCATTGCCGGATTATTATAGAAACTATAAATGCTATAAAAACGCTATAGAATGTTTACTTTAGTCTTGCATAGCATTATTTACTTGCTATGAAAACTGTTTAATCGTTGCAGAATATTTTTATTGCACTAGCATCATGCTATAATATGTATAGCCATGGCAGTTTTTTTTCCTAGCATTAATGTAAAAAGGATGTAATATACGGTATTTCACACAATATTAACAATTAAGCATAAAAAAATATGAATAAAAGAATTTCATGCACAATATTAATCATATAAATATTAGTAACAATTCATAAAATCGCAGCCAACCAAAACAATACGTAATAAAAGTAACAATCCATACAACCATAGCTAACCAAAACGATACATAGTAGAAGTAAAGATGTAAGAACATCAACACAAAATACATTTGAAGGAGAATGAATGCGGCAACATAATTTTTCATGCCTTCCACCATAGCGTAAACCCTGAGCATCATACACCACCTGTCAAAAAGCACATACGTCTATTAGTCATAAAAAGTAAACATAAATTATCATGAATACCGATTTGGTCATTTTATCGATGAAGAAAAATATCAAATACGAAATTATGTTCGGTTTTTAACAAAGCAACATGCTTAGTTTTTAACTGAGCAAACCAAACAAGTTTTTACCTAAGCATATGCTCAGTTTTCAATTGAGCATATGCTCATTTTTCAACTGAGAATGCCTCATTTTTTTAACTACGCTCAATTTTAACTGAGCAAACTCGCTCAATTTTCAACTGAGCATAGCTCAGTTAAACACTCAGTTTTCAACTGAGCATAGGCTCGGTTTTCAATTGAGCATATGCTCAGTTTTCAATTGAGTGTTTGCTCGGTTTTCAAGTGATCATATACTCAGTTTTCAACTAAGCATAGCTTAATTTTTAACTGAGAAAACACTTAGTTTTCAACTGAGCATGGGCTCAGTTTTCAACAGAGCAAACTCACATAGTTTTAACTGAGAAATCTCTCAGTTTCTAACCCAGTTTTTAACCGAGCTTATGCTCAGTTTTTTACCCAGTTTTTAACCAATCTTATATTCCATTTTTAACCGAGCTTGTACTAAGCTTTTAACTGAGCAACCTTGCTCAACTTTAAACTGAGCATAGACTCAGTTTTTAACTGAGCATAGACTCAGTTTTTAACTGAGCAAATGCTCGGTTAGATGTTCAGTTTTTAATTGATAAAACTTGCATAGTTTTTAACTGTCATTGTATCAGTCTTTTTTACTCTTTTTTTACTCTGATGTGTAATGCATTTGACTGTAAGCAAATATAACGAATACAATTCAAATTTTAATATCTTGTATTTCATTTTATAAGCAGAAACTAGAAGGAAAAAGTTAGAAATATATGAGATACATAAAGCAAGCAGGATGACTGCGTGGGCATGAATATACAATTTTAAGACCATAGACATGGCTGTCACTATTGTTTAAAGAGCATCCATACAAATAAATAAGTAAATGATCTATAATATGAAGATTTACCGGGAGATCAGCAATTGCTTGGCTAACTGAACTACAAGCTACCGCAGTTGCACCTGTTTGTAACGCATTCTTTGATACGTCAATTAGGAAGAAAAATACAACGGGCATTGGATTGCGAACCTGTAGTATAGTAAAAAAAGAAAGGGTAAGCAAAATTGCAAACATCTAAGATGACAGCGTGATATTCATGAACAAGAAATTTAGTTGTGACAAATGTATTTCAGGATTGCATCTCTAGCAAGTATATTTAATGCACAAGATACTATTGGGGAAAACAGGTAAATGTATAAAGAAAATAAACAATACAACTGGTTATAAAAGAAATTCGTTCTGCAGTTTATAATCACTTAAGCAGCATGTGTTACCTACTAGGTCAGTACTTCCAAAGAATTTCTGTCTGATAAACTTTCAATTTACAAATACACGGCAGGAAGAGTTACCATCATTAAAACGGTAACAATTAACAAAACATAAATGGAAAGTCGAGTGCAAATTTTACAAGTTCACGTAATGATATAGTCTTGACAAATAAACTAAAAGAAATATAAGATAGATTATTACTTTACAAGCTTGCATACCATGTATTCTTTTGTAGCAAAAAACTCCATCATTCCTCTACATAGCTCAGCTCTCTCATTAGCATCTCGACGCCTATCGTCTGGACCAATGTTGCAAAAATAATCTCGTGGAGTCTGATCAGTAAATCCTGCCAAAAGCAAAGATGCATGTTAAGCTACATATAGCTTTTTCCATATACAAATAGGATTTATAGACTTCTCTTCTTATATGTAGACTAGCTCAGAACAGTTGAGATCGCGGACCCACATAAAAAACATGAAATTTAAGGTGGAGAAACAGGACTGAAAACAGTGGAGAAAAGCACAACATGTCCAAGTTTGCAATATCAGCTACTAAATTTTCTCCAAAAAAAAAAGAAAGGTACTAACAAGCAGTTTTCCTGTAGGGAAGACTTATTCGTTGATTTTGCTGCTGTAAAGGGTGATTTTAAGAGTGCTATTACAAATAGCACACTTATACTTTGATTATCAAGCAAAAGTGTCTAATTACTGTGCAAACGCAACAAGAAAAGCATGACGCTATATCCAAATTATACAATTGCGTTGTGCACTAATAATTCGATGTTTAATAGCAGAGACGAACCCATAAGCATAAGGAGAGTTACGTCTATACGGGGGAGGTGATTGGCTATATCCATGACCACGACGAGGAGGGGTTATGCTGCGCCTTCTTGGGCTGTAGCTTCTGCAAGATGTGGATGCAAGTACATAGATTAAAAATTCAAACTTCACATAACAGTGGATATAAAGTACGCAGATCAAAAAAATCAAACTTCACATAATCAGTGTCTTGATAGAAGAAAAAATAGCTTAAAAGGACTATCCACTATTGCCTAAGGAGGCAAATTCAAAAGTCTATCCACGAACAAGTCGATTGCCAAGATTTATGAATTAACAAGTTCAATAGTAGTAAAATCATTTATGCTTCATTAGTGTCTGGATAATTTCACATCACGTCACTACTATTTTACTAGTGAGTCCAAGGTTATGGAAACAATATCAAAATTGCAACATGACGGTCAAACTCTAAATTGAAACACAATCATAAACTGTAGATACAAAGGATTTACACTATAATGCCTTTTAAAACTTGGCCGTAACCTTGGCATTTCAATATTCATAAGAAGGGAGTTTCAAGAATACAACTTAACTAAGTCCAAGGATTTGATAAAGAACCCAAAAATCTTTATAAATTTATCTAAAATTTGTCCCATAAATAAACAGAAAAGGAAATCAACTGATTTTTGGTTGGATTAACAAAACACTTATGATCTTAATAAGTTGAAGTCAAATTATACCCGTTTATTCGCAGGGTTCCTACCCAAGAAATACGAACTGTCTGCTTTCCAATAACTGTACCATTTAACCCTTGAAGTGCCTCTTCAGCATTACTCCTGAGAGAAGGATTTCTTCAGTTCATCTTCAGTGACATTTGGGTCAAGCCCACCAACAAATACCTGAAATTTGTTATTGATTAAAATTTGTTGAATTGGCAGTCCATGTAAATTTATTAACGGTGTGATCCATATAAATTTTGTAGAAGAATTTCAAGAAATCAAAGTCACTGTAGTGTTGGTTGAATGCTATCTTACTAAATTCGCACTTACAGTTGCAAGAAATAGACTGATCACCTGTATTTATTAACGGCGGGAAACACAACATCCGCACTTACACTTGCAAGAAGCAAAAGGTAAAACTAGCGTAACAACAAAACAGAAAACCATATTTCTGCACAAATGCTATCTTACTAAATTCAAGAATTGCATACTACATAATTTAGGTATTAAATCAAGTATAGTATGATTTGTATCAAAAAAATTATTTATGATACTCTAAGGTCAGTTTTTTTAGAGAAGTCGTGTAAGGGGAAAGTTCATGCTACTATAACTAAGTTTAGCCAAAAAAAAGGGTTCAACCAACAAAGATACCAGTAAAATGGTATACAAAAATAAAATAAAATAACTAATAGTGATTAAGATGAAATGCGTAAAGATAAAGCTGAGGTAAAAATGCAACCAATAGTGTACTAACAAATTTCTTTAAATCCAAACTTGCACCTTAGATGATAGTAAGCTGTAAATAATGTTCATGTGGTAAAAGCATGTCATGCTGTTGCAAGGACGCCAATATGCATATTGTGTTTGAGATAACAGAGGTTGACACATTTGAATGTTATCTTCTAGCTCGTCTCGCTCCAACACGAAGGCTGTCATTTTCTTCACTGTGTGTGATGGCGAGTGAGTGAGTACAAGCTAAAAACATGCTAAAAATGGGACATGAGTACAATGACTATCGTGTCATTATCAGAGGAAAATAAAAGCATCTCCAACTAGAAGTCTCTTGGAACTGACAAACACGCTCCAAGATGCTAGTATACTTGGTATGTGCATCCATGTAAACTTGCATCAAACTAAAGATTATGCAATCAAAATAAAAAAGATGAGACAAAACAAATGCCGCAGCGAGCATAATGAACTTTCAAAATCATGTGGAAAATTCTCTACCACTGTGAAACGGTGCAACGAACACAATAAACTTACAAAAGAGTGCAGACAACTTTCTTTTGTTAAAGGAAAAAAACACTACATCACCAACAATGCAATAAAAGCAGTTATACTCATGAATCAATCGCTAAAGCAACTGCTATTTCGGCAATAATGCATCCATAAAAAATTGCAAAGCAACTAGTAGGGTCTGCTTGACAGTTTGAGCAACATGTCAGTTGAGCAATTATATTTACATTTAATCATACTATTAATACTATTCGTACTATTAACCATGCAATTATATTTACATTTAATCAAAAATATACTTGCATTTAATAAGGATCTCAGGTTCAAAAGGGTTACCGATAAAATTATATTTTGGGGGAACTTATCTATTAGCATTTTATTTCAAAACCTTGCATTACATGGTAAAATATTAGTTGATATAAAAGAAAAATACCACCGAATATGTGATGGAACAGTCACTAGGCGCCATGCAAATACTTAGCAATAAGTTCCTGAGTTGGAGAATTTTTACTCATGTCCAGATCACTGGTAAATTTAATAGTCAACATATGTAAACCGACATGCAAATAAAACAATTAGACCAACGTAAAGCAAAGAAAATAGTAAAAAAAAAATCTAACCAATGGTGGAAGACACTCATCCGCATGACGTCTAAATACTGAAAATCCGAAGTAGTAAGTGTTTTGCTGGAGTGAACATGTAGTCTTGACGCAACAGTGGCTGAGGCTCCTTCTCAATTGCATTCTCATCTTGCTACAATTACCCCTAGAGCATGCAAATTAGTATAAATTTGAATTTGAATTATAGCATAACAGTTAAATATAAGTAACTTTTGTTTGGTTCCAAGACCAGTGTCTTGTGCAAAAACCTCATCCGTATCTGGTTCAGCTTAACCGACTTACAAATGTCGGATATCATATTAAACACCTACAAATGTGTAACTGTTTGTGCTTAAGTGGATATACAGTGAATAACATCAAATGGATGTCCAAAACAATAACTCCATACCACCCCCCACCACCCCCCTCCCAAAAAAACCCAAACCACACTCCGCGCCTGTGTGACAGCACAATAGGCAATACTATTATGACTTTTCAGTCTTTCGCCTCAAATTTTGTTGTTCAACACTTTTGGTTTAACATTTCTATTTGCACTAAAATAAGCAACACAAAAATTTTAGATCTACAAAGTTTTCTATTCATGATTGCTACCAGGTGCAGTGGAATTACACAGCATCTATAAAAAATTGAAGCAAATAACACATAAACACACTACAGGAACAAATCAACCAACAAAAGCAATAGATAATACAAACAAATCACCTGCTCAATGTGCACTTGTGGGAAATAAAATGCCAAATCTCCAACTTTTGGAACAGTAACTAAAGGTTCGGCACAGGCATGCCATAATTTTTTGTACAGATCATCATCCGCATCTACAAGCACCAAAAAAATAATATAATTATAAAACGGGTCTAATCGCTGCTACCTAAGAACAAGCGAAGGAATCTAACCTTTGGAGTGACGGTCGCTGGAAGAATTGAACTTCGGACCAAATCGCGCTTCTGGTGTCCTTCAGGTCGTTGAACTTCGGGTCGAATGAGTTTGAGGAATTGCGTCTGGACCAAATCGCGCTTCAGGTCGTTGAACTTCGGATCGAATTGAGCTTGAAGAATTGAGCTTGAATAATAGCTTGAGGAATAAAGCGGCAGAAGAGGACCGATGTTAAAAAGAGTGCGAAGAGGGTGAAGATGAGAAGCCTAAGGGGAAAAACGAAAATGAAAATGAAATTTTGGCGTCCAGAAAATAAGTTGAAGGGAAACGAGAGTGGAACGCAAATTTACTGTGAACAGCGTTAATGTAATTGCATACATTTTAATATAATTGCACTTGAAGTTGCTGTCTTTTTGAGTTGAATAAAGAATAGCCACTTAACTATAGCAAGTCAATTTTTCGTGCAATCCACGCTTGCTATTGATATAATATTTTATTGCAGTGAATAGATGACCAAAAATCGGGTTATCACATTCCTCCACCCTTTGAATCTTTTCGTCCCTGAAAAGGAACGAAGCCGTAATTATTAAAATGCTTAAAATTAGATAAATCACTTTTTTTATTTTAAAAAACACTTTTAAAATCTATATAATATTATAAAATAGTTTTTATAAAAATACTTTTATAACTTATGTTTCAACGAGCCCATCCTCGTTCTCATAGGAATTCTACCATACGTTGATCAGGCGTAGGATTGAAAATCTACAAGTTCTTCGCAAACCTGTTTTCAACATCCAATGAAAATACTTGGAAAATAATTTTATTGAAAATATAGAAATCACTTTTGAAAATAGAGGAAATATCTTTGGTGAGAATGCTCTGAAAATCATCACCCCCATCCATAGTCACAGTTAACCCGATGGTTACGTTGCCGTCTCGGTAAAATCCATAGATAACTGTTCTACGCCCCTCGATTACGCCATAGAACCAGCTACAGATCGCAGTTACATCCAGGGTTACGTTGCCATCACAGCAAAAGTCCATGTAACTATAGGCATCAGCGCCCTCGAATTTCGCTACTAAAAGAATGAAACTTCTCCACACCCACATAGGTCGCAGACTACAACTGTCAAATCCCAATGCAACCTTAGGCTCTCACGGCCTCTCAACTTTCGCTATGTCACCATAGGTCGCAGTCTAACAATGTAAAATCAAAGTAGACTATTGGCTCTCAGCGGCACACATGACTTTCGCTATGGTCTACAGTAGATCGCAGTGACATCGAGTTAAACTGTTGTCACAGCATAACCCAAATGCCTCTGTAGCATCAGTGCCCTCTACTTTCGCTACACACTACACATAATCCTCAGGAACTAGTTTTGTCCGTGTTGATACACGAAGATTTTGATCAATGACAATGTGCTTTTACAAACAAGGAAGAAATATATGCAAATGCTAAAGGAAGATAGATGAAGACCAAACAAGCTTAAAGTATGTTTTTACATGTGTCTTAGTCTAGATGTATTGTTAAAATCTATCCTCAAGAAGCTTGCACAAGCACTAGAAAAATTTGTTAAACTTCATTTTTTTAATTTAGTTTTAACTATGCAGGTTTTATAAGTTCAGTCGACTGAACAGGAACAGTCAGTCGACTGAAACTGGAACAAATTTATACACATGCACAGTTTCAGTCGACTGAATTTCCTACACAGTCGACTGAATTTGGTCCCGAAAATTTTACTTCATATTTTCAGTTGACTGAATTCCCTGCTCAGTCGACAGAATTTGAACCTGCGAATTTTCTCTGAAAAGACACCTTCTTCCTCCCAAGAGTTGCAACCTTTCGTCAATGGAAATGGAAGCATCTCTTGTTTGCAACCTTTGACAACATATGCATCTCTTCTACAAGTATATATACATGATTCTAACATCATTTAATTCACCTAATTCTCTTTCTTTAATGTGACTATTCTCTTGTTAATATTTTCTAGATACTCTCAAAAGCATTCATTAATTTATTGCTTGAATCATTATTTTTGTTTATAACATTCTTTTTGATTCATAGCAATTCACATTTCCTAAATCTTCGCAAATACATTGCATATTCTCAAGGATAAGATTATAGGAATATTGTACTACATTAGACTCATTAGTGTTGACAAGAACACAACAAGTCGAATATTGTATTTTAGTAATTGAGTTGAAGTCCTCTTCGGTAGTTGAGGCAAGAAATCCCGTTCGGTTGTTCGGGTAAGTTGTAAACATATTCCTCCGGGAGAAGTGAGGGTGTTAGTTAGTGAAATTCCTAAGTAAAGCTTAGGGACTGGACGTAGGACGACAGGTCCGAACCAGTATAAAATCCTGGTGTCTCCTTGCATTTACCTACTTTATCTACCTAGACTATTTCAATATTCCATATTACACGATCCTACCGCATAGCCTCTTTCAATTGGTATCAGAGCAAGGTTGTCCTATAACCATAACACCGTTATTAGACATATTGATAATATGGAAAACAACGCAAGTACAAGCACAACATCTGCCTATAGTTCCACATTTGCGGAAGGACAATCTACCCAAATACCCCCTATTCAATGGACTAAACTACAACTACTGGGCTACTAGGATGAGGATTTATATGCAAGCAACAAGTTTCGAAGCCTGGAATGCTACTCAAGCAGAGTTCGTTGTGCCCACAACCGATTATCCTACATGGACACAAATTCAAAAGAATGAAGCTAGTGCAAATGCCAAAGCTATGAATATGCTATTTTGCGCCCTGGATAGAAATGAATTCAACCGTGTTAGCATATGTACTACTGCATATCAGATATGGAAAATCACTTGTATCTTGGTTTAGTAAGAAACAAAATTGTGTCTCGCTTTCGACATGCGAAGCAGAGTATATATCAGCTGCTTTAGCTTACGCTCAAGTTATATACATGCAACAAACACTTAAAGATTTTAATATAAATTTAACAAATTCTACAATATACTGTGACAATACAAGTACAATAAACTTATCTAAAAATCCAGTTAATCATTCTCGTACAAAAGATATAGATATTCGTCATCATTTTTTACGTGACAATATCGAAAAAGGAATAATTAATTTAGAACATATTTCTACCGAAAATCAAATTGCCGATATATTTACTAAACCTCTATTAGAAAACTCCTTTATAAAACTTTGACGAGAATTAGGTATAATATCCTTTAAAAATATACATTAGAAATATTCCCACATTTCAGTCGACTAAAATAAAATGTTCAGTCGACTGAATAAGAATTTCAAATATTTTCAGCTATGTTATATGTTACATTATATAATTTATAGACCACACATTTGTAAAACTGAATTATTAAATAAGAAACATACATTTTAACAAATCCTCTTTACCACTAAATCTCTATACGGTTAAAAATTCTTATTAAATTATAACCGTTATTTGTTTAGTAAAATTCTATTATAAATAAACTCTTAAAAATGCTTTTATTTTCATCTTGATTTTACGAATAAAATCTTAATTAAATATAAAATGTCATCCAACAACTCCTTCTCTCCAATCAATATCACCTCGTCAGTTGATAACACTCCAATATCGCCAAAACTTCCCACACCAGCACCTACACATGAGCCTGTTTACACATGGGAAAATTATCGTACTGGTTTCACTCCAGAATCTAAAAAGGCAAAACGCAGACTCTTTATTTCTCCTGACACAAAAAGAAAGATTGATGAAATTCATCATTTTCAACAACAACAGATAAATCTTCAACGAGAGCTATACTTCGAGCAAAAAGTTGCGGCAAGACGTTTGAGCTTTCTAGAACAAATTGGTTTACGCTTCTATGGATCAAAGAAGAACGAAGTGGCTGAACCCCTACCTCACCCCTTTAGCTCTCTTGATCCTTCTTCATCTTATCGTACACCTGTCGATCCTATGAATCCTTGGACGTCTCCTAAAACTCCTCAATATAGTCCGAATTCATGGGATATAAATTACATGAAGAATGAAGGAAAGAAGTTTTCAAGTCCATCCCCAAAGAAATAGTTAAATTTTGACATATTTGTATGTTGTTACATCAATATTTTTGTAACTATTTCTTTAAATAAATTGTTTAATTTCAAAAATTAACTGAAACAACAAAAATGCATGTTTCAGTCGACTGAATGCCCCTGCTTAGTTGACTGAAAATATGACAGAAAACAATGTATACAAAGTTCAGTCGACTGGAACCATCTGCACAGTCGACTAAAAATTCAACAGAAAATTTCAGCAACAAAATTCAGTCGACTAAATGTACTACTCAGTCGAATGAATCTATCACAGAACACTTCGGCCTTTGATTCAGTCGACTGAACAGAACATTAAATCGACTAAACGCTACTTCCCAGACAAAATTTCCCCTTTTAACCACCAAATTTTACCCTACCAATTCACTTTTACCTCCTACAAACCTTCTTCCCCAAATTAATTTCGAAACCCTAGCTCCCAAATTCCTCAAAATCAAATCAATTCTCACCTAAATGGAACCAAAAAGAGCAAGAGCTTCTTCTTCATCATCCTCCGAGCCAATTGATGCTCAAATAGCACAATGGCTTTACGATGGAACCGCTATCACTCGATGGAACAAGATAAAGAATTCTCGAATTTTTTAGCGTTCTTTTGTTGATTTTCAAAGTTTTCAAACCTATAACATCCAAGCATTAACAGATCCGGCAGGTTTAGCTTCTCTTTTAGATTTGAAACGAAATGACCATGCCATTAATCATGTAATGGTAAAATTATTTTATGCTAATCTTAATCTTGGACACCAAACTCCAAGAAATCCAAACAATAGTGTTTGGAGTATGGTTTGTGGAAAGAAAGTTTGGCTTTCATTGGATAGAATAGCACATATTTTAGAGTCTCCAAACGTCGGGAGAAAGTTAGAGGAAATAGAATTCAATCCACACATTCGCGACAACATCAACCATCGATTCATGGATGATAATATCAACTTTAGGGATTTTAAGTCCACCTCTCTTCGACCTATGGCGAGAATCCTCCATAAAGCCCTAATTAGAACGATTACTCCTCGTACGGGCTCGTACGAAATTGTCTACCCAAATAACTATCGAGCTCTATATGCTATTTTTGGCAATATACAAGTTAATTGGGTACAGCTTATTCTTGATGAGTTTCTCACTTTCAACAATGGAAAAATGCACACTATTTACTTTGGAGAGTACATCATGCGACTTCTCCTAAATGTCGATAAGCCATTACCTGAATCAGAGAATACAATGGTCCATCAAATTAACCATCGGGCCATAAGCCTAATGCAACTCCCATCTCGACCTCCTCGCATAATATCACTCGCCGAATGGGAAGCAAGGCATCAAGAACAACAACAACAACCACAACAACAACCTCCTCAACCTCGCCACGAAGAACATCTCGAGCAAGATGTTGAAATTCGTCTTGTTGACCCAAGCTTCACTACCAACCAATCCTTGGGGATATTGTCAAGAAATCAACAAATTCTTGACACTCGTCTTAAAAAGGTAGATCATAAGCTTGATAAAATCAAAGGATTCTTCAACAAGCTTTGGGATGCAATCTCGTGCTCAAGCACCACTACTGCTTCGACATCTCGCAGCAAACGTCCAGCACCTACGTTTACATGGACGACATCCGAAGAGCATACAAGTAGCAGCGCAAGCGGAGCTAGTTGTGGCCAAGGAGGAAGAGCGCACAGACCACCAACAGGAGGACCTGTCATACGTGAACCAACAGGAAGAGAAGGTTCATATGACTGGGATAAGGATGAGTAATTTTGTTGTTTTGATGTGTATTTTTAACTTTCTAATGGCTTGTATAAATAGCCATTTTATGCTTGTCTGTCACAATATTTTTATTCATGCTTATGCAAATATTCTCTATGATTCAGTGATTGTTTTGATATATTATTACTGCTGTTAGTTCTTCCTTTTTGTCGATGACAAAAGGGGAGAAAATCTATGGTACAAATTTTGTTTTATAGGAAAGGTAGTGCATACATTCAGGGGGAGAAAGTAAGTAAAACATCTCTAGAATAAATCAGTATTGTCATCAATCAAAAAGGGGGAGAATGTTGATACGCGAAGATTTTGATCAATGACAATGTGCTTTTACAAACAAGGAAGAAATATATGCAAATGCTAAAGGAAGATAGATGAAGACCAAACAAGCTTAAAGAATGTTTTTACATGTGTCTTAGTCTAGATGTATTGTTAAAATCTATCCTCAAGAAGCTTGCACAAGCACTAGAAAAATTTGTTAAACTTCATTTTTTAATTTAGTTTTAACTATGCAGGTTTTATAAGTTCAGTCGACTGAACAGGAACAGTCAGTCGACTGAAACTGGAACAAATTTATACACATGCACAGTTTCAGTCGACTGAATTTCCTGCACAGTCGACTGAATTTGGTCCCGAAAATTTTACTTCATATTTTCAGTTGACTGAATTCCCTACTCAGTCGACTGAATTTGAACCTGCGAATTTTCTCTGAAAAGACACCTTCTTCCTCCCAAGAGTTGCAACCTTTCATCGATGGAAATGGAAGCATCTCTTGTTTGCAACCTTTGACAACATATGCATCTCTTCTATAAGTATATATACATGATTCTAACATCATTTAATTCACCTAATTCTCTTGCTTTAATCTAACTATTCTCTTGTTCATATTCTCTAGATACTCTCAAAAGCAATCATTAATCTATTGCTTGAATCATTGTTTTTGTTTATAACATTCTTTTTGATTCATAGCAATTCACATTTCCTAAATCTTCGCAAATACGTTGCATATTCTCGAGGATAAGATTATAGGAATATTGTACTACATTAGACTCATTAGTGTTGACAAGAACACAACAAGTCGAATATTGTATTTTAGTAATTGAGTTGAAGTCCTCTTCGGTAGTTGAGGCAAGAAATCCCGTTCGGTTGTTCGGGTAAGTTGTAAACATATTCCTCCGGGAGAAGTGAGGGTGTTAGTTAGTGAAATTCCTAAGTGAAGCTTAGGGACTGAACGTAGGACGACAGGTCCGAACCAGTATAAAATCCTGGTGTCTCCTTGCATTTACCTACTTTATCTACCTAGACTATTTCAATATTCCATATTACACGATCCTACCGCATAGCCTCTTTCAGTCCGGACTACTCGTTGGATCAAGTTTAGAACCCATCCTTAGGGTTCAAGGCAGTACCACCCTCTGGCCCTCCAAAGAAGTTCATTCCAAGGGAGCGCCTTTTTCCCTGAAGCCAATCTCAAAACACTTTATACTATACACATATAGTATCTTCCAAATCATGCACCTAGTATGAATCCCATTTAAATCTCCTTTCTCAAAATCGATTATCCCAAAATCGATAATTCTCAAATTAGGCTTTTCAAATTCCAATATTGATTTTTTCCAAAAATCAAAAGCCTTTCCAAAGTCCATAGGTTCCAAAAACCTTTTCTCAAAATCCTCATAAGATCCTTATATATATATGTATGTATATAGATATATATAATTTTAAAAACTTTCGATCATTTCAAACTTGTATAAAACCCCTTTTTATACTTCAAATACTTTCAAAAATCCTTTCCTTCCAGCAATAGATTCAACAAGGGAAGATTTGTCTTATATAATAAAGATACATGACTTTGTTTATTCCAAATCAAATATTCAAATTTGATTACTCTATAGAGTCACTTACCATATTACTTACTTTCATAAAGTAAATTTCTACCATAGAAATATCCAGTTTCCACTTTACTTCATCATATATTTCACAAAATATACCTTTCGTTTCAAAAACCATTCATATTTCTTATCCACAAATTCCCAATATCAATGTTATTCAAACTCATACGATGTACACATATCATCCGTATGCTATATCAATCTGATCGCTCATTCGATCACGCAATTTCACTTCCGAACTAGTATCGTCCACCCGACTTCCTAGTGCGGACTCAGATCTGGTTTCTTGATCAAAAACGTCATTCTCCTTACGTAGCCATAACTATGATAGAGAATATCCAGAACCAATCAACAATCCATATCCAAGTTCGCCGTCGAAAATCGAATGAAAAATCCCAATTCGGATCGATATAACTATCTCGAAATTATGTGCTCGAATCTGGATCAAATCACTATGCGAATAGAATAATATACGTACATCCTATGTATTTATCATTATTGGTTATTAGCCAAATCAATTCCCTTTTCTATTCACATTCACTTTAATTTATACTCACTTATTCATAGTTGTTTCAATCCCATTTGGATTATCACCTCAATTCTTATCTCAATTGGGTATTTAACAATAAACGGTTTGGATTTTGCCTGGCTTAAATTTAAAAAATAGCTTGAAAAGTTTAAAAATAGATAAGTAGTTGAAAATTAATTATTAGTTTGTAACATAACTGTAAAATAATTAAGTAATTGTAAAATAGTTGGAAAATAGTCAAATAATTATAGTAATTTTAAATAATTGAAAAATTGTTGTAAAATAGTAATTAGTTATAAAGTAGTTGAAAAATAGTAATTAGTTTATAAAACAGTTGAAAAATTGTTAAATAGTTCCAAAAATAATTGTAAAACAAAGATAGTTTTAGGTTTAAAAAGAAAAAGTTGTATAATAAATAATTTGGAAAAAAAAAGATTTATATTAAAACAATTATTTTGAAAATAGTCCAGAGCCAAACTGTTCAATTCCCAATTTCCATTCCCAATAATTCAATTTAAATTTCCATTCTAATTTAAATTGATTCAATTCCAATTTAAATAACTTCAATTCCATTGAAATTGATTTAGTCCCAATTCAAGTTGAATTAACCTCGATTCTTTCCAAATTCAAATCAAATTCCATTTGAATTTTAAACCTACTCAACTTTAATCACAATTCCAAATTATTTCGATTCTAATTTAAATTAATCCCAATTCCCATTTGAATTTAAACTCATTCATCTTCAATTTCATTTCGAAACTATCCAATTCAAATTTTCCATTTGAATTTTTAAACCTATACCTCTTCAATCACAGTTCCAATTAATTCAGACCAAATCCAATTTGAACTAATTTAATTTAAATCTCAACTTTAAACCATCTCGAATTATAAACTTGTGTTAAATTTTAAATGTTGATTTAATCCTTTAAATCAAATGAACTCATATCTTTTAAACCATTTAATTCTGAATCCAAATTCCATTTTTAACCTATTTCAAAGTTCAAATAATAATTCAAATCCTTTTTAAATAACTAAATCTTAAGTCTAAAATGATTCCATTTTATCTTAATAATGGATGTATTATCATACGCCTTTCTTCATTCATTTAAACAAATCCAATTTCATCTTAAAGATTATTAATAACAGCAGGATGGTATTATTCAAATTACTTAAAACATCCATCCATTTCCAATTTCCAGATCTCAAACCCATTTTGAGATCGCACAAACTCCCAATTCAAATTAATCATTTAACTTCGCAAGTTAAATCCCGATTTCATCTTGAAATTTCCAATTTTGGTTGTTTGTTCTAAACTTGTTTAACTTTCCCAAAGTTAAATTCAATTTACTTAATCCAGTCCACGCTACTCAAATTTGAATTCCCGCTTCAAATTTCAAAAATCTTTCCCACCTATAAGTTCAAAACTTATATCACTTTGGGTTTTCACATTTCATTCCAAATAAAAATTTAAAACTCAACATTTAGAGTTTATTTCAAACCATCTTTGATATTATGTATGTCCTTCATTTATACATATTATTTCCTTTACACACCAAGTTATCCTTAAATTTTAGACCATCTTTGGTTTTTAATTCAAAACAAATTTCTTTAAATTTTCAAACAACTCTTGCTTGAAATAGGACCACTTCATTCAAATACATTAAATAATATATTTTTATTGTTTCTTTATCACTTTGAAACAATTTTAAAATTTCTGGACCTAGATTTAATACTTCACAATTTAAACCATCTTCAGTTTCAATTCATTAGTCATACTTGCCTAAATGTTTTACTTCCCTAAAATATTTCATTTTGCTTACTCATTAATACACATTTTACTATTAAACACAACAATCATTTGTGATAATAACCAAGATTATCATATCTGGAAACCAATTCATTATTATCTTATTCTGAAACTCTTTCCCAAATTCAAGATTTTAATTTCAGTTTGAATCCATTTCAAACTTATCTTTATTTAATTTCATTTTGGTTGTATTTCTATTACCACTTAATTTAATTCCAATAATTTAACAACCAATTACCTTAATATTAGAAAAACTATTGCTTTATATATTAAAATATAAGCTTATATAAAATTATTTAAAATATTTATATAAGACAATGACAAGTATGCTCTCATATATATACACTTAACTCATCGTAGGGTACCATTGACCCTGTCCTTAATGAGTAATCCCACCAGAGCCAAGGTTCTCGCTTAACCTTCTGCTTTGATACCAAATGTAACTATCCGGAATTTTCGATCTTGAAAATTCCAGATAGCTAGGAAAGAAGAGAGAGATAGAAGAAGAAAACAGAAAAGAAAAAAAACAAGACACAGAACCTCATATTCGTAGTGGATCAAAAAATATATCAAATAATAACAGTTATACGAAGGAAAACTGTACTTATTAAATTACACTTTAATACATCAGAGTTACACATAAACACAAACACAGGACAGATACAATCATATCTCAGATACTACAATATCACAGCGAAAACTTTCCATACGTTCCTATCATCCAGCTCGCCTCCGAGCTCCAGAACGTCCTTACCTGAAAATCTGTAATACTCGGTCTGACCCAAGCATTACATCAAAGTAACAACCGGGTCAGGTTGGAAACCAGCGTGAGTAAACCCATCTAACATGTAATACAAAAGCATAAAACTTAACTAAAACCCGGGGTAACTCATATCAATTTACAAATTCTTATTTTTTTGAAAGGAAAGCGGGGTTGGCTGGTCCCCTACCAGAGGTTATTGAAAAAAGAAGAACAACACGACAATAACCCACTAAAGTCGCAAAACACATCAGGCAAACTAAGAAGGAAAACATGACACATCACACACTAAGGCCCTATCAAGAAGAGAAAACAAGAAAAAAAAACACAAATGCAGGGAAGCAAAAGAACAAGTAGGCATCACATGCACAAATGAATGCACAGGCAATCAAATGCACACATCATGACCCAACATTCTTAGGCCTAGTCAATTCCAGAGAACATGGTTATGAGGTGAGAATCCATGTCTTGAAAAACCAATCCCAGTTGCAGTTGTCAACATAAGATTTTTCCAAAATTGTTGCGCCGGAGTAACCTCATTTCTGAAACACCTTGTATTCCGTTCATTCCAGACCAATCTAAAGTAAATATTTAGAACAAAGAAGATAATATCTCTTCTGTTATGTCTCAACCTCGTTGCGTTCTTCGGTTGATTCCATTTAGTTGAAGAGTTATTATCAAAACTCGAAAAACCAACTTTATTCATCAGAGTGTTAATCATACCAGATAAGTAATCGCAATCAAAAAAGGTGGTCAGCAGATTCTGGAGTCACATTACAGAATAGGCATAGTTGATCAATTTCCATTCCAGCAGCCACCGACTTATCCCTAGTTAGAATTGCACTGTTAACAATTCGCCAAAACATCAAGTTCTCATTAGCTGGTTAGTGTGAAACCCAACCAACCTTAGCCCATGGATAAAACGGCAAAGCATCAGTTTGATGAAGAAGATCATACACCCTGCCAATACTATGAGGTCTACCTTTCCAGCATATTTCTGTCTTATGTTTGAAAGTCACAACAAGATCATGCATACTCCTCTACAATGAATTGACTGCTTGATTACTAGTTAAAGGAGTGTGGAGCTTCCCATTCATAATATAGTGTACAACACAAGCATTTTCACCTATCAGGGATTGCCTTCTTCCCTAGATTCCCAACATATTGTTTAATACCATACCATACCCCACCCATGGGTCCTTCCAAAAGCTTACCTGGCATGTAGGGGACAAGTTGAATTTGACAAGAGGGAGGAAAGAACTTCTCATGCTAAGTATTTTCCTCCATATCCAACTAGATCATTGTGAAACATTCATTGACCAAAAGTTCCCATTTTTAATTCGATATAACCACACCCATTGCACCCATAGACTGTTCCTTTTAAGCAATATTGCATCCACATGGGTACTAACAGCTGCTTTATTCCATAAGGTGGTATTGATGATGCCAAGACCACCTTTAATGATAGGCTTTTCAATGTTGGAGAAAGCTGTAACAACCCGCATATTTATCGATTTTATATTTAAATATTTTATCATTCGTCGGATTTTGGTCCGAAAACCTACTTTTTGCATACGGTCGAATTAGGACTCGAGACCACCTCCATTGAGTTCAAAATGCCGTTTGCGACCTTTTTGAGTATAAGCTTCGATATGTTTGGAGAAAGTTGATTTTTTGCTACTTTTTCCCGCTTAGGGCTTTGGTTGGGCTGAGCCAAATTGCCACTTAACTCAGTTCCAACCCTCTCCTCTTCATTCACTTCTCTTCTATTTTTCTAACACTCAAGCTCAAGCAAAAATGGAGGAAGAGAATGGGAAATAGAAATTTCTAAGCCCTAGCTTGCTTTGCAAATCCATCTCCTTGCTCCAAAGTTCATGAGAACCCATTGGTAAGCTTCCTCTTCTCTTCTCCAACTCATTCTCTCTTTGAATTTCAGAAATTTCCTAAACCTAATTTAGGAAATGTTTCTCCTTTAAGCTTAGATTCAAGCTTGTTGAGTTGGAATTGAAGAGTGCTTGTCTTGCCATTGCTTCATAGCTTCTCCTTCATTGATTTGGGTGCAAAGGTGAGATTTTTATCTCACATCTATGACTATAATTATCTTTGGTTGTTGGGTATGAATTCCTAACACTTCTTCATGTGCATTTGCTCTTGATTTGGATTGGTTTTGTGAATATTCCAATTTTTGAGTTTTTAAGTCAATTTGTGTGAAAATCCTTTTATGGATGTTTGATCATGCTTCTAGTGATGCACCGAGGAGCATATAGGGCCGGGTTGCCGATTGGCATAAACCCTTAGAGCCAATGTTCGTCCGGTTGCATTTTGGAAGAATTTGCTCTTCATTTGAATAGGCTGAAAAACAGCCCAGGCATGATTCAGTCGACTAAAAACTCTGTTCAATCGACTGAACCTGAAACCCGAGAGTTTCCAGGCATGATTCAGTCGACTGAAAAACTCTGCACAGTCGACTGAAACTGGAAACAGAAAGTTTCCTGAACCTGGAAAATATCCAGGTACAGGGTCAGTCGACTGAAAACTCTGTTCAGTCGACTGAACCTGCTGTTTTAGTCCAATTTGCCGTTTTGGATTGAATTTCCAATTTAAATCGATTCGTGATGATCCTATTTATTGTCATCATTTATTATCATCTTTGATGACTTATTTTCTTTGGGAATTTTAGATATATCCACTTCGATGGATCCTTTATCGATTTCATTGGATTTTTATTCACATCTTCGAATGTGATCTTTGTGATTCATTGTTTCTACAATCCCCCTTGTGCTTTGTCACTTTAAAAATATAAAGGTTTTTTATACTAGTAGTAAATATCAAAATTCTTTCCTCAAACGATTTCAATACTATTTTAATACCAAATTCGTTTATAAAACCGTTTTCCAATCTATTAGTATATATAAACCTTTACCTCACTCGTATGAGAAATCTAATTAAACGACTTAGTAAAACAAGTGGTATGAAACGCTTGCGTTTACTTCGTTGGTTAATTTTTAGACTTGTTCGATTGAACCTCTTGTGACAATTTTCTAGTGGAGATCTACAATTTGTTCGTAAATATTTAAGTTAAGCTAGTGGTTATGGGACATGAAGCTAAGCTCATATATTTACTAGCTTATTGTAATTGACACTTCTCGTTGATCATGACGATCATCTTTGTGGTTTAGACTAGCAATGTGCGATGTCTCTTTTTTTATGTGGAGGATTGTTCCTCATTTTATTGAGCTTCGTCTCATTTCTCACATGGGTCGTACCTTTTTAGGTGCGTCAATGTTTTATTATGCATGGGGTGTACCTTTTTAGGTGCGTCAATGTTTGTTTACTTCGTGGAGCAATCGGCTCAATAAGTCGGGGCATGGGGCGTATCTTTCTAGGTGCGTCGATGTTCGTCTATGCATGGGGCGTATCTTTTTAGGTGCGTCGATGTTCGGCTTTGCATGGGGTGTATCTTTCTAGGTGCATCGATGTTGGACATTACATGGGGTGTATCTTTCTAGGTGCATCGATGTTTATTTGTGCATGGGGTGTATCTTTCTAGGTGCATCGATGCTTATTTGTGCATGGGGCGTATCTTTCTAGGTGCGTCGATGCTTGAGCATGGGGCGTATCTTTCTAGGTGCGTCGATGTTCGACTGTACATGGGGCGTGTCTTTCTAGGTGCGTCGATGTCCAGTATTTTTGTGGGATTGGCCATCCTTTTTATTGTGATTTGGTTCATCGGATGTCCCGCTGTACGACGTCGTTGTTCCCTTTGATTGTGATTTCTGGATTTCGTGTGTTGATTTCTGGAATTTATGTTTCACCAACTTTTACGATGGGCATTGATATATATGTCATTTATTGTGGCTTGGTATGACATTCATTTTTATCTTGAGTAGATTATTGTGATATTGATTAATCTCTTGTTGATTTTCAATTACTTATTTATCATAGCTTGGCATTGTGATTATTATATGTTTATGTCATATCTCTTATTATATATCACTTCAACTGATATTTATAGCTAGACTGATCCGTTTATTATTTTCTTATTAAATAATACTCGGGTCAGACCGGGATGTTACAGGTGCTTCTGCTTGACTCCTTATCGGACTATCATCTGATCTTTTGGCTAACTACTTTAGTTTAGTAGTTTTGTTGTATACATTTGAGATACAGACTCTATGATGTATACTTATTCTTTTGTCTTGCACTTGTATCTATTCCTTTGTATTATTGTGGATCCTTTTGACCACTACTCTGATATACACTTTTATGTGTAATATTCATATCTATTTCCGCCTTTGTGATATGAATTGTCTGTGACTGATTTGTGTTATGCTTATTTCTATATTTGTTTTCCGAAGGATTTATATAGCCACCGTGTAGTAGCTTTGAGTTTGTGTCAGTATGTCGGATTTCCTCTTGAAATAGAATGCATGTTATATTATCTGACATATCGGTGCTCGCGCAAAGAAATTACACGGATGGTCGCTCCTCAACAGCCTTATTCTCCGTGCTAGTCGACAGCATTCACTGTAATGTTCTTGGCTAGCGTGGGTATAGAGGTGGGGCGTCACAAAAGCCATAGGTATCATCATCCTATTATGGATGGAACCAGTCCAAAGAAATCTTAACATAGCTGATCTGATCATGGTGAGCAATTGAGTTGGCAGTATGTAGGTTCTCTTCCAATACACAGTCATTGAGAAGCAAACTGACTTAACCAACACCACTCTTCCGGCCATAGAAAGGAACTTGGTTGTCCAAGCGTTAAGTTTTGAAGTAATTTTATCATAAAGGGTTAGGCAATCGGCTCTGGTTACCCTGGACATGCATAATGGAAGGCCAAGATAAGACATATTATTTTCCATTAACAGAAAACCAGATAGAGCAACCATCCTTTCCTTGACAGACGTATCAATTCCAGAGATGAGTATATGTGATTTAGATTGATTAATCCTTAAACCAGTGGCAAGATAAAAAGATTGAAGAGTTTCAAGAATGCCAACAATGGAGTGAACATTAGGCTTAGAGAAGATCATTATATGATCTGCAAAAAAAGAGAAGTAATTTGGAGTTGTTTACAATTTGGATGATAAGAAATAGTCTTATCAACAAATTTCGCTATCAGCTTGCAAGTGAGTGCTTCCATTACTAAGATGAAAATATAGGAGGATATGCGGTCCCCCCGGCGAACCCCCTGCTTACCTTTAAAGAACCCCAAAGACTTCCTATTATAGCAAAGAGAGAATGAGGGGGTTGAAATACAAACGTAAATCCGTGCTACAAAGACCTTAGGAAAACCCATTAATGACATTAATCTAACAACGGTGTTTCAGTGCAAGCTATCATAAGCTTTGCAAATATCAAGCTTCAGCATAGTTCTAGGGGAGATCAGACAATTACCATACCCGTTAATTAATTCATGTGCCATCATTAAGTTATCAAGAATGTTCCTATTTGGAAGAAATGTAGTCTGATTAGAGGAGATTATTGATGGCAGCATAGATACAAGTCTCGAGGCTAGGATTTTGGAGACACACTTGTAAACAACATTACAGCATGATATTGGTCAAAACAAGGAAGCATTTTGGATTGGCCTGACTTTAGGTATTAGGACTAGATTGGTCGCGTTAACTTCACCAACTAGCTTGAAGTAATTAAAGAAATTATGAATTTCCGCAGTGAAAACATGACCGAGAATATGCCAACTAGCCTTAAAGAAGACGACATTAAAACCATCAGGCCCACCACACGAAAAGGCATTCATAGAAAAAACAGCATCTTTAATTTCTTGGTCAGAAACCTTTTGAGCATGCATGTTTTTCATTGTTGAGTTTAACATATGTAGGGGAAGATTATTCAGTCTATCTAGATCGGGTTCAAAATTATCAGATTTTCCTAAAAGCTTGGTGAAGTGCTGTATCAGATGATTATCAATCTCTTCAACGTTTATAAGGAGAACACCATTATCATCCCGAAGCGTATGAATATGATCTCTAGTTTGTTTATCCTTGATTGAAGCATGGAAGAAAGCAGTATTCCTATCTCCCTCGTTTACCCATCTCTGATGCATCTTTTGCCTCAGCATACTAGCTTCAGAATATAAGGCATCATTTAGTCGTTGAAAGAGGATTGTGACGACCCGCCCTTCTACTACCAGAAAGACGTATCATCATTAAGAAAGAAAGGGATAGAAATAGAAAAGAAAGAGAAAGAAAGAACAACAACATCAGAATGTCACAGCGGAACGGAATAAAATATAATATATCATATAACTGTTACATAGTTTTTTTTTTACAAATATCCGAGTTATACAATATCATGACAACCATACATACATCTATCACTATACACATCAGAGGTACAGTACACATCAACTAACACAGCGGAACTAGATAGATAGCTACATACGTCTGGAAACACCTACTCCAAGCTCCTCCAGAAATCAAAGTCCAAAACCTATCACTTGGCTACTCATAAAAATTTGAGTACCCAAGAGTTTATGAAAAACAAATATAAACTCCGGGTCAGACATGGGTCTGGTATGAGTAAACGGTTTAAAGTTGTTTAACTTTGAAAAACATTTGAAAATAAAGGTATCACGTAAGACTCCCCACAAATAAATACGGGTAAGTTTTTACAGTACGCTAACCAAAACATTTCCAGGAAATCCAGTGATATTATAATAGTGTCTAGGGTTTTCAAGTAAATAGAAAATAGCCGAAATCGTTACATCTATTAAATTCCAGCTACTAGCCACAAAAGTGGGTAATACAAATCAAAACCGAAGGGTCTCGTAGGGAAAATGGATTTCCAACAATGGCAGGGCTACTGGGGTACCGCCCGTCACAGTACGGGGCCTAGATCACCGTACCGAGGATCACTCCCTACCCACTACAATACAAGGCCGGAACCATTCCTTACTGAACAGTCCCGAACAATATAAACCCCGCAGTTGGCACGACCAACCGCTCACTAAGCCGAAATATAAAAGGGACATCTAGACAGGGAAATATCTTGTCCTGCTTGGGCATGACCCACCTAACCTTGCTGCATCTCCCCTCTTTTAGCCATTCCCGATTGATGAGGCTTGAGGCTGCGATTACCTTTATAGAACATTATTCTTAGAATGCTCATCGTCCGTCTGACGATGTGCTGAAAGCATTCAATCCATACAAGTTCGTTCCGGGTTCGAACGAATCCGAAGGCATTATCTCGTCACACTCATTTTGGAATCACCCTCAACGATAACCCTTGCATTTCTGAAAACACCATCTCGAACTTCATTTCAGGATTCACGACCTAACGTTTAAATTGGATCGATGTGGTTTTCGGAGAATCAAAATTGATTCTTTCGATCCCGGTCTCATCGAATCCAACCGCCATTTTAAGGGTCAAGTTGTCTAATTAACTTAAACAGTTTAAATACTTTAAATTCATCAATTGAATTAACATAGAATTTATCACAGATAAAACATATACAAGCATCATAGATATAACATAACATATCACAGAGCATCGCAAAATATCATCACATAAATATTACAATCAGATATTCAAAACAACAGTCCATAAGCAATTACCTTTAAATCTTATTTGTAATTAATTCAATTTAGAATTAACTACCTGAGAGTTAACTGCTTAACTCTGTTTAATTAATCATTAATTAACAATCAATTACTTATTTCCTTATGAATGATTTCTTAATTAATTATTTAGTCTTAATTACATAATTTCTTTATTTCGCGCTATTAATTAGTTACTTCCTTAATCAAGTGATTTAACTTTAATTACATAATTAACTATTACCTGATCATTAATTAATAACTTTAATTATTTATTAATAAAACTTAATTACCCTTTTATTAACTGCTAATTACTTAATCAATCAACAATTAATTCTTAATCAAGCTACTTAATTAATTAACTATCGATTCATAATTAAATTATTTGATTAACCAACTATTTATTCATTTATTATTACTTAATTACTCAGTTAATTAGTTGATTCTTAATAATTAATTATTAATCATTAATTAATAACTTACTGATTATGGATTAATTAGTTACTCAGATATCACAAATTATTTAAACTAACCATCTATCATTACTTTTATTAACTATATAATCTTCAACTAACCACTTAAATTAATTATGAATTAACTTCTAAGTAATTAGCTACGATTTAAAATTGTTTTAACATATGATTTATTTCTAATTACAAAATCAATTTAAATTTCAAGTATAAATTTATTAACATTCTAATTACTTGTTTAATCACCTATCTTTACATACTTACCCTATTAAACCTTTAAAACAAAGATTAGCCTAACTAACTAATTATTAAGTTAGTTCAATTATAACAAAAATACTTAAACCAAATCTATGCTCGACCATAAGAAGGGTACCCAAGACCGCACCTTCTTTTACTCGAGAAACTCTCGAGTTATCTCCCGTGCTTCCCGCGTCTCTCTCTCCCCCATTCCCCTTCCCCTTCTTCTCCCTTTCCCTGTTTCTTACCTTCTTCCTTTTTTTTTAGAGTAACAGTTATTTACGAACTGCAGAAGCTACACTCTAAAACGACCCGAAGTCACATTCGAAGCAACCACCAAAAGTCACGAGTACGAGCACACGACGAATCACAGCCACTCAACAGACACCTCTCCACCACCGTGCACGTGCACGGTGGTGCGCTTCGCCTCCGGCGACTCGCAACAGCCTCCACAAACCACAAATCGTCCACTCATACGATTACATCACTCAAACCAACACGATTTGGTCGAAGGCAAAAATTTGCCTGTAGCTCGAACATACGACGCAAACACCCACCGACACTTCCTTCGTGCGACCACCATCCATCACCGGAGGTGATGAAACTCCACCAGAATTTCGCTCACATCCCCCCTGACTCCACCTAAAATCACGATCAACTCGGTTTCCCTATGATGCCAAAAACAAAATTTTATAGAGCATAAAAAAATAGGCACTAAAACCCTACTTTCAAACCAACCCCAAAACTCTTGCATTAGAAAAATTCTTTGACATTTTTCCTATGCTAATTCATCTACAAGCTTGCTTCGACATGAGTTTCAGCTATTAAAATTCTTTGGATCAACCGAAATTGACAAAGATTTGATTTTTGTTTATTTTCGAACTACACTTTAATTATTAAACTAAAAATCATCGTTTTCATTCTAAAAATCCTAACTAAGTGTATGAATTCGAAATATGTTATTGAATTCCTAAATTTAAATATTCAAATTTTTGGGCTTTGAATTCCTTTTTCCTGTAACTTGAATAAACAGTGTTTTATAAAAAATACTGTAAAACTTCAAAACAAGATTGCAGGCCTTGATTTGGATACAACTTAAATTTGCATCAATATCCAAGTTTAAAACATCTACATGAAGAAGTATTTGCAAATTTCTTTGCTTTACTATGTTCAGAAACTTGGAAACAAAAATTGAAAACGGCCATATCAACTTTCCAGAGCAACACAGAGTACTTAGTACTACTTGTTTAACAGAGCACATACATTTGTGAGTTAAAACACAAGTTTAAATTTGATAATAGTAAGTTTACTCACCAAAAATAAATCACTGTTGAAACTTGAAACAAAGGCTAGTAATAGAAGTTTGCAGTTGAAGCTTTGAATTTCCTGTAACTTTTCTTGTTTTTTGAATTTGATTTGAACTTGAAAATATAAAGTTTTGTTTATACTTCTTTTTTTTTCTCAGATTTTGCTTTTGCAGTTACATATGAACTCAAGAATAAGAAATGATGAATACATGTATAACTTGAACAATATGTCTTCTTGAACAAGCTTTAACTTGATATTACATTTGCTTTATTTTTATTTGTAATAAGGCACTGTAAACCTGAGCTAAGCAAAATATTTCGGCTAGCAGCTTACATTAGACAGATAGTAGTGCTAATTAATGTATATGTTTACACTTATATTAACATAAATTAAATGCTTGCTGACACAAACATTTTCTACAAAGATATTCTTTAGGTTTGTTCGTACTAAGATGTATTATTTGATACTTGCAGATTTTTGTCTTTACAAAAATGTTTGCTGCAGGTTTTTATTTGTACTAAAATGTTTTCATATAGGTGTGCACTTATTATGTGTTGCTGACACATATATTTGAATTTCTCTGTACAAAGAATTTGCAGATTTTTAGTTTGTACAAAGGTGTATTCATAAAGGTTTATACTTATTATGTTTTAACATATAAACCAAATGTTTGCTGTAGGTTAATTTGTTTAAAGATATTATATCTTAACATAGTTACATTTTCTACTTATATCTTATATTCATGTTATAGTTTTATACTTATGTTTATGTATACTAATGTTTATAACTATATTTTATGTTATACTTATATTAAATATTTATAAGCTTATTTTATTTTAATTATAAAAATTGTTAGAAACACTTCTTGATCTTATTTTTACTGAAAGTTTAATCTTCCCAATATTTAATTTGTAATGTATTTATATTTGTATATTTTATATTTATATTTAATATGCATAGAATTGTATTATTATACTCATCATTATTAACTACTTTTATACTTATGATATTAAATGTCATTAATATATAATTTTTAATTTAATAGAATGAAACAGATTTAATTTTAAATATTGTTAAAAGAGTCTATTTTATATTTTGAAATTATAAATTCCTTTATAACACATATACAACTAAAATGTCCAACATCTTATATTTTTATAAATGAAAATCTCGTATTTTATTTTAAATTTGATCAAAAACTTATTATAATAATAGGGACAAAATTCCGGGATGTCACATTCCTTCCCCCTTAAAAGAATTTCGTCCCCGAAATTTAAAACAAAGATAATTGAAAAGCTGTTATACCAACCATTCAACATAGATACCATTCATACATTAGCAAACAACCAAACAGTCTATTCTTACTAACAACACTAGTTATCCGAACACAAATCCAGATAAACTTCCCTAAAATTATCGAGAGTTGTCTCTCGATGATCAATAATCCGAGCTGAATCCCTGACCATAGATAAATTTGATTCAACCTCCAAATTCCTGAATTACTAGTTTAACAACTGATGACGAATCATGAACAAATTTCTAAAATGGGATATATGGAATACACAATGAATTCCAGATATCTACACTGGCAATTCAATTCTGAAATCTACAGTATTAACTCTGTCCAAATTTTATTGACTTCTTTACAAAATTTCAATTTCTATTCAATCAAGTTCGTACGATGTACATATACTATTCGTACGCAATATCTAATCCGATCGCTCGCTCGATCACACAATTTCTCTTCCGAACTAGTATCGTTCACCCGACTTCCTAGTACGGACTCAGATCTGGTTCTTGACCAGAAACTGTTATTCTCCTGTCATAGTCATAACTATGATAGAGAATTTCCATAATTAATCAAAATCCATATCCATGGTTCATCGTCAAAAGTCGAGTAAAAAATCCCAACTCGGATCGATATAGAGCTATCTCGAAATTCTGTGCTCGAATCTGGATCTAATTGCTATGTGAATAAAATAGTATACGTACATCCTACGTATTTATATTCATTGATTATCAACCATATCAATTTCTTTTATTCACATTATTTTGATTCCTATCCACCTGGAATAATTTCTCAATATCAAATTTTATTTAAGAATTTCACCACTCGTTTCTTAAGCTTAATATAAGCATTATATATATACTCTTATATTACTCTACCACTTTAGCCTTTATATCTTCTTATTTAAATCTGAATTTCCAATTTCTTGTGAATTCAATTTTCTTCAACTTTGAATATTTAATTTTATTGGCTATCTTTCATTTATAACTAGTTTTTATCATGTATTTTTTTTTAAATCTGATTTCATCCACTAGTTTATTTCAATTCCTAATTTGAAATTGTTTTGTTGCCCTTTTTTTTATAGTTTTCAAATTTTGAAAAGTTTTGAAAGAGTCTCCATTTGTTTAGCATTTCATATTTCCATAAGCACATATGTAAGGTTTCAACATTTAGTACAATTACTTCCAATCAATTCTCAAACCATTCTCTTTAGTTCAAAGGGATTTACAACTTACTTGCTTATATAATCCATTTGAGCAAAACAAACTCATATTCAAAATCATCCTATTTTGCTTCCAATAATTCATAGAATTTTATCTAATTCTCATTTACTTAAGTTAAACTTTAATTCTGGGATTAAAATTCCCGATTTCTTCTTATTAATATCAACTTTGCTCTATAAGTTCAATAGTTGATTCATTTAAACTTTCACATTATCTAAATAGAATTTCTTAGAGTTCAATTGCCCGGTTTTCATTTCCCAAACCATTTTGAAAGGATAACTACACTTACCCACTGGGTATATCAAATCAAATTTCCAAATCCCAAACACTTGTTTTCACCAAAACAAATTTCCCCTTGAAATTTTTAAAACAACTTGTATACCCAACAACTCCAAACAATATCATGTCCAACTATCCTGGTAGCAATCCATCACTATAGAAACTCGAAAATGAATACTGATGATGTGGCCATCATCATCAGGATTATTTTCCAGCGACTGAAGTGAGTTCAGTGCTCCCTTACTTCCACAAATTCTTTTCAAACAATTTCCATTCAACAATATTTTCCAAAACAATATTCCATTATTGCCTTCACCTTTGGAAAAAACATTTCAAACATTCCCAAGATTTTTAATTTAAATTCATTTAAACACTTTTCAAATTCCCGGGACTTAAATTCTGTTTAATCAAATTTTAGTTATATTCCTTTTTATTTAAAATCATTCTTAAATAATTTTATTTTGTCATAAACCACTCACATTTAAATTTTTATTTGATTGTACTATTAACAATCAAACATCCAAGTATATATAGTTATTTCAGAAAAATATTTCTTTTATATCAAAATATAATTTTGGGTAAAATTATTTCATTTACCCTACCTTTAAAAACAATATTGTGTCGGTCTATCTTATTTAAGAGTTTAGAAATCCCTATCGATGAAATGGCATCCCACACACCGACCAGAATCCATAAACACTCAACAGATAAGTCAACACAATATAAAAATAATTTTATATTCACTAACAAGTACGCGCTTATATCTATTAATACACTCAAACTCATTTTAGAGTACTACTGACTCTATTCTATGAGTAATTCTTACCAGAGCCAAGGTTATCACCAACCTACGCTCTGATACCAACTGTGACGACCCACCCTTCTACTACCAGAAAGACGTATCATCATTAAGAAAGAAAGGGATAGAAATAGAAAAGAAAGAGAAAGAAAGAACAATAACATCAGAATCTCACAGCGGAACGGAAAAAATATAATATATCATATAACTGTTACATAGTTTTTTTTTTACAAATATCCGAGTTATACAATATCAATACACATGATAACCATACATACATCTATCACTATACACATCAGAGGTACAGTACACATTAACTAACACAGCGGAACTAGATAGAAAGCTACATACGTCTGGAAACTCCTACTCCAAGCTCCTTCAGAAATCAAAGTCCAAAACCTATCACTTGGCTACTCATAAAAATTTGAGTACCCAAGAGTTTATGAAAAACAAATATAAACTCCGGGTCAGACATGGGTCTGGTATGAGTAAACGGTTTAAAGTTGTTTAACTTTGAAAAACATTTGAAAACAAAGGTATCACGTAAGACTCCCCACAAATTAATACGGGTAAGTTTTTACCTTACGCTAACCAAAACATTTCATAGGAAATCCAGTGATATTATAATAGTGTCTAGGGTTTTCAAGTAAATAGAAAATAGCCGAAATTGTTACATCTATTAAATTCCATCTACTAGCCACAAAAGTGGGTAATACAAATCAAAACCGAAGGGTCTCGTAGGGAAAATGGATTTCCAACAATGGCAGGGCTACTGGGGTACCGCCCGTCACAGTATGGGGCCTAGATCACCGTACCGAGGATCACTCCCGACCCCCTACTACACAAGGCCGGAACCATTCCTTACTGAACAGTCCCGAACAAGATAAACCCCACAGTTGGCGCGACCAACCGCTCACTAAGCCGAAATATAAAAGGGACATCTAGACAGGGAAATATCTTGTCCTGCTTGGGCATGACCCACCTAACCTTGCTGCATCTCCCCTCTTTTAGCCATTCCCGATTGATGTGGCTTGAGGCTGCGATTACCTTTATAGAACATTATTCTTAGAATGCTCATCGTCCGTCTGACGATGTGCTGAAAGCATTCAATCCATACAAGTTCGTTCCGGGTTCGAACGAATCCGAAGGCATTATCTCATCGCACTCATTTTGGAATCACCCTCAACGATAACCCTTGCATTTCTGAAAACACCATCTCGAACTTCATTTCAGGATTCACGACCTAACATTTAAATTGGATCGATGTGGTTTTCGGAGAATCAAAATTGATTCTTTCTATCCCGGTCTCATCGAATCCAACCGCCATTTTAAGGGTCAAGTTGTCTAATTAACTTAAACAGTTTAAATACTTTAAATTCATCAATTGAATTAACATAGCATTTATCACAGATAAAACATATACAAGCATCATAGATATAACATAACATATCACAGAGCATCACAAAATATCATCACATAAATATTACAATCAGATATTCAACACAACAGTCCATAAGCAATTACCTTTAAATCTTATTTGTAATTAATTCAATTTAGAATTAACTACTGATGTGCACGTAAATGTGCATATTTTTACCACCATATTTATTCTATTTAAATTAAATAAATGATCATATTGGGTATTTTAACTTGTTTAAACCAAATTCCAATTATTTTCAAATTGTCACATATTCATCTTCATATAGGGACAAAATTGTCTTTTTTGTGCATTTATTAATTTGTGAAAATTTAATTGAAAATTTCTATGTATTTTGTAGGAATTAAAATTCAAACACAAGTGGCTTTATGAAAATATATGTATGCACAAGGGTGAATAGAACAAATGAAGATGGAAATAATTCAAAGGCATGATAATGGAGGACCCCACCTACCCACCTTTCTTCATGTACAAATTAGAAGCTAATCCACATGCTTATGGCCATTAAATCTTCATGCGTACTTAATGGATGATTAGTGGAAGTTAATAGTTACTTGGTGACCACACTTCCTCAAAGGACATTTTGGGTATTCCCCAAAAATATGCATTAGGGTTTCTAACTTGTATAAATATCCCTTATGTTTCATGTAGCCATCTCTTCTCTTAGTCTCTCTTAGGCCTCCTTCTCTTTAGTTTAGTTTAGATCAAAAATAAAATGAAAGCTCCTCTTTCTCTTTTCATGGCTACTTAGCCATTTTTTATTTTATGTAATCTTTTTTATTTTATGCAATTTAATACATGCTCTTTTCTTTTCATGTTCATTTACTTTCATGTTGTAGTGTAAATCTCTTTTATTTTATGCAAGTAGAATAATTTTTCCTTTCATTTTGCTCTCTTTTTCTCTTCTTGTTTAATGTTTTTTTCTACATTTGTTCATATAATAACAAATATGAGAGCTTAATCCCTTCAATTTAGGGGTAATGAAGCTCTCAAGTATGTAGATCCAACATTTTGTTGTTTATGCTCTCTTTTTGTGCTTAATGAGAATGATTGAAGTGGTTTAATGATGTTGTTTAGCTTTGAATTTGATAGTCTATGTTGTTTATAACAAATAGGCTATGCTTAAACAAACATAACACAAATTGTCTCTTCATCTAAATATGATTATGGCAAAGAAGTGAATGTTGAAATTGAAATTTGATAGCCTATATTTCTAAACAATAGTTAATAGGCTATGCTTAAAATTGATTTTGCTTTCAACTTTGTTGTCATATTTCATGAGAGTTAAATGTGTATTAGTGGTTGTGTTATAGTTTGATGGTTTATATTGAGCTAATTAATAGCACAAATATACCATACTTATGATAAACACATCAACTAATTCACTAATGACAAGAAAAGAGAGATCATAACTTCATTTTGTTGATTTATATGATCTAGAGAGTGGATTTATCTCTAAATTATTCTCTTAACTCTCATATTTTTATTTTCTTTTGCTAGTTTTTGTTAGTTTATTACATTTCTAGCTATTCACTCTCGACTTCGGTATAATTTGATTGAATAGAATTTTAAAATCATCAATTCCCTGTGGATCGACCCGTATTCGCCGCGTGCTACATTCGTACACCGTGCGCTTGCGGTTATTTTTAATTTAAATTCGTTCGACGGTTTTCTAAACCGATAGAATTTCCGTCGACGAACAAGTTTTTGGCGCCGTTGCCGGGGAGTTGTTTTGATTTTGATTTTCTATTCTTCGAGTTATTTTTGTTTAATCTTTGTGTGTTTCATTTTGTGTGTGTTTGTATTTAAAAAAAAAATATCGTGTGTTTGTGTGCATTTGTTTGTGTGCTTGTTGTTTTGCATTTTCGTTTGCTCTTCAATTATTAAAAAAAGAACATTCACAATTTCAAAACAAAAACATTTTATTCCATTTTCTATTGTACAATTTACATTTCATTTTTTGTTTGCTTCCAAAAAAAAAAACACAACCAATTCACTGTTTCCACTCTGTGCACATTTCTGTGCACTGCCATCACTATTGGCTCTGTTACAGCAGCCATCACCCTACAGCATCTCTACTCGAACCACAGTAGTCTACTGGCTCTTCACTCAAACTTGTTCCTCCCCTCTGCAACCCACACTCAATACCCATACTTGCATATCATCTCAGTACAACTACAACAAGTTTTGAACAAACAACTATAAACAAGTTTAAACCACCACAGAAAGTTGCTACTGCTTCTCCACAAACTCCCTCCTGCAATACAACTCACCACAGTTCACCAATTCTGACCATCCAACTGACAACAAAATTTCCATCTCTGACCAACACCATTCACCTGAAACCATCCAAACAACACTACCAACTGCAAACATACTTCTACTTCATCCCCATTCCAAAACCTCCTCCTGAACAAACTGCTACTTCCCTCACATATCACATTACTACCTCACAAGTTAACTCACCATTTATACACCATCCATCTCATATTTCAACTCCTCTACACTCACGTAATCATCAACTTCGATCGTGTCAACAATCCCCCTCCCTCTTCCAGACCATATCATTAATTCTATCGTCGCTGTTACATTGCAGCTCCACAACCTTCAACACTGCATATCAACTTTCACTGCCCATCCACAGAGCTCTGTCAAACTCAAACTGCCTGTACTAAACTCAACAGCAAGCCACACTTCTAACATCAAGTTACAACATTTCAACATCATCCTACTGTCTTCCCAAACCACTACATTAGTCCACAACATCACAATACTTCCATCACTGCTGCATCATCATACTGACCATCACTTGACATCGATCAACACACCATACTTGCAACTACACCTGACAACGTTCAACTTGCATACTTCCACTCAACCTTCACCTGAGACCACCCACAAACCATCCACCTTTACTGTTACAGATCACCACTCCACAACCAATATCAAAAACAACCCACAAAGCAACAGAGCAAATATCACCGCCGCCCAATCCACGAACACGTTTTTGAGGTGTGCGAATCAACCAGCAATCGACTTCGCCTACGCCGAAACCACGACAGTGCCAACCCTCGCAACCGCTACAGGCGAGCGCCCCTCAACCACTCGACCATCATCGAAGCCCCTTCTCTTCCTCTCCATTACTCAAAATCACGTTGACTGCCGTTCTCATCACCAATTGACTCCGAATTCATTGAGTTTGTATGCTTGATTTTGTGAGGATCTGGTTTTTGCGAGGATTTGATTCCGCTGAATTTTTTTTCTTTCGAAACTCTGTGTTCTGTCGAGAATTCAATTGACGATTGAGTTGTTAGGTTGTCTCGGTTTACAGCCGTGAATTGGGTTTTGTTTTTTTTTAACTGGTGTGCATTTTCTATTTTACTTTTATCTTATTTTACTTTTAAAAAAAGATTTTGTTTATTGGTTTTCTGCTGCCTTCTGTTTGTTTTGATTTATCCTAGTGTAAATTCTTTTAGCTTTGTTTTCGTTCTTTCTTAACAAAAAAAAACAAATTTCAAATTGTTTTATTTTATTTTATTTTCATTTTTGTTTTACTAGTTTTATTTGGTCTTACTTTGATATATAAAATAGAATTTTTTTTTTTAAAGTAAAACCCTACTTTTAAGTTTCCTTTCAAAAAAAACAAAAAAAAAAAACAAAAAAAATTATATATTGTATATATCTTAGTTTTTAATTTTCAGGTTGCCAAAGCAGGAAATAAAGGAAGAATAGCTTGCTAAAAATTGCTTCCTTAGCTAGCCAAAATAAATTGCTCTGCTTGCTAAAAAATTCTGCTTTCATTTCTACTTTTGTTTGTCTTGCATTGTTGTTTGCTTGCATTTAAAAAAAAAATCATTTTTAGTTGCATTGTTAATACACGTTTAATTTCTGCTTTGCATTTCATCTTAGATTTTGATTAATAATAACGGTTAGAAATCAATAATACTAAATTGTATATTGACAATTTGTCCTTTTTCGACAATATAATTTCTCGGTGTCTAGGCTATGGCAGAGCAATAATCAGTTATAAATATTACGGTGATTCGTAAATATTATACTGAATTGTTTCTCTGAAGGTACTTAAACCTTCGGCTGCATTGCTACGGTGATTCGTGGTGCACCGATAAATCCTGTCCGTTACCTGGCTGAGAACTATCTTGTTGATTTAAGACAATTTGTAATTATACAATTTTGGGTTAACTTAGGATAAATCATTTGTAATTAACCCCTGCATTCATTTAGTTGCATTAGTTCATGCATATTTAAAAAAAAAACAAAAAAATTTTCAAAACCCAAAACTAAATTTTTTTTGTAAATATTCCTTTTCCTTTGAAATTTTTAAATCCTTCTTCCTTGAAATTTCAAAAATCCAAAAAAATTAGAAAAACAAAAATCCAAAAAAAAATTAATTATAAAACTTTTTCAAAAAAATAATAATATTAATTTCCCTTTTGAAAAATAAATTCTATTTGTAAATATTTTTCCTTTATAAAGAAAAAAAAAGAAATTTCTTGAAAATGTCCGAATTTCCATATTCACATGAATTTTACGATAGTTGTGAAAATCAATATAATCCATATGAGTTCACTCCAAATTCGTTTGGATATTTTAACAACTTTTGTTTAAACGATTCAAATTTCGGACAACAAAGTTTTCAAAACAATGATCAACCCTCAAATCTCGGAAATAGCATTTCAACTTTACTTGAACTCTCTACACAACAAAATCAAAGTGTAAACGATTTGTGTAACTCATATTTGTGTAATATTTCAAGTCAAAATAATCAAAATTTGAATTCACTTCAAAATTCAAATGATTTCGAGTATAACCCATGCCAATTCAATTTCGAGCTTCAAAATGAATTTCAAAATCAAGATGTAAATGTGAACCAATTTTCAAATAATTTTGGTAATGGAAATAGTTTCAATAAAGATACAATTGAAAACTTTGGTTATCAACAAATTCAAAACGAATATTTTCAAATTAATAATCATGAACTTGATTTTGTTGGCCAAATGGAAAAAGATAACGGGGATTTATTACTTGAAAAATACAAAACTTTTCGTGAAAATCATAATCAAATCCCAACTTCCGAAGAATCAAATCCACCATTTATTGAAATTGGCGATTCTTGTCCTCAACAAGTACAAATCAAAAGTTTTCAAGTTACTAATCACAAATTTGACTTTGTTGAACAAATGAATGAAATGTACAATGGTCACATGGATTTGGTGTTCGAAACATATTTGAATCAACGTGATAAACATACTCAAATCCCAACGTGTGACAAGTCAAGTGCTAATCCACCTTTTACCCAAATCGATGATTTTCAAATAACAACTTTTGAATTTGATAATGACGATCTTAATCAAGTTGTTGAAAATACGGTAATTGAGTTGGATTTCAATTCTTTTGAGGGTGCGAAACTCGATTTAAAATTCGATCTTCCTTTTCTCGGTTTTGAAAATTTGAATACAACAACTTTGGATTTTGAATTTGAGATATGTAATAAAGTTGTTGATAATCCAACAAAGGAAGACGAATGTAATGAACACGAATTTTTTGGACTTTTGGATGACGAGTTGTTAAATCCGACGAGGAAGATGAAAATCACCATCTTGATTTTGAAATCAATAACTCTGAAAATGTTTTCAATAATAAACTTGAATTTCAATTTGGTGAAAATAAATGTGAATTTCAACCAATTGTTTTATCAACCCCACATTGTAAACAAAACAACTCGTTCAATTTTTAATAAAACAAAATTTGTTTTTCCAAATCCACATTCAACTTCGAAATCTTTTACGATTTGGTTTTTCGAGCTTAGGCTGTGTCTCGTGTACTCGACGAGACAAATGAATCGGTTTTTGGAAGACCGTTTCATTTACTTTTTAACAATATACTTTTTGATCTCGTGTAAATACCGTTCGTTTTCATGTAAATAATAATAAACATCCCTTTCACTTGGGTTGACTGTGGGGACGCAGTCAAAATCAAGTGTGGGGGGAGACTCATCTTCATTCTTTTTTTTCATGGTTTATTTTTACTTTAAAATCACAAAAATAAAAAAAATAAAAAAAAATAAAAATCCCAAAAACAAATTTTCTTTTGATTTATTTTTAAAAGAAACACTATAAGATAAATATATGGCTTTGGTTTATTAAATTGAAATTTTTGGAAATTTATTTGTCTAAACAAAAATAAAATTGAAGTTTGATTACAAATAATAATGGTTTAACTAGTATATAGGAAGATTCATGGTGTTAATTATGAAGTATATCCTAATTGAAAATCTCTGTTTTAAAAAGTGGTTGATTTAAAGTAAAGGATATAACATTTTTTTGTCTTCTAAGTTAAATGGTGCTAAGATGATTTTGCAAAACTCTCTCTCTCTTAAAAATAATAATAAAAATAATAAAAAAATAATAACATCCAAGTATTCACTCTCATTTAAAAGTCCTCACGGTTATGCATGGGTGAATTACTTGGAATCTTTAATTATGTGCTTCCATACTCATTTAAAAGTCCTCACGGTTATGCATGTATGGAACACATGTAAAAAAAAAACATAATAAAAACCACCTACGGTCGATAGGTGTATGCATGAAAGTGTGTGCACTCGCCATGCTCTATGCTCCCCTCACATAAGCCCGAAAGGCAGTGCATGGGTAGTATATCTGGCCTCAATTTACCTGAGCTAGGTGTGTAATTTTTCTTGCAAATAATGGGAGAGCAAGAAATTGAAATCCTAGCACTATTTTTACTTATTTGATTTGATCTGTTATTGAAAAGAAATGAAAATACCACTTTGATAAACTTTGATAATCAACTAAGGATCCATTTTATAATTACACTTTGTTATCAACCGAAACAACAAGTTAAACTATTGTCTATTTGTTCTGATAACTTGATTTTTGTTGAAAATTTTGACGAGTAAATGACATAAATTTTCAAGATAATAACCAAAACCAGTATTTAACTTATTTGTGTCAATTTAAAAATAAATCCTTCATTTGTAAATATTTTCAAAAATTTGCATTCATCTCTTTGTAAATAAATCGTGCATTTTGTAAATATTTTCATCATGCATTTGAATTTTGTGGGTAGTATCCGCTGAAAACCCTCACGAGACAACACTCGTCCTACTGGGGACGCCCAGAGGTTTAACGGCTTGTTGCATACGCTCAATGCAATCGTGCTCCCTACGAAAACGGATTTATCTTAGTTTTTCTTTATTCGAGGACGAATAAAAAGATAAGTGTGGGGGTATTTTATGTGCACGTAAATGTGCATATTTTTACCACCATATTTATTCTATTTAAATTAAATAAATGATCATATTGGGTATTTTAACTTGTTTAAACCAAATTCCAATTATTTTCAAATTGTCACATATTCATCTTCATATAGGGACAAAATTGTCTTTTTTGTGCATTTATTAATTTGTGAAAATTTAATTGAAAATTTCTATGTATTTTGTAGGAATTAAAATTCAAACACAAGTGGCTTCATGAAAATATATGTATGCACAAGGGTGAATAGAACAAATGAAGATGGAAATAATTCAAAGGCATGATAATGGAGGACCCCACCTACCCACCTTTCTTCATGTACAAATTAGAAGCTAATCCACATGCTTATGGCCATTAAATCTTCATGCATACTTAATGGATGATTAGTGGAAGTTAATAGTTACTTGGTGACCACACTTCCTCAAAGGACATTTTGGGTATTCCCCAAAAATATGCATTAGGGTTTCTAACTTGTATAAATATCCCTTATGTTTCATGTAGCCATCTCTTCTCTTAGTCTCTCTTAGGCCTCCTTCTCTTTAGTTTAGTTTAGTTTAGATCAAAAATAAAATGAAAGCTCCTCTTTCTCTTTTCATGGCTACTTAGCCATTTTTTATTTTATGTAATCTTTTTTATTTTATGCAATTTAATACATGCTCTTTCCTTTTCATGTTCATTTACTTTCATGTTGTAGTGTAGATCTCTTTTATTTTATGCAAGTAGAATAATTTTTCCTTTCATTTTGCTCTCTTTTTCTCTTCTTGTTTAATGCTGTTTTCTACATTTGTTCATATAATAACAAATATGAGAGCTTAATCCCTTCAATTTAGGGGTAATGAAGCTCTCAAGTATGTAGATCCAACATTTTGTTGTTTATGCTCTCTTTTCGTGCTTAATGAGAATGATTGAAGTGGTTTAATGATGTTGTTTAGCTTTGAATTTGATAGTCTATGTTGTTTATAACAAATAGGCTATGCTTAAACAAACATAACACAAATTGCCTCTTCATCTAAATATGATTATGGCAAAGAAGTGAATGTTGAAATTGAAATTTGATAGCCTATATTTCTAAACAATAGTTAATAGGCTATGCTTAAAATAGATTTTGCTTTCAACTTTGTTGTCATATTTCATGAGAGTTAAATGTGTATTAGTGGTTGTGTTATAGTTTGATGGTTTATATTGAGCTAATTAATAGCACAAATATACCATACTTATGATAAGCACATCAACTAATTCACTAATGACAAGAAAAGAGAGATCATAACTTCATTTTGTTGATTTATATGATCTAGAGAGTGGATTTATCTCTAAATTGTTCTCTTAACTCTCATATTTTTATCATTTCCTTTTGCTAGTTTTTGTTAGTTTCTTACATTTCTAGCTATTCACTCTCGACTTCGGTATAATTTGATTGAATAGAATTTTAAAATCATCAATTCCCTGTGGATCGACCCGTATTCGCCGCGTGCTACATTCGTACACCGTGCGCTTGCGGTTATTTTTAATTTAAATTCGTTCGACGGTTTTCTAAACCGATAGAATTTCCGTCGACGAACAACTACCTGAGAGTTAACTGCTTAACTCTGTTTAATTAATCATTAATTAACAATCAATTACTTATTTCCTTATGAATGATTTCTTAATTAATTATTTAGTCTTAATTACATAATTTCTTTATTTCACGCTATTAATTAGTTACTTCCTTAATCAAGTTATTTAACTTTAATTACATAATTAACTATTACCTGATCATTAATTAATAACTTTAATTATTTATTAATAAAACTTAATTACCCTTTTATTAACTGCTAATTACTTAATCAATTAACAATTAATTCTTAATCAAGCTACTTAATTAATTAACTATCGATTCATAATTAAATTATTTGAATAACCAACTATTTATTCATTTATTATTACTTAATTACTCAGTTAATTAGTTGATTCTTAATTATTAATTATTAATCATTAATTAATAACTTACTGATTATAGATTAATTAGTTACTCAGATATCACAAATTATTTAAACTAACCATCTATTATTACTTTTATTAACTATATAATCTTCAACTAACCACTTAAATTAATTATGAATTAACTTCTAAGTAATTAGCTACGATTTAAAATTGTTTTAACATATGATTTATTTCTAATTACAAAATCAATTTAAATTTCAAGTATAAATTTATTAACATTCTAATTACTTGTTTAATCACCTATCGTTACATACTTACCCTATTAAACCTTTAAAACAAAGATTAGCCTAACTAACTAATTATTAAGTTAGTTCAATTATAAAAAAAATACTTAAACCAAATCTATGCTCGACCATAAGAAGGGTACCCAAGACCGCACCTTCTTTTACTCGAGAAACTCTCGAGTTATCTCCCGTGCTTCCCGCGTCTCTCTCTCTCTCCCATTCCCCTTCTTCTCCCTTTCCCTATTTCTTACCTTCTTCCTTTTTTTTAGAGTAACAGTTATTTACGAACTGCAGAAGCTACACTCTAAAATGACCCGAAGTCACGTTCGAAGCAACCACCAAAAGTCACGAGTACGAGCACGCGACGAATCACAGCCACTCAACAGACACCTCTATAACACATATATTTTGAAATTTTAAATATTGTTAAAAGAGTCTATTTTATATTTTGAAATTATAAATTCCTTTATAACACATATACAACTAAAAATGTCCAACATCTTATATTTTTATAAATGAAAATCTCGTATTTTATTTTAAATTTGATCAAAAACTTATTATAATAATAGGGACAAAATTCCGGGATGTCACAAGGATGGACTCATTCCGGGCTAGAGAAGGATTTGAAGGATCCTCATCTAGAAGCATTTGCGCCTTCTTTAGCTGTTCCTTGGGCATTTTGGATATTAGGGTGCCATTTCCAAATTTGAGCTTAGCCCATCGCCTTAAAGCCTGCTTTGTTGCCTTCATTTTCCTATACAAGATAAACATTGGATTTCCATGAAAACTGGTAGACCAAGCATTTGATAAAATACTAAAATACTCTGGGTCCCTGACCCAAGCATTGAAAAATTTAAAAGCTTTTTTCCCTCTGCATGGCATATGGATGGGAGAGAGAATTAGAGGGGAATGGTTGGATAAGATTGGATGAGGCAGATTAGCAGTGATAGAAGGCCATAAGGTCAAAGAAGGAGCATTGCAGAATGAAAGATCAATATTGGAAAAAGTTCTTATCCCTGATCGGCTCCTGTTGTTCTAAGAGAATGGCACACCATTGCGAGAAATAGAAAGGAGATCAGAGTCTGATATAGTGATATTAAGAGGGGAAATGTCCCTAGGCAAAAGGGGCAGCCCTCCAATTTTGTCAGTCAGGTTGAAGCAGCAATTGAAATCTCCCAGAGCTAGCCAAGGATGGGAATTCTGTCTTAGATAGGGTAGACGATTATGAAATGCTTGCCTTGAGACAGTTGCATTATGAGCATAAACAAAAGTCAAGTAAAAGGAGAGATTAAAGGAAGGAAAATGGCATGAAAATGGATTAACTAAGATGTTGATAGAATGGGGGAAAGAGTGTAAGTGAGGGGTCATGGATAGTGAATATCCTACCATAGGAAGCTTGTTCCAAATTGTGATGAACAAGCCAAGCAAGGTTGATGTATTTAGAAGCTTTTAGGTTCAATGAAAGAGAAAGCTTGGTTTCCAAGATAGCAAAAACCTTGATATTGTGTTCATTAATCAAAGATTTGAGTTGATCGAGTTTGACAGGGTTATGAGCACCCTGGATATTCTATGAAGCAATTTTGTTCATCAAAAACTAAGGTGAGAGGTGAAGCTCACTTGCCCTACTCCTAGTTGTAGGAGGAACAGATCGCACTGACTTTAGCTTAGCGGCTAAAGTAGTGGACTTCAGTGCGCTTGTGCTACAAGTATCTGGTTGAGGTGGTGGTGAGGCCCATCCAGGAATGGACCCTAGAAAGGAATAGGACGTGGGGTTTGGAAGGGGAGGATTAGGTTGTGGAGAGGAGGTAGAGGGAGCAGAGAACGTTACAGTTGGCTTAAAAAGTTCAAAAATGTGATTCTCAATCTGGTTTAGGAAAGCTTGTTCAATGGAGTTATGATCCAGTTTTGAGATTGGCAACTTTGCATGGGAGATTAAAACACTTTGTTTTGATTGGCCAGTTAAAGGGGTACATGACGATCTTACTTTAGCTTGTTTCTGTGCATTCAAATGTGCTTTTTCAACTACTTGAGTTGACTGTGCTACATTAATATGCATTGCATATTTTGATAGTGTTTCAGGATTAATTGAATGATCAGAGTCCTTCACAGCTGATATATAAACTCTCCTTCCTCAGTTGCATTAGTTGTTAGTTCATTCTCATTATTTTCAGTATCATCATTCACAAGCACAGAAAAAGGATTAGCGTTCAACATTGCTTCGGGTATCATTGTTTCTTTTTGCGTGTTAACTTCGGGATTATATGTAACTTTGTTGTTTCCTCCTTTTGAAGCAGCATGCATAGAAATTACTTCATGCACATGAGTTCTTCCTTCAGAACCAGCTTTAGATAACAGTTCCAACACAGAATTCCCAGCTCTTGAATTATCCAAGCCATTAACAGTTTGTAATATAGTTTTGTTACCTTTCTTATTCAAATTCTTGAATTCTTTGTCTTTCCTAAGTGGTACCTTCCTCCACCCCCTTTGGAGACATCCTTCATATGCCCACCATTTACATTAATTTTTTCTTCTTTGCCAACACCTGATTTAATTGTAACTCCAACCTCAGTTGATTTCTCTACCACATTACTATCATTATTACATTTTTGCACTAGACAGCAAGACGACTGATGCCCAAAAACTTTGAAATCCTCACATATAAGTGGTTTCCACGTATAATCAACTCTGACTTGTTGCTCAGTGCCATCCAAAAGTTTAATCATGAAAACTTCAGGCAACTCAGCTTGTGCAGAAACCTCAACCAAACATTTGGCATACCCAATCCTCTCCAACTTTTCAGTATTTTCATCCATACATAGGAACTTCCCCATCCTCGTTGCCAACCAATTAATTCCTAAGTGAGACCAGCAATATAACGGGATGTTGGATAGTTTCAACCATACTGGTACAGTCTTTATTGTGCTAACGCTATTTCCAATAAAAGGATCCCATTCCTTAATTATGAAGAACTTGTTCCGCATCACAATAGGATCAGAATGGATGATCTTCCTTCTATCTTCATCAAATTATAGATTGAAGAGGAACAAGTTTCCATCAGATTTAACCCCATCGATCCTTTAAGTCGCCAAACCTGTTTTAGGTGATGTAAGACTACTATGTAAGGGAGTGGCATGTCAAGAAAGAAACCAACTAGGCATTGCCCCCATACAGCATTCCCAGCGTTGACAACTTCCACTGGCGGTACAATAGCACCATCACCAAAAACTAATGGGAAAGAGACAGGATCAAAACTACCAGCGTTGTGAGGCTTGGCTTTGAAGAGAGAGTTCCACAGAGGAGTGGAAGAAGAGGTGGAAAGGACGGTAGGACAAGGAATAGGTGATGGGCCGAGAAGAGAGGATGGGGCTGCTATCGGAATGGGCGGCGGGTCTGGCAGAGGGGAGTTGAAGGCGTACGAAGATGGAGTGGTCGAAAAGTACTTAGGGATGGTAGAGTTGACAGGTTGCGAAAAAGAAGGTAAAGGACAGGAAGGAGAGGCCATGGCAGAGGGGACCTCAATTTACAAATTCTCAATCTGCTATAGACATCACTTATTTCACACATCAATTTCTAAGTACCAAAAACTTAGACTGAATGGTCCAATTTACTTAAATAATTCCATTCCAGCCTATTGATTTTACATATCAATTTATAAAGAGTCAAAGTGGTTTCGGGTATTTACTAATACCCGTCTCCGGTCTCTTCGAATCCCATGCCATCTTAACCCAAATTTATTCAATTAAATACAATTCAACTTTAAATTCAAGATGTCACTTTTTACACAGCAATTCATCATCAATAGATAACCTCATTATCATTGTCCACCCAAACATATCATATCAAAAAACATTTCATATCAGAGATATCAATCAATTCAAGGCATTTAATCATCATTCAATCATTCATAAGCAAGATGGATAATTCCCAAAATTAATTTAATTTATCTCTAATTAAATTAATTACAAATCTTTAATCACTTAGATTACATTTACCTAACCAATAATTAATTACAAATCAATTAATTAACCAACTTTTAATTATCCATCTTAATTTATCATCCTAGATTAATTATCTTTAATTATGTAAAGTAATTGTCCTTTAATTAATCACACAAATTAATTATCCTTAACCATTTGCAGTAATTAATCTTTAATTACTTTCATTAATTACATTAATTAATTAACCAAATTAATTACACTAAGTAATTAACCCTTAATTACTTCCCTTAAGTAATTTACATTAAATTAATTACTTTCATCAAGTAATTATCCCATTGGTTAGTTAATTATCCTCAATTTAATTAACCTTTAACTATTAATTTATTATCATTAACATATTAATTCTTAATTTTTAAGTAATTAACATTTAAGTACATAATCATCACTTAATTATTTCCATCCAGTAATTATTCCAAAATCACGTAAGTTAAATTCGTTAACCCTTAGTTACTTTCATTAATTAATTAGCTTTAACTAAGTACATTCTTTTATTTACCTCAAATTAACCCCATTAAATAATTAACTATCCTTAAATTAATTACAATCAGTAATTACTCTTTAATTACTTACACTACGTAATTAATTATCCATTAGTTACCTAAATAAAGTATAATCAATTTGTAAAATATTAAATAGTTAAGATAAGCCACTTACTTTAATTAATTACATATTTTCATCAATCAATTTATTTGAATTCAAAAGCTTTGAAAATTAATTTAGTCAAAAACACCTCATTATCAAAGTTTTAAAATACTAATTATTTTTTAAATCTGTTTGTTACAGACTTTGAAAAACTTGTTCATTTTTATTTGTGTTGAAAACTGGATACAAAATTTTTCTATGAAAATACCTGTGCCACAAACAAATTCTCTCGAGTCAATCCACAGTTGTCCCGAGCTAAAACTCGAGTCCCTCCACATATATTATTTTTAAAACTGTTACCTACCATAAAAACCCAAAAATCAGGCAAAGCCTCTCGCGCAAAACTCGAGCCAAATACCTCATCTTCTTGTGAACGAACCCGAGCACGATCCTTCACCCTCAACTCAACCAAAAAACACAACTGATACATCATCGTCCCCGTACACGTATAAAGGCGATCTCCAGAACTTCAACCTGCAATACCACCAATGAAAAGTCGACGATGACCCCTCTCTTCGATCCCGATCACCAAATGTTCACCTCGAACCCAAATTTAAAATCTAGGTATCTGAACGAAAACTGGAACCTAACCACCACCCTATAACCTCCTCGACGTTGTAGACCACCATAGTTCGTGGCATTCGACTCACAGCTTCGTCGAAGTCTAAGGCTTCCATTCGACCTACTCCAATGCCGACCGATGCTTCAACGACGACGTTGCCACCTCGAAATCGAATCGACAAAAACCATGCTTAAAACCCCAGTTCTTTGATTCGTCGATGCCACAATGTTCAAATAAAACCCTAACCATTTTTACTGACCACAACGATCACCAAACTTGCCTCAGTAGAGACCCCAATCATCCCAGTGCCATTGATCACCAGAAATTCTTCTAAACCCATAATCTGACCAACATGCCATTTTCCCTAATTTACTATAATAAAAATCATGATTTTTAAAAAAAAATCCTATAATTTGATAAATGATCTAATTATAATTCTAAATCAACAAATTAAACATGTTGAGATTTTGATATATAAAAGTTTTTTACTATTTTCTTCTTGCTTGTTTAATCTAACTTCATATAAATCATTGCATCATTTTTAAAATTTATATTTTGACGTTACAAACAAATTTTGTTTGCATACTAAAGCCTAAAAGAATCGGAGAAGAAGATCTTGAATTATTCTCGGATATGAAACCTGAACAAAGCCAACAGATCATATAACATGCACATTCATCTATCCAGACATATACACATACAATCCATCATCATGCGACTAATTTTACTTCAAAATTCAAAGATTTATTTATGCATACAGATTTAAGTCAAAAAATAAAGTTGTGTTTACTCACAATTTTTTTTTTTTGAAGATGTAGAGGAACGGGGAAGGATTTGAAAATCTGGAAATTGTCTGGACTTTGAACTTGATTTGTTTTGTTCGAGATAATTTGATACTAGATTTTGATGTTGATCTACTTGCTTTCAAGTTTAATTTTGAACTTTGCTTTGAAATGAACTTAAGCTTCCAGGTTTTTTTTGAATTTGAACAGAAATTGTTCACTTTTATTTGATTGTTTTCAGGTTTAGATTTTGAAAAAGTTTTGTTTTCTTTAGTTTGAATATGAAAAAGAAAACGAGTAAGTGTAGAGATATGTAAATATAACCTTATTCTTTATTTTATTTATTAATTTAAAAAATAAAGGAGCTAATGACACTTGTTTAAAATTCAACATTTATTACTTAAGACTTGTCCACAAATGTATTAATCTTTTTACACATGCCTATTCTCATATATTTATGATTAAATATGTTTTATTTTTATATTTTTTTATAAGAAATTTCTGTTATATTTTCCATTTATATATATATATATATCTTATGTTTAATATTTTCTATTTTAATTAATGTATTCCCTTTTATAACTATTTATATAATCTTAAGAAAATGATCTTAATTTTTTTTATATACTAATAAGTAAATATACAAATATATATATATTGAAATTTTACCATTAAATAGCTTTTGAAAATTATTATATTTAATTCAAACATAACCTCCCAATTGTAACATATCGCATTGTATGCTAATCAATATATATATATATGTATATATATATATACACACACACTTAAAATTTTAACAAAGTTTACACATCTATTTATATATTTATTAATTTACTAATAGATTTATAGTTTCTGGATATTTATTAAAATCTTATTGGTCCACCTTAAAAATCAGCATTTTATTTGAATTATATCCTATTAATTATTAATTAACAAATGACCAAAAATCGGGTTATCACATTCCTCCCCCCTTTGAATCTTTTCGTCCCTGAAAAGGAACGAAGCCAGAATTAGGAAAATGCTTAAAATCATATAAATCACTTTTTTTCATTTTAAAAAAACACATTTAAAATCTATATAATATTATAAAATAGTTTTTACAAAAATACTTTTTACAACTCGATGTTTCAACAAGTCCATCTTCGTTCTCACAGAAATTCGGTCATACGTTGATCTGGCGTAGGACTGAAAATCTATAAGTTTTGGTAAACCCGTTTTCAACATCCAATGAAAATACTTGAAAAATAGTTTTATTGAAAATATAGAAATCATTTTTGAAAATAGAGGAAATATATTTGGTGAGAATGCTTTGGAAATCATCACCCTCATCCATGATCGCAGTTAACCCGATGGTTACGTTGCCATCCCGGCAAAATCCATAGATAACTGTAGGCCTCTGCACCCCTCGATTACGCCATGAAACCTACCACAGATCGCAGTTATTCAAATATCAATGTTATTCAAACCCGTACGATGTACACATATCATCCGTATGCTATATCAATCTGATCGCTCATTCGATCACACAATTTCACTTCCGAACTAGTATCGTCCACCGACTTCCTAGTGCGGACTCAGATCTGGTTTCTTGATCAGAAACGGTCATTCTCCTTACGTAGCCATAACTATGATAGAGAATATCCAGAACCAATCAACAGTCCATATCCAAGTTCGCCGTCGAAAATCGAGTGAAAAATCCCAAGTCGGATCGATATAGCTATCTCGAAATTCTGTGCACGAATCTGGATCAAATCTCTATGCGAATAGAATAATATACGTACATCCTGCGTATTTATCTTTATTGGTTATTAGCCAAATCAATTGCCTTTTCTATCCACATTTTAATTTATATTCACTTATTCACAGTTGTTTCTATCCCATTTGGATTATCACTCGAATCTTATCTTAATTGGGTATTTAACAATAAACAGTTTGGACTTTGCCTGGCTTAAATTTAGAAAATAGCTTGAAAAGTTTAAAAATAGATAAGTAGTTGAAAATTAATTATTAGTTTGTACAATAACTGTAAAATAGTTAAGTAATTGTAAAATAGTTGGAAAATAGTTAAATAATTATAGAAATTTTGAATAATTGCAAAGTTGCTGTAAAATAGTAATTAGTTATAAAGTAGTCGAAAAATAGTAATTAGTTTATAAACCAGTTGAAAAATTGTTAAATAGTTCCAAAAATAATTATAAAACAAGTATAAGATAGTTTTAGGTTGAAAAGTTGTATAATAAATAATTTGGAAAAAATAGATTTATATTAAAACGATTATTTTAAAAATAGTCTAGAGCCAAACTGTTCAATTCCCAATTTCGATTCCCAATAATTCAATTTAAATTTCCATTCACATTTAAATTGATTCAATTCCAATTTAAAAAACTTCAATTTCCGTTAAAATTGATTTAGTCCCAATTCAAGTTGAATTAACCTGGATTCTTTCTAAACTCAAATCAAATTTCATTTGAATTTTAAACCTACTCAACTTTAATCACAATTCCAAATTATTTCGATTCTAATTTAAATTAATCCCAATTCCCATTTGAATTTAAACTCATTCATCTTCAATTTCTTTTCGAAACAATCCAATTCAAATTTTCCATTTGAATTTTTAAACTTATACATCTTCAATCACAAATCCAATTAATTCAAATCAAATCCAATTTGAACTAATTTAATTTAAATCTCAACTTTAAACCATCTCGAATTATAAACTCGAGTTAAATTTTAAATGTTGATTTAATCCTTTAAATTAAATCAGCTCATATCTTTTAAACCATTTAATTTGGAATCCAAATTCCATTTTTAACCTATTTCAAAGTTCAAATTATAATTCAAATCCTTTTTAAATAACTAAATCTTACGTCCAAAATGGTTCCATTTTACCTTAATAATGGATGTATTACCATACGCCTTTCTTCATTCATTTAAACAAACCCAATTTCAGCTTAATGATTATTAATAACAGCAGGATAGTATTATTCAAATAACTTAAAACATCCGTCCATTTCCCATTTCCAGATCTCAAACCCATTTTGAGATCGCACAAACTCCCAATTCAAATTAACCATTTAACTTCCCAAGTTAAATCCCAATTTTATCTTGAAATTTCCAAATTACAAGCTATATATTAAATTGTAATTACAAGTTAAATATGAAAGAATATTAAAAACAAATGAACTTCTAATTTAAATCTTATTTTAAATTCAAGCTTAAAATATATCTTTTAAATAAGAAATTATCCTTGTTGTTATAATTTAAATTCCAAATATCACTTAAAAAGTATTATGTTAAATTTTAATTTCCAAATTACAAGCTATATATATGTTTAAAGTTTGAAAACACTTTATTAAATTCAAAACGATATTTTTCCATTCTCAGTATATACAAATATATACAATTTTTAAATGGAAAACATTTTTAACATTAGTTTTGAAAATTACTATATTGAATTTTAAATCACAATATATACGTACATATATATATATATATATATATATTACAATATGAAAACATAACTTTTATTAAATTTAAAGACTTCCTATTTACAATATATATACCAATATATATATATATATATATACATTATAAACAGAAAACATTTTGATTAGCTTTGAAAGATAAATCTTACGAAATTTAAATTGTTAGAAAAGATATTAATAAATATTGCCAAATTAAATATTATTATCTTTTAAAAGAATAAACTTGTCAAAAGAATAAAATCGTCAATTGAATTTAATTATTAATAAAGATTATTGATATTGTTCAAAATTCTGGGTCATCACAATGCATATTGACTAGTAACATTTAAAATGGTATATTTGTTTTCATTGTAATAAATTACTCATGATTACAACACTTTATAACTACTATGATAAAAACATACCACTTATGTATTTTCTATTAAATATACTTTTGATTTTATTAATTAATATAACATATTGCATCAAGTGTATAATAGAAAGAAAACACCTCTATTTCGAGCAAGGTTGGTCAACGAGTTAGATATATGTAACAAATTACATAATTTCCGATAGGACATACCCCGAACTCTACCAAGGTAATCAGCAGAAGGGTAGGGAATGTTACGGAACCTTCCTTAGAGAAGTAAAGAAGGGTGTTCTCTTGCTTCAAAAAGCGCTTTTAATAATCAGTAGCGAGTCCCTCAAGAGATCCATCGAGCCAGTCAGTTCTTTGGTTCGTGCCATGGCCATTCTTAGCTCTAGAGCAACAACATCATCAACTCCTACATGTAACCCATCTAAGCCAGCTACGACAATCAGTGATGTATTTAAGTACTCTCGATCCCAGCAATGTTGAGGGCAGTGCCATGACTGTCGGTTACACAAGGCTGGTATAGCAGGAACCCCGTATCCATAGCCACTCCCTAAAGAACTAGAGATTATGTTGCAGCAGGGAATGAGCAAGTCGCTCCTTGTTGGTATGTGGGGGATCAAGTACAACTCCTACCCTTATCGTCAATCAACTCGTCTATGGGAGCCAGCGGCATCATTACCTCAACTCAGGCATATACGTCTGTCCCGGGTGAGGATGCTATAAAGCAAATGATTTACATGTTGGACCATTATGACATGGAAACAAACTCATATCCAGAAGACGACCAGCTAGACCCTCGCATGGGTGACTCAAGCATTGATGGGCCAGCTACACCATTATATTTTACTTCCATAGACATTGGCAACCCCAACAAGGTCATTCAAATCGGCATCGAACCAACCTAGAAGTTAAAGAGAGTCTAATCAAGTTCCTACATTAGAGCAAGGATGCCTTTGCGTGGAGGCACGCTACATGACTGACATTGATCCTAAAATCATCTAATGTGCATTCATTATTGATCCAAAGGCCACCCTCGTCCATTAAAAGCACCAACCACTCAGCCTAGAAAGGTATCGATATCTCAGGGAAGAGATAGAGAAGTTTTAGCCAATAGCTTCATTCAAAAGGAAAAATATCGAGTCTGAGTGGCTAACCTAGTACAAGTCAGAAAACCAAATAGGACTTGGAGGACTTGCTTTGTCTTCTCCGATCTCAACAAAGTATGCCCCAAAGATAGTTTTCCGTTGCCTCACATTTATCGGCTTGTAGATGCGACAAGCAAACATGAGCTCCTCACCTTTATGGATGCCTATTCTACTACAATAAAATGGTCATACACGGCTTGGACCAAGAACACACCTACTTCATTGCAAATGTCAGCCTCTATTGTTATCCATGTCTTTTGGTATATGAAATGTGGGTGCTAGATATCAACATCTAGTCAATCTTATGTTCTCTAAATAGATTAGCCAGTCTATGGAAGTTTATGTGGATGATATGCTATTCGAGTTTGAAAAGGCCAAGAGGCATATGCATAACCTAGCTGAACTTTCGACATCCTTCATCTGTACAACACGAAGCTTAATCCTAAGAAATGTTCTTTCGTCATCCAGTCTAGCAAATTCCTTGATTATGTTGTGAGTGCAAAGGGGACTGAAGCTAATTTAGATAAAATCCAAGCCCTCCATGATCCCAAAACCATGAAGAAGGTACAAAGCTTAAATGAAATGGTTGAAGCCCTAAGTCGGGTTATGTCAAAGAAAACTGATCGGTGTCTCCCATTCTTTGACCTCATCACAAAAGGAAAATTGTTCGCTTGGAGCATAGGGTGCGCTAAGGTATTTGAGGAGTAGAAGAAACATCTGGACACTCCTCCTATGTTATCCAAGCCCATCAATTGGGAGGACATGTATTTGTACTTAGAAGTATCTTACCATGCGATCTACGTTGCCCTAATCAAATAGGACAAGAAGGTCCCAAAGTCGGTGTATTTTGTCAACAAGAAGTTGACCAACCCAGAAACAAGATACTCTAGGGTTAGAGAAGCTTGCTTTCTGTTTGCTCATGGCAGACTAAAAATTCTGACAATACCTTCAGGCATATCTCATCAAGGTTCTAACCAATCAGCCTTTGAAGCACAGCCGACCCGATGCAACAAGCCAATATCTGAATTTTTCTGTCGAGCTTGGACATCATCCCATCTCCTTCTAGCCTCACACTTTCATCAAAGGCTAAGCCATCGCATATTTTATTGCTGAATGTTTAAGCCCAGACAATGGAAATGAAGAAACAGTCCTTAGCCAGCCAGCTTGGCGCTTATATGTGGACGGAGCATCAAATGAGAGTGGGACAAGGGCCAGCGTCGTCCTTGTCATTCCCGAAGTAAAAGAACCATGTTTGCAATCCACCTCACTTTCAAGGTGGCTAACAATGAAGCCAAGTATGAAGCTGTCCTAGCCAGCCTTAGGATGGTAAAGGAATTACGCATGGAGTCTATTCTTGTTTTCAGCGATTCATAATTGATTGTCAGTTAGATTGGCGAGCTCTTTCAAGTAAAGAATAAGACACTGACCTTATATGTTGCAGAGGCCAAAATGATTATCAACACCTTCGTTGAGTTCAAATTGGAGTAGGTACGTACGGAGCGAAATGCTAAGGCCAATCAGCCATCCAAGGCAATAAGTAATTCGAACACTCCCTTGGTACCTTTAAAGATTCAAGACACCTTGTTATGAGTTAGGGGCAACAACCATGGAAATGGGTACGCCGTCTACGGACAACTGGATAGTACCCCTTATTAAATATCTAGTAAGGAAAGAGCTTCTTGCTAATCTCAAGGAAGCTAGGAAGATTCTATATCGAGCACCAAACTAAAGGATCATAGAAGGAAATCTCTATAAATTAGGGTACTCTACACCTCTTCAGTAGTGCATGTTCGTAGATGAAGCCACCCAGATTCTGGAAGAGTTACATGAAGGATTTTGGGGATCACGTTCATGGAGGGCATAAGGCTAATCTATAACACCCTTATTTTTTTGTAACATTATTTAAGATATTTAATTAGTTGAATCAAAGAGAATAATATGCTGATTAGGGGATTGAAATATTATTTAATCAAAGGGTAGCCACGCCATTTAACCTATGAATTAAAATACGAGTTAAATTGAAATAGAGGAAGGGTAAAGTAGGAAAGAGGCCATTCCTATTTCCCTAAAACTTGGCCGTGTATTCCTATACATGTTCACTTTTCATTTCAAATTTTTTTCCAAAGAGGCCGGCCACCATTAACAAAGGAAAGAGGAAGAAGATTATGAAAAGTTAAGAAAGAAGCTTAAGCAAATCAAATACATTCACATCTCAATCTCTTTAATCTCTAAAGCTAAGATGAACAATGTTTACACCTCAAATTTTTTTTGTTTTTGATTTTAAGATGAATTTCGAATATTTTTCATTGATTTTCCATGTTTTTGAATGATGAAATGACTATATATACATGTTGATGATTTATATATGTTCATATTGATTTTATGATATGTTTTGAGGTGAAAACCCTATAAAAAGACATCCAAATGCCTTGTGAATTTTTATGAAGATCATAAATGATGTTTTAGAGATGAATTGTAATTTTTATAAATTTATGAATATTTGTGGGAACTACACGAATTTTCTATTAAAGAAAATGTTAATTTGGGTTAATAATTATTTGCGGTTAAATAATAAATGATATGGGTCTGAAATTTTATATATTGGAAAATATATTAAAAGTGATTTTTTGGAATTTTTGTAGATTTTTTCTAAGTGTTTATGGATGTATAAAATTATTTAAAGTATGGAACTTAAATGTTTTATATATTTATAAAAGAAGAAGGGGATTTTCGCAAATAATCCAAATTGTTATTTTGGAAAATTACAGCACTTTTTATTGGTAAACAAAGAGGAAACCAATCAAAATTTGATACGTAAAGCAGATTAGGCGAAAAGAACTATTTGCTACATGTTTTTCACCATTACGATGCTTTCGGCACCAGGTTCCACCTTCTTAGCTTCACGTCCGACATAATCGAAACCAATGCATATGGTACCAGACAACTGGTACATAGTGAATTGGATATAGGCGGAAGGTATGGAGACCGAAACCAGGGATTCCAAAGGGGTTGAGGCATCACTTTTTTTTAAATTAAAAATGCGCCTGCTTGCTTTCGACTAAATGGTTTTCAAATTAGTTGGCTTTCGACTTGGTCAAATGGATTTCAAGTTGCGCCCTTGTTTTTAAACACCTTCTTTCGACTATGTCAAAACCTTTTGCTGCTACCTTTTCACCTTTCGACCCAGATCGTTTCGAAAGGGTTGTTTTATTTTCTAAAAACCTGGCCACTTCTCCAATGCTTTTGAAGGGAAGGTTTCGACACCATCACTTCCTTACTTAGGAAATGGTTTTGAAACAGATGCTTTCGATTTAAATGTTTTTAAAGATCCTTTTTCTACGGTTGAAGTAAAACCCAAATGTTTTAGAAAGAGACAGCTTTAAATGGTTTCAAAATAGACTCTTTCGACTTTAAAGGGTTTCTGATCCTTTTGCTCTACTTGAAGGCATAATCCAAATGATTTCGACCAAGTCGCATTTCAAAGGTTTTGAAGGGGTGAAATATAGAATGGTTTCAAAAGGTTTCCACATGTTTTAAATTAAACACAAAGTGCTTTTGAAAGGATTGAGTTCTTATTGTTTCAAAAGGTTTTAATGAATAGCTTCGAAAGTGGTAGTTCCCCAGGGTTTCGAAAGGGTTAAAGGGAAAGATTTTTCTTATGTTTTTGAAAGGAAATTTTTTATTTTAAAGAGGGATTTCTAATGTTTTGAAGCTTTCGAAGGCTTGACTTTTAATGGTTATGACAGGGTCACTTTCAATGGTTTCGAAGGGGTTACTTTTAGGGATTTCGAAAGGGCTATTTAAAGGTTAATCTAAGTTTTCGAATGTATTAAATATGATATTTAGCCTAAGTATTTTCAAGTAATAAAGGGCTTTAACTTTTTTGGAAGGATAGCTAATCCTCATTAAAATTCATCAACATTATTTTGAGTAAAATATATATAACAGGGTAAAATAGCTTAGAGTAAAGCTAAGAATATATTGTACTTGTATATGTATGATTTAAAAGGTTAAATCATTTTGAAAATGTTTTCAAGGAAAAAGATGAAGGGTAGTAAACCCTAAAAAAATAATTTGGACTCCATTTTGATTCGGACAGTTAGTCTAGTTTGCGGATAGTTAGTCCAGTTTGCGGGCAGTCAACCCAATTTTTGGACAACTAGTCCATTTAGTACTTATGGACAGATAGTTCATTGGTTACCTGATTATAGAGTAACGGACTTAGCTATTAATATCATTATTATATTGGTGTGATTAACTAGTTTGGTTGCAAGAAAGGATTTGAAAAATATATGTTTTAAAGAGGATGTTAGTGAGGGGAAATCCGTTTCGTTAAGTGGCATAGTCTCACTTAATATCAGTAAACCGAGATGTAACGATATTATTCACACTAAGCTTTATGTCTGACTCGAAGTTTTTGTTTCCCCTTGAATTCTCAGGTGCTCAAAATTGATTTGAGTAAGATGAGCATTATTGTTTTTAGGTTTTAGTCATTTTGGCGAATAAAGCTTCCAGAGACGAGCAGGTGGCTGACGGATAGCTAATTAGGAGTTACAGATTATTTTGTTTATTCTGTTGTGTATTAAGTCATATGACCATATTGCTTTCATCAACCAAGAGGGCATCGTTATATGTCGCTCTTGGCGTATTTTTGTAATAATTGTAATTAATCTTTACCTGGGAAACGATATGTGATTATGTAACTTGGATATGAATTTGTTTTGAAATGTATTAAATAAAATGTTGTTTTTGAAATCTGTGAACTTGTTCATATTCAAGTGCTTCTGGTATTATGGATACCATTAGCATTACCGTATTTTGTCATCAGAGGTTAATACTATGGATGACTACACCATCTATATCGCTTATATTTTGACCGCAAGATACGGAATGTTACAACTTTGTATCAAAGCATGGTTTATGAAAAACTTCAAACTAAAAATCGTTTTTAAAACATAATGTTAAGGAACTAGAGTAAAATCGAGGTATGGAATAATGCTTCGGTAACGTATTGGTATTTGCTATATACAAGTATACACCCTATCTCTGGTCTTCTATTTTTGTTATGTTATTTTCTGTATCTCATGTGGTTTGAACACAGATATGGATGGTAAAAGAGAAAGAGTTAACCCAGGAGGGCAGGACACTGATGGGAATGCCAAACCTAGAACAAGGAGGATCCAAGGTCAGGCACAAGTAGAGATTGTAGGTGTTGAAGTCCTATAAGTTGGAGTGGAAGCTATGTATCATTTTTTTCACGAATATGATGCAAGCGGGAGTTGCAGTTGGAGTGTTAGAAGGAGATGCTATAGGGGAAAGAGTTTCGGAAGTTCCGATAGTTAACCAATATGCTAAGTTGAGCGAAGATTACGATAAGCTTGGAGGGAAGCCATTTGTGGGAACAGAGGATGTTATAGAAGTGGAAAATTGGTTGCTGCATTGTGAGAGAATCTTTGGAGACTTGGGGCTCAATGATGAGCAGAAGAGGAGGATTGCTTCCAAATAGCTTCATTGATCTACATTGTTTTGGTGGAATAGTGTGATGGCTAGCGTGGATGAGGAAAGCTTGACGTGGGCAGATTTCAAGGGAAGGTTCCAAGAGAGGTTTATGTCTGCGATGTCACGGTATGCTCTAATCAGAAAGTTTGCTGAATTAGAGTAGTGAGAGATGTCTGTCCTGGAGTGTGCTAGAAATTTTGAGGAGTCAACCAGATATAGGTATGCTTCAATGGATACAATAATGAAGAGGAATGAGAAGTTCATCAGGGGTTGAAGCCAGAGTTAGCAAGGGCTACATTACCTCATAGTAGAGATCATTCTGACTTTGTAGTGGAGATGGCCTTAAGGAAAGAGGAGATTCTTAATTCTCTAGAGAATAGTAAGGCTAAGGAGGTCCAGATTAGGCAGAATCAAAAGAAGAAGTTCTTTCCTAAGGAAGGTGCTTAGAAGGGTAGGGCAGCTAAGAATGGGAAGTCTGAGATTGTTCGTTTCAAGTGCATTAGAAGGGGCACTTTACTAATGAGTGTTTTGCTGGAAAGGAAAAGGAGGTAGCCAGGAAGAAGAATGTCAGGTGCTTCAATTGTGACCAAATTGGTCATTATAGGAACTAGTGCAAGGATCTCGCTAAGGATGGAAAGGGCAAGGTGTATGCATTGGAGCCTGCTGCTTCTAAGCCAACAGCTAGGGAAAAAGGAAAGGCAGTTTTGGGAGGTACGCTTCAGATTCATGATATGTCTGCTAGCGTTCTATCTGATACTGGTGCATCGCATTCTTTTATATCGAAATGTTTGATAGATAAGCTTGACCTAGAACCCACATATTTAGTTACTTCCTCACGGGTTGCAAATCCAATAGGAAGGAATGCGACTCTAGGGTTGAGATGTGACTAGTTAGAGTTTGACCTGTTAGGTCATACTTTTGTTTGCAATTTGCATATGTATAATTTTGTGGGGTTTGGGATTATTCTTGGAATGGATTGGTTAAGTGAGTACGATGTTAGGATATTTTGCCAGGATATAAAAATATCGCTTAGACACCTTGATTGTAGTGATTGGATTGTTTATTCCATAGATGGTTCTAACGGTAAGGTAAATGTTTTGTTGGGTGTTATGGAGTTGGAAGATGAGCTGAATCGAGTTTTCATGGTTAGAGAATTCGTGGATTTTTTTTGAGCTCGTAGTTGGATTGCCACCGAAATGAGCCATTGAGTTTAAGATAGATTTGGTTTTGGAGGCAGAACCAGTGAGTAGGGCACCGAGCAGGATGATACCTATAGAGATGAGGGAGTTGAAAGTGCAAATGGTGAATTTAGAAGGCAAGAGCTTCATCAGGTCGAGTAGTTTGCCTTGGGGAGCTCCGCGGTGTTTGTTAAGAAACTGGATGAATCGTTGAGGCTATGTATCGATTATTATAAGTTGAATGAGAGGATGATAAAGAATCAATATGCATTGCCGAGGATTGACAATTTGTTTGACCAGTTGAGTGAAACCAAGGTATTCTCGCAGTTGGATTTGGCAATAGGTTTCCATCAGCTTAGAGTAGCCGAGGATTGTATACCTTTGAGGGAGTTTAGGACAAGATATGAATCGTACGAATGGTTAGTTATGCCACTCGAACTGACCATTGCGCCAGCTTTCTTTATGGATTCGACGAACCAGGTTTTACGAGAGCACTTAGATAGGTTCGTATTGGTTTTTATAGATGATGTCTTGATATACTCTAAGGATGAGAAGGAACATGAAGTTCATCTTGGAGTGGCTCTTGAGACGCTGAGGCAGCATCAAACTAAAGGCGAAGTTTTCAAAGTGTCATTTCTGGAAGAAGGAAGTAAAGTTTATTGGTCATTTAGTCCTAGAGGAAGGGTTGCCGGTAGATCCGACTAAGATTGAGGCGATGATATATGGAAGAGACCCGCGACAGTTACGGAGAAAAAGAGTTTCCTCAGGTTGGCTAGTTATTATCGGAGATTCATTAAGGATTTTTCACGGATAGCATCACCGATGATCAAGATGACAAGAAAGGATGTGAAGTTTTTGTGTACCGATAAGTGTGAGGAAGCATTCCAGAGTTTGAAACACCTATTGACCCTTGCACCTATGTTGGTTGTTCCAGAAGGGAACCAGGATTTGGTGGTTTATATAGATGCATGTGGAACAGGATTAGGAGCTGTGCTGTTATAGATAGGTAAAGTGATTGCCTATGCTTCTACACAGCTTAGACCGCTTGAGGCCAGATATTCAACGCATGATTTAGAATTGGCTGCAGTTATTTTCACATTGAATGTGTGTAGACATTACCTTTTGGAAGAAAGGTTTGAGTTATATACAGATCATAAGTTGCTGAAGTATTTGTTCTCTCAAAAGGAGTTGAACATGAGGTAGCGAAGATGGTTAGAGTTTATTGCCGCTTATGATTTTGGGATTGAGCACACACCAGGGGAAGGCAACAAGGTTGCAGATGCACTTAGTAGGAAACATCAGAATGCAGTAATGGCAATGATCGCCAAGTGGAAAGATTTGGAAGCTTTAACAGATTACAAAGTGTAGTGTAGATATTAGGTAGGATCTAGTAGAGATACAATTGTATTACCTATTTTGGAAGTTTGACCACTGATGATCGAAAGGATTCTTCTAAACAGATGGAGAATCCAGTGTTAGTTGAACGGATTAAGAAATTAAGGGATGGAACCAAGAGTGATGACTTGAAAGATTTCAGTCTTGACCAGAACGGGAGGTTGAGAAATAAAGGAAAATTATTGTTCCGAGTGTAGGAAACATAAGGAAGGAAGTCGTAGAGGAATGCCATCATTTGAAGTTATCTATTCATCTAGGAGGTACTAAGATGTATCAGGATATGAAGAGGAATTTATTCTAGGAAGGTATGAAGCGGGATATTGGTTTATGGGTAAAGCAGTGCTTGAATTGCCAATAGGCAAAGGTCGAACACCAGAAACCAATTAGGTTGCTTCAACCATTAGATATTCCGGTATGGAAATGAGATACTATTTCTATGGATTTTATTGACGGGTTGCAAAGGTCGATAAGAGGAAATGATAGTATATGGGTCATAGTGGACAGATTGACCAAGAGTGCCCATTTCATTCCAGTTAAGTTAACCGAAACGACACCTATTTTTACGAGGTTATTCACGAAGAATGTGGTTAGACTGCATGGAATTCCTAGCAGAATAGTTAGTGATAGAGATTCCTTATTCACTAGCGAGTTCTGAAAGAGTCTGCAGGTAGTCTTGGAAACCAAGCTCAAGATGAGTACCGCTTACCATCCGCGGAAAAATGGGAAAACAGAGAGAGTTAACAAAGTCTTGAAAGATTTTTTAAGAGGTTGTGTTCTAGATTGTGGAGGATCATGGGAAGACCATCTAGTTTAGTCGAGTTTTTGTATGACAACAGCTATCAGACTAGTATTGGGATGGCGCCATTTGAAGCTTTGTATGGAAGGTCATTCAAATCTCCCGTATGTTGGTTAGAGACCAGGATAGGTTGGTTGTTAGTCCAGATTTAGTCAGAGAAGCTGCATAAAAGATTAAGGTCATTCGAGCTAGAATGAAGGAGGCTCGATCTAGGAAGAATAGTTATGCAGATAAGAGATGGAAAGATTTAGAGTTCTTAGTTAGAGATCAGGTTTCCGCTAAAATGTCACGATGAAGGGTGTGATTAGATTTGGGAAATCATGGAAGTTAGCACCGAGATTAATTGGACCTTTTCCTATTGTTGAGCGGATCGGGAAGCTCGCATATAGAATTGAGTTACCAAGAAGTTTGGTAGGAGTCCACGATGTTTTTCATGTTTCTCATCTCAGAAAATGTGTTAGAGACCCAGAGACTACTAATGCACCAACTATGCTAGATGACTTAGTAGTAGAACTGAATTTGACTATAGTGAGGAAGCCTATTTGTACTGTTGTGAGAGATGAGAAGAAGCTTAGAACCAAGACGGTTAGATTAGTCAATGTCCAGTGGAGCGATGATGATATGGACTGTACTTGGGAGATTAAGGGTAGGGTTAGAGAAACTTATCCTGACTTATTTGATCGTATGTTTTACCTCTTTGATTGATTTGTTGTAACCTTTACGGTAATTTCGAGGATGAAATTCTTTAAGGAGAGGAGTTTATAACACCATGTATTTTTGGTAATATTATTTAGGATATTTAATTAGTTGAATTAAATAAAATAATGTTTTGATTAGGGGATTGAGATTTGATTTAAGGGTAGTCGTGCCATTTAACTTATGAATTAAAAAAAAAGTTAAATTGAAATAGAGTGGTGGTAAAGTAGGAAAGAGGCCATTCCTATATCCCTAAAACTTGGCCATGTATTCCTATACATATTCACCTTTCATGTTAAAAATATTTTTAAAGAGGCCGACCACCATTAACAAAGGAAAGTGGAAGAAGATTAAGGAAAGCTAATGGAGAAGTTTAAGCAAATCAAATCCTTTCACATCCAGATCTCTTTAATCTTTGAAGTAAGGGATATAATTTTTACACCTCAAAATTATATCGTTTTCAGTTTTAAGAGGAATTTCGAATATTTTGCATTTATTTGCCATTGTTTCGAATGATGGAATGACTGTATATACATGTTGATGATTTTGTATGTTCATATTGATTTTATGATATGTTTTACGGTGAAAACCATATAAAATGACATCCAATTGCCTTGCGAATTTTTATGAAGATCATAAATGATATTTTAGAGATAGGTTTTAATTTTCAGAATTTTCTGAATATTTGTGGAATTTGTATGAATTTTCTAGTAAAGAAAATGTTAGTTTGGGTTAATAATTGTTTTTGGTTAAATAATAAAAGATTTGGGTCATAAATTTTTATGTGTTTAAAAACATATTACAAGAGATTTTCTGGAATTTTTGTATATTTTTACTGAATGTCTAATGGATATATAATTTTTTTAAGGTATGAGACTTAAGTGTTTTATATATTTATAAAAGGAGAAGAGGGTTTTACAAATAATCCAAATAATTGTTTCTAAAAATTGCAATGCATTTTATTTTATTCAAAGAGGCAACCAATCAAAATTTGATAGCAGGTTAGGTGAAAAGAACTATTTGTTACATGTTTTTTGCTGTTTCGATGCTTTCAACACCAGATTCCACCTCCTTGGCATCACTTTCGACACAGTCAAAACCAACGCACATGGTATCAGAGAACTGGTATATATTGAATTGGATGTAGGTGGAAGGTATGGAGGTTTAACCAGGGGTTCCGAAGGGGTTGAGGCATCACTTTGATTTTAAATTAAAAATGCGCATGCTTGCTTTCGACTAAATGGCTTCGACTTAGTTGGCTTTCGACTAGGTCAAATAGATTTCGGGTTGCGACCTTATTTTTAAACAACCTCTTTCAACTAAGTTGAAATCTTTTGTTGCCACCTTTTCAGCTCTCGACGCAGATGGTTTCAAAAGGGTTGTTTTGTTTTCTAAAAACCTGGCCAATTCTCCAATGCTTTTGAAGGGATGGTTTCAACACCATCACTTCCTTACTTAGGAAACAGTTTCAAAATAGATTCTTTTGACTTAAATGTTTTTAAAGACCCTTTTCTATGATTGAAGTAAAACCCAACTAGTTTCGAAAGAGGCAATTTTAAATGGTTTTGAAACAGATGCTTTCGACTTTAATGGGTTTCTGATTCTTTTGGTCTACTTGAAGGCATAATCTAAATGATTTTGACCGGGACAGTTTTCGAAGGTTTCGAAGGGGTGAAATTTTTAATGTTTTGAAAGGTTTCCATATGTTTTAAATTGAACCCAAAGTGCTTCCGAAAGGATTGAGTTTTGACCGTTTCAAAAGGTTCTAATGAATGGTTTCGAAAGGGGTGGTTCCTCAGGGTTTTGAAAGGCTTGAAGGGAAAGGTTTTTCCTATGTTTTTGGAAGGAAAAATTTTAAATGTTTTAAAGAGGGATGTCAAGCGTTTTGAACCTTTCGAAGGGTTGGCTTTTAATGGTTTCGAAAGGGTCATTTTCAATGGTATCGAAGGAGTTACCTTCAGGGGTTTCGAAAGGGTTAAAGGTTTTAAACAAAGACGAATGTTAACTGGGCACTTTAGCCTACATATTATCAAGTTAAAAAGGATTTTAACTTATTCTGGAAGGATAGCTAATCCTCATTAAAATTCATTAATATTATTTGAGTTAAATATATGTGGCATGTAAAGCTAAGAATATATTTTCCTTCTTTAAGTATGATTTAACACGTTAAATCATTTTGAAAAGGTTATCAAGGAAAAAGATGAAGGGTAGTTAACCCTAATAAAATGATTCGAACAGATAGCCCATTTTGAGACGGACAGTTAGTCCAGTTTGCGGATGGTTTGTCCAGTTTGCGGGAAGTTAGCCCAGTTTTCGAACAGATAGTCCATTTAATACTTATGGATAGATTGTTCATTAGGTACCTGGTTATAGCTTAATAGACTTAGCTATTATTATCTTATTATATCAGTTTGATTAACCAGTTTGGTTATAGGAAAGGATTTACAAAATATATGTTTTAAAGAGGATATTAGTGAGCGGAAACTCGTTCCGCTAAGCGGCATAGTCACGCTTAATATCAGTAGACCGAGATATAACGGTATTATTCACATAAAGCTTTATGTTTGACTCAAAGTTTTTGTTTCCCCTTATCCTCTATAATGCTCAAAATTGATCTGAGTAGGCCATGGGTTAAGGTTTTCAGGTGTTAGTCATTTTGGTGAATAAAACTTCCAGAGACAAGCAGGTGGCAGACGGATAGCTTATTAGGAGTTACAGATTATTTTGTTTTTTCTGCTATGCATTAAGTCAGATATGACTATATTGCTTTGATCAACCAAGGGGGCATCGTTATATGTCGCTCTTGGCTTATTTTTGTAATGATTATAATTAATGTTTACCTGGGAAATGATATGGGATTATGTAAATTAGATATGAATTTGTTTTGAAATGTAATCAGTAAAATGTTGTTTTCGAAATCTGAGAGTTTGTTCATATTCAAGTGCTTCTGATATTATGGATACTATTAGCATTACCTATTCTGTCACAAGAAGTTAATACTATGGATGACTGCAACATCCGTAGTGCTTAGCTTTTGGCTCTAGATACAGGATCTTACAAAATCCCAGCTAAAAAGACTTCCAGTAAGGCTACCAAATTCCTAATATAATCAAAGGCTCCATGGAATATGTGAAGAAATGCAACAGGTTTCAATGGTTTGCCGAGATCTTTCGATTCTTATTGACCCTCCTCACTCTGATGACTTCCCCATAATCATTCAACGCTTGAGGAATCGACATGATACAGAAGTAGCCAAACACCCTGGGATGGTACAAACATGTTATAGTCTTCACTGACTACTAGTCAAGGTCAAACCCTTTACTAGGGTCACCACCCTAAGATTCTTAACTTATTCATCAAGAACAGTGTTTGCAAATTCCGCCTACCGAAGAAGATCACTGTAACGACCCAGAATTTCAGTCATTCGAAATTCTGATATTTAATTGATTATAAATATTCGTAATTTAATTTATAAGTTGAATAACTTATATTTCAAATATTAGTGATTTATTTGGATAATTAAATTGTTAATTTAACATTTGAAATTGCAGAAATAATTTGAATTTGAATTTAATTTCGATAAAAATGATTTATAAAGTTAAATTAAATTCTATTTGAGTTAGAATAATGTCGGTAAACTTTTAAAATTGAATTAAAAGTTAATCTATAGAAATTGCAAATTTACCAATTTAATTAACGTGAAAAAATAGTCATTTTTACATTGTCTCGGATTTCGACGAAACAAGTTTCATTGGATCTGTAATGTTATATTTATAGGATTCTAAATTTTGTGTCAATTGGACTTACGGTTTGGTCGAGCAAAGGTAAAATGCATAGAAATTTATTTAAGTAAATTTTGATTTAAAATAAATCGATTCGAAAACTTATCTTCCAAATACGATGGAATTGGCTCCCGATATATATTTCATTGTGTTCGGAATATGGGTAAAACATTATAAACGCATGGCAGCATGCTTCGTTTGGAGTCCGAATTTTTTTTGGATGAATAGTGTCATGAAATTTTCAATAAAAGGACTTCATTGTTTCTTTTTTTCCACAAACATTAAGGTTTTAAACCCTAGCTTCCATATGGCCATAAATTCATCTCTTTCTCTCCTCGGTCTCTTCTAATTCGTAAACATTTAGCCGAAATTTTCAACTACAAACTTGTAGAGCTAGGTGAGATTTAGCAATCCAACGTCGAGATCAAGAATGGTGGAGCATGTCAACGGAACTTTGCTTTCATTCATCTCCATTGTTTTTGGGTTACATGACTGATAGGGACGACCAAGCGCCTCGTGATTATGGCCGTTGGTGGAGCTTGCGTAGGCGAGTCATTTGGTGGTGGAGTGATAGGATTTCGATCAACGTAGGAGGCGCTAGTATCGGCCAATGTTCGACGTGAGTTGGGTTTCTCAAGCACGTTGCATACAATGGAAAAAAGAAGGAACTGTGCGGCCTTGATTTCGGAAGCAAAAGCAACGGCCTTGATTATTTGCAAGGTTAAAAATAAAAATTGTGAATAAGTTTATATAAAAATCCTGTGATGTTTAAAACTGTATAAACTTCTTCATACGAGGCCGAAATCGGGCTAAACAAGTTGCGTTGGGTTCATATTCACGAACTCTATGTGATGGAGCTGGTTTGGAGTTGATTGGAGCTAGTGAAAATTTTGGATAAAATTAAACATCCGTTTAATTTTATTTGGAATAAAACGCTGCAACGACTATTGGAATCAAAGTGAGTACAACTCACTCTTTCTGACTAGCTTATATTTTTATATAAGTGAAAATAAATGTATTTATGCTGATTGATGATTGTTTGGGTGATATATGACATATTATATACATTGATTGATTTGGATATATTCCTGCATATTTTAGTAGATGAGACCCTATACATTCCCGTGTATGAGCGAATGACCTTCTGTACACGCATCTGCCTCGAAGCGGATATTGTACATATTTTCTCATATGTATATTTGTGGCAGGTGACCGGTAGGAGTGATCCAACTGGATTCCTTACCGCTGTTAATTTCTATTTACAAATATCATTATATATGTTGTATCATGTGATATATGGTATTTGGATTCCGTGATTGATGTGAATCATCTTATTTAGTGTTGTTGCAGCATTGGGCCATATTTTGGAATTTTAAAATGTTAAAATGATGATTTCAAATTTCAAAAGGATTTCAAAGTGATTTTGAACATATATGTTTTATTAATTTTTGAATTGTTAAGGAAATGAATTTATTTCAAATAAATAAAAAGTTACAACTTTTATGTTATAAAAATTATGATTTTTGTGAAATATACCTAAATATAATTTTTAAAATATTAAGTTAACTATTTTGTAAAATTATTTAAATTAGGAATTTTGGATTTGTTACGAATGGTTTATGTATAAGATTTATAAAATTGATATTTTATATATAAAATTTATGGGATTATATAGGATTTTTTTAAGTGTTAAAATGAAGTTATAAATGAATTTTATAAGTCAATAAGGTTTATGAATTGATGAAGTTATAAAAAGAATCAATTTGTAAACAAAGAGATTTATATGTAAATTAACTTATAATTGGATTTTGGCATATAAACGAGACAAAATGGAATTTGTTAGTAAAGGTATTTTGTATATGAAATTTTTATAAAATAGAAATGTGAATTATAAGGATTATTTTATAAATGTGAAATCAACTTATTTTGATAAGTTAAATATGGAAATTTATATAGGAATTATATTCACGATTTTGGACAGTGAATAATCCTTTAGATTAAATAAATGTTTTGAAAAGTGACCATTTAAATGGAGTTAAATGGTCTGAAGATGTTTTAAAGGGTATGAGCATTGAAACCATAAATTTCAACATTCATTGTTGAAATAGACGTTTTCGAGAAGTAAGGAAAGCATGGACTATAGCACCATTGTTATAGTAAATGATTTTCGAAAGGAGATGGTTTGTATAGTATATGGGATTTATATATCTATCTAATTATCAAATCCTTATACTAATGATTTTGGGTTATCGTACCGATGTTTTACGCAATATTTGTTTTGACCCAATAAACATGCGTAGAAAAATATTAAGCTTTCCTAAAGAGATTGGTGAATATGCTTGTATAGCTCATATAAGTATATGGAAATATTTTCCAATGTAGAAGATTGAAATGGTTTTAAGAATATATCTTTTTAAAGATAATTTGAAGTGAATATATGAAAAGTGATTTAATTAATAAAAGATTAATTAAAAGGGCCTAGTGATTGCTTATGGTGCTAGATAATTGTTGTTTGCTTTGATAATTAAATAACCGACTATCAAATTTGGCCATTTTAGTTCCTCGACTTGACGTGAGAACTATTTAGTCATACACTTAGTACGTTGGCCAAAGGATAGCAAGTTGAAAGTTGGAGACGTAATAAGTCTATGGGACTTAGTTTTTGTGTGAGGTTGAGAAACGGTTTTACATTATTGGTGTGAAGAGACTGGGATCGGTTTATCCGAAAACCACTTTGGACCAACCTATGTGCGTTCGATTATGTAAGTTGTGAAGATATTGGTATTTTGGATTTTCATAGTGAAGGACTGCTTGTTGATCGCTTAGGGTTAAATCCCAATATACATATAGTAGCAATATCTCTTTGTTGTGAAATATCCAATGCAAGGACTATTCGCTACTAATTCTAGGGATTTCTCAACAGGATGTGGTAGGAAAGTACCTTCGGTTTGTCCTGTTCCTGGACAACTTGTATGGACGAGTGCCTGACAATTGCATTTCTAAGATTACGTATATTGGTTTTTACAAATGTACATAATGGTGGCGAAGAAAGAAACATCTCTTAGCTTAACGCCCTCCTTGAGGCGTGCGAGCTCAAGGGTTGTATTTTTGAGGAATATAATTAGTAGTCAACGGAAACAACAATGTGGCATTCAAAGTGATGCGGTATATGATACGTGAAAGGTAATCGTTACCTCAGGCCTTATCAACCGGAAATGACCGAAACAGGGTTGGATGCGGCAAGGCTAAGTGGGTCTTCCCCAATTAAATATGATCATCCACTTCTAGATATATTTCTTTCCCAATTAAGATATGATCATCTCTTTCTAGATATATTTCTTCCCGCTATGACGTTCAAAATGTAAATTAATGTGGTTTGTATGCTATGAGGGCCCACTGAAAGGTCGATGACGACCGGGGGATGATATATTCGGTACTACCTAATTATAGAGGTAGGCCGGTCTTATGTTGGTAGAGTATCCTTTGTGATGGTCCTCGGTACATTCCTTTAGAGATATTCTGTCGAAGATAGTCCCTTCACCTGGTCATTTATATGGAAATCCAAACTCCGCTACATGCCTGCCATTTTGACTGTATTACCCACTTTGGGCTATATGTTGGAATTTAATAATGGTAACAATTTCGGCTATGATTAGTATTATTTGTATACTAGACACTAGTATAATATAACATGATTTGATATGAAAAGTTTTGGCTATCGTAAGGTAAAAACATGTCTGTGTTTGTGTGTGGGCGTGTCTTACGAGATATTTTGTTTTGAAAGGAAAAGTTTTGGTAATTTAATAAATTCGGTTGAATGTGTTTTCTCATGCTGGTTTACCAGATTGATCCGGACATTCTTCCCTTTCAATGCTCGGGTCAGACCGAGTATATTTACAGGTTTAATTTTGGTGCTTTAAAGCTTCAGCAGGAGAGCTGGAAGTCTTCAGATCGTATTCCCATATCTTTTTATATATGTTGCTTTGTTGTTTATATGTTGTTTATTTTATCAACAATTGTAAGGGCATTTAATTATAATTGTCCAGGCTGATAACTATTGATTGATTGTTGAACTCTGATTGATGTATGTATATATAGTTTCTTTTTTGTAAAGATCAGTAATATAATATTATGTGTTTTTCGCTGCGATGTGAGATTCTGTATTGTTCTGTTTTGTTCTCACTTCTCCTTTTTTTCTCTTCTCTTCTTCTCTCTTTTTATTTCTCATGATTTTCCATCAGTCTGTGCTTTTTGGGTCGGACATGTGTGGTTTATTTCGATTCAAAAGGTATGGATTTGTGGGTCATCACAATCACCGACAATGACACTCAATTAGAGAGTAGCTTATTTCAAGACTTCATCTCAAGGAGTCCTCAAGCAATGGACTAGTCGAGACTACCGATAAAACCATCAAGTTCGCTCTTAAGAAGCGCCTTGCAAAAGCCAAATAGAACTACATCAAAGAACTACCCTTTGTTCTTCGGTCCTATCGCACTTCCAGTCGCACATCAACCGGCCATGCTCTGTTCTTGTTAACCTATGGGTATGAAGTCGTGTTGCCCATTGAATTAAATATCACTTTACCTTGGTGTATAAATTTCGAGCCCGAGCAAAATGACAAGCTACTCAAGCTTATACTTGATGCTGTGTAAGAATAAAGAGCCAAAGCCGAACTCTGCATTGAATCTTATAAGAGGAAAATCACCAAGCACTACAACTCAAGAGTAAAACTTGTACATTCTTTATCGGCGATCTAAACTTGTGTTGGGTATTGATAAATAAAAAGAACCTGATCAAAGGAGTACTTAGCCCAAAATGGAGGAGCCGTATGTCATTAGCGCCAACCAAACAACAGACGCTTGTCGCCTCTTTCACCCTATTGGAACCTATATCTCCCACACTTGAAATCCCATTCATCTCCAAGCTTATCATATATAGAAGTCGACCACAGTTATAAGGCTGTATAATGCACCTTTTTCTAAATATATTAAAGACTCCAGAAGCCAACATTGTTCAACACTCTCCAAAGTCTATCACATAAAGGATGAGTTTTAATGTGCTCATTTACCTTGTTAGGGACTGCCGACCTTATCGCTAGGTATGTATAGAGCCAGTAACTTTGCTTTTAGACCGATTATCTACAAGGATGAATTATCTTGCACTCATTTCCTTATTGGGAACCACTGCCTAACGTTTAGGTTCGTGTTGGTCCCTACTGCCACAACCAACTGGTATCGAGTCTCTCAGGAGAACCTTCGAGCAGCCAGACTATACAACAAAAGATGAGTTTTTGCACAGCAAGCCGACCTCTTTTCTTACCGACCAACTATCCACGAGGGTGAATTACAATGCATTCACTTTTTGGAGATTGCCACCCTGCATTCAGGTTCTTGCTGTGGCTATCTACGAAGTTGAATTACCATACATTAACTTCCTTATTGGGGACTGCGACCAAATGTTCAGGTTCGTGCCGATTCTGACTACCACTGTCAACTTTTATCGTGTCTCCTTGGAGAAACTTCGAGCAGCCAAGCTATCCAATAAAGGATGAATTTTATATGCTCATTACCTTTTTAGGGACTATCGACCTTTGTCGCCAAGTGCATAATGATCCAGTCTACCATTTGCAGGTTAGGTTTCTACGAGGGTGAATTACCAAGCATTCACTTCCTTGTTATGTACTTCCGCATAACGTTCAATTTCATATGAGTTTTTATGTGCTTATTTTCCTTGTTGGGAACCGTCGAACTTTGCTACAAAGTGCATAGCGAGCAAGTCTCCCCGTTTGTGGGCTGACTATCCATAAGGGTGAATTTCCTACATTAACTTCCTTGTTCGGGACTGCCACTTAGCATGTTGGTTCGTGTTTGGCCCGAACTACCACTGTCAACTAGCATTGTGTCTCCTTGGAGAACCTTCGAGTAGCTAGGCTATATAATAAAGGATGAGTTTTTATGTCATTTCCCTTGTTTGGGACTGCTGACCTTTGCTGCCAAATGCATAGCGAGCAACTCTCCCTACTTGCCAGCCAGCTATCCATAAGGGTGAATTACCATGCATTCACTTCTTTGTTGGGAACTGCCTATCTTGTCGCATGTCATTTGGAAGTACCTTCAAGTGGATCGATGCTTGTGTTCGTCCTGGGACCACCTTTCAAAATGATGGCACAAATAAGCCCGGCTATCATATGCTGACCTTGGTGCTTAACAAGCAACAAGGTTACACGGTCAATTCTAGCGCCTGAGTCCATCAACTGGCTTGACCTATCAATTAACATAAGCTCATCAAATTAGTTCATGGTTTTCCAGGATGGGCCGTGCTCACCGACCGTCAATTACCTTACATAGCAAATCTATCTTATGGAAAATACAGAGTGTAGATACATGGGTATTATTAGCTACTTTAGGTATGCTATCCTACAAGCTTAGCATGAACAAACGAGCAGATTCGGCTATCAAAGCACTAAGACAAATTTGGACAAAAAGCTATATGCAAATCAAAAGTGCGAGGGCACATTGTCCGGCCCACTAAGCATAAAGAGCTATTTTACCCTAACTAGTTAAATAGAAGAAAAAAAGTGGGTTCCATTGAATGCTCTGGAAGATTCAACTTCAAATGTGTAGATGAAGCACCCACACCCACACTCTTAGCTTTGGCCAGTCGGTATTTTGCTTTAGAAGTAAGGGTGCACTACCACCCTTGCAGCTTTCCATATTAAATCTCATAACAGATTTCGAAATGATACTCGTTGATGATGCGATGGAGCTACTAGAGATTTCAGCTGTGACATCAGAGACAGAGGTGACAACCAGTACTCTTTTAGTAAGACATTAAAGCGTTCATGCTGACTTAGATAAGCAAGATAGCGAGTAAGCCACCATCATTAAGTGAGCCATTGACATAATAGCGATGACCAATCGAAAATCAGAGCAGCATTAAAAGATAAAGATCAACGTTAGCACAACAATACTAGGAAACTATTTTTACAATGAAAATTATGTTTGAAAAATGTTCAAAAAGCAGATGGAAAGAAGGGGAAGAAAAAGTTAGTTGTTTTTATCAGTAGAGAGTCATGAAAAATTTGGAGCATTTAAGGAGTTTACATGGCAGAAATTTTATAGATTCAAGTGAAGGGGAGAGTGGTATTTTTATCAAACAAACACCATCTACAATGCCTCGATTCACGCATAAAATGACGCGGACACCGCTAACCTCACAGATGGTGAATTTTTTTAACGTAGTATACAAAATAGATCGTAGAGATATCAACAATATTATGCGCTTTTTGAAACTCATAGAAGAAGCAATAAAATATAATAATAATCAATAATATAATCCCATAAAAATAAAACAATGTAATATCAAATAAGTTCTAACCACAACATCTCTCTATACTGGTAACATATACAATATAATGTCTAGGAATAAATGGAATAAAATAGTATATAACTAATAAATAAAAGGTCTCCATCATACCATCATGCCTCCAAGTCAGCACATGTCCTCTTTATCGATATGCCAGAATATAACAAAAAGAATAAAATAATAAAGGGGCTTAGACATATATCTGATGAGTGAAATGCATCATATAAGTGTATAATACTAATAAGTTAGTAAAACAACATTTGTGCTCGAGAAACATAACTTAACCTATGTCACCTGCATCCAACAAGTTAGCTGAATACAATATGATAATAGCGACATTATATGTTATGGTCTTACTAAATTATCTATTGGACCTAATAATATGTCGAAAGAACCATGACATGATTGAGCCCAAAGCCTCGACTCGGCATTGCCGCAAACATGTGAACACGGCTAAAACCAAAGTACCAGCCTGTATGTCAAAAAAATTTAAGCAGACGACCAAGCCCAAAGTAATGGCTCATATGCCAAAAATGTATGCACAGGGCCAAGCCTAAAGTTCCTGCTCGTATGCCGAAAATGTACATGCCTATTAAGGTCTAGTCCGTGCTAGACATTTGCTTAACGGTTAGCGGCGCTATTAGGATCAATCTTAAAACTTGTCATCGTCCCACCATTTACAAAGCCACTAGATCAATCCCCAACTCGTCTTTGCATCACATTACTAGTATAACCGAGGACTAATTTCCTCATACGTATACCAAAACATCATAGTAGAAACCATATATAACTAGTCTACCAAAATAAGGCATATTTTTTAAGTAGTTAAAAATGCAACAAACAACATATCAAATCATTTCTTATCTTGCCACGATCCTGATGCCGCGAACGACACATGACACGAAGGTCATATGTGAGAGATGTAAGCGTCTAAAGTTCAAAGGCATTTTTGTAGTTTATTAAGGAATTTAATTAAATAATGTTTCTTTATATCATCGAACCAAATGCTAATGGATTCTTATCATTGAGAAATATAATTTTGATATATAATATGTCTAATCTGGAGTGCTTCTATATTTTACACTTTTTAATTAGGAAGAGATCAAACTTTATTTATTACAATAAAAAAGATCACCTTTTTAATTATGTAGCCATGACATTCTACATCCTCTCATGTATATATATAAAATTATTTATTTTTATATTTAATTTTATCATTTATAATTTGATTTAAGACCATAACGGATGAATAAATATGTATTATTGGCATATACACAAATATGATGAATCACACTCGTCGAAACTCTCCAATGAAGAAGAACTCAACATTATCACCACTATCCTATGCCTTTTATGCCTAGAAACGCTAGAAATTTGCCAATATTCCTTTACCGAATTGTAGTATTCATCTCCATAGTCATTTCAGTGGGCAGATTATCAAAATCCAATAGATATGTGTGAGATACATCATTTTAGATTTTGGTAGAGAATGATGAAAATGGTGTACGAAATTTCATCATTTTCATAGCTATAAGGGTCGAATGTGCCTTCGATCTTACAAATTCCGCCTCCAAACAAGTATAAGATCACAATATCCATTGTATCCTTCGATTTGTCCTTGGTTTCATCGAAATCTGTTGAAAAATGGAAAAGCTATAAATTTTCAAAGTTTAGTGGAGAAGGGGGAAGAGGAAGAAGAAATGAAACGCTAAAAATAAATTAGAATTTTATTTTGAATTGCTTAGGATCTGATGTAGACTAAGGGTAAGGTGTTTAGATTAAAACTGGATTAGAAAATAAGGTTTACAATTCTATTTATAGGTTGCAAATAACAATATTTAGCCTAAAATATCGTAAACATCATATTACAAAAATGCCATTGGGTTTGAAATTTCTAATTTTTAGCTCATTTAACCGAATTCAGCAAGTTATATGTGTTTCCTAACTGTAAATGACATTCCGGGCACTGAGAGTGTCCCTAAGCCTAATTCTAACTCCTGTAAAACTTTACTACTTTAACTTTTATGAAAAATAATAATTTTATCATTTTAATTTAATTATTTAATTTTGTAAAATTACCGCGTGTTACATTTTTCCTCCTTAAAAGAATTTGGTCCCTGAAATTCCAACAGAAGGACAATGCTACTCGCTTTACAACGTACAAATATATAAAACAACTATAGATATGTACTTCTAACTTCCATCATACAATACAAGCAAAGCATAATCAAGAGTGTATAATGTATATGATAGAAAAAAAATGGAATGATATAATTGAGATGAGTGCAAATGCAACTAGACCAGCCTTCAATATGAGTGCACTTGTAGTGAATGCATTTCTATATGTATGCGCATTCATACGTCCATATGCAACAACCATATCGAAAAGCAAGTAAATGAATAGTCCATAAGTAACAAATAAATAAATACATACATAATGTATATATAATATTTTTTAACCATGGTAAGAACACACATAAGTACTAAATATAAATTTCTAAAATAGTAATAACTAAACTGGTATAACTTAAACAAAACAACTATAGCAACCAAAACACATCATAAGGATGTGCATACAAACAAATCCTAGCATCCATATATCTATGCCTCTGCCAACTGGCTAATTAATTAAAGCAACCATGCAACATATAAATGACCTAACGAACCAAAGAATCTATGGACCAACCAAAAGAGGAACTTATTAGAAGAAGTTTACGATGGGAAACTCGGATTGTTTTCTTGAGTTCCCATATACTCTCATCCAAAACTTTTCCTTGTCGTACTTGGGCCAACTTCATTTCCTTATTTTTATGATCAAGCCGTAAGATATGAATATGCTTATGGAGTATTTAGACTCCATCTCTTCATCCACCTTATAAGCCGACTAGGCTCTACCATAACCACTAAACCATCAACATATGTTCTGGGATAAAAAGAATGCATGTGAACACCTGCCAACTTTTTAAGAAGCCCACTCAAACGTATTCACTACCATACTTTTGTACAATAAAAAAAGGCTCGACAACTAATGGTGCTAGCTTTCCCGTATAACATATCTAAACAGCAATGTAACAATTACCCTCCTTGGAACATGCCTAAATTTCGCCCTACAAAAAGCCCATCGAAACTTAGATCAATTCTGATGCAAGTTGTAGGTAGTAAAAAGAAATAATATTAAAAAGTCATAACTAAAGTTTCAGAAATCATAGCGAATAGATCAAAATATAATAGTAAAGTGTACCTATTTATTTGAAAACCATAAAAATGTCATAACACAATATTCCATAAAAACCGTAACATAATATTTGTTACAACAATTGTCTAAATCCATGGGTACACATAAAAGCAAATAATAATAATAAATACTGCCACAAGACAAGCTTCTCCATCTCTATGCATCATCATCACCATCACTTCATCTTAACCTATAATGTAATGAGGAGAAGTCAGAACAACAAGGGCCTGTTGAAAAAAAACCTCGAGTCTTACCTTTCGGTACTTAGGTAATATATTTCAAAATAAGAACATGTCTATGCACATAATACCATTAAAATCATTTAATACTTCTTATAAGGAAAGGAGGAGGGTCCAACCACTTAATACCTTCCATTCCAGAAGTTGGTTTCTAAAATTTCATATCTCAATCATATGTCATAGATAACTAATAATGTGAGGGATGGTACCCAAACCCCTTAATACCTTTTATTGGGAAATAGGCAGACTTTGGTCATTTAAACCTTAATTAACATAGACCCCATCATTTAAGACCTATTTTCAAGGCGTGCTCCTCAATGGTACTATCTAACTGACATCATATGGAATCTCATAGGCCACTTAATACTTTAAAGTGGAAAATAGGCAGACTCTAGTCATTTAAGACCTATTTCCAGAAGAGGACCCCTCTAGAGATACCACCTAACGTATCCCCTTGGCCATATAATACTTCATCCAGGAAAAAGACGTAGGTCCAACCACTTAATACCTTAAAACCCCAAAGCAGGCCATTCATCTTATGGTCATACTCATAATGACGCCTCATATTAGTCCGTTGTTCCTAGGAACTTGTAGCCAGATTAGCTGGGTAGATTTCCCCTATAGAATTTAGGGTCAACCTCGCATCATTACAGATATTTATTATTATCTCACACTAATAAAAGTGTGTACGACTAGTAGTAGCCTCAAAGTGAAGGGCATACTTCTGTCATGTAACTCTATTGACCTCGCATCCCTATGACTTATCACAAATCAATTACTCTCCATATATATGCATGCACACGTGCACCCGCATCTCACCATTTCATTAATAAGGTCTTTTAAGGAATCTTCCTTATTACGCCTAAAAATAATAATTAGACTATACGAGGATTTCCTCTTATTTTTCCTCAAAATCAATTGCCTTCCTAATGGTGGAAAATAAGTATAAATAAATGTCTAATTAACTACACCATATATGCAATAGTTATATGTTAACTATATAAATAGAGATAAACAAATATTCATGCCTAATAAGTTTTCTAAACGCATAGATTTTACGCTCTAAACTAGCGTTAAATGTCAACTACCTAGCCACATATTATTACAAGTCCTTTTTTCAATTTCCCAATATTTCATGGGATTATAATATCCAAAACAGAGAATAAATATTCATAACCAAAATTGCAATAACAGACTTGTAAATAAAATAGAAACTCAATTTATTACACCAATTAAATGGAATATCTTAAACAATAGGAATTTCAATCTAAACCCCATATTCTCAACTTCTCTTTCACAATGAGATAGATAAGAATAAGTGGTGTACGAATAGATTTTGTAATCTAAACCTCTTATTTTACTGAAGGATCACAATTTGACCCAAAGAAGAAGGAGAAGTGGAATAGAATATGAAATTATCAAAAATTGCATTAAAAAACCAATTTTATCAGATTAATGTAAATAATTGCAAATCTCATCATAGAATTAACATATCGAAATAAAAAGAAATTTTGGGGGATTTTATCTGTCATATTCCCTTAGGCATATTCAAATACAAAAAGAAATGCACTAAACAATTGCTGAAAAGAAATATTAAGGTTTACAGTCACAGATTAATCTTAGCTTCACTCAAATGGATTTATAGCCTTCCAATCTCTTCTAGAATCTCTATCTTTTGATATACACACACGTGCAATAGGGAAGAGGTATATATTCACTAGATTCGCAATAATTGGAGAAAAAGGGGATATGAATAAATTGGAGGAAGAAGAAACAAATGGAAATAAGTTGAATTCTTACCTGAATTCTCTAAAGAGTTTTTGAATCCTATTAGAGAGAGATAGCAACGGCAGATTTGTCATATTCTTCAAAATAATATGAATAAAAGTAGAGAGGATAGGGTTCTACTTATAGGGGTTGACACACACCAGAATCGTGGGATGGAAGTAGGTAGAAAACGAGTAAATCTGGAGTGTATCATTAGGTATAATATAGCTAAAAACCCTAGCCTCAACTACCAAATTTTGTTGCCAAGTGGTCGACCGCCTTTGGGCTACTGGTCGACCGTTTGACCTATATAGGTCGATTGCTCCTCTAATTCGAGGAGCGTTTATTTTCTTACATTGTAAGATTATTTTGTTCCCTAATTAACTTTTAACATTAAATGTTAAATAAATGTTTACTTAGCCCCCCAAGTTAGTTTTTGAAACTTAAACCCTAAATTTGATTTCGATTTTGAATCTGAATACAAACTATTTAGTTTAAATTTAAAAACTTTAAGTGCTTATAACTTCTTTACTTGAGCTCTATTTTTAGCATATTATATATGAATACAGATTAGAATTTCACCACGAACATAACGGAATAACTTTAATCCATATTCCAAATTTTATAAAATTTCCATATTCAACACTTATCATATTTAATTCAATTTACTTAATTTGATTATGGTTCATTTTACGGGGTGTTACATTCTTCCTCCCTTAAAAGGTTTCGTCCTTCAAAGGGTGAACAGCATAACTAGCAATAACATCCATGTTATACCACCAAGTTCCCTACATAACCATTTATTCAATCAATGGTGTATTATGTACTGAAGACATGCTAAAATGAGCTCAATCCTAGCATGAGTGTGTAATCATGTCATGTAAGTATGTATGCAAATATCCTAAACATGCGTAAAAATGTCTACATGAGTGTAAAATAGTTGTGAAAAAATGTAATAACCATCTCCAGCCATCCAATCTAGCAATCAAAATCCTAATCTTAGAGAGAAAAATTACCAGTGAAAAGCTTTAGGTTTGTGTTTTTCATCTTCTCATCAGTCTCCCATGTGCTTTCCGTCGAATTGTCCTCTCATGTGCTTTCCGTCGGATTGTCCCCCATTGTACTCGGACCAACCTAATTATTTTATTGTGGAGTCTCCTAGTACCTTGCTCCATGATGCATGTAATGGCATGAGGCACAATTGGCTCCATCACAAAATCCCTAAATTATCAGGATCTTTTCTGCTAGCGATGTCATGAAGGTATTTTCTAAGGTCAGAAACATGGAAATCATTGTGGACTCCTACCAACTTGTCAAGAAACTCCACACGATAAGCCAATTTTCCTATTCTTTTCAGAATTCTGAATGGCCCAACAAATCTAGGCACCAATTTTCCAGACTTGCCAAACCTAACAACTTTTCTAAGAGGGGAGATTTTAACAAATACCATATCCCTAGCCTCAAATTCAAGCCTTTTCCTTCTTTTATCCGCATAAGATTTCTAATGGTCTTGCACTACCTTCGTCCTTTGCCTAATCAACTCTACTTCCTCTGTGGTATCACGAATCAAATCAGGTCCGAGCAATACTTTGTCGGTGGTTTCCAACCAAAAACTATGCGATTTGCATGACCGCCCATAAAGTACTTCAAAATGGGTCATACCAATCATCATTTGATAGCTAGTATTGTACGCAGACTTAACTAAAGGTAGATGTTGCTCCCATTGTCCTCTTAAATCTAAGACACAAGCTTCCAACAAGTCCTCCAAAATCCTATCCACCTATTCTGTTTGTCCTTCAATTTGTATGTGATATGTACTGCTAAGGTTCAAAGAAGTTCCCAAAGCTGTTTGTAGGCTCCTCCAAAACTCAGTAGTGAACAAGGAGTCTGTAATAGCCCATAAATCCGTACCCCTTGAGTCAACACTATTCTACATCAATCAACTCAAGATGAATAGAAATCCGAACCATTGGGTTAAAGAAGAAGAGGTAGAAGAAGAAAATAGAAAACAACATCCGAATCTAACCATCGCAGCGGAATAAAATATAATAGATAATAAAAGATCTTTACACAAAAGAAAACTATATCTGTTTTATACATACATCATCGGAATACATCATCAGAGTTTAACAACATCAATAACATACAACTAGACAGTCATATAAACTTTTCCTCAAACCGGACACACGGCGGAATAATAATCAAATATGGGAGTACATATCGTCAACTAGCTCGTCTCCTGCTCCACCGCATTCTTTCCTGTGTCCTATAATACTCGATCTGACCCGAGCATTATAGTTAAATAACACCCAAGTCAGTCTGAAAAACCAGCGTGAGAAAACCACACTCAAATTGATTATTAAAGTTTCAAAATTCTTTTGACAACAAAAGCATCTCGTAAAACCACGCCACAAATAAACATATCGGTTTTTTACCTTACGATAGCTAAAACACTTTTTATTAAAATCCTATGATATTGTAATAGGGTCTATTTACAAATACTTACTAAAATAGCCGAAATTGTTACATGATTAAATTCCAGCTACTAGCCACAAAGTGGGTTATACAAACAAAAACCATAAGAGGCGCGTAGGGAGAACGGATTTCCAACTAATGACTAGGCACTGGGGTACCACCTGTCACGGTATCTGGTCTAGATCAGCATACCGAGGATCACTCCCAACCCCCTGCAACACAAGACCGGGACTACCCCTTACTGGATAATCCCGAGTAAGATCACCCCACGGTTGTGATCAGCAACCACACCAATAAGCCGAAATAAAAGGACATCTAGACATGGATGACCTCACCCTGAATGGGTGCTACCCACCTAGCCTTGCTGCATAACCCCTGATTTTCAGTCATTCTCGGTTGATGAGGCTTGAGGCTAAGCGTTACCTTTTAGAACGTTTCACTTAGAATGCCCATCGTCCACCTGACGATGTTCCGAAAGCATTCATCCATACAAGTCTGTCCCGGGTTCGAACGGAACCGAAGGCACTATTCCTACTACATCCATTTTGGGATCATCCTCAGGATTAGTAGCGACTATCCCTTGCACTTCACTGCTGCATCTTCGACTCCGAACTCGTTTTCCTACGAAAACGTACAAACCGGATCGAAGTGGTTTTCGAGAAATTAATCCCAATCCCGGTCTCTTCGAAACGATCAGCGCATTGGCCAATATTGATAGTCGGTTATTTAACTATCAATTAACATTCACAAACAACCATCAACCATAAATAATTTCACCAAATTATTTATTAACCTCAAAATATCTTCGCAAGATATATTTCAATTTTCAACACTTTTGAAAATAGTTTTCAACCCACATTCTTCTTATGGAATAAATTCCCAAAATATTTATTTCCACTGAAAATACCAAGTACAAAGCTTTAGATTTTTGAAATAACTTTAAAACACTTTATTATAAAATATATTTTAACATTTAGATTGAAAACTATTTCAATACTTTATTAAAAATATATATATTAGGAATATTTAAAATGAGGCTACTTTATAAAATATAAAACTAGATTTTCTCTTTAAAAACAAATACCAAGTCACTTTTAAATAATTACTGCTATAATAGATTAAAAGAAAATACTTACTTTAGAATTTAAATATTTAGAAATAATAAATTTTCTAAAACATGCTTTTTAAAATGACATTAAAACTTTTAAAAATTTACTTTTGAAACGTACTTGGCTATTCAGGGAAATATACTTCTCTTCGCATCCTTTAAAAATAAATCACTATTTATTTTTAAACAAATTTCTTGTTACTTTAATAATCTTCCATCGTGAATTTATTCCTCCAAATATCCATTGATATATTACTTTACTTTTATAAACCCAGCTTATAAATTTCGAAGTCCCACTTCTCCTTTAAAGTTCCAAGTTCAACCACTTAAATCAGTTATCAAATTGATTTTTAATTTACTCCATTTTGAAATAAATTTCTTTACTTCCTCAATTCATTTCAAACTCCATTAATTATAAGCTTTATTATTATCATTTTTTGTTTTGATTTTAAATCTTTTAAGTAAAACATATCAATTTCAGATTCTCCAAATTTCTTCTTTATTCTTTTCAATAATTTAAATCTTAAATTTAAAGTAAATGATTTATTCTTTTAAATAATAACACTGAAGTTTAAAATTCATTATCTTCCTGTTTATTCAAAATCCCCATTTTCATACACCGAATTTATTTATTAGAGTTTCAAAACCACTATTATTCTTATCAGTTCATTCTTAATTTATTTAAACTTTCTATAATTATTTCACTTACAAATTCTCTTCCTTTTATTTTCTTTTCAAAATCCAATTATATATATTTTGATAACTCAGTGTACCGAAATATATTCAAGTAAACCATAGCATTCAATATTCTAATATAATTTATCACAGAATATCAAATAATCATAACAGAGAATATTAAACAATATAAATAATTTTGAGGAAACCAGTTGGATCCCTCCAACCTGTTTCCCTGCTTCCACAGATATTAGCACACTATAAAATATCAATTCCATTTTGAGGTGGAATATCATGGTATATGGGTTTTAAATATAATATCATCTGCTATTATGCGGCGCATAGGGTCTCATCCGCTATATAATGCCGGAAATCAATCATTCCAAGATATATTATATACTACTATATATAATATTGCACATCAAAACAACTCAATCATTCAACCAATCATTTAAATTTAACTATTTAAATCTAAACAAGCTAGATGAGTGAGATTAACTGACCTTATTCCATTTGCAACCCATTTCCAAACCATCTTGTTTCTTCACAGTTCTTCACAATTTAAACCTTGTATAAACATTTTGCATTTTATTAATATTTGAACTAATCGAACAATAAATTTCCAGTTAATGAATTTTATTAGCTAATGGTTAAATCTTTAATTAATAATTTTCCTTTAATACAACCATTTAGTTACTAAAATCATTTAATAAGTTAATAAAACAGGTTTAAAGATCTGCTTTTTATATGACTCCTATCTTTTTCCCAAAATCTATAAATAATTTCTGCTTCCTATACATATTTAGATTAAATTCAATTTTCCTTAAAATTTAAAGTAACTGCTTAACAAGTAAAATTTTCTTTTTACTGATAGCAACATTTTTTTCTTCTTAAAATTAATTATGCAATAATAACATAGGCTAAAGATTACCTCATAACCCTATCAGCCTCTGCCTCGCGAACATCAGCAGTCACCTCCCCTCCGATCGCCCTGCATAACAGTCACGGCCATCCCCTACTTCTCGAGAGTGCACGCGCGCGAGCTTCGTTTACGCGATGCCGACAAGCCATGCTCGAGCTTGATCCCACCTCTTCCAAACATTCGAAACTTCGACTTCGCAACCCCTTCCTCGCTGGTAGCACGCGAATCTTCCTCCTCTAACGATCGATAACACATCGGTGCCTCATTCTCCACTAAATCGACTCGAATCCAAAGCCGGACACGACGTCATCGTTTGCGATTCGATCGCATACGAACCCCATATCATTGCAGACTTCGATTCGCTTTTTATTATCGGTCAGCCATTTTTTTCTGAGTCGAAGAGGAGGACGGGAAGAAAAAGAAGGAGATAGCTCGTCACATTTTTTTTGTTTTTTTTTAACGAAGGGCTTCGGCCATTTATTTCTTCCACTTGAAGCTTCTTTTTTAATACTTGTTTGAACAGTTGGATTTCGGATGTGAAGTAAAAGAAGGGACGTGATGTGGAAAGGAGGTGGGGTGCAAGAGAAGGTTGGCTACCGTGCTTTGGAAAAGACTGGAAAAAGGCTGATGTGAAATTAATTTGACTAGTCAAGTAAAGTATTTACTCGTATTTAAATTTAAATTCAAATTGTCTTGGAAATGCTACTTACATTTTCGAATTCCTATCGAGGCATGCTGCTAGGCGTTCGTAATGTTATACCCCTATTTCGAATGCAAAGGAAAAGGTTTCGAGTCCCGAATCGATCGTATGGGGAAGATAGCTTTTTGGACCCAGTTATTATATTAAAATTTCGATATACATTTCAACGCATTTATATATCATTCACTCATACATCAAATCCAAACATTACAAAAATTGAAATCCGATAATCATACAATATTGTGGATCCAATTGCACTGGTTTCATCGAATTCCGAGACTGCCCCTCGGAAGGCTATTTTTAAATATCGATTTAAACGATATATTTTCAAAACTGAACAAATCACCCTTAAATTCAATTTTAGCACTTTTACTATCTTCAGTATTATCAATATAAATTTTACAAGCCTTTAAAATATTTTTAACAAGCTCAAAACTCCAGACTTTATATTTTACCCAATTCCCAATTATTAAATTAAATAGTTATATCATTCAACAAACTGCTATATTAAATTCTGAATCTATTTTATTGAATAAAAACCAAACTTTTCATATCCAAAATCAATTTATAATCCAAATTAAATATTTAAACCCATTTAAATATTCCAATTTAAATTGTTCAAAATTCCAGGTCGTCACATTCCTTCCCCTTAAAAGAATTTCGTCCCCGAAATTACTAGTTAGGAAGAATGATCCAATACCGTTACTATTTTTTTCCAAAACCAAACAGCTTTATCAACTTGCCATAACATATCTTTATTAAAGACACCCTATCCATCTAACTAACTTTCCAAACTCTTTCATAGTTCCCAAACAACTTTACTTATTCAACCACTCAAATTATAATTCAAAACCAAGTTTTAAATTTTCAAAATTTCATAAAAAATTTCTAACTCCCTAAATTTTTGAAAAATTTCGCCAGCATCACCTTTGCGCGGCTAGCTCGGTACAACTACAAAATGCCTCTACAGGCTCCCAAATCCCAAAAGAAAAGAAAAGGCCAAGTGGCTAGATCAAAAACCCAATCAAATTCCATACAGAAATTTAAACACATACCCTTTTGTCGTGCAATTCAAATTTATCTTCTGAAATCAAAACCAATCTTCCTTTCCCTTTATAATGCCTGCATATCCTACTTAGCAATAATATCGAATCATAGCTTTTAAAATCATTTTATACATTTCCTCATAGAAGTTTTCATATCTACTTCTATTCAAATTAGTTTTCTCATTTCCATATGAATTCAATTTATCTTCAACTCTAAATATTGAATTTTATCTTCCATTTATAACTGATTCATATCATCATTTTAAATTAGTTTCATCCACTCTATTTATTTCAATTTTCAACTTGAAATCGTTTTGTCGCCAACAAAAATTATCCCAAAAAATTTCAAAAATTTTCTAACTCCCAAAAATTTCGGAAAATTTTGGCAGAGTCTCACTTGTACAGAGGAGCTTTTGCAATTTGACAAAATATATAAATATATATACATCGACCCACTCAGTCAGAAAAACAAAAACAATTCATATTTCCTATTTTTATTACGTAGGTGTACCTTTTATTTAGCATTTTAAGCAAGCGGCTTATTTATTTAGCAATTAGCGTGCCCAAAATCTAGCCAAACGGCTTCCTTGTACCTGCGCTTACTCAATTTAAATATATAAGTGCCAAAATCATGTAACTTAACAACATTATACATATTTAACTAGTAAACATATGAGTTTCTATAAGCAAATGCAGTTTAAACAATATTTATAAGCAACTGATAGGGTTCAGACATTAATTTTAATTATTTACAACCAATTCGTGCCATTCCATTCAATTATAATGGTTTACACTTCAATTTCTTACATTCAATTTATTTTTAATCCAAACAAGCTCATATTCAACTTAATTGTTTTCAAAATCAATTTTATTTCACTTCTATCAATACATAGAATTTTACTTACCTCCATTTACGTCAAATGGCAATTCATTCTATGCAATTTGATAATATCCATGTGTATAAATAATTACCTAAGTTTTATAACCAATTTAAATTGATTCCGACTCAAATTATTTTAAATTCCATCCCATTTCTAGTTTTATTCACCAACCACACATTTGCATTCATTCCATAATTGTCTTCATTTCATTTGAGACCATTTTATTAAGCTTGAACCATTCCATGCTTATATATTAATAATCATTTCCCAATTTAAATTTACCCAAGCTTTTATTCAATGGACTTTTACCCTTTTTTCGAAGCCAACCTTCCACTAATTTTAAACTTAGATTAATTTACTTCAAATTATTCAAATTTCATATTTATGCTCATTTTCATTTTGCAAATAAATCTATCTTTTCAATTTAACTAGATTTTATTTCAATCAAATCTCATTTCAAACTACAAATTTATTTGATTAGTTAATCTATTTCATATAAATTTTAAATTTCCAGATTCAATTCATTCTCAATTAATTTAATTAATTACAAGGCCATTTCCAATTTATTCCCACTCATCTGGGTTTTATTGCAACCAAAACCATTCCTACTTTAATCCAATTTCTTTTTATTTGGCAACATTCTCGATTATATTTACTTCACTAACGATTCAAGTCAAATTTGATTTATAACTCGAGTTTTATTTCCAAACTTCATTATTAGCTTACAATTCAGCTTCTATTTAACTACATTAGGTTCCATTTACATTTTCATTAACTAATTTATTATCTTATTAGTTCTCCCCCTATTTATGATTCAATCCTTGATATTTAATCTCAAAATCCCTCATTTAATTTTCTTAAGTTCAATTTATTTTATAATTCAAGTTTGGATTTTTGTTTCATTTTCCAAAACATCAAACAATATTTATTTTGGGTTTTCTATTCTATTTTTTAATTTTATAAGTCACAACTTAATATTTTACACATTTCCATTCATTCTAGGCTTGATTATGTCCATCTTTTATTTTTAACTCGAGATTTATGCTTATTTATAACCCAAGCATATTTTTATTCCATGGATTTTTAATTCTTTTACAAGTTATTATAATTCATTTATTCAAATCCAATTCTTATCCAACTTATTTCTTATCCAACTAACTTCCATTTATTAAAGTAAGGATCTAATTCTATTCAATACCACCTATAACTCAACTGAATTTTATTCCAATTTAATTCTATTTTAACTCAGATTTATTTAAGTCAATTCGATTCAATTTTCTTTCTCAATCTAAGTTAATTTCGTTTTTAACTTTTCACTTTAAATTTTAATTACAACATTCAAAGCCCATATTTTCCTTCCTTATTTAAAAATCATCTCAGCTTTACAAGTTTATAACTTATCTCATCAGGATTTCCAATTCAAATAAGGATTCAGGATTTCAAACACTCTTTTGGCTTCAAATCATTTTGAAATCTCCAACATCTCAAAATCACACTTCTCAAACATTTAAACCAATCTTGGTTTTTATCCCCAACAAATTTCCTTTGAAATTTCAAAAAAAAACTTCTTCTGAACAAATCAAATTTGGCAGCAATCTGTCACTTAGAAACTCGAAAATGAACATCGATGGTGTTGTAGTCATTACCGAAGTTAATTTCCAGTGACTGAAGTGAGTTCAATGCTATATCCCTTTCCAAAATTTATTTGAAACAATTTCCTTCCAGAAATACCTCCAAAATAATAATGCTATTATTTATCTTCAAAACACTTCGAAAAACACTTCCAAAACCTCCGAGATTTTAAATTTTCAAATTCTGGCTTAAATCAAATTTTAACTATAATTCATTTGTACAATTTATGATCGTACAAATTACGATTTGATTATATTTCAATTTATAAATCACGTTTATAATTCATATTTATAAATTTCATTTTATAATTGAATTTATTTCCTTAACCTTTGGTTATATTTTCATTTTCTAGTTAAATTTCCACACAACAATGATAATAATTTAATATTATCATTCCTAACATCCAAGCAACCATGTATTAGCCAAAATAGTTTACAAAAACTTTTCTTTTAAATCAAAATATATTTTTGGGTAAAATTATTTCTTTCACCCACATTTAAAACAATACCGAGTTAATTTATCGTGTTAGGTGTTTATAAACTATTCTCGAATAGTGGCCAACTTACTAGATCAAAATTCATATTCCACTCAACCAATAAGCCAACACAATAATAAACCAATTTATATTCACTAACAAATACGCGCTCCTATCTATTAATACGCTCAAACTCATTCTAGAGTACTACTGACTCTATTTGAGTAATTCCCACCAGAGCCAAGGTTATCACCAACCTTAGCTCTGATACCAACTGTAATAGCCCGCAAATCCGTACCCCTTGAGTCAACACTATTCTACATCAATCAACTCAAGATGAACAGAAATCCAAACCATTGGGTTAAAGAAGAAGAGGTAGAAGAAGAAAATAGAAAACAACATCAGAATATAACCATCGCAGCGGAATAAAATATAATAGATAATAACATATCTTTACACAAAAGAAAACTATATCTGTTTTATACATACATCATCAGAATACATCATTCGAGTTTAACAACATCAATAACATACAACTGGATAGTCATATAAACTTGTCCTCAAACTGGACAAACAGCGGAATAATAATCAAATACGGGAGTACGTATCGCCAACCAGCTCGTTTCCTGCTCCACGCCATTCTTTCCTGTATCCTATAATACTCGGTCTGACCCGAGCATTATAGTTAAATAACATCCAAGTCAGTCTAGAAAACCAGCGTGAGAAAACCACACTCAAATTGATTATTAAAGTTTCAAAATTCTTTTGAAAACAAAAGCATCTCGTAAGACCACGCCACAAATAAACATGTCGAATTTTTACCTTACGATGGCTAAAACACTTTTTATTAAAATCCTCTAATATTATAATAGGGTCTATTTACAAATAATTACTAAAATAGCCGAAATTGGTACATGATTAAATTATAGCTACTAGGCACAAAGTGGGTTATACAAACAAAACCGTAAGAGGCGCGTAGGGAGAATGGATTTCCAACTAATGACTAGGCACTGGGGCCACCTGTCACAGTACTTGGTCTAGATCAACATACTGAGGATCACTCCCGACCCCCTGCAACACAAGACCGGGACTACCCCTTACTGGATAATCCCGAGTAAGATCACCCCATGGTTGTGATCAGCAACCGCACCACTAAGCTGAAATAAAGGAACATCTAGACAGGGATGATCTTACCCTGAATGGGTGCTACCCACCTAGCCTTGCTGCATAACCCCTGATTTTCAGTCATTCCCGGTTGATGATGCTTGAGGCTAAGCGTTACCTTTTAGAACGCTTCACTTAGAATGCCCATCGTCCACTTGATGATGTTCCGAAAGCATTCATCCATACAAGTCTGTCCCGGATTCGAACTGAACCAAAGGCACTATTCCTACTACATCCATTTTAGGATCATCCTCAGGATTAGTAGCGACTAGCCCTTGCACTTCACTACTTCATCTTCGACTCCGAACTCGTTTTACCCATGAAAACGTACAAACCGAATCGAAGTGGTTTTCGAGAAATTAATCCCGATCCCGGTCTCTTCGAAACGATCAGCGCATTGGCTAATATTGATAGTCGGCTATTTAACTATCAATTAACATTCACAAACAACCATCAAACATAAATAATTTCACCAAATTATTTATTAATCTCAAAATATCTTCGCAAGATATATTTCTATTTCAACCCTTTTGAAAACAGTTTTCAACCCACATTCTTCTTATGGAATAAATTCCCAAAATATTTATTTCCACTGAAAATACCAAGTACAAAGCTTTAGATTTTTGAAATAACTTTAAAACACTTTATTATAAAATATATTTTAACATTTAGATTGAAGACTATTTCATTACTTTATTAAAAATATATATATTAGGAATATTTAAAATGAGGCCACTTTATAAAATATAAAACTAGATTTTCTCTTTAAAAACAAATACCAAGTCACTTTTAAATAATTACTGCTATAATAGATTAAAAGAAAATACTTACTTTAGAATTTAAACATTTAGAAATAATAAATTTTCTAAAACATGCTTTTTAAAACGACATTAAAACTTTTAAAAATTTACTTTGAAACGTACTTGGCTGTTCAGGGAAATATACTTCTCTTCACATCCTTTAAAAATAAATCACTATTTATTTTTAAGTAAAATTTCTCATTCCTTTAATAACCTTCCATCATGAATTTATTCCTCCAATTATCCACTGATATATTACTTTACTTTTATAAACCCAGTTTATAAATTTCAAAGTCCCACTTCACCTTTAAAGTTCCAACTTCAACCACTTAAATCAATTTTCAAATTGATTTCCAATTCACTCCATTTTGAAATAAATTTCTTTACTTACTCAATTCATTTCAAAATCCATTAATTATGGACTTTATTATTATTATTTTGTTTTGATTTTAAATCTTTTAACTGAAACATACCAATTTCAGATTCTCCAAATTTCTTCTTTATTCTTTTCAATAATTTAAATTTAAAATTTAAAATAAATGCTTTATTCTTTTAAATAATAACACTTAAGTTTAAAATTCATTATCTTCCTGTTTATTCAAAATCCCCCTTTTCATACACGGAATTTATTTATTAGAATTTTAAAACCACTATTATTCTTATCCAGTTCATTTTTAATTTATTTAAACTTTCTATAATTATTTCACTTACAAATTCTCTTCCTTTTATTTTCTTTTCAAAATCCAATTATATATATATATATATTTTGATATCTCTGTGTACCGAAATATATTCAAGTAAACCATAGCATTCAATAATCAAATATAATTCATCACAGATTATCAAATAATCATAACAGAGAATATTAAATAATATAAATAATTTTAAGGAATCCAGTTGGATCCCTCCAACCTGTTTCCCTGCATTCACAAATGTTAGCACAATATAAAATATCAATTCCACTTCGAGGTGGAATATCGTGGTATATGGGTTTTAAATATAATATCATCCGCTATTATGCGGTGCATAGGGTCTCATCCGCTATACAATGCGGGAAATCAATCATTCCAAGATATATTATATACTACTATATATAATATTGCACATCAAAACAATTCAATCATTCAACCAATCAACCCAAATGAGTGAGTACAGTTCTTCACAATTTAAACCTTGTATAAACATTTTGCATTTTATTAATATTTGAACTAATCGAACAATAAATTTCCAGTTGATGAATTTTATTAGTTAATGGTTAAATCTTTAATTAATAATTTTCCTTTAATACAACCATTTAATAACTAAAATCATTTAATAAGTTAATAAAATAGGTTTAAAGATCTACTTTTTATATGACTCCTATCCTTTTCCGAAAATCTATAAATAATTTCTGTTTCCTATACATATTTAAATTAAATTAAATTTTCCTTAAAATTTAAAGAAACTTCTTAACAAGTAAAATTTTCTTTTTCCTGATAACACCATTTTTTTCTTCTTAAAATTAATTATGCAATAATAATATAGGCTAAAATTACCTCATAATCCTATCAGCCTCTGCCTCGCGAACATCAGGAGTCACCTCCCCTCCGGTCGCCACGCATAAAAGTCACGGCCATCCCCTACTTCTCGCGAGTGCACGCGCGCGAGCTTCTTTTACACAATGCCGACAAGCCATGCTCGAGCTTGATGCCGCCTCTTCAAGACATTCGAAACTTCGACTTCGCAACCCTTCCTCGTTGGTAGCATCACACGCGAGCCCAACTCTTTCGCGACTTCATCGCGAATCTTCCTCCACCAACGGTCGATAACACATCGTCGCCTTGTTCTCCTCTAAATCGACTCGAATCCAAAGCCAGACGCGACGTCATCGCTTGCGATTCAATCGCGTACGAACCCCATATCATTACCGACTTCGATTCGCTTTTTTTTTATTGGTCAGCCATTTTTTTCTGAGTCGAAGAGGGGGACGGAAAGAAAATAAAGGAGATAGCTCGTCATGTTTTTTTTAACGAAGGGCTTCGGCCATTTATTTCTTCCTCTTGAAGCTTCTTTTTTTTTAAACAGTTGGATTTCGGCTGTGAAGTAAAAGAAGGGACGTCATGTGGAAAGGAGGTGGCATGCATGAGAAGGTTGGCTACCGTGCTTTGGAAAAGAATGGAAAAAGGCTGATGTGAAATTAATTTGACTAGTCAAGTAAAGTATTTACTCGTATTTAAATTCAAATTATCTCGGAAATGCTACTTGCAATTTCGATTTCGTATCGAGGCATGCTGCTAGGCGTTCGTAATGTTATACCCCTATTTCGAATGCAATGGAAAAGGTTTCGAGTCCCGATTCGAACGTATAGGGAAGATAGCTTTTTGGACCCAGTTATTATATTAAATTTTCGATATAAATTTCAGTGCGTTTATATGTCATTCTCTCATACATCAACTCAAAACATTACGAAAATTGAAATCCGATAATAATACAATATTACGGATCTAATGGCACTGGTTATGTCAAATTCCGAGACTGCGCCCCGGAAGGCTATTTTTAAATATCGACTTAAACGTTATATTTTCAAAACTGAACAAATCACCCTTAATTCAATTTTAACACTTTTACTATCTTCAGTCTTATCAATATAAATTTTACAAGCCTTTAAAATATTTTTAACAAGCTCGAAACTCCAGACTTTATATTTTACCCAATTCCCAATTATTAAATTAAATAGTTATATCATTCAACAAACTGCTATATTAAATTCTGAATCTATTTTATTGAATAAAACAAAACTTTTCATATCCAAAATCAATTTATAATCCAAACTAAATATTTAAACCCATTTAAATATTCCAATTTAAATTGTTCAAAATTTCGGGTTGTCACAGAGTCCCTATCATTGACTATGCTTACAGGAATTCCATGTAGTACCTCCTTAATAAATCTGGGTGAGAGAGGCGCTAGTCCTATTTCTCCTAATAGGAACAAAATGAGCACTCTTAGTGAGTCTATCCATAACAATCCAAATAGCTTCATTGCCCTTCTGACTTTTAGACAATCCTTCCACAAAATCCATTGAAATATGTTCCCACTTCCAACTCGAAATTTCCAAAGGTAATAATAATCTACCTGACTTCCTTTGCTCAACTTTTTTCTTTGACATGTCAAACACCTAGCAAGAAACTAAGCTACGCTCCTCTTTATTCCATTCCAAAAGAAAATTCTCTTCACATCCTTTCACATCTTATCTCCTCCGAAATGAATGGTCATCCTTAAGTGGCGACACTCCATAATCACATCTCGCATCAAATCATCAATCATTAGGACACAAAGACGTCCATCTCTTCACAAACATCCCTTCTCATCAACCAAATACCTTTTAGCATAAGGAAAATGCTCTCCTTTTCTCAATTTTCCAAATCCTCTACTAGCTCCTCATCTTTCACTTACTCATGCCTTATACAATCTAATAAGGCTAGTCTAATCTCCATAACTGATAGAAATCCTTGGATGGGTTCTATTGATGGTTGGAGGTTAAAATTCGAGAGAACCTCCAACTAACTCCATTATATAGCACTTAGGATAGCATGTCTCTGACCAAGGGCGTCGGCGACTACTTTCCCTTTTACAGTAGTATATTGAATACTAAAGTCAAAGGATGCTACAAACTCCATCCACCTCTACAGCCTAAGATTCAAATATTTTTAGGAAAATGGGTATTTTAGTGATTTATGATTAGTGAATAACTCAAACCTTTCCACCAAGAGATAATGCCTCCACATCTTTAAGGCAAAAACAATGGCTGCCAATTCTAAATCATGCACTAGATACCTCTTCTCATGATCCTCTAATTGTATACTAGCATAGGAAACTACATTCCCTACTTGCATAAGAACTGCCCTTAATCCCATGCCACATGCATCTGTGAAAACTGTAAATGGCTTGGTTCCATCTGAAATAATGAGCATAGGTGCACTAGTTAATGACTTCTTAAGCTTCTCAAATGCCTTTCATCCCAAATAAAAGCTAGATTCTTTTTAGTCAATTAGGTTAAAGGGGTTGCTACTTGTGCAAAGCTCTTAATGAACTTCCTATAGTAGCTTTCTAAACCTAGAAAACTTCTAACCTCTGATGCATTACTAGCAGTCTTCCATCCTTGGATAGCTTCCACTTTAGCAAGGTCCACCGCCAATCCTTTTTCCAAAACAATATGCCCAAAGAATCTAACGTAATTTTTCCAAAAATGTCATTTAGAGAACTTGGCTTTGAGTTGGTTTCTTCTCAAGGTCTGCATACCTCCATAAGGTGGTCCTAATGCTCCTTCTTGCCTTTAGATAAAACCAAGATATCATTAATAAACATCACGATAAATTTATTAAGTTGTCATCTAAATACCCTATTAATCAAATGCACAAATATGCTGAGGCATTCATTAGTCCAAAATGCATTACTCCCCACTCATAGAGCCCATCTGGAGGATGGAATGCGGTCTTTGGCTTACTTTCCTCTGCAATTCTCAATTGATTGAATCCCATTACTAAGTCTAATCAGGAAAATACTTAGCCCCTATAAGTTGATCGAACAAGTCATTTATTCAATGTAGAGGGCACCTATTCTTTCTTGTCAACTTGTTCAACTCCCTATAATCGGCATAAAGTCTCAAAGAGCCATCTACCTTAGCAGCAAAAACAACATGGACTCCCCACTCAGAAGTACTCCTATGGAGGAATCCTTTATTTAATGGCTCTAAGATTTTCTTATCCAATTCTATTCTTTCTTTAGGGGCTATATGTCTCAAAGGCAGAGTGTGGGTCTTGCATCCTTCTCTAAATTGATTTAGAACTCAATCTTCCTATACAGTGAGAGGCCTGAAACCCCCTCTAAGACATCAAGAAATTCAAAAACTATCGGTACAGTTGATGGCTTTCCATTAAAAGATAGATTTAGTGAGTATAAATGGATTAACTCAACTAAAGCTTTGGGTGTACAAAGAACTTCTAGATCACGACCTCCAAAATTCCTTAAACGTACTACCTTCTTATCACAGTCAAGAATGGCTCCATAATATGACAACTAATCCATACCTAAGATAAACCCATAACCCTCGAAATTAGAACGTATGTTGTATATATGAAATCAACGTCGCATATATCGAATACTGGGTCTTTGGAAATAAGAGAAAGATAGGTCGAACCCTCAATGGAATCAGAAATCTCTATTGAGCTGTTGACATCTAGTATAAAGGTTTAAGGAATTTACTACATCCCTAGCTATAAAGGAATGTGATGCCCTCGAATTAAATGGGGTATGAATAATAACCCCAAAAATGAGAGTTATACATTCTAGAGCTACTTTTCCTTTGTCTTTTGGTAGCTTACTGACAATAGGGATGGCTTCAATAACGTAGGTTAGTCCAATTGATCCCCCTAGCCATCTTAGGACATTGATTCCTATTATGCCCTTCGTCATGGTAAGCACCTTCCTTTAAAGGCTTCCTTTATCATACTCACCCCACAATCTTTAGCTTCATGTCCCTTTCTTTGGCATTTCTTGCACACCTTCATATCCTTTTTAAACTTCCCCTTCGACTTCTTGTTGGCCCAAAAGCACCCCTTCTTGGACCCTCCTTGCTTTTGGGTCATTCCAGACTTCTCCTTCTCTCTTCCCTTATCTTCCTCATTGGCCACGTGCAACATTGCCATTTCAACCAACATCTCATACGTGGCCCCTATAGATAGTTGAGCCAACAACATTTCTCTTAGTGGGGAATTTAAGCCCTTTGTGAATTTCATGGCATTTTTCATAAGCGTGTCTATCATGCTCATCTCGAATTCAGCCAATTCAATAAATTTAGCTATGTACTTCTTAAGGGTAGATTCTCCTTGTCTAAGCTGAATGAACCTTTCCAATTGCAAGCTAACCTTTGCTCTTGACATGAATCTCATCTCAAATCGGTCCTTGAATTCATCCTAAGAGAATATCCTTCTCAGGTGTTCATCAGTCACAAATTTCCACCAATTCAAGGCTTCTTCCAATAGGTACCAAGCTCCAATTCTTCTTCTTAGCGGATTATCCCAACCAAGCACTCTAAACATCTTCACGCAGTTACCAATCCAATCTTTAGCTTTTGAATATCCTTCGGTTCCAAAGTATGTCTACCCTCCCATACCGAGAAAGTTCTTACACAACTTAGAAAAGTCGACAGAACGGGGTGCTGCATCAACGGGCAGGGCAGTAGGTTCAATCGCTGCAGCTAGAGGAATACGAGTATGCTCGACAGTCCTAAGATATTGTTTAAACTTGTAACGACCCAAATTTTGGTAATTTTAATTAAAGATATTTAAATTATTTTAAGTATCGAAATAAAAATTATTTTTTACAAATATTCAAGTTATAAGTGATGAATAATAGTAACGAACCTATTTTGGAGAAATATTCGCAAAAAATTTTGCTTTGGAAAAATATCGATAAAAGGAACCAAAAACGGTTTTATTGATAAACTGCACTATGATAATCAAACGACGCACACGAAGCTAGATACATACACATATTTTTCTACTTAAACAAGAATATGAAATAAAATTAACTATATTATTTTTGGAAAAATAAATGTATTTATGACATCATCGGTAATGCCTGTATATTTAAATATAGATTTATGAATTTAAATCAAGTAGTTATAATAAATCAATTGTTTTATAAGGAAAATTGATCACTTTATCGATATAATAACACCTTTTGTAAATAATTGTTTACATTTATTTATATGGATTTATAATTCAAATATGACCATTTTAATTCATTTAAAATGATAAGAAAATGGTTTTCAAATTTTGTTTACAAATATATGTACGTTAATTAATAAATGAAAATATGACCGAAAATCAGAATTAAAATTCGTAACGGCTTGACATATAAAAGTTGTATAACATTTTTCAAACAACTTGTGCACATACATTTACATGGATAAACATACCTTATGCACACATACACATAACATGTAAACAAATATTCGTATATTATACATATATAAATATCTAAGATATTTTATAAATCTCTTAACACATAAAAAACACCCCTTACCATCAAACATCACCTCGCCTTACACCACATCACCACCACCTACACCATCATAACTACTATCACCTAGGCCTGAGGGGCTGCCGAACATTGAAATGATGGGGAGGAGGAGGTGGCAAGGGGTAATTTTGTCTATTCATATTATGATATTTTGGATTTCTAAAATCCCATAAATACCACACCACTTCTTCATATTTTTCACAATGTTCTACACTTTCTTCCCACATTCTCAAGCTAATCAATGGCTACTCATGTTAACAAAATTATGGAGAAAAATATCTCAAAAATGAAATAAATTACAATGTGTGTGTGTGTGTGTATTAGTATATCCACCTCAAAAACACTTCAAACCACTTCTCTTCTCAACATAACCCACAACCTCAACCTACACCGCTGTAAGCCAAGACCACCACTATCTCCTTGTCAAGGCCATGAGCTCCTCCTTGCATCCAATGTATAGGTCGAGCCACCTAGGGGTGATAATCCAAGTGTTCGTGGGCTTAGATTTGATAATAGCGAAGTTAGAGCCAATATTAAATTAGCTCAAGAGAAAATGAATGTGAGAAACTATTATTTACATTATATTTTTGCATGATGAAATTATTTTTTCAATGGATATTTATTATGCTTTGATCATCATGTTCGGTTGGTCAATACTGTTGTTTAATTATTAACAAGTCACGTTTAATACACATCGAAAATCACAAAGGAAGTCACTTTCCCTTTATTAATGTAATGGTGTATATGGAATGTTCAAACCTCTTAAAAATGATTTGTTATGGTTTATAAATGTTTTTTAACCATTTAAAAGTGTTTTATCAAAGTTTAAACAAAATATTGTAAATTTAGTCAAAAATAGGCTCGTTTGTAACGGCAGTTCGCGATTTCACTTCTTAAAAATTAGATCCATTTATAGGACGGAATCAAAGTCAAATTTTGTTAAAATAAGAATTTCTCAAATTCTCATAATCATAGTTTTCAAATAAAAGAAAACGATTGAGATTTCGTTTAATGGACTTTAAAATATGAGCAAAACATTTTAAATAAAATCGCGCTTTGGCGGCCAAAGTAGTAAATGTTTTAAAATGGATATTTTTAATTCTATAAAAATATGGAATAAATGTTATAAATCTACAAAAAAAAGTGATTTATGTTATAAAAATGAATTTCTAAACATGACAAAGGTTGTTTTGATCAATATAGCTTTTAAAACACTATTTGCAGCACCTTTTTAAAAACTTTTGTAAACAATGGTTTTAACTTAATTATTCTTTCTCGAATCTTTTGTGAACCTTTTCAAATAAGTAATTAAATAATTTAAATATGATTAAGTGGTTTAAAATAAAAATGACTAGAACATTTGTTCTATTTGTGAGTGTCATAGAAAATCTAACCAAGGACTGGAACGGACTGAAGCGAAAGCCTGGATGCTCCAAAAATAATTAAAATTTAATTAAATATTAAAAAATTAGAGTCAATCAAATAACTTGACCAACTTATGGATGAAAAAGAGGTAGCCTCTAGGCTTGGGTTTGGAAACCAGTTGCATGTCATCCCTAGCTACCCGAACTGGCCCGACGGAAGGGATGGTAAATTTGATTTACTCGGATCAAAATTTTCCAAAGTATAAAAGATATAATTTTTCAAATTCAAACAACTTGTATTGCATAAAAATAATCTTCTTATACTTGGTATTAAATTCTAAAGTGGGAATTCATGCTATCCGTAAGAATTTAAAAGGTGATCTCACCGTTATCGACGGATATTAAAGGTTGAAGACGAAAATTGATATTGAGTACAATTAATGTAATTTCTGTGATCCTATTTACCCAATAAGGTTTTCTAAAATGATTTACGAAATTTTTTTGGTAATTCCAAAGTTAAATGGAGGTTTAATAATCATGTATATATTAGAAAGAATGTTTTCAAGATATATATCTCTAGAAGATCTTTTGGTAAAAAGAAATTAATCAATCATAGATTAATTCCCTATTTACTAAACATCCTTTTCATCAATGATTGATTCGAAGGAATCGGGTCGGATTTGTGCGATTCTTATCCTAAAATCATTTCAAACCAATTTACGAGTTCAAAAGTAAGACACGTTAAAGACAATGAAGTTGAAGGCGGGGATCTTAATAACGGAAGAACTGCTTGTTGATAATTTTAGAGTAGCTCCTAAGATAAACAATCGCTTCATTCTGGGATCTTCAAAGCAAGGAATTCTCACTATTAATCCTAGGGATGATTCCCGATAGGATTTGGTAGAGAGTTTCTTAGGTTGTCTTGTTCCTTGACAACTTGTATAGACAAATGTCTGACGTTGCATTTCTAATCACATTTAATGATCTCTATGAAAGTACTATCCGTTTGGTGGCGAAGAAGAGAACTTCTCTTAGATTAACACCCTTTATTGAGACATACGAGCTCAAGAGTTATATGTTTGTAGAAATTAATTATGTGATCATGGAAAGGTAGTTTGGCATTCAAAGCAGAATGGGCTATTTGAAAGGTAATCATTACCTCAGGCCTCATCAGCTGGAAATGGCTTAAACAAGACATGTCGTGAGGCTAAGTGGGTCACGCCCATTAGGGTATGGTCATCACCATTCTAGATTACTCTATATATGTTTAGTATGTTGTGTATTCTAAGAGAGATCTCAGATTGATTGGGAACGATCAGGGTGATGTCATATTTGGTTCTATCCACCATCAGGCGAGTGTATAGGTAGGCCGGTCTTGCCAGGTGTAGAGGTTTCAAAGACGTCAATCCTTAGTATACCCTCAAGAGATGTACTATACAAAAAGTAGTACCTTACCTTCCATTGTATACAATTCATTCTTCAAATGAGCCTTGTAAGATTTTGATAGTAGAGCCTAACCTATTCCAAAATTTAATAAAGGTAATAGTTTCGGCTAAGGTTCATAAGTTTATTTGAAACGTTTTCAAAGAATGTCATTAAAATTAATATCAAAGTATTTTGGTTATCATAAGGTAAAAACCCATTCTGTGTTTATTCGCGGTGTTGTCTTATTGGATACTTTTGATTTCAGACTACGTGTTTTGAGTTTCTCACTCCAGTCTCATGACTGACCCAGAGTTTATTTTCCTTTCCCTTAAACTCTGGGTACCCTAACTTTTATGGGTAGCCTAGTAGTTTAGTTTTAGCTTGGATTAATTGGATGGAGCTTGGATCTGAAGATTTCCTAAAGATAATTACCCATTCTCATCCCCACTACATTTGTCTTTTGTTGTTTCTAGTATTTGTAAGGACGTATATTTATAACTACCTAAGCCGAACTTAGGATGGACTCTGATAAATGTATTTAAATTTCTACAACAGAGATTATATATTGAAATAATATATGTTATTCCATCCATGTGAGATATTGCTCTATCTTTATTTTCTTCTCAACCTTTAAAGAACGGCCCCTCAGGAACTTGGATTTGCAGCACGTGAATACCGAGAATGTACTAGTGTCGATTTTCGAAGGTTGAAGAAATGGTTCTTTACATTTGGTATCATAGTTAGGTTGAGCGAACATCTGAGCTTGGTAGGAGTAAAGTCTCATCAGAGATAGGGCAGTATTACCCTAGAATGAGGAATTCATTAGAGATAGGGTCAGTAACACTGTAGAATGAGTTGAGTATATTATATGTGAGCACGTATTTGTTAATGATATATATAAATGATTTTATTCTGATAAAAATTGGTAAATGAGCTAATTTTACCTAGAATTATATTTTATATAAAAGGATATATTTTTTAGAAATTTAATTTGGATATAAGGATAAAAATTTCATAAAAAGGATAATTGTTTAAGATTTGGTTAGTTAAATCTAAGTATAAAACATCTAGTGATTAGAATTTTGAAAGGATTTTTATAGGTGATAACAATAAAATTTGGAAAACATTTCGGCAAAAAATATTAACGGATTTTTGAAATGGGATAAACCATTTTAACATATACAGAATTTTAAATGGGAAAAGCTATCTTTAGAAATGGACTAAAAAAAGGACTCGGGTTATTTTCAAAGTATTGATCGAACATTAGTTTAAGGAAAGTAATACCAAGTGATTAACAAACCCTTATACTTAAAATGTTATATACCTAAGTTAATGAGATATTAATAACTTAACATTAGAATAAGTTAGATTAAGTAAATTGCTTAGTACCTATATTTAAGAGGATGTTGTTTACATTGTAGAAACCATATGGAGGAAAGTAATCTAAAGGAGAGACCTCAAGGGAAAATTGGAGCGAGAAGGACAACCTTATTATTCTCTTTAGCAATGAGGAAGAACAACTGAAATTTCCACCTAGCAATGGTTGGCCCCCGATTGACAAAGAGTATGCCTAGTACAATCGAAAAAATGAAGAAGGGTATCCGATGGTAGGATTGCTCATACCACCCACGACCCTCGAGATGATTATAATTTCTAGGGACGATGAACTCGTGCAAGTCTCGGAAAGAATATGGATATGCGGATCTTGCTAGCTCCGAATTAGAACTCATAGTAGAATATGAACTTATGGAGGAAGAATTCAAACTTATGGATAACGAAAACGCCATGACAGCTAACAACAGTAGCGAAGGCAACAATATGATATGGGACTTGGATGTGGAGCATGTTATTTAGTAAGAGGAATCATCCATTTTAGCTGGAATGAGATGGAGGGGAATGATGAAGAAGTAGTGGAAGAGGAAGAAGAAGCTGAAGTATTCGAGAACCCTTGGGAAGTTAATATGTAAGGTCTTGAAGAAATAGAAGAGGGAGAAGTAATCCTTAGAGTACCAGTTGGTATAGGACTTGTTCCATGGAACCAACCATGGCTACTCTATGTTGAGGGGGAAATGCAACAAATGAAGATGGCAATGAGGCTGACGATGAATTGGAGAGTGATAAATAAGGAATTGTGGGAGTTTTAATGAATTTTGGACATTAGAGTGCACCATTGGCTTCAGATTTAGAGGAGTGAAGGAGATGTTGAGTATGATAATTAAATGGTAGCTCTATTTATATAATCTATATATAGTGTGTGTAGCTAGGGATGAAATGTTGTTACGATTAGTATTTGTACCCTATGTATTAGTGTTAGGAGGTCTTGACCCAAATCTAAGTTGGAATATTGAATGTAATTTTACGGAGATATAATATAACTATGATATTTTGTTTCAACTTCGTACAATTACATAAATCTTTTAAATAACTAATAAGAATTCTTGAAGAAAGAAGCAAGAAAATTTAAATGAGGGATTTTCTTTTATAAGAGAAAGTGGTATTATGAAATGTTTAAAGACTTGAAAACAAAATCTTTCAAAAAATATTCTACAGGGAATCAAAGATAAGAGAAATTATAGTATATGTATAAAAAATATATTAAGTTTCGACGAAGAAAGAAAGTTTATATATATGAAGGTATTAAAGAAATTATATTATAATGGGGAAATTAAATTATAAATTATATTTTAAAAGAAAATGGTTTCTTTTAAGAGAAGATCAAAGAATATTTATATAAATAAATATTTTGAAGATATAAATGGTTTATGAAAATATATTTAAACCAAAGATAAGGCTTTTGTGAAATATTTTATGAGAATTTTGGAAGGGTCGATAAGCGTGTATGAAATACGTGGATTATTTCATCGCATGGTTCTGATTTAAGGTTCGAGTACAGAGTTTGAGGTGTTTACACCGACTCGAAAAAGATTTATCACTCGATTCTTGATAACGAACATTGGTGAGGGTTTGTAGTTGGATAATTAAGTTTTCTATCATAGTCGAGAGCTATGCAAGGAAAACTAAAATATCAAATCGAAAGGCCTAATCGGAGTCCACATTAGAGAATCAAGGGACCAATACTAATTTGGAAGTAAAGTTATGGATTCAAATAAGAGATCGAGTCAGATGTTGTGGATTATCTATGTATATCATATAGAATGGAGTTTATAATAAAAATTTTGGGCAAAAAATTTGGGTTTATGTTTTGGGTAATTTCAGGGACGAAATTTTTTTAAGGGGGAAAGTATATAACGACCCTAATTTTGATCACTTTAATTAAAGATATTTAAATTATTTTAAATTTCCAAATATTGATTATTTTTCAAAAATAGTCAAGTTCTAAGTGATGAAAAATAGTAATGAACCTATATAGGAGAAATAATCACAAAAATATTTATTTTGAAAAAATATTGATAAAAGGAACCAAAAACCATTTCATCGATGAACGCTTCTATAATCATCAAACGTTCTGCATGGAGCTAGATACATATACATATTTTTCTACTTAAACAAGAATATGAAATAAAATAATTATATTATTTTTAGGAAAATAAATGTATTTATCACATCATCAGTAATTCTCTTATATTCAAATATAGATTTATGAATTTAAATTGAGAATTAATAATTATTCAAATAATTGTTTTAAATGATTACAATTCTTTTTAAAATAGTTATAAGTGATAATAAATCATTTGTAATAGTTTTATAAAGAGATGTATTTGATTTAAAATATAAGGAAAATTGAGATCACTTTATCGATATAATAGCACATTTTGTAAATAATTGTTTTACATTGATTTATATGATTTTATAATTCAAATAAGATCATTTTAATTCATCTAAAATGAGAAGAAAATAGTTTTCAGATTCCGTTTACAAATATATGTATGTTAATTAATAAATGAAAATATGAACATAAATCAGAATTAAAATTTGTAATGGTTTGAGTATATAAGTTATGTAATGTTGTTCAAACAACTTATGCACATACATGTACATGTATAAACATATCACATTGACATATACATACACATAACATGTAAACAAATATATGTATATTATATGTATAAATTTTAAGACATTTTGTAAATCTCTCAACACTTAAGCAAACAACCCTTACCGTCAAACATCACCTCAACTTACATCACATCACCACTGCCTACGCCTTCATAACCACCACCACCTAGGCTTAGGGGCGCCTGCAGTGCATTGATGATGGGGAGGAGGAGGTGGCAGGGGTAATTTTGTCAATCAATATTATGATATTTTGGTTTGCTAAAATCCTATAAATAGCCCATCCCTTCTTCATATTTCTCACATAACATTCTTCACTTTCTTCTCCACACTCTCACGTTTATCAATGGCTTCTCATGTTAAAAAAATTAAGGAGAAAAATATCCCAAAAAAGAAATTAAATTTACAATATCTATACATATTAGTATATCCACCTAAAAAACACTTCAAACCATTTCTCTTCGTCAACATAACCTAGGGCCTCAACCCACATCACCGTAGGTCGAGACCACCACCATCTCCTTGTCAAGGCCACGAACTCCTCTTGCTTCCAAAGTAAAGGCTGAGCCACCTAGAGGTGATAATTCTAGTGTTCGTAAGCTTAGATTTCATAATAGAGGAGCTATAGCCAATTTTAAATTAACTCAAGGGAAAATAAAAGGGGGAAGTTCTTACTTATATTATATTTTTGGATGACGAAATGATGTTTGCAATGGATATTTAATATGCTTTGATAATCATGTTTGGTTGTTTAATATTGTTGTTTAATTGTATTAACAAGTCACGCTTAATATACGTCGAAAATCACAAAGGAAATCACTTTCCTTTTATTAATGGAATGGTGTATATGGAATGTTTAAAGCTCTTAAAATGGTTTAATATGATTTAGAAATGTCTTATACATTTAAAAGTGTTTGGAAAATTTTTAAATAAATATTGAAAATCGAGTCAAAAAAGGCGCGTCACGTAACGGTAGTTCGTGATATCGCGTCTTAAAAGTTGAACCTTTTGTAGGATGGATTTAGTGTCATGTTTCTTTGAAATAAGAATTTTACGAACTCTTATACGCATAGTTTTCAAACAAAAGAGAATGATTGAGATTACATTTAGTAGATTTTAATATACGAGCAAATCAAGTTTTAAATAAAATCGCGCTTTGGTAATTCGAAGGTCCAAAGCAGTAAATGTTTTAAAATAGATATTTTAATTCTTTAAAAATGTGGATTAAATATCATAAATCTTATAAGATGTTTTGAAAGTGATTTACTTTATAAAAAGGAATTTCTAAATATTATAGAAGTCGTTTTCATCAATATAGCTTTTAAAATACTATTTGCAGCACTTTTCACAGTACTTTTTTATAACCTTTGCAGAAAATGGTTTTAACTTAATTATTCTTTTCCAAATATTTTGTGAATCTCTTCAAATAAATAATTAAGTAATTAAAAGATGATTAAGAGGTTTTAAAATGAGCATAGGAAAACGACTTATACATTTGTTTCGTTTGTGGGTGTTAATGAAAATCCGTCCGAGGAATGGAAAAGTTCGAAGGAAAAGGCCGGATGCTCAAAAAATTATTGAAAGTTAATTAAGCATATTAAAAGACTTAGAGTCCGTCAAATAAATTGACCAATTTATGGGTGATAGAGAGGTAATCTTTAGGCTTGGGTTTGGAAAGCAAATTGCCTGCCCTCCCTAACTACCCGGACTGGCCCAACGGAGGGGATAGTAAATTTGATTTACTCCGATCAAAACTTTCCAACGTATAAAAGATATAATTTTCAAATTCAAACAACTTGGATTGCATAGGAATCATCTTCTTATACTTGGTATTAAATTCCAAGGTGGCATTCCATACTATCCATGAGAATTTAAAAGGTGATCTCACCGTTATTCGACAGATGGTAAAGGTTAATGATGGAAATTGATATTGAGTAGGATTAGTATAATTTCCATGATCCTATTTACTCAATAAGATTTTCTAAAATTATTTGTGAAAATGGTTTGGTAATTCAAAAGTTAAAAAGAGGTTTAATGATTCTGTATATATAGGAAAGAATATTTTAAAAATATATATCTCTAGAATAATTTTTATAAAAAGTAATTAATCAATCAAAGGTTAATTCCCTATAAAATAGACATCCTTTTCATCGATGCTGAAGATAATGAAGTTGAAGACGGGGATCTTAGTAACAGAAGGACTGTTTGTTGATAATTTTAAAGTAGCTCTTAAGATAAATAAATAGCAGTGGTCCCTTTGTTCTGAGATCTTTGGAGCAAGGACTTCTCGCTACTAATCATATAGATGATTCCCGATAGGATGTGGTAGGAGAGTTCTTTCGGTTTGTCCTAATCCTGGACAACTTGTATAGATGAATGTCTGACGTTGCATTTCTAATCACATTTAATGATCTTTGTGAACGTATTATCAGTTTGGTGATGGAGAAGACAACTTCTCTTAGCTTAACACCCTCTCTTGAGATATACAAGATCAGGAGTTACACATTTGTATAAATCAGTTGTGTGATCATGGAAAGGCAGTGTGACATTTAAAGTAGAATGTGCTATGAGAAAGGTAATCATTACCTCAGGTCTCATCAGTTGAAAATGGCATATACAAGGCATGCCAGTGAGGTTAAGTGGGTTGCGCCCATTCGAGTATGGTCGTCACCCTTCTAGATTACTCTATATATATTGAGTATGTTGTGTATGCTAAGGAAGCTCTCGGATAGTTCGGGAACAGCCGGGATGATGTCGTATTCGGTTCTATCCACCATTCGGTGGGTCTTTGGGTAGGCTGGTCTTGCTTGGTGTAGAGGTTTCAAAGAGGCCGATCCTCGGTACATCCCTCTACAGGTATACTGTACGGAAGGTAGTCCCACACCTGCCATTTTATCGAATCCATTTCTCAAACGAGCCTTGTAAGGTTTTGATTGTAGAGCCTAACATATTCTAGAATTTAATAGTGGTAACAATTTTGGCTAAGACTCATATGTTTGTTTGAAAAGTTTCAAAGAATGTCATAAAAAGTAATATCAAATGATTTTGCATAGCAAGTATTTTTGTTATCAAAAGGTAAAAGCCAGTTCCGTGTATATATGCGATGTGGTCTTAAAAGATACATTTGTTTTTAAACCATGTACTTTGAGTTTCTCAGACCAGTCCCACGATTGACTCGGAGTTTATTTTCCTTTCCCTTAAACTCGGCGTGCCCTAACTTTTTCGGACAGCCTAGTAGTTTAGGTTTAGCTTGGAGTAGTTGGATGGAGCTTGGAGCTGAAGATTTCCTGTAGATTGTTACCTATTCCCATTCATAATGCATTTACGTTTTGTTGTTCTCAGCATTCGTGAGGATATAAGCATTTATAACCCTCCAGGCTGAGCTTAGGATAGACCTTGATAAATGAATTCAAATTTCCGCTGTAAAGATTATATATTGAAATAATATATGTTATTCCATCTGTGCGAGATTTTATTCTGTGTTCATTTTCTTCTCATCCTTTAAAGAACTGCCTTTTGCTCACTTAGATTTGCGGCACGTGAATACCAAGGACGTATGAGTGTCAGTTTCCGAAGGTCGGAGAAATGGGTCTTTACAAAACCATTCGGGTATTCCATGAATGGGTGGTCTTCCATGGGTAGGGCTCCCTTGTTCGGAAGAAGACTGATTATTAGCCATATCAACTATTTGAAGGTTAAAACTTTAGTAATGATTTCCTAAGATAGTATTTACATGCTGAAAGAAAAAGGTTGCCTAGTGTATCTGCATATGTTCAAGAAAAGAGGGTGTGCGTGTGTGTGTATGTATGCGTGTATGTATGCATGTATGTATAGTAAGAATTCTTTGAAAATTCTTTTTGAAAACCTTTTTCCAAAATAATAAAAACTTCTCTCATGCGTATGGTTTTCCCTATTGATGGGATAACCTAGGCTCTCATACCAAATACAAGAGACCGGTCCTCTATTTCAGGGAATATTTATTTTCTTCTGTTGCAAGATTGCTTTATTCCTAAATTAACTTTTTAACATTAAATGTTAATTGAATGTTTACTTGGCCACCAAGCTAATTTATGAAATTAAACTCTAAATTTGATTTTTTGTTTGAATTTGAATTCAAAATAAATTAATTTAAACATGAAAACATCAAATGCTCGTAACTTTTTTGCGTGAGCTCCTTTTTCAGCATATTATATATGGAAACAAATTAGAATTTTGCCATGAACACAATAGAATAACTTCATGGTCAAATATAGTTTTATAAAATTTCCATATCCAACCCTTATTAATTTACTTTATTTATTTAAGGTTTATTTTACGTGGTGTTACAAGCGAGTCCTTCACCAATGTCGCGCCACCTAATTTGAACTCTTATGCATGCCTATCTTATAAGGTTTCCATTCCTTTGCATATCATTGAGATTTCTCTAGTCATGTAACATCCAAGTATAACTTGAATTTAAATAGACCTCGCTACTGGCATATCACCATTTACAAATATCTTGCAACAAACTCTGCCACTTTCTTCTTCATCCTCGGCCAATGGAAAACCATCTTCTTATCCTTTAACATTCCTCATTAAGGATCTTATTTTAGTCCATAAGCATGATGACACAATAATGGGTGGTGTCTTCCTTTTAAGTGGACTAACAGTTAGGATCCTTAAGCGAACCCACACTCCATCACTATTTAATTTTTAGTTATCACAAATGGACGATCCCTTATTTCCAACAAAAACAGTATTACTATAATGAACTTATAGACTAGGCTGTCCACTTTTCACTTATTTTTCACATGCATCGGGTAATGAAATAAGATATGTACAAAAGGTCACTGTTTCGTAATATTCACTTCATAAGATAGTTCTTTTAATCTAAATGATGACCGAAAGAACTAATCTTGCATCTTAATCGATTTTCCTCCAAATCGCCAAATCCCACCTTCCTTAAAATCACCTTCCTACTTTGTACATGCAAGTCAAGATCTTTACTTCATGTTTTAAAAGTATATAACACTAGATTTTTGTAAAAAAAAAATAATTTCACATGATTGTGAAGTTTTACAAACTAACATATAGCTAGAGTACCCTTGTGTACATCGTTGTACTCTAGAAATGATTTACGTAGACAAGAGTAGTCATCCACTACCAGTAACTATCTCATTCAACTAATCTTCTATTATTTAACCATTTACGAAATTTTTCACTCAATAGTGCTCTCATGCTTCCAAACAGCCCTTTGCGTAAACATATATGTTAATTTCAAACTGCATTTTATCGCGTTTGTCTCAATAATTCAAAATGATAAATTTGAAATTGCTATTTCCCCTTAAGAGTTATTCATCTCACTATTATTTATTATAAAAATACCTTTTCTATAATCTCAAAATAGTATTTCAAATCGATAATATATTTCAAAAATTGTTTTTTTCAACGTATTACTTTAAATATCTCAAACATCATTATTTAATGCAAAAATAATCATTTTCATCAAATTTCCTTCAAAACAATAATATTATTGTCACTCATTAAACTAAAAATATTTATCTAAATCCTTTTTTTTTCACAACTACTTTATTGTTACATAAATCAAAAATAAAAACATTTTGCATTAAATTCCAAAAATCCTTTTATTCTCATTTATATCAAAAATAGTAATAATTTATTGCAAAAATATTCATGGAAAGTATATTACTATTATTATACGTCTTATTTTTATTTCCTATATAATAATAAAATTCTTTCATAAACCCCGTAACAATCATATTATTATTTGCCTAAGATTATTCCAAAAATCTAAATACTATTTATCTAAATTCCACCTTGCTTTATAAATTATAGTAAATTCTCGATTCAAAATATATTTTTCTTATAATTTTGGATTTTTTTTCAAAATTCTTAAACAACACCCTCCTTAATTTTTAAGTACAAATCCCTAAATCACTAATTCATAAGGTTGATTTCTGGCAAGTCCTTAGCATACCAGCATATTGATTAGATAGAGTTGGTGGTACGTCGTAGGGGCAATTATGTAATTTTTTACATATATCTAGCCTATTGACAAATCTTATTCAAAATAAAAGGTATTTTCTTTTGATAACATGCTTGATATATTGTGTTATATTAATGAATCAATTTAATTAAAAGTATATTTAATAGAAAATGCATAAATGGTATATTTTGTGATAGTAGTTGCAAAGTGTTGTAACTGCGAGTAATTTATCATAATAAATATAAATATACCATTTTAAATGTTCATAGTCAAGATGCATCAAGACTGGATATCGATGTATCTGTTGAGACTAGAATACGTACCGCTCTCCAAATGAATGTATTACTCATGACTGTTGGGGGTGCCAAGAGGTCACATGTCGATAGTTATTGCATAACTATGAAAAAAGTCACTCCATAGTTTTTCGTAGGTTAATGTAAATAAGTTCAAATAGGGAATGTCGATGTGACTGACTTACATGGTTCTCTCTACTTGAGAATAACGTGGACCTTCAACGTGAAAGCTTCATTTTGATTATAGTCAAATCTTGGCATGGCATACATTGAGGGACTATAGTTGCGTCGAGTGGGAGTATTGGAAGTAAAGCATTATTCAAGAGAGGATTCATCTCCTTGGTTATATATGATTAGTATCATGGTCAACTCAAGTCAACCCAAAGTCAAAGTCTTTGGCTGGAGCATTTTGGTTAATAGTAATTGTTATTATTGAACCGGCTTTGTTTTTGGACTATAGAGTTGAATATCTATGATACTAGAATTTTGACCGTTACCAAATTCCATAAGTCCAAAGTAATATTGTTTTGACGAAGAGAATTGGTGTAAATAAAAGTCGCAACTCGGTAACGCTTAGTAAGTATAATTTAATTTTACCAAAACTAAGTAAGCAATAAATTTAGCCTAAATTTTATATCGCCTGCTAAGTGATGTGTGAACGTTAACATTTGAATAGTTCGATGTTAATCGCTGACTATATTAAATCTGACGAGTCACACAACCGAAATGGTGAATTCTCTTTAGACCAAACAATTTAATTAGTTTATAATTATTATAATTAAATTAAATTAATTAATATTTATGAAATATTAATTATAAAATTATAATATGATTTGAAGATATATCAACAGATATGCGATATCAATAACAACTAAATCGGATTAAATTAGTAATATTTATTTAGGCTTAATTGGGCTTTTATTCCATGATATTAAGATGTTAATTTTGGTAGCTACGTAGATTATAAGGGTGGATAAAAAGGCTAGAGGTATTTGAGATGGATGACTTAGATCTAGTGAGACTTAGCATAAGATGTGATCCAAATTTATCTCTATTTCATCCACTATAAAAAGGCCTCTAACCGTAATTTCTTAAGAACATTTTGGTTACCTCTACTACCCCATTGCTGGTCGATTTCATCATCAAGGAGTTCTAACAAATTCAACTCAAATCAAAAGGATGACAGTTACTGGATAGTCAATGGTCTACGATTTAGGGATTAGCAGTCTGTTGAATCAAGAAGGTTTCAAAGAAGATTGTTCATCATTACAAGGTGTGCTCCAAGGCATTAGTTTTAGGTATGTATTTATTACACTATATGGTTTATAATTTCTGTATATCATTCTATTGTTCATATACATTATTATTTTATTGTTAGTTAGGTGACGATTCTTATACGTATCATCAATAATGTCACATATGATATTCATTATATGTATGTATTTATTTAATAAATAAATAACACAATTTTCCATGTATATCTGAAGTGCGTGGCAAATAAATTTTAATTTAATCATCATTAGTTTACTAATTAACATACACACACACACAAATATATATATATATATATATATATATATATATATATATGCATATGAATGTATGTATTAATATGTTACTTTATTTCAATTATATGACTTGTATTTAATTATTTCACCATATCATGTTAACAATTGAAATTATATTGTATAAACACATATTTATATATATTATAATTTTCGATGATTGCGAATTAATCTTTAATGGTTATTTACTATTATTTAATATTTAAATCAATATAGTAATCAAATAATTCATAAAAAATAAAAAATGCTTTGAAAATTACATTTTTAAATTTTATAAAATTAGTTTATAATCATATAAAGACTTGACCAATAAATTAGAATTTAAATTTCAGTTTATATTTTTTTCAAAATCATTTTAATAAAAGGCTGAAATTAATCAGTTGATTAAAAATAATACTTCGACGGATAAAATTCTAAAAATAATTTACCAACTTTAAAATATTATGCCTGATTTTCAAAAAAAAATTAAGTAATATATTATGAAATTATTTTATTCTTATTCGACTATTTAATTCATATATATTTTTTTAAATACAATAAATTTAAAATTTTATTGTGTTTTGCATTCAATCTGGAAATGTATAAAAAAATTATTTAATTTCATAATTAACATATATACACATATATACATGAGTTAAAAAAACTTTTATATTACGTATATATATTATTTAAATTTTAACTATAATACGTATGTAAATCATTAATATTTTATATATAAGTAATATACACACATATGTTTAATATTTACATAAATAACAAGTTTACATGCATATATTTGGATAACATTTATTACATATAGAATGAGCTAATATGTCGTTGCGATGTAAATACCAACATTTATATACGAACATGTTATAGTTTGCACATATTATTATATTACACATTTATATATAAACATATGTGTATTATTATATTTAATTAAATAAAATTCTATCTATAATTTGTAAGTTAAAATAAAATAAAAGGTTTTATTTAAATAAATTTTGGAAATGTCCTAAATGAATTAGACTTCATTGGACTAATGAAAATCCAATACGAAAAAATTTGAAATTCACCCATAACTTCCACTGCATACTGGCCAAGTTTCAACAATGATATCGGAGCCCAATAGCCTATGCAATCTAAACTAGTAATGTTAGGTATAACTATTAAGCTCATTACCCAAAAGTTGTTCCGAGGCCCAAATTTGCAATGGGCCTTGGACTAAGTTTCAAAATTATTTTGAAATTAAAAAATAAAAATAAAAGTTAAAGGTTAAATTTGAAGTAAGAAAAATATTATAAATGTTATAATATAAATTTTCAAATTGTTTTTAAAATTGAAAATAGAAGATTTTGAAATTTAAAAGTTAAATTTAAAATATAATTTATATATATAGACATGCACACATATTTTATAAATGTTATAATATAATGAAAATTTTCGAAATGATTGAAAATGAATACAAATTAATTTTGAAATTTATAAAATTTAGAAATAACATTAATAAATAAGTTAATCAATTGACAAGAAAATATATACATGTCATGTATATTATGATATATGTTGTTTTAAAATGTTAAATTAACATAAGTATACATGTATGTATATAAATGAATTCCAAAATAATATAAAATTTAATTAAAATTGTTTAATTAAATAAATAAATTAAATGTTAATTAGTTAAATAACATACACATATATTTTATACTACGAAGGTTATAATATATAATAATTATTCAATATAAATGTTATATTCAATTGATATAAAATTAACTAAAATGTTAAATAATTCAAATTAATTAAACAATATTTAATTAATATAATATTATACATAAGAATGTTATATAAGTAATATGAGTAGAAAATTTGTATATTAATAAAAATTTATGTAAAATGAATGTATAAACTAGAGGAGGAATATTAAGAAACTCTAAATAGACTTAAGGAATAAATATATATGTAAATATATTTATATTGTGATTTCAGATGTGTCCAACAATTAAATCATGAGAGTAATTCATAAGAGTTATATTATTCCATAAGTCATTATCACTTAATATTAAATATTGAAAATTATAAATTTTCAATATAATATTGTTCTCTACCATATATATATCAACAAGTTACTTGCATGCTCCTTAGTTGTTGAGCAGTCTCAAGGTTGGATGTTATGTGAAGTTTTATTAATATATTAAATTGATAAAGTAAGATAACCATATGTATTTGTTGAGCAGACTCGAGGTATATACTTAGGCCAACGCGATATGGTATGTATGAGTGAATAATTTTGTTTCGTTTTGTTGACTAGACTCAAGGTCGAAGTGGAATTAGGACAAGGTACTAAAGGGTTAAGAGCTGTATATGATGCAGTCGATAGGGAGTTATCCATCAGTTATGACTTGTTGAGCAGATCCAAGGTTAGAATTTCAGGACAGATGAGTCCTAACACCTACTAGTGAAGTCGAAAGATTTTTATGTTTCGACTTAGGGTTTGGTGAAACATAAAAGAGTAGTAGAAGCCTTATTAGAAAAATAAAATAATAACATTTAACCTTTCTAATATTCTAAAAACATATGCTATATGATGTTATAATAGTCTACATTGATAAATTTATGTAGTTAATATGATTGATAAAATGTTTATCGATTAAAATATACAAATGAACCAAATTAAAGATTGAAAAATAGGAATGTAATATATATACTTAATATTAAATACCTTTTGCATGTTAATGTTTTCTATAACTATGCAAGTGCTTAATTTTACAATTACTAAATACGTTCAAAATTTGTCATTCTTATGTTTATTTGGTCGAGACCGTGTATTGCACTCTATGAGTTTCGAACTCAAAACAATACACTACTATAGATATTTGATCTATATATTATCGCATATAAGTGTTATATGGTGAACATTCACATTTCGTAATGTATGATATTTCTACAAAACCAGTTTATTCAAAGCAAACAAAGATACCATACTGTGAGATGGACTATAGGGGGCGGATAAAAAGGCTAAAGTTATTTTGAGCTGGATGCCTAGATCTAGTGAGACTTGGTATGAGATGTGATCCTGTCTCTATTTAATCTACTATAAAAAGGCCTCTAACCTTAATTGTTTTAGAATTTTTTGGCTGCCTCTCTTCCCCCATTGCTGGTCCATTTCATCATTAAGAAGCTCCAACAAATTCAACTCAAATCGATTCAGAAGATGACAGTTTTTGGATAGTTAAAGGTTTAAGATTCAAGGACTAGCAAAGCCAAGAAAGTTTGCTAAGTACTTGGATCGGAACCAATCCGATCTGATTGGATCGGTACCATTCCAAATTATTTCCCCCATACGGCCTTAAACTTTCCAACTTTGCTCAACTTGATGAAGGAATTCATTCTTGAAGTTATTAAGTTAAGATCGCTTTGTAGTAATGACTAATGGAGATTCCAACTAAGGACTAAATAACAGGCCTGAATGTCATAGATTGCTACTCAAGGAAGTTAGGTATGACCAATAAGCTCCATCAAAATGGAACCCGTAAGATGAATAATTCCAGATCATGCCTTATTTCCAAAAAAAGCATGCTCTAGGGGAAAACGTTAAATGATTTTTTAACCTAGCAGTAGTTAGATGGAGTTCGAACAAGCCGAAATGAATTGGAACTTGACTGGAAGACCCAGAGCACATGACATAGAAATCCAAGGAGTTTGAAGTTAAAGTATGCCAAGTATTTGGATCAGCGTCGATCTGATCCAATAGGATCGATACCAATATAAATTATTTGCTTGTGAATGTTCCAATCTACATGCATTATTTTCCTACATCTCTCCTAAGCCTATCGACCAAGTTTGATAACATTCCTAGCATCCGAGTTGAAGAATCGAAGATTTATTTGATTTGGGTTATAGTTCAATCTAACCTACATGTGAATCATCGTCAAAATAACTAAACAAGTCATGAAATTACAAGAGAAGCCTCACAAGCAGATAAGGAAGCTCGTAGGATAGGAGTTGCGCAAAAATCATGCAACTATTTTGATCGATACCGATCTGATCCGAACAGTTAGCTCAAATAGCTCCCAAATTTTACGTGCTTCCTCCTACCAATGACTATAGGCCTCTGTCTAATAGTTTTGACCTAAATGCTCTCTAAATCCTATAAATTCCAATCTATCTCCAATAGGAAATAGGCTGGCTATTCTGATTACTAAAGCAACTCTGTTACAAAGATTCTTCAACTTTCTTCTCCTTTGCAACGGTTTTTATGGGACAATTGAGATCCTTTCTTTTGTCTTCATCAATGGTGGTCTGATCTTTCTTTATTCAAATATTAGAATTGTAATCAATTTGTACTTGTGATCAACAGTCGATTCAATACTAAAAGTTATAAAGTGGACATAGACTTCGTTAATAGCTGAACCACAACAAAGATCGTGCGTTCCTTTATCTTATTATGTTTTTTTGTAATCTAGAGAGTGTCCTGCTCTATTTTCTTGTCCTACCAAACATAGCTAATGCTTTCACAATCATAATGGAGTGTCGATCCATTTTTAGGTTAACATTTTGATGCTTTCACTGAGAACCCAACTCAGGGCTTAGATCTAGTTATCTCCTTTAAATCAAACAGGTTTAGAAGTTAGATCCTCAATTTCTGCTTAGAAGATTTGATGCTGAAAATAAATGGCGCTAGAAAGAATGAGAACAACTATTGGAAGATCCATAGGAGCATTAATTGCTGGAGAAGAAACCAATCCTCAACAAAATGAAGTTAATGACATCAATAACCCACCAATTAGAGAAAATTCTAGAGCAAATACAAGATATCAGATGCCAGGAACTTCTGCCTAACATGAAATAGTCACTAGGGATTAATTGAATAAGATGGTTAGTGAGATAAACCTAAAAAAGGAAAATAGCCAACGGCTTTAGTGGACAAACTGAATGCCCTATTGACCTTGCAGACTCATGTTGCTCCAAGAACTATGATAGAGCCCAGCTACCGTAGAACAAGAAAATTCTTTTGTTTCTGGCCTAAATAGAAAGAAGGGGAAGCCGCCGTGGAAAGAAGTGATAGGGGGAACCGTGGGAATCAATAAGAAGGAAACACAAGCACTCCACCAACTATGAGGCAATCAACTAAGAACTTAAATCTAGGAGAAAAGACCCCATAGAAGGATATAGCCATTAACCTCTCCACTTCAAAAGATGGAGGGAAACTTAACGACGGCAATTTGGAAGGAAATACCAATGTATTGGATAGCGCCAGGGAGATCTGAATTCCCTCAACCAGGCCAACCGCAAGACAACAAAACCCCAAGGGAGTGGCTCTCCCAAAGATACGAGATCCTAGGCTTCAACCCACTCACTGAGATCGTTTGCAAAGCCAAACACTCGGTGTAGTTACTAACAGCTGACCTCCCAAATTACCGGACATCTGTGGCATATATCACAGTTATGGTCAAGCAATTGATGGATGAGAGTAAGTATAGAAGGGATGATGAATGGGGATCCTCTCCAAGTCGGACTCCTTTCACTGATGAGATTTTGAACGAGCGGTGCCTAGAAAAGTCCATTATGCCAACTATCATGTCTTATGACGGAACAAGAGACCCGAAACCACACTTATATAAGTATATTTGGTACATGGACGAGGAGAATGCTTCGAATGCCATTTGATGTAGATGTTTCCCAATTTTTCTAAAGGGAATTGGTTCCATGTGGTTCACTTGGCTTCCACCAAGATCCATCTCCACTTTTGATCAACTAGCAGCAAGATTCCTTAATCAATCCAAACTTCACACGGTGCAGCCTAAAGATGTGATGTGCTTGTCCGGTCTATTCCAGGGATGAAATGAATTTCTGAAGTCTTTCATGAATCGGTTCAACACCACGGTGACTGATGTAAGAAATCCGAATGAGGATATAATTCTTATGGCCTTGGTCCGTGCTGTTCACCATGAAACTGAATTTGAAAAATGGATCAAAATGAAATAACCTACCATTAGGAAATACTTCAACCGAAAGGCAAGTCGATACTTAAGATTGGAAGAGGCACAAAAATTTAAAAGAAAATCTGCTAGCTTATAACCGACAAACATTGGGCATAGTAGTATTGCGATGATACAGGACATAAATACCTCCAGGACCGCTGAAGGAAATGTGGGAAATGAAGTAAATCAGAAAAGGAAAAAATCAGAATACCAACAAATGAAATGGCAACAATAAGTGGCTTAAAGTCTTCAGTTTTGAAAATTACACCTCGCTCAACGAAACTGTAGAGAACATTTATCTGGCAACACAGGGGACGGAGGAGTACAAGAGACCTCCTAAAAAGGAAGCAATTGAACAGCAAAAGCACTACAGGAAGTACCGTCACTTCCATAAAACGCGTGGCCGCAACACAAATGAGTGTCGTCACCTGAAGAACTTGATCGAGGAGCTGATTCGCGAAAAGAAGCTTCAGCAATGCATGAGGAAATCACCAAATCCTGACCAACCCATGGCGCCACAAGCTCCAGAGATTGAGGAAACCAAGTTGGAACTAATGGAGAGGGAGATCGAAGATGGAACCCCGCTAAGCAGCTGAGAACCTTGAACGATGACATAGTATTCCAAAATCGAGACACCGAAGGGATAAAAGCTCCAACTATCGATCCCATGGTTGTAACAGTAGGAATCAGACCTATGGTGGTCCGACATGTATTGGTGGACAGCGGATATGAAAGATGTATCTTCTTGCCAGATAAAGATCCAAGGATTCAACGGCGAACCTTGACAGCCTGTTAGAAAGATTAACTTGCTAGTAGAGCTTGGAGAAGGTGACCGAAGAGTCACCCCTCATCCAAACTTTTATGATCATAGATGAAACTTCCGCATACAATGCTTTCTTAAGAAAGCTCGCACCGGCAGATTTCGGAATTTCTCTAGCTCGACGGTGCCTTACCATGAAATTCCCAATGGATAACGGAGTTGGAGTGATCAAAGGAGACCAAAGTGCTGCCAAGGAATGTTATATCGCAGAATTGCACGAATCTAAAAGAAAGGAAAAATGGAAGAATATAGGGAGAACTCTCCATATTCATGAACCTACCAAGTAGCAACTACAGAGCTGCCCTTGGCTTGGGGACTATAGCCGATTTGACAAGGCTTTGGACCCTAGAGTACTAGCAGAATTGACGGTGCATGTCCCAATCGATAAGGACAACCTAATGCGGTCTTGAAAATTGGATCGCGCCTAGGAAACAAGATGCGAACGGAACTCGCTAAATTTCTGTGCGCCAATTTGGATGTGTTCGCTTCGACACATTCCAATATGTGCAAGGTATCCCTGGAAATTTCATGTCACACACTCAATATTGATCCCAATTATACACCGATAAAGCAGAAGAGGCACAGCCTGGGCCTCGAACGGTCCAAGGCGCTGAGAGAATAAGTAGACAAGTTGATGGCCAATGGTTTTATCCATGATGCAACCTGCCCTGAATGGGTATCTAACTCGGTTTTGGTCAAGAAGTCTAATGGAAAATGGAGTATTTGTATCGATTACTCGGAGTTAAAGAAAGCCTGCCCAAAAGACAGCTTTCCTCTGCCCAGAATTGACCAACTTATAGACGGGACTGCTGTACATGAATTGCTATCATTTATGGACACATACTTGGGATACAACCAGATCCTGATGCATGAACCCGATCAGGAAAACAACAATTTCATCACTGATCTAGGATTATATACTACAGGGTAATGTTGTTCGGATTAAAGAATATTAAGGCAACCTACCAAAGGTTAGTAAATGCTATGTTCAAGCAGCAGATCGGAAAGACAATGGAAGTATATGCAGATGAAATATTAGTTCAATCGTGTATAGCTGCAAATCACTTGGATAATCTCATCGAAATATTACAGATACTACGCAAATATGGAATGAAATTTAATCCCCTTAAGTGCCACTTCGAAGTGGCCTTGGGAAAGTTCTTGGGTTCATCATAAGCGCCAGAGGCATTGATGAGAATCCAGGGAAAATTAATGCTCTATGAGAGGCCAAGCCCCTAAGGAACAAAAATGAGTTACAAATCCTAAATGGGGAAGTCATAGCACTAAGCCGGTTCATCTCAAAAGCCACTGACAAATGTATGCTGTTCTTTGATGCACTAAAGAAAGGAAAGAAAAACATCGAATAGGATGAGGCTTATCAAACAGCATTCGAAGTGTTGCTATGACATATGGAAACCCCGTTAATCCTATCAAAGCCAGTAGATGGAGTAGAATTATTCATCAAATTAGTAATCTCACCTCATACATTAAGTGCTGCTCTTGTACGTGAAGAAGCTAGGACCCAAGCACCCGTATACTACATACATTATTCATTGGAGCCGATAAGAACTATCTAAAATTGGAAAAACTAGCATATTGCCTCTTAACCGTGTCTAGAAAATTACAACAATATTTCTAAACGCACTCGATCAAAGTCTTGACAGATCAAGCCTTGAAGCAGGTAGTGCACCGCCCTGAGACCTCTGGACGGCTTATCAAATGGAACATCAAGTTGAGTCAATATGAAATCATATATCATCCCTGAAGGGCGACCAATGGGCAAGCTTCAGCAGATTTCATTGTCGAGTTTATTGTAAGGGATAATAATGAAGAAATTACTCCGAAGGTGGAAGCACTCTAGAAGCTGTTCGTCGATGGTGCATCCAATAACTTCAGCTTAGGAGCTGGGGTAGTGCTTGAAACTCCCAAAGCATGATTTGTCTGCTACACCCTATGCTTGGAATTCCATGCAAAAAATAATAAAGTGGAGTACGAAGTGTTGATAGTGGGATAGAAAGTCGTAAGGGAACTCAAGATAAAATATGTTCATATCTGATGCGACTCTCAACTAGTTGTCTTTCAGGTAAAAAGTGAATATCAGGCATGAGGGAAGAACCTCACCCTATACCTATCTAAAATATAGGAGCTTCTGAACGGCATTAAGCATTACACTATAACTAACATCCCAAGAGAACAAAACACGAAGGCGGATTATCTTGCCAAAAATGCTAGTACCAGGGAAGCTCGGTCATTGGGGCTAGTCCCTATTGAAACTCTGACTACTCCAAGCATAAGGAAGATGGAAGTAGATTGGATTTTTAAACTGACCGAAGAACCACAAACATAGATGACACCGATTAAATACTACCTACTTATAGGAGCCCTCCCCATAGATAGGAATCGGCAAAAGAAGCTTCTCCAAAAGGCACCACGATTCATAATGTAAGATGGGATAATCTAACGAAGGGAATTCTCTACTCCCTTGCTCAAATGTGCCACCAACAATGAAGCTCAAGGGATCATAAGGGAAATTCATGAAGGCAGCCGTGGAGACCATACCGACGAGCAAACCCTTGTAAAGAAAATTCGCTGATACGGGTATTTTTGGCCAAAAGTAAACCTCGATGCAAGAAATTATGCTAGACGGTGTGATCGATGCCAAAGATTCAACAAGATTAAAAGAACTCCTTCAACAGAGCTAAGTAGATGGTCATCCCATGGCCGTTCGCAATATGGGGAATCGATCTGATTGGCATATTGCCAAAAGGTAAATGAAGGGCTAAATATGCAATAGTTTCCGTTGACTACTTCACCAAACAGACCGAAGCGGAACCATTGGCCACTGTTACCACAAAGAAAGTTATTAATTTTGTCACTATAACATTATTTGCATGTTCGAGGTGCCATAGAAAATCATCATATGGATAAAAGGACTTAATTTGAAAGCGCCGAGTTCAAATACTTTTGCAAATGTTTCCCAATCAAAAAAAGCTATTCCGCTATTGTGCATCCGTAGGCAAACGGGAAAATGGAAGCAGTGAACAAAATCATCAAATCCACAATAAAAATTGGCTAACTAAAGCTAAAGTAAATTGGGTTGATGAACTTTGCTCGAACTATGGGATTATAGGACAACGCATAAATTTGCAGTCGGGCACTTTCCTATTGCGCTAGCATATGGTTCAGAAGCAATGAACCTAGTCGAACTAGAAATCCCTCTCATCGAAGAAGAAACTTTAACCAAAGGCAAAACGAGCATCTCCTGCTCCAGTTGCTCGACATGGTCGATGAAAAGAGAGACGAAGCCAAACTGAGAACCGCCGCCCACCAGTTGCACGGTACTTCAACTCCAAAGTTCACAATCGAACCATCGAAGCAGGAGATCTCATCCTTACATGGATCTATCCCATCCTGGGAACATTTGGACCAACTAGGAAGGGCCATATTGATGGTCAAAAGCTAGGTGATGGAACATTCAAACTGACAACCGTTGACGGAATCAAAATTCCCCAAGCATGGAACAGAAAATCATTGCGCGGTTATTTTATCTAAACCATCTTATGTACTTATTTTTTCAACAAATAAGCCATTCCGGAATACTGAGGGCATTATAATTTGGAAAAACTTGCCCAATTTTTCTTAATAAAATTGCTTTACATTCTAAACTAGTAAAACTATGTTCATAAAAGTAACCTAGTGAGTCGATGGGTCAAATCAGCTCAGAACCATCCAATTGCTACTTGGGTTAGTTAAAGCAGGCTTGAGTATGCCTCACCTACCCGCCAAGTCGATGGAAGAAAATTGACTCAAACTGTTGGATCGACGGAACCCAATCCCCACCTTCTAAGAACCATTGTTGCTCCATCAACACTGGGAAAGCCCAAATCAAAGCCGCGCATTATTTCTTGGATTGTGGAATCACATCCAAACAAGCGCAACCCTCTAAGCTGTGCATCTCCATAAGCCATGTATCATTTCTTGAGCCGTGAAACTACGCTCTCGAAGCTTGAACTCCTCACATTGGTCGAAGATTAGTAGCATTGAGAAATTCTAAACCGTTTCAGATCGTTGGGTCATATTGATCTTAAAAGCAACGCATTTCATAAGCCATGCATATTTTTAAGTACAGGAATTGCTTTGGCAATGCCGGGAAACCCATCTATTGTAGGATTAATTGGAATCCATGCCCATTATCAGAAAATGTATCCAGCGGAGTGCAATCTCTTAAAACACGAGTTCCCAAAAATAGTAACTGCAAAATAGACTCGATGGCAAACATCCAAGGAACCACTCGGATCAATCGATTGGAAATCCGGTGTTTGAAGTAAATTGCCCCATAAACTGGGGGGCGTACACAAGCCAATACTCAAATAAATAAATAAATAATCATACGCTTCAAAGTTCTGTTACTCCAAATAATGAATTTTGGCAATAATTACAGGACTAAACAGAATAAGTAATGAATAAATTTGACATAAGTTCATGAAACATAGATAGGTGGACAAGTAAAGTTACAATCAAAATATCAACATTGTATTACTCATAACATTCTCTATACAAAATAAAAATGTGGGGGCCATGCCCACACAATATCGGCCAACAGATAGAAAAATACAAAATATCACTATACAACAACAAAAGAATATTCAGCACTGACTCTACACTTGTACAAAAGGTGATCAAAAACAAAATGATGAAAGGGGAAAAGGACATATCAAGACGTCTTCTCACTACTGCACCAACCTCCTTTTCCACCTCTAATTTGCAGTTTCCCAGGCCTATCTTTACCCGAGGCACCCTCACTCTCCGAAGCATAACCACTAGAGGAACCTCCTTCCCCTTATACTTGCGGGATCGATGAAAGCCCTTTGATAACTTCCTCTGTGCTACAACCTTCTCCTTTTTCACCACAATCATTTATTCCTCTGTCATTGGCTGCTCTATTTCTATTTTCTCTAGTTGGTGGCCTTGGTCTACTTGCTCTTACACACTAATAGCTGCCAAGATCTCCTATTGAGAAATAGAGGGGTCATCCAAACCATGTAGGGCCTCGATTTTCTCAAAATGCGGACCAGGCTGTGAGCCAGAAGCAGAGACGATGGTTGCCGCGGTTGAATTATTAGCATACCCACATCGTGATGAGAAGGCAATCCAGCGGGAAGAGGAGGTTGATCTACAATATCAAAATAAAGGGCAGTTGTCTTAGCAATTTCATCAGGCATCATTGAAAATCTTCAAGCACATGAAAGAGGAGAAAGTTACCTGTGGTAGGGATTTGGTCATGTGCAATGACTTCTTCGCCGTTGCCTTCCTTCGACTGGAGCATGGTCATCGGTATGAATATGCGATGATGGCTCGCCCAGCCCGAAAGGAAAGTATTCGGTTGCAGCCTCAGTGGCGGCTATGACAATAATGGATTCACGCTCTTTCTCTGGTTTTAAGATTTTTTGTCCTTTTCTAGAGCTAGGCAGGATTCCTCATTTAAGTAGGTCTTAACCAGCTCCTCCTTGATATACCCATCGCCCTTGTCTTCGAACAGGGCTAGAACTTCCTCCCATACCACTGCAAGTGTGAGAGGGAATGATGGACCCAAATAACCGAGGCTACCACGTTAAAGCATAGAATTAACATAGAAACCTAAGATAGTGGTATCCAAGCCTTCCGTTTGTCTTCCAAAAGTATCTTGGAGCTCTGAAAAGCTGGTCTCTATGCTTGACTTATCTATGGCTAATTGATTTTTCTCGGTTTCCAAAGATAAAATTTGTGCACATAGAGAAGCGATTTCTCAGCTTTGTTTAGTGACAACTTTCTTTTTTCCACCTCGATCATCATCTAGCTTGCCTTCAATTTTTATTTCAAAGCCGCCTCGTCGGTGTGGCACTTTTTTATTTCATCTTTGAATATGAGAGTAGCTTGATCAGTCGATTCTTTCAGCTCTCTAAGCAAAGAAGAACTCCTACATTCTCGTTTCAAGGCATTGTCCCTCTACTTCTTCAATCTCTCAATCTCAAAGTCGCAATCTACGAGCTGGTCCTCGATTTTACCTTTCTTAGACTCAAATAAGAGAATCTCTTGGTAGTTATTTCAATTAACAGTAGAGAGCTGCATGCACAGTTTCTCCCATCTCTTGGCTTGCTCCAAGCCACTTTGAATTGCTTAGAGCTAGGGTAAGTAAGATTTTGCTTGAACCGACTTCACGTTGGGTCTTTAGTGGACAACCCCCCTTAGGAAAAAGTTAGGAAATGCGGCCTGTGGAAGCGGGGCACCAGCAGAAAGAATGTAGGAGGCTCATCTTCAAATAGGAGGAGGAGCAGCAGTAGTGTGAGTTGAGAAGGCCACGATTTTGAAAGCCAGAATGGTAATCCCAGTAGAGATAGGAGGTTGTACGGTGGGAAGATATTCGTGATCTTTCTTTAGCTTCTTTGATGAGTCTCCCTGCTCAATCGGACCTTTTCTTTTCTCTTTTTTGCTTCCCCTATCGCGGTCTTTACCCTTTTCAGCCTGATGGCGGTCTTCTGCCTCCATGCCTTTTCTCTTCCGTCTCACTTCGTCGATTTCATGGACGCAGTAATATCTGAACGAATGCCTCTGTGAACGCTGAGACTTAAACATTCGGCTAAGATCACCGTAGAAGCCACGAGACATGATCCTTATAGAAAATGACAGAACAACTTTAGGGAAAAGGCGCTAGATGGATTAAAATGTCTTAAGGGGATTGCGTTAAAATGCATAGCCCTAGTGAAGCGAGCACTACAGTTTATCGATCCTAGCAAAGTACATGAACTGGATCGATCACTAATTAACTTCGGGACGTTCATCTCCATAGGAATGATCCGGGTAGCTAGGAAGGCAACCTTTCTAAAGTAAAGTCACTCACGAGGTCACCTACGTCTAAAAAAATATCACTCGTATATCCTAGGTTAAAATCGACACCTCCCGGCGAGAGGCTAGGAATGGGATCGTTTTTGGGGGAAGCTTCCCCAAAATGCTCTCTCGAAGGAGGTGAGAGATTATGCTTAGGACTCAAATCCTGAGCCTTGTCATCCAAGTTGGCATCATCTTCATTGATGTCTATATCTTAGTCGGTTTCCTCTTCTATCTGGGGGAGTCCCTCACTAGTTTGTCCTTCTTCCTTTTCTACAATCAAAGGAGCTTTGCACGCTCGGTAAAACAATTCTTCTTTTTTTCTTCCGAAATGGAAGGCATCTTGGGTGGACTGTCAACTTGAACTTGTGCCTCTTTAGGAGATTTCCCCAAACTCCCCAACCGATTCACTTCCTTCTTCATCACCATCGTCTTTACCTTCATCGTAATCGTGAGAAGAAGAGACTGAGCGAGTCTGGATTTGAAAATGAGAGAGGGTAAGAACGGATCTGCCGGGATGTCAAAGGCTGCAATGGTGAAGATTCTTGTCCATAAGCAGAAATTTAATTGTGCGCTCTCGAGCATCGACCGCTTTGAAGGCACTAAGAATGGGTCCAAGTGTTAGGTCTTTGTTGATCTTCGAAAGGACTGCAAAAGAATAGATAATCATTTAGAAGATTTTCTAGTTGCTAAAAGAAATTCTATGCATAGTAAGAAAAACTTACCCGTTGTCCATAGACAAGTAAAACCCTGTGGACGTTTGCCAAAGAATTTTTTTTTGAGGGGCCCTTCCTAGGAAGGTCAAGTATAAGTTTCAATCACATTGCATGTCACAGCCCGGATTTCAGCGTTCGAAAATCGACATCCATCCTTTACCCGTATTTGAATGCCGCAAATTCAACTGTTGAAATTCGATTCGCACCGGAGCTTATAACCCATTAAATACAACAACACAGCGGAAGAAAAATGAAAGATTATATTGATATACAACATTTGACATAACACATTGATACAAATGGATATCAACATATATCATAGATACAAGACAACAGCAGAACAATAGCACCAATCTGATTCCCCAAGGGATAGCAAGAAAGATAGAATCTAAAACTGCATTCCAATTCAATGCTCCAAAGACCTCCAAGCTATGAGCTCGAACCACCATCAAGTTGACTTAAGCAAACTCGGTCATAAATGCCATTGCCAGAATCCAAAGACTCCAAAGAATTCCAAACAGAAAGCTGAAGGCTACTAAATCTATATCTACTAGCTGATTATCTGAAAATCTAACTCTAGGCTGCCTGTGTGGAAAATTGTGAGCACCCACAGTTTAGAAAGGGAACAATAAACTCCAGGTCAGTCATTGTCACGACCCAACTTCCTACGCCCAGGAAGACGTGTCGTTATGAAGAAAGAAAGAGGTGAGAAATTAGAAAAGAAAGAGAAGAAAGAAGAACAACATCAGAATCTTAACAGCGGAACGAATAAATTATATTAATCACATAAGTATTACATAATATACAACATCAATCAGAGCTACACAGATAATACATCACATACTGGACAGTTATAAACACCTGTCTAGTATTTACAATACAACACAATACAACTCAAACAATAGGACTCAGAGATACCAACACAGCGGAAAACTATATATCTACAACGCTGAAGCCTCCTGCTCCATTGCTCCTCCAGAAATTCGTCAAAGCTAACCTGAATCCCTAGGCTACCCGTAAAAATTTGGGTACCCGAGAGTTTAGGAAAACAGAAATAAACTCCGGGTCAGACATGGGTCTGGTATGAGTAACAGGTTAAAGTTGCTTAATTTTTTTAAAAACCTTTGAAAACAAAAGGTATCACGTAAGACTTCCCACGCATAAACACGGGTAAGTTTTTACCTTACGCTAACCAAATCATTTAATAGGAAATTCAATGATATTATAATAGTGTCTAGGGTTTCCAAGTAAATAGAAAATAGCCGAAATTGTTACATTATTAAATTCCAGCTACTAGCCACAAAAGTGGGTAATACAATCAAATCCGAGGGCGCTTAGTGGATTTTGGATTCCATACAACGGCAGGGCTACTGGGGTACCGCCCGTCACAGTACGGGGCCTAGATCACCGTACCGAGGATTACTCCCAATCCCCTACGACACAAGGCCGGACCCATTCCTTACTGAACAGTTCCGAACAAGATAACCCCAGCGGTTGTAGCTATTCAACCGCCCACAAAGCCGAAAAAAGGGACATCTAGACAGGGGTATATCTCACTCTCAAGTGGGTGCTACCCACGAAGCCTTGTTGCACCTCCCCTGTTTTAGCCATTCCCGGTTGATGAGGCTTGAGGCTATGATTACCTTTAGAGAACATATCTCTTAGAATGCTCATCGTCCACCTGACGATGTTCTGAAAGCATTCAATCCATACAAGTTCGTTCCGGATTCGAACGAAACCAAAGGCATTATCTCGTTACACTCATTTTGGAATCACCCTTAGAGTTAACGACGATAACCCTTGCATTCTGAACCTTTATCTTCACTTCAGAATCACGACCTATCGTTAATTTGGATCGATGTGGTTTTCGAATGTCCAAATATGGAAACCCGATCCCGGTCTCATCGAAATCCAAATACGTATCTTTTAAGGCCAAGTTGTTTTAAAGTTAAAACAATTCAATTCAATATTATCCATATACACACAGATAGATAATTCACATATCACAATAGATAATCACATTCTCATCATAAACAGATAATCTGTATTATCATCACAAATAGAAAATCATCACAAAAAGATAATCCATATTATCATACTTAACTAAGCATCCATAACATATAGATATTACTCATCTCATTACTGAGATCACAACCAATAACATATATAAGCAATGATTTATTATCCACCATTTATAATTAATTTAAAATGAATTTAATTAATTACTTCTATCTTTAATTAATTTAAAGTAAATTAAATTTATTACTTTTATCTCTAATTAATTTAAAGTGAATTAAATTAATTACTTCATTCCATAAATCCTGCTTATATATCCATTAATGAATTATACTCTACTTCATTTATCATTCTCTAAATATTTATCTTGATTTAACACCTTTGATTAATCATTCTCTAATTACAATAAGTAATTAGTCTTTAATTAATTTCACAAATTAATCAACCTAAATCATTCATAGTAATTAACATTTAATTTCTCCATATAATTAATTACATTTGTCCTTAATTAATTACATTAATTAATCACTTTATTATTAATTATTCCTAAATTAAACAATTCTTAATTACATCGTTAATTATATAAATTAATGATTTCTAATTTATATTTAAATTAATACTTTATTTAAATTAATTATATTAAGTGATTAGTCTAAAATTTAAAATACAATTATTAATCACCCTTGATTAATATCAATCCAGTAATTAACTACCCTTAATTACTTATTAACAAATTAATTATTCCATAATTAATTATCTTCATTAATTAATCCCTTGATTAATTATACAAAGTAATTATACTCAAATTACTTTCATTACCAAATCACTCTTAAATTAATTACATCCAGTAATTATCATTAATTACTTCCCTAAGTAATTATACTTATCACATCACCCATTGGTTATTTAAATTAATTAATAATTAGTTAACTTAACAATTCATATTAAACTGAATTAAGTACAGTGAGTAATTAATTCCTTAATTACTTCATTAGGTAATTATATTTAAAATAATTTACAATTGATTATTTTTACATTAATAAATCTAATTAACTATTAAAAATTAATCACATTTATTCATTATTAAATAATTCTAGTTAATGACCTTTATAAACAATTCTTGAGTTACTTCTTAAGTAACCAACTTAGATTAACCATTATTAATTTCCAATTAATTAGTATTTAGTAATCCATTAATTGACCTTTAATTATATAAAAAAAATTAATTACTAATCATTAATTTAAATTTAATCTTATTTAATTAATGATCCTTAATTGTCAATTAATTTATCCTAAATTAATCATCTTAAATCTTAATTAACTAGTTTAGACTCTTAATTACTAAATTGACGCAAATCATTATTTATCCCTTTTAATAAATTATTCCTTTTAAATAATTTATAAATTACAAATCATTTAAATCTTCATTTATTCAAGAATAACCACATTTTTCTTATTAATGTTCAAATTATCATTAACAAGGTGTTTAAGGATAATTTACTTCCCTTAAGACTATTTAAAACAATTTTAAATTTAAAAACTTCTTTATTTTCAAAACTAAGATTCAATTTTATATTTGAATTTAGATCCAAGTTTAGTTTAAATCCCTATTTTTATTCCAACTTTACTTTTAAATTCCAACTATTTAAACCCCTTTCAAGTTGTTATAAATAATTGAAAAAAAACTTTATTTATTTAAAAAAACTGGGATTCAAACTTTATTTGAATCCAAACTAAATTTTTATCTAAACTTAGTTTAATTGTTCATTTTACATTTTTTTTTAAAATACAGTTTCAAATTGTTTTAAAAACTTACAGGTCTTGAACCTGTATATTACAATCTACCCGAGACCACTGTATTTTACTTCAAGACAACAAGCTACCTTCTTCGAGCCTGGAACATGAATTACTCGAGCAAACTAACGAACTTACTCCCCTTCCAATACTAACGTCGCAGTACACAAGGAAACCCACCGTGCACATGCACGGTGGCGCCGCTTCCCGATGACCATCAACGATGGCCTCCACAAGTCGAGAACCACCCCAGCACCCTACGCCTAGCATCAAATCGACGTTTCCAACCCGAGATCAAATTCGAGTATGCCAAACCCAAACCTGGAAACATCAGAGCTCACCGCGTCTCATCCTGGCAACACCTCGTTCCCCTCTCTCTGACCATCGGAGTGCCTCCACCTTCGGCCACTGCTTCCTCCATGTTCTAGCTACCTTTTCCCAAAGTTATGCAGTACTCGATCCACCATAGGAATTTACCGATCAATTTTCAAAGCACCCAAAACTAGGGTTACTGACAAACTCGATCAACCCCCATCACCATGTTGATCTGTTCCACTAACAAGTATTTTTCCCCAACTCCTCAAACATTCTTGCACCACCATGGCAAGTTACAGTCTTCCAAAACTTCGAGATTCCCAGAATTACTCAAAAACTCAAATTGAGTTCAACCCAGATATACATCATCAAACCCAAACTAAATATCTTGATTTTAGTTTTAAAAATCTAGTTTTTGATTAAGAAATCAATTTATAATCCTGAGTGACGATTTACAGAGTTTTGGATTTTAACTTATATTGAATTTCCTCTGCTGTTCTTGATTTCCAAGGTCAATACAAAATACTTTTAACATGAATGAATTGTTAAACTTTAATTCATGATATAATAAACCTATTCTGTTTAAATTCTAAATATTAATAATGTCTGGATTTAAGAGATAGAGTATTTTACTTCAGATATTGAGTTTGAAATGGAAACAGAGGTATTTAAACATCAACAGATATGCACACATCCACATCCATATATATATATATATATATATATATATATATATACGAACTTACTCACCCATATTTACACAGGCCATACTTATCACAGGCATCAACATGCAATTTATACTTTAGTATTTTAAAAGAAAAGTTACTCACCTGAAACAAATGAGAACAGGACCTTTACTTTGGAAACTGTTTTGAAAACTTGAAAGTTTTGCACTAAAAACCCTTTTTACTTTGAAGCCAATAGTTGTTATTGAGGAGATGCTTGATTTCCAGGTTGAAGATAAACATAACAGACTTTGTTTTACAGGTTATCTTAGTCAAACTTTTTGAAAGAAAAGTTGCAGACCTAATTCATTTCTGTTTTGCAATGTTTTTGGAACGAACTAGAATAAATAAAGATGTATATATATAGAAATATAAGTTTTGGTATAGGGTAGGTGTAATCTGGGTTTGTATATGCTTGCACAAACATTTTCTGTTTGTATCAGAGATGTATTTAGAGGAAGAAAATTTACAGGTGAAGGTATTATCTGGGCTTGCAATTGCTGGTGCACTATTTAGTTTTGTTTTATCAGGCAATACTTTTCAAATGGGGGCTGAGTTGGCTTATAAGATTTTCGAATTGACTTAAGTTATGCTAAGTACGGGTTACATTAAATGCAAGTGTTCCCCTTCATGCCTGCATCCTTTTCTTATTTGTGTATATTGATATTTCTTTTGCCTTGTTGCTTTCATATTTACACAAAATCTGGTTTGATTTCTTTCTTATTTCTATTCATACATTGTTCTTGCATAATCATTTTACAGGCACATTTTATATTTTCACTTCTTGTCTTGCCTGCATAGTTGCTTACGGCTACAAACATATTCTACTTGCCTTTGAAACTACTTACAGGCTTCACTCATTTTTTTATATAAAGCCTGGTTTACTTTTAGTCTTTGTTATTTTAAATGCTACTTATTTTTCTTTTTACTTTACTTTGCTTTTGTACTTATATATTATAAAATTGTTTAAGTCATTTGTATTGGTTTATTACTTAATTTATATCCATATACTTTTATACTTAAACAATTTACAAATTTTATCTTTCTTTTATTTTTAAAACTTAAACAATTAAATACTTAATTTACTTATTATTTATTTCAAACTTATGTTAATATTTACAGGATTTATTTTATTTTAAATTTACAAATCATAGTTTTCCAAAATACATATATATATACATAAGTTTAAAATAACAATTTCTATTTATATTAAAATCCATTTGTAAAGATATTGCATTATTAATATTGTTTAAATATGACTCATTAATAAATTTAAAATAAATTTATAAAAGAAATTATCTCTTTATAAATAAGTTTACTTATCTTATCAAGCTATATAACAAAACAAATCTTTTTGTTTAAACTTAAGCTAAAATCAATTTTAAACGATTTAAGTTTTTATCTTGAGTATTTTAAAGCTATGGTTATTTATTTAATAGCTTAATATTAAATTGAATTTCTAATTTACCAAAATATTAGAATTAAAAAGCTTGCCCCTTTATTTATTAAATTTTAAAACAAAGCTTATCTATTTACAATATATATACAAATATATATATACATTATAAATAGAAACAATCTAAATTAGCTTTTAAAAGATAAAACCACTCATTTAAATATTTACTAAAGAAAATAACTAAATAAATTCAAATTATTATTAACAATCTATTTAATTTTAACTCAGATTATTAAATTTATATTGCCAAAAATTCCGGGATATCACATTCCTCCACCCTTAAAAGAATTTCGTCCCCGAAATTTAAAACAAAGGTAATTTAATAATCTAACTAAAAATTTAAAACACAAGCATATATCAATCATATGCTAACAATCATAGCAACAATTCATCCAATCAAACAAATCTAATTATCCGAACGAGATTCTGGATAGAATTTTCTCTAGTTGCCCAAGTATAAATACCGGGATACTCGCTCTATAGAATCCAAACAATCAATACTAAGCTACAGAGCTTCCACTCATTTAGATCCACAAAACAAGACAGGATATCAGACTATAGACAAGTCTGACTCAGCCACCAAAACTCCCTAAACTGTTGGCTCTACAACCAGAGACAGATCTTACACGTACTCCCTCAGAGATACGCGAAACACAATGAATCCCAGTTATCCAAACTGGCAATTCAATCCTGAAGACCAAACACTTATCCACAAAACTCTTAAGACGATCCTGGGCTGCCTACATCCTTATTGATCAGCTCAACCCTTGCTGATGCTCCCTAGTAATAAACTGAACCAAAACAATCCAACAAAGTGATCTTTCAAAGATCAACCAAAACTCAGAACACAAACTCTATTCCAAATCAGAAAACAGATCTCATTTCTCACATTCGGAAAAGAGATAAAACAGATGCACTCCAATCTGGCCTCAGGTCCTGAAAAATTTCCTATGGAAACTCTCTAATCCAAAACACTGCAATTTCCAATTGCTTCCACTTTAAAACAGCTGCCACCATGATTCCACTGCGCAACTCTGATTGAGCGGATGAAAATGCCAATGATGAACATAAGCATAGACCGGACAACACATTCCAAATATAGGGTTCAACAGATCCATAAGATAAAACTCAGAAGTTCCTCCAAAACCCGAGCTGCTTCACCAAACTTACTTCCCGGAAACCATCCCACTACAAAGCTGAACCATCGACACCACTCCTGGAATCCAGTCGATACCAAACTCAATCTTTAGATGCTGACAAAACTCTGACTTCCAGAAGATATCCAGAAAAATCTCCGAAACACAAGAGAACACTCAAACTATCGCAAGTCACTTTTGCGATCAACCCAGCCTACTTCCTAAGAAAAACTGCTCTCTCTTTACCAAACAGAACAACCTATGCTTACCTAGCCAATCCATCAAGGAAACGGAACCACACTGCTGCTTCTGAACTCCACGGCTGACTCAGAAACCAAAGACTTCCTTGCCAACACACAGAATACTTCGAACTGCACTGCTGACACCAATGCCAAGAAATTCCTAATCCAGAGTTCTTCAAGAAACTCGGACCACAAGCCAAACACAAACACCCCGCTGAACTCAACCACAACACCGAAGCAGAAACACTTCCTTACTTATTCCGAAGAAACATCTTCGGAGACATCCATATTCACTGTGTCTCATCACACAGCTACTACACCCTTGGGTATCAAGATATCATGACTTGCTTCTGACAGGTTCAAAACCCTAGCTCATCCAACTATACTTCAAAGATGAACTCCGAACCTTAACAGGTTTCCTTCAGAGATCAATGAAATCCTTACCACAGCTAAGCTCACTTGAGACGGTAATAGGTCTACAGTCTCGAAAGATACACTTCCAATCTCAAACATTGAAACTCCAACCATTTGTAGTCGTGTTACACACACCACTACCATATCTACCTTTATAACTTATATTGGAAAACCCGAACAGGTAACCCAACAATAGGTAGAAATATATATATATATATATATATCAAAATTACAAATACGCTCTCTCAAGAAAGAAATCACTCAAGAGCCTAGGTATTCGCTCAACCTAGCGCTCTGATACCACTGTCACGACCCAACTTCCTACGCACAGGAAGACGTGTCGTTATTAAGAAAGAAAGAGGTGGAATTAGAAAAGAAAGAGAAGAAAGAAGAACAACATCAGAATCTTAACAGCGGAACGAATAAATTATATTAATCACATAAGTATTACATAATATACAACATCAATCAGAGCTACACAGATAATACATCACATACTGGACAGTTATAAACACCTGTCTAGTATTTACAATACAACACAATACAACTCAAACAATAGGACTCAGAGATACCAACACAGCGGAAAACTATATATCTACAACGCTGAAGCCTCCTGCTCCATTGCTCCTCCAGAAATTCGTCAAAGCTAACCTGAATCCCTAGGCTACCCGTAAAAATTTGGGTACCCGAGAGTTTAGGAAAATAGAAATAAACTCCGGGTCAGACATGGGTCTGGTATGAGTAACAGGTTAAAGTTGCTTAATTTTTTTAAAAACCTTTGAAAACAAAAGGTATCACGTAAGACTTCCCACGCATAAACACGGGTAAGTTTTTACCTTACGCTAACCAAATCATTTAATAGGAAATTCAATGATATTATAATAGTGTCTAGGGTTTCCAAGTAAATAGAAAATAGCCGAAATTGTTACATTATTAAATTCCAGCTACTAGCCACAAAAGTGGGTAATACAATCAAATCCGAGGGCGCTTAATGGATTTTGGATTCCATACAATGGCAGGGCTACTGGGGTACCGCCCGTCACAGTACGGGGCATAGATCACCGTACCGAGGATTACTCCCAATCCCCTACGACACAAGGCCGGACACATTCCTTACTGAACAGTTCCGAACAACATAACCCCAGCGGTTGTAGCTATTCAACTGCCCACAAAGCCGAAAAAAAGGGACATCTAGACAGGGGTATATCTCACTCTCAAGTGGGTGCTACCCACGAAGCCTTGCTGCACCTCCCCTGTTTTAGCCATTCCCGGTTGATGAGGCTTGAGGCTATGATTACCTTTAGAGAACATATCTCTTAGAATGCTCATCGTCCACCTGACGATGTTCTGAAAGCATTCAATCCATACAAGTTCATTCCGGGTTCGGACGAAACCGAAGGCATTATCTCGTTACACTCATTTTGGAATCACCCTTAGAGTTAACGACGATAACCCTTGCATTCTGAACCTTTATCTTCACTTCAGAATCACGACCTATCGTTAATTTGGATCGATGTGGTTTTCGGATGTCCAAATATGGAAACCCGATCCCGGTCTCGTCGAAATCCAAATACGTATCTTTTAAGGCCAAGTTGTTTTAAAGTTAAAACAATTCAATTCAATATTATCCATATACACACAGATAGATAATTCACATATCACAATAGATAATCACATTCTCATCATAAACAGATAATCTGTATTATCATCACAAACAGAAAATCATCACAAAAAGATAATCCATATTATCACACTTAACTAAGCATCCATAACATATAGATATTACTCATCTCATTACTGAGATCACAACCAATAGCATATATAAGCAATGATTTATTAACCACCATTTATAATTAATTTAAAATGAATTAAATTAATTACTTCTATCTTTAATTAATTTAAAGTGAATTAAATTAATTACTTTTATCTCTAATTAATTAAAGTGAATTAAATTAATTACTTCATTCCATAAATCCTGCTTATATATCCATTAATGAATTATACTCTACTTCATTTATCATTCTCTAAATATTTATCTTGATTTAACACCTTTGATTAATCATTCTCTAATTACAATAAGTAATTAGTCTTTAATTAATTTCACAAATTAATCAACCTAAATCATTCATAGTAATTAACATTTAATTTCTCCATATAATTAATTACATTTGTCCTTAATTAATTACATTAATTAATCACTTTATTATTAATTATTCCTAAATTAAACAATTCTTAATTACATCATTAATTATATAAATTAATGATTTCTAATTTATATTTAAATTAATTACTTTATTTAAATTAATTATATTAAGTGATTAATCTAAAATTTAAAATACAATTATTAATCACCCTTGATTAATATCAATCCAGTAATTAACTGCCCTTAATTACTTATTAACAAATTAATTATTCCATAATTAATTATCTTCATTAATTAATCCCTTGATTAATTATACAAAGTAATTATACTCAAATTACTTTCATTACCAAATCACTCTTAAATTAATTACATCCAGTAATTATCATTAATTACTTCCCTAAGTAATTATACTTATCACATCACCCATTGGTTATTTAAATTAATTAATAATTAATTAACTTAACAATTCATATTAAACTGAATTAAGTACAATGAGTAATTAATTCCTTAATTACTTCATTAGGTAATTATATTTAAAACAATTTACAATTGATTATTTTTACATTAATAAATCTAATTAACTATTAAAAATTAATCACATTTATTCATTATTAAATAATTCTAGTTAATGACCTTTATAAACAATTCTTGAGTTACTTCTTAAGTAACCAACTTAGATTAACCATTATTAATTTCCAATTAATTAGTCTTTAGTAATCCATTAATTGACCTTTAATTATATATAAAAAATTAATTACTAATCATTAATTTAAATTTAATCTTATTTAATTAATGATTCTTAATTGTCAATTAATTTATCCTAAATTAATCATCTTAAATCTTAATTAACTAGTTTAGACTCTTAATTGCTAAATTGACGTAAATCATTATTTATCCCTTTTAATAAATTATTCCTTTTAAATAATTTATAAATTACAAATCATTAAATCTTCATTTATTCAAGAATAACCACATTTTTCTTATTAATGTTCAAATTATCATTAACAAGGTGTTTAAGGATAATTTACTTCCCTTAAGACTATTTAAAACAATTTTAAATTTAAAAACTTCTTTATTTTCAAAACTAAGATTCAATTTTATATTTGAATTCAGATCCAAGTTTAGTTTAAATCCCTATTTTTATTCCAACTTTACTTTTAAATTCCAACTATTTAAACCCCTTTCAAGTTGTTATAAATAATTGGAAAAAAAACTTTATTTATTTAAAAAAACTGGGATTCAAACTTTATTTGAATCCAAACTAAATTTTTATCTAAACTTAGTTTAATTGTTCATTTTACATTTTTTTTTAAAATACAGTTTCAAATTGTTTTAAAAACTTACAGGTCTTGAACCTGTATATTACAATCTACCCGAGACCACTGTATTTTACTTCGAGACAACAAGCTACCTTCTTCGAGCCTGGAACATGAATTACTCGAGCAAACTAACAAACTTACTCCCCTTCCAATACTAACGTCGCAGTACACAAGGAAACCCACCGTGCACATGCACGGTGGCGCCGCTTCCCGATGACCATCAACGATGGCCTCCACAAGTCGAGAACCACCCCAGCACCCTACGCCTAGCATCAAATCGACGTTTCCAACCCGAGATCAAATTCGAGTATGCCAAACCCAAACCTGGAAACATCAGAGCTCACCGCGTCTCATCCTGGCAACACCTCGTTCCCCTCTCTCTGACCATCGGAGTGCCTCCACCTTCGGCCACGGCTTCCTCCATGTTCTAGCTACCTTTTCCCAAAGTTATGCAGTACTCGATCCACCATAGGAATTTACCGATCAATTTTCAAAGCACCCAAAACTAGGGTTACTGACAAACTCGATCAACCCCCATCACCATGTTGATCTGTTCCACTAACAAGTATTTTTCCCCAACTCCTCAAACATTCTTGCACCACCACGGCAAGTTACAGTCTTCAAAAACTTTGAGATTCCCAGAATTACTCAAAAACTCAAATTGAGTTCAACCCAGATATACATCATCAAACCCAAACTAAATATCTTGATTTTATGTTTAAAAATCTAGTTTTTGATTAGGAAATCAATTTATAATCCTGAGTGACGATTTACAGAGTTTTGGATTTTAACTTATATTGAATTTCCTCTGCTGTTCTTGATTTCCAAGGTCAATACAAAATACTTTTAACATGAATGAATTGTTAAACTTTAATTCATGATATAATAAACCTATTCTGTTTAAATTCTAAATATTAATAATGTCTGGATTTAAGAGATAGAGTATTTTACTTCGAATATTGAGTTTGAAATGGAAACAGAGGTATTTAAACATCAGCAGATATGCACACATCCACATCCATATATATATATATATATATATATATATATATATATATACACACACTCGAACTTACTCACCCATATTTACACAGGCCATACTTATCACAGGCATCAACATGCAATTTATACTTTAGTATTTTAAAAGAAAAGTTACTCACCTGAAACAAATGAGAACAGAACCTTTACTTTGGAAGCTGTTTTGAAAACTTGAAAGTTTTGCACTAAAAACCCTTTTTACTTTGAAGCCAATAGTTGTTGTTGAGGAGATGCTTGATTTCCAGGTTGAAGATAAACATAACAGACTTTGTTTTACAGGTTATCTTAGTCAAACTTTTTGAAAGAAAAGTTGCAGACCTAATTCATTTCTGTTTTGCAATGTTTTTGGAACGAACTAGAATAAATAAAGATGTATATATATAGAAATATAAGTTTTGGTATAGGGTAGGTGTTATCTGGGTTTGTATATGCTTGTACAAACATTTTCTGTTTGTATCAGAGATGTATTTAGAAGAAGAAAATTTACAGGTGAAGGTATTATCTAGGCTTGCAATTGCTGGTGCACTATTTAGTTTTGTTTTATCAGGCAATACTTTTCAAATGGGGGCTGAGTTGCCTTATAAGATTTTCGAATTGACTTAAGTTATGCTAAGTACGGGTTACATTAAATGCAAGTGTTCCACTTCATGCCTGCATCCTTTTCTTATTTGTGTATATTGATATTTCTTTTGCCTTGTTGCTTTCATATTTACACAAAATCTAGTTTGATTTCTTGTCTTATTTCTATTCATACATTGTTCTTGCATAATCATTTTACAGGCACATTTTATATTTTCACTTCTTGTCTTGCCTGCATAGTTGCTTATAGCTACAAACATATTCTACTTGCCTTTGAAACTACTTACAGGCTTCACTCATTTTTTTATATAAAGCCTAGTTTACTTTTAGTCTTTGTTATTTTAAATGCTACTTATTTTTCTTTTTACTTTACTTTGCTTTTGTACTTATATATTATAAAATTGTTTAAGTCATTTGTATTGGTTTATTACTTAATTTATATCCATATACTTTTATACTTAAACAATTTACAAATTTTATATTTCTTTTATTTTTAAAACTTAAACAATTAAATACTTAATTTACTTATTATTTATTTCAAACTTATGTTAATATTTACAAGATTTATTTTATTTTAAATTTACAAATCATAGTTTTCCAAAATACATATATATATACATAAGTTTAAAATAACAATTTCTATTTATATTAAAATCCATTTGTAAAGATATTGCATTATTAATATTGTTTAAATATGACTCATTAATAAATTTAAAATAAATTTATAAAAGAAATTATCTCTTTATAAATAAGTTTACTTATCTTATCAAGCTATATAACAAAACAAATCTTTTTGTTTAAACTTAAGCTAAAATCAATTTTAAACAATTTAAGTTTTTATCTTGAGTATTTTAAAGCTATGGTTATTTATTTAATAGCTTAATATTAAATTGAATTTCTAATTTACCAAAATATTAGAATTAAAAAGCTTGCCCCTTTATTTATTAAATTTTAAAACAAAGCTTATCTATTTACAATATATATACAAATATATATATACATTATAAATAGAAACAATCTAAATTAGCTTTTAAAAGATAAAACCACTCATTTAAATATTTACTAAAGAAAATTACTAAATAAATTCAAATTATTATTAACAATCTATTTAATTTTAACTCAGATTATTAAATTTATATTGCCAAAAATTCTGGGATATCACAGTCATGGGACTGGTGTGAGCAAACAAAAATAGTTTTATTTGAAACAAAAAAAAAGGAATTTTAAATTTGAAATCCGCAAAGCTTTTTGGAAAATGAAACTACCATAAGGCCTCCTGCCACACACACAATGCAACCGCACATTTGAAAGAGATTTCTTCTTATGATAATCAAACATGCTTGATACGCAAAATCCTTTTTGATATTATTATTGGTGCATAGTGTAGAAAACCTTTTGAAAGTATAATACTAATCTTAGCCAGCATACATACCATTATAATATGCCTACTATAGCTACCATGTTAGATGGAAGGTTCTACAGCTAAAACCATACAAGACGCGTATTGGTGATTGGATTTCCAACAAATGGTCAGGCTAAGGAACTTCCAGGGCGATATGGGTATGCCTCTGGAGGGATGCCCCGAGAACTTAACCAGATCTCTACCAACACAAGGTCGGGTTACCTCTGTAACTAGGTAATTACTGACATGAATATGCCATCCCCCGGTCATTACCGACCTTTATCCGAGCGCTCAACACCAACAACCACAAAGTAATAAATTTGCAGCAACCACATAGGTTAAGTATTTGGGATCCATACCATGATGCCACCCTTTTCCAGAAGGAAATGGACATACCCTTAGGGGGCGCTACCCTCAAATAACCTTGTCGCATCCTTCCTATTTCAACCATTTCCGGTTTGTGCGGTCCGATGAGGTCTCATCCACAAAGCTACGCTTTACACAAAAGCCATGCTTTGATCAACACATGATCAGTAGCACTTCGTATTCCACATTATCAAATTGGGAATGTATCACTAGTAACCATCAACTACATAACCTCTAAGATCGTACGTTTCAGAGAAGGGTGCTATGCTAAGAGAATAAATTCTCCGCCACCAAACAGAAATGTATTTGATAGAAACAAACTCTACATCTCAAAGTGTAACGTCAGATATGCATCCATAAAGTCTAGTCCGGGTTCGAACAGAAGCAAAGGCACTTCAAAAGAAGTCCTTGCAATCTGGATAATCCCTAATCACGTCCGGACTCCCTATCACGAAGGGTGATCAAATCTCTATACCAGGGCCATTCGATGCAGAGACATTCGATTGGTAATCCTTTCGTTTTCAAAAATATCTGATCATCACCACCAGTCTTCAAATGCTATTCATTACGTCGTATCATTAATCAGAATAGGTTATATGACACAAAGTCATCTCTCAGCTAAACCGAATAATAAGCGCAATATTTAAAAAAATATGGATATAGTGGGATCTTAGTTAAGTCACAACTTCAAGCCTAAAACCTTTCTTCAAATGGTTTAAACAAATTACCATTTTCAAATCTTTAGACAAAAAATTCACTTTATAAGGTTCACCAATCTTTCAAAAAGATTAATTCATAACTTTCAAAATTATTTACCATTCAAATCTTTTATACAAAAGATACACCTTTAAGATCATCTTATTTCGGAAACAAAGTTCGCTAATCTTTAGCAAAGATTCATTTATAGCTTTCAAAACAATTCCATTTCAAATTTGAAACCCCTTTCAACAAAAACTGGAAATCCTTCCTTTATTTGAAAGTTATTATCATTTGAAAAAAAATGCATTTTGTTTCAGAAAAATTTGATCAAATATACACAAGTTATAGCCTTTAAAAGTATAAATAAGAGAATCAACGAACTGCCATATTATTGGCAAGTTCTAATTTAAATTAAATTCAAATTCCCAAAACAATTTATTAACATAGTTTTAAATTCATATATAGAAATTGTATAAACCTTTCAAACCACTATTTCCAAAATAATAAGATGTAGCATATTCAAACTAAATTTAGATTTCAAAACTTCCCTTTCAAAGGCTTTTCATATTCAATTCAATTCCATTTTCAAACCTATTCGGATCCAAACTTCAATTTTTAAACAAAATAATATTTAGATTTCAAAATATCTGTGACTTAACTGGTTTCCTCGTGTAATCCATATTTGTGTGTGTATAATGTAATTCAGGGGTTTTACACTAGTGCAGCATCATCAATCATTACAGATTCAAGCACAACAATATCGATAAGCGGTATAATCATATAACGCTTATTTCGCATTCACGGATTCACAAATAAATAATATACATTCATCATAGATAAATAAATTACATTCATCACAGCTCAAACCAAAATAATTCATATCACAAAGCATCACACGTCAGGGATGTCAAACAATTCAAACATTCAATAGAATCCAAACATTCATAAGTAAGATCAATAAATTATCTGATTAATTTAAATCGGATTAAGTACTTATGAATAAATTTATAATCATGTTTAATTATCATTAATTAATTACAACCCATTTTAATTAATCATCCTTTAATCATTTATTAATTAACCTTTAATAATAAATTAATTAACCTTAAATTATTAATTAATCAATCCTTAATTAATAAATTAATAAATCTTTATTTTTTAAATAATTAACCTTAATTATTTAATTATTCTTTAATTAATTATCTTTAATTACATTAATTGATTAACCCTTAATTAATAATCATTAATTAATAAATCTCTTTGATTAATTACCCTTTAATTAATCATTTTAATTAATTAACCTAAATTTTAAGTAATTAACTTTTAATTTCTTATATTAAGTACTTATCCTTTAATCACTTGATACATCAACTTTAATCATTAATTAATTACTTTTAATCAAATAATTTCTTAAGCCATTAATTACCCTTAATTATTTTCATTAATCAATTAACTCTTAACAAATTAATTAGCCTTTTTAAATAATCTTTGAAATAAATTCATTATTAGCTTAAACCCTTTAAATTAAATTAATGTTTTATATAACAAAACATTCCATATTTAATTACTTAAAATATTAAGTTTATTAAAAATAAACTTTTAAAATAAAGGTTATATAGATTAAACACTCAAAACTTAATTAAATTGAAATAATTTTTTTATTTAAAAACCTTTAACAAATTTAAAATTAGTTAATTTTATTTAAAACCTTTTAACTAATTTAAACTTGGATAATCATTTATTATTTACAAAAGAACTAGTTTTAACAAAATTATTTCAAATAAACTTGATTCGTTTTTAAAGTTTAAACTAATTTCATATTAAATCCACAGACCCGAGCTCAACCCGAGGTAAACCTGAGCACCACTTCGAGTCTTCACCTACCCTCTTCCACTTTGAGACACTCACGCGAATAACTTCGAGTTTGACCCAAGAGAACCGCTTCTTCCCCAAAGCTCAAATCAACTTTATACACAAACATGCACGTGCACCTGCATGGACCATCGTCGACATCCCGATCATCGTCGTCGCCATCTACAGGTCATCAATGACCAACCCAAACCACCTAACCACCCAAATCATCAAAATCAACCTGAGAATCAAAATCGAACAAACTGATCAATGCCTGAAACCCAACCTAATCAGGAAACCGTCGCCTCCCGCCATCAGAACCATCATCGATCCACCCAGACCTTCGTCGTCGTTCCACGAATTTATTCCCCCACCTGCGATTGAACCCGATCCTTTCTTGGCGATGCAGCGACATAATTTCTGACATTGACTAAAACAAGGTTTAAATTCAAATCCCTTTGCCCCGCCACCATGGTGGATTAAAAATTGCGCCACCATTTTTCTTATCATCTCCACTACCCAGGCTAACTCCAACTCCAACCTCGAGACCACTGAACTTCGCAATCGCCATAACTTTGCCAGAAAACCATATTCCCTTCGACCAAAAATTCCCATCAACCACGAACTTAAAAATCATGTTATTAACATAAAAATTCACCATTTCTAAATACGACTCAAATTCATCCAATCAAGAAATTTAGATGCTCGGTTTTCTAGTTAAAAAATGAATTCTACTGTCATTTCTTAGTTTCAAAATATTTACTTAATATATAAATACTTGAGTCCATTTTTAAAAAGGATGTTATGGTCTTACAATCCTTTCTTCCTTAGAGATCATAGCCTAAAATATTTAGGGAACGAAGTTTTGATTTTTCAACTAGGTTAGAACATATAAAATTTTGGACAGAGGCATATTTGCCTGTTTCTTTGACATGCATAGACATATACATATATTTGTATCTATATGCAACATATTTTTATTTAAACAAACATATTTATATTACTACTTCATTCATTCATCACAATATAACCATGTCAAAGTTTAAAAAGGTGATGGTTTGCTCACCTGATTGAAGACAGAGAAAGGCAGAGAACAAGTTTGCCTGGAACTTGCAAATCTGAAACTGCTCTGGATTTTGATCTGATGAATATTAGTTGATGTTGCATGATGTATACGAGTTAAATCTCGTGTTTTGATCTAAAACTGGAAGTGTTTTGATGTTTGCTTCAAGCTTTATAGGTCGAAGTTTTTAAAATAGATTGACAGCTTTCAGGTTTTGAAAAATTGGAAATGATCCTGCTGTAATTTGATTTCATTTGCTTTGCTTACTTGAGTTTGAACCTGATCTTAATGCTGCTCAGGAATATGTTGAAGCTTTTTAATTTGCCTTTGATTTATTGTTTGAACAGGTTAATTTTCTAAGCTTTTGATTCTTTTTCTGATTTTTGTTTTTTTTCTTTTCAGGTTTTTGTTTTTGATTCCTTCTCAGGTTTGTTTTCTTTGATTTTTTTATTATTTTTAGTTTAGAATGATGAATGAAAAGAATTGAGAAAAAGATGAAGCCTGGTTTTAAACATTTTTTATTCTTATTTACATTATCATTTTAAAAGAAAAAAATCTTTGCCATTTGTTAATTTTAAGTTACACTTGTAATTGCATGACATTATAATTTTACGCTTGTTACTTTCATATAATTACCTTACACATGTCCTTTGTTGTTTTCAAATATGTTTTATCAAATTTTCAGTTTAATCTAAATATTTACACATGTCTTGTATTTTTATATATAACATTTCTATTATTTAATCAATGCATTTCTATATATATTTATAATCTTTAAAATTAAATTACACCTTAATAAATAAACATAAATATGTATAGATTTCTATTTTTAAATAAATGTATTTTCATTATAAATATTTATAACTTCAAAGAAATCAATTTTAAAATTAACTATACATTAATAATTAACATGTTTATATATACACATTACAATTTAACCCTATAAATATCCTTTTATTCAAAATATAACTTCCTAAATACGTATACCTATAAATATATATTATAACGAGGCATTTCACTAGAAGAGCAAACTTTCAAGTCCAATTAGTTTCTAGGACACACATCGATAGAAATTAATTTCAAGGCCAAAGTCAGCAGAATAATTACTTTAAGGACAAAGTCAACAGTCCAATTACTTTCAAGGACATAATTTCATAGGTTTTTAGGCCTTAGAAACTAATTATTTTGAATTTTATCCTTAAAAGTAATTATTTCATTTGTGTGTCTTAGAAACTAATTGCACCTACTAAAGAGGCCCTTGTGGCTAATTTCCACTATTATAATTATAAAACAAATTTTATATTTACATTCGTTTTGTATTTTAAATTTATAAATATAAAAACTATATTTATGCATTTTTAGAAGAAAGTATCTAATCCTATTTATTTATTTTAAACTATTATAGCTTTAAATAAGTGAAAATTTGCCATAAGGGCCTCTTTAGCAAGCCCAGTTAGTTTCTAGGACACACAACTGAAATAATTATTTTTAAGGACAAAATGAAAAATAATTAGTTTCTAAGGCCTAAAAGCTATGAAATTATGTCCTTGAAAATAATTGGACTGCTGACTTTGTCCTTAAAAGTAATCATTCTGCTGACTTTGGCCTTGAAATTAATTTTTGCAAATGTGTATCCTAGAAACTAATTGGACTGCAAAGTTTGTCCTTTTGGCAAAATGCCCCTTTAAATAAATAATCATTGATTTATATATACTTCCTCTTATTTATATATTTACACTATCTTAAGAAAAATGATTTTTAAAACAAATTATACATAAATAAATAAACACACATATCTATATATAATAGAATTTAACCTCCTGAAAATTATATTAAATTTAAATCATAACTTTCAAATCAAAATGCCTATTTAATATAATTAGAAAACAAATTGGTATTAATTGAAAATATAATGTTTTCAACTTCAATTTATTTTTCAATATATTTATTTTTGGATTTTATATTCAAATTAAAATCTATTTATATAAATAAACAGGCACAAACCTTATTAAATTTGGAAAACTTCAAACTAATACACAATTTAATCCAAAATTTTTAATAATTATCAAATTAAAATTTGACTCAAAAACCGAGATAGTTACGTTGCACCTCGATATAAACAAGGGACAAATTCGCCTCCCACTTTTTAAATAGCAGAAGATACTGCAGCTCAGCAAAGTTCATAGCGCGATTGATTATTCGCATGAACAGAACATATAGGCAAGTCAGCTTGGCATTGCCATTGGGGAGAATCTAAAATGCAGCCAGCCTCATATTCTAAAGGGTCGCCATCAAAAAATAATTAAACAGGGGCACCGCACCATACATGCACATGTAGTGATGGCAGGCCACATAACCAGAAGGCTGTCGATGAGCGAATTGACCTCTTGCTGGCAAAAGAACATCATCTTTCGGTATGTCATATTACGAGCAAATGCTTCGCAGCACCCTATGTGTAAGAATTGAGGAGGTCTTCTTCGAGGGATCCAGCATAACCCTGAAGTTAGAGGAAGTGCAGTCGACAACGGGGCCAACTGGAATTAGGTGGCCATACTGTCCTGAAGTTATAGAGGTAGCTGGTCCAACCGAGATCGATGAGGACTCTGCTTTGGAAGCAGATGAACTCCCCTCGACTGACATACGACGAGAAGATTTACATGCCATTATATATAAGAAAGCATATGTTGAAAATGGTGAAATGTGCATAGTTTTAAACTATAAACCCTTAACACGGATGATACTTGGAGTTTGAAAGATGATCAACGTGTATCAATCATCGATCGAACTCCAAGCATTAACTATATGTGTATGCGATGTGTAATCTATGCAAGAATAGGCATGGTGTCTGGAACACTACAAGTGGACCATTCGTTATAGATGGCTCAATTGCACTGGGAAAAGAAATCTGTATTAGCTATTAGTATCAGTTCTTCTACACTTACCGATTATCGATCAAGGATCGATAACGGATATGTTGTCCAAAGTGAAATGGAAAGCTCTTCCTATTCTAGGAACACTGACCTTGGAATAGCAAGACTGGTTCAAATCAAATGACTATAAGCTGATGGGTCTGAATCAGGAAAGAAATTTTCAACATAAGTTGATTTTAGTTTCTTGGAAAATGATAACAACCTAAGTTGCACACAAGACGATGTCCCAGGTTATTATTACCTCCTAAAAAACCAAAATCAATTCGCAAGAACCAATGCCAAGATCAACTGCATGACTCAACGCAGGTCAATTCTGATTTTTCGAATGGAAATGCAAGACATATCAACCATCGAGGCAAAATCCTAGTTTCATTCTGTGAAAATCCGAAACTTGATTTACTATTTACTTCCACAAAATCATAATCAACCCAAATCTTCAACTAAGTCCTTCAATAACGCGACTCCATCACAAATCAGTCATGATAGTATAGAACCAACTTCACCGACCTTCATGATTAAGAGGAGTGATGATAAACTCCTCAATCCAAGATAGCTCAAACCATAGTGCTTCGGATTGGCAACGATTGGATCGGTGATGGCTGGGGACAGGCGAAGTCACGCCATAAGGTTCTTAAGATGATGGTTAGCGGCACTGAAACTTGGAGGTTGACGGTGGCGTTCTGGTGGCAGCATCGATTGGATCGGCTAGGGTTTGATTCTATTTTGATCGGCTCAAAAATGGATAGAGGGGGTGTGACGATCTGATCCTATATATATATATATATATATATATATAAAGGAAAAGAAAAGCCGAGAAAATTTGCTAAGTACTTGGATTGGAATCGATCTAATCCAACTGGGTTATTACCGATCCAAATTATTACCCCATATGGCTTCAAACTTACCAACTTTTCTCAACTTGATGGTGGTATTCATTCTAGAAGTTATCAAGTCAAGATCACTCCATAGTAACGACTAATGGAGATTCCTACTAAGGACTAAATAGCTGGTCGGAATGTCATATGAAGCTACTCAAGGAAGTTAGGTATGACTAAAAAAGTTCCATGAAATGGAACCCGTAAGATGAATAATCCAGAGCATGCCTTATTTCCATCTAAAGCATGCTCTAGGGGAGGACAAATGTTAACCAGATTTTTAATCCAATAGAAGTCAAAAGAGTTAGAAAAATCAAGCTAAGCATTGATGACTAGGAACTTGACCGAAAGACCCAGAATCACATGACAAAGGAACCTAAGGAGTTAAAATAGGCCAAGTATTTGGATCGGCCCTCATTCGATCCAACTGGATTGGTATCGGTCCAAATTATTGGCTTGTAGACGTTCCAATCCACATGCATTGTGTTCTACATATCTTTTAAGCCTATCGACCAAGTTTGATAGCATCCTAGCATCCAAGTTAAAGAAATGAAGACTTATCTGATTTGGATTATAATTCAATCTAATCTACTGTGAATCATCATCAAAAAAACCTAACAAGTCATTAAATTATAAAGAGAAGCTTTGAAAGAAGATAAGGAAGGCCGTAGGATGAGAGTTGCGCAAAAATCATGCAACTATTTGGATCGACCGATCGAATCCAATTGGATCTGTACTGATCCAAATAATTAGCTCAGGCAGCTCCTAAAATTTACATGCTTCCTCCTACCAATGACTGTAGGCCTCCGGTGAAGTATTTTTGACCCAAATGCTCTCTTAATCCTATAAATACCAATCTATCTCCAACAGGAAAAGGGCTCGCTATTTTAATCACTAAATCAACTCTGTTATGAAGATTCTTCAACTTTCTTCTCCCTCAAAATGGCTGTCATAGGATAATTAAGATCCTTCCTTTTGTCTCCATCAATGGTGGTCTGATCTTTCTTTATTCAACTATCAGAATTGTAATCAATGTGTACTTGTGACCAACAATCAATTCAATAACAAAAGTTATAAAGTGGCTGTAGGCTTCATTAATGGCCACACCACTATAAAGATCATGTGTTCTTTTATCTTGTTCTGTTTTTTCTATAATCTGGAGTGTGTCTTACTTTATTTTCTTGTCGTGATCAACAGGTTTGGTGCTTTCACAATCTGAACAAAGTGTTGCTCCACTTTTTAGTTCAAATATGTGTGTGTGTGTGTGTGTGTTTAGATATCATAAGTATACTTATACAGATGCAAACATACATACATACATATATGTATGTGTATATCGATCAAAAACAACTTTTATATTATGTGTATATATATATCATTTAAAATTTAATACTATAATATATATGTATGTAAATCATTAATATTTTATATACAAGTAATACATACATATATATATTTTTACATAGTTATTACTATTTATATAGATAACAAGTTTACATACATACAAATATTTGAACAACATTTAATACATATATGATGAGCTAACATGTCCGTTGTGATGTAAATCCTCACAATTATATATGGGCATGTTATACCTTGCATAGATTATTATGTTAAACATGCACATATATACTATGTATATGATACTTATGTGTACTATTATATTTAACTGAATATAAATTAAATAAAATTCTATCTACAATTTGTAAATTTAAGTGAAATAAGAGATTTTATTTAAATAAAATTTAGAAATGTTCTAAATAAATTAGACTTCATAGGCATAATATTGATCCAATATGGTAAAATATTTTGAAATTCACCCATAACTTCTGCTATAGGCTGGTCCAGTTCCAACATGACTACCCTGGTTAGTTCACCATAATCAATTCAAACTGTATATGCTTTGTAATCTTTTCTAGCTCCAATCAAATTCCAACTAATTATATCAATAACTTTTTAGTTCGGTTTCTAAATCAAAATTGTTGATAAACCTTATTCTTCACAAAAAAGTAAGATGAAAAATTGTTAACTTTAACCAAAGTTTAATTTTGGTCACCACATATTTTTCCAAAATATTTTTTTAAATTCTACTTAATTTTCAAAAAAAATTGTTTCATATGTTCACATTAAATCATTTCATAAGAAATCATAACTCAAATCTATTTCAATTTAATCAATTTATATCTGTTTGTATGTCCTTGAACAAACAATTATTCTACTTCCAATTTCCGAGGCTAATTTCTTTTCAATAATTCTTAAAAACATTATTACCTAAAAATATTTAACTTCCAAAACTCAATTCTTTATAGTTTTACCAATTCAACAATGATTACTCAAAATATAATTCAAATTGAAACTACCTCGATTATATTTTAAAATATGCATACTTCATTTTAACAACATTTTTTCATATAATTTAAAACATTTTATCATATATAAATTGTTTTATTTATAAATAGCCAATTTTCAAGACCTTTTAACTAATACATCATGTATATATGCTAAAATATATTTTTAAATTTCATTTTAGTCCACTAACTATATTTAAATCGAATTCAAAAACAATTTACAAAATTTTAAAATATTCGTTAATGCATATTTTTAAAAGTTTATACGATAAAACTTTAATTTTAAAGTACATACGTATTAAAATAGAAAACTTGCATAACAATAATTTTTAATTTCTTTTCTATTTAAAATTTATCCAAAAGGGTCCATTTTAATTTAGAGAAATAGATATATTAAACGTACTATTTGAATTTTAATTCTATAACTAAGAAATATTCACAAAAGCGTAAAGAAAATGTAAGATTTTACATTTAATTTATTTTTCTTAAAGTGTTAAAAACGCATTAATAAAATAAAAGATTTGCAAAAGGATGCATTTTACTTATTTTTTAATTACTTTCAAATTTCTTTGTCAAAAGCAAATGCACATCAAAGTACAAGTGTAACAACATGTCATACACTAAACAAAAAATAAAACCTTTAAAAATAGTTATGTAAAATTACCTCTTATTAAATATTTCTCATTTTTAAAACTTACATTAAGATTTTTATTTTTCAAAACATTAAAGAAACTTCAACTTCTTTACTATTTTCCAAAATCTTAGATACCAATATTTCTTACTCTTAAGGGAAAATATTTCATTAATTTAAATACTTTAATTGGAGTAAATCATTACTTCACAAACCCAACTATGTCATGCAATCTAAAAATGCTTAAGTACATTCATTAAGCCTCGTCAACATTACAATATGTTCTATGGACTTAAGGATACTGTTACTTGGCATATAATCCCTTCTTTAGTAATTCTTTATGGAGTAAATTACAAAAAATGTGATGGGTTTAATTTTCTTCCCAAACTATTTAAATCTCGATATTCATTTAACTCATAATTGTTTAAGTCTATAAAGGAGAATCCAACAACTACCTCCACTAGCCAAAATATACAGGAGTGGTGTAATATATATATATATATATATATATATATATATATATAATGTATATATGATATATATATATATATAATGATAATGATAATTAAAAATATGCTCTCTCTCGTATGCTCTAATTTTGTAGGATTACTCTAACCTAAGCTCTAATACAAAATAAAAAACCCACAATCTACGATGCCCTAATTCACACATGAAATGATGCGAATATTGCTGACCTCATAAATGGAGGATCGTTTTGTGGTAGAATATAAAATAGATCATATAGCTATCTACAATATTTTACACTTTTTGGAACTTATAGAGGAAGGAATAAAATATAATAGCAACCAATAATATAATCCTATATAGATAAAATAATGTAATATCAAGTAAATTTTAACTACAACATCTCTCAATACTAGTAACGAAAATAATACAATGTTTGGGAATAAATGAAGTAAAATAGTAAACAGATAATAAACAAAAGTGTGGGCCTCCATCATACCATCTTTTAAGTCAGCACCGGCCCTCTCTATCAATTTATCTTAGTATAACTAAAAAGAAGAAATGATAGAAATGGATAAACATACGTATGGTGAGTGAAACGCGTCGTATAAGTGTATAATACTAATAAATGTTAGAACCCCATTTGTATAAATGTTTTAATAATGACGGCTATATGTATGTATGTATATATATGAATATATATGTATCTAATATATTATTTTGTGCAGCACTCTAAAGACGATGATTCAAAGAAACAAGGAGAAATGACCATTTACAAATCAAAGACAAGTGTACATATTTTCCCTTAGATTTATTCGTAAAATTTCCAAAATGATTCATATGCATACACACACATAATGTAACATCCCGGAATTTTGTTAAAATTAAATTCGTTGAATTGTTAGAACTTCTAAATTTAATTTGAGAATTTCAAAAGAAATAAAATATTGTAATAAAATCACATAGTTATTAAATGTTAATAACTAAAACAACTTTTCTTTTTAACAAAGTAAAATAAGAAATTGTCTTAAAACCATTAAATGAAATATGGGTTATAAATTTAAATGTTGATGGTCGAGCTTTTAATAGAAATAAAATTATTAATGTAAGTTATGATAAAATTATAAAATTTAAATCACATAATTATAATCTAACATTTGGCAAAATAAACAAGAAAACAAAGAAAACAAAAGGAAGGAACATTTAAATATAAGTGTGTAGGAGTGTAAAACAAAAATAAACTATAAAAAAAATATAAACTGTAAAAGAAAAACAGGACTTAGGAAAAGAAAAATCTACAAAACAAATGAAGTAGTACTTACACAACCATAAAATAAGGTGGCTGTAACATACAAAGGAAACAAAGAAAATGCAAGAGAGTAAAGCATTTAGACAAAATAGTACTTATAAAAATCAAACAGCACATTGCATACATACTTACATTTAATGCTATACACATCAGCCAAATTTAGAGTAAGATTTCCTGTATAAAACATACAAGGAAACACTGCATCACATGCTTCATTTAATGCTTTCAAATACACCCATACACAAGCACGACTGAAAAGAAAAAAATATTGCTTCAGCACAACACAAGGAGCCTGCACATCTCCTTATATAAGTGTGTAGCCTCCAAATTTTTTCAAAACTTTTTACTGAAGAAAGAAAAAGAAAACCTAACAAAGAACATAAAATAAAATAAAAAGAAGAAAAGAAATCACTTTGTATTCAAGTTGAAAGACAATTTGTTGAAGAAACAAAACAAAGAAAAAGATTTACTACAGATTTCAAAAACAAGAAAAAGAAAAGTGTTCTCTGTTTTCAGATATTTCCAGGTGAGTAAACATAAAATTTAAAGTTTTAAGTTTAATTAAAACATTGAAAAGGTAATTCATTGATGATACTGTGTGGTCGTGTATCATTTTTTTTAAATATGGTTGTGTGTTATATTTATGGGTTATCTGTGAAATGGATTTATAGGTTTCCTCTGTTTATTTTTTTTTTCAGAGTTGCATATCCATTCAAAACTCAAAAATATTTTCAACTAAATCATTGTAAAGCATTTATTTTTTTTATCAAACAAGATGTTAGAACACCAAACAAGATTTTAGAAGTAGATTAAAGCATGATTAGTAAATATTACCGCAGGAAACATGGTTTACAGAAAACCAAGTAAAAAATTGATAAATTTGATTGTTATAAAAAGTTGATTCAAGATCATAACTAGAATCCCTACTGAAATTTATGATTTTTAAAACAAAATTGAAGAATTTTAGATTAGTATTTAAAGAGAAATTTGTATTTGAATAAAACCTGAATTTTTATCAATTTCTTGTAAATTAATCAATTTAAATTGCTGAAACTTGAGTTGAAGCAAGTTTAAACCTTTATGATTTTCGAAAAAAATTTGAAAAAAAATTTCCATTGCGTAAATTGGGAAGTCGAATTCAATCTAGGGTTTAACCCTGGGTTTTTGCAATGTCTGTAAACATGGTGATTGAGTCACCACAAATTGATCGAGCTTCATGATATTAAGGAAATGGAAGAACATCGGGTTAACGTGCTATGGCCGAAAGCATGGATTTTTTTGGTGGACGGTGAGAGGCGGCGAGGCGTTTTCGCGTGGGTAGGTTTAAGTTACAGGGTCGAGCGAATTTCTACTTTTTGATTCCAAAACGATGGCTTCATGTGGGTTGTTACAGTTGAGGTTTGAAGGAAGTAAAATAGAAACTTAAGCTAAAAAAAAAGGAACAGACGCAGGGAGAGAGAGAAGAAGCTCGGGAAAGTGACGAGGAGGACACGGGTTTTACTCGAGTAAAGCCCTATTTTTACTCAGGCTTTTGAAAATTTGGGTTAGGCCCTATAAGATTTGAATAATTCCAAAGTTAAGTAAATTTTTGTATTTCAGGGTAAACAATGTCGATTTATGTTATGTGAAGACTTATTATGAGTTTACCTCATTTAATAAATGTTCTTTTTAAAATTTAATTAACTCTTTATTTAAATGATTAAAACTAAAATCGGAGTTTGAATAATTTACATTAGAACTTTTAAATACAACAATAAATTGAATCTTAAGATATAAAGAAGATTTTTCAAATAATTAAAGTGAATAATTTTTATTAATTAATGATTTTAAAAAGAAATTAAGGATAATATACAATTTGAAATTTAATTAAGTGTTCAAATTTAATTGTAACTGAGAATTTGTTATTCAAATTAATTTAGGTTGATTAATCAAGAAAATTAGCAGTTAATTTAAATAACTAATTTTGAAACAATAAATCGAGTTAATTAAGATTAAATTTATTTATCCAAATTTTCATCATTGATTTAAAATAATTATGTGGTAAATTTATTTAAACCACATTGGAAAATAATTAACTATTGTTGTGCACTATATTGATATTTCTGTTCTGTTGGGGATGCTGTGTTATGTAGATTGCCATGTACTGCAGTGTAATTGTAATTTGTTCTGTATTGATGTGAAAACCCTGTTTGCCCGTAAAACGGCATTTAAACTTCGATGCGACAGGGAATCGGATTTCAGTTAGTCATCCGAAACCCACATCGAACCTGTGAATTTTTGTGAATGACATATCCACATGTTTTTAAAAATTGACGCTCACTATTCGGTTTAGCCGGGAAAGGACCTTTGTGTCATATAACCCATTTCGAATATGTGATTCGACATTATGGATAACATTTGAAGACTGGTGTTGAAGACCGGTGTTGAAGACCAGGTATTTGCGAGAGCAATAGGATGACCTGTCGATTGACTCTGCACCGAGTTGCTCCGGTATAGAGTTCTCGATATGTGATGGGGAATCCGATCGGGATTGTGGATATCCGGATTGCAAGGACTTCTTTGGAAGTGTCGTCGGTTTTGTTCGAACCCAGAACAGACTTGTATGGATTGTATGTCTGACATTACAAGTTGAGATATAAAGCAGATTTCTTTCAAATACATTTCCGTTGGTGGGGGAGAATTTATTCTCTTAGCTTAACACCCTTAGAGGTTATGTAGTTGAAGGTTATCAGTGATATATTCCCAATTTGGTAATGTGGCATGCTGAGTGTTGTTGATCATTTGTTGATCGAAGCATGGACTTGTGAAAAGCGTAGCTTTGTGGACGAGACTTCGTCGAACCTCACACCCCGGAATGGTCGAAACAGGAAAGATGCGGCAAGGTTATTGGGGGTAGCACCCCTTAGGGTATGTGCATTTCCTTCTGGATAGAAGTGGTGTCATGGTATGGAGGCCAGATACTTAACTTATGTTGATAATGCAGATATATATATATATATATATATATATATATCTGTGTGTGTGTGTGTGTGTATGTATGTGTATTACTTTGTGATTTGTTGCTGGGGCCCCGGTTAAAGGTTGGTTACAACCGCGAAATGGCATACTCGTGTCAGTAGTTACCCACTTAGGGGTAACCCGGCCTTGTGTTGGCAGATATCCGGTTAGGTTCTCGGGTCGTCCCTCCTGAGGCGTACCCATGTGGCCCAGGAAGTTCCTTAGCCTGACTATTTTTGGAAATCCAATTCCCAATACGAAACCCTGTATGGTTTTAGTTGTAGAACCTACCATTTACTTATGGTGGCGCCCCACTGTTTAGATGGTGGCTATAGTAGGCACACGATAATGGTCGTATGTTGGCTAAGATTAATATTCTACTTTCGAAATGTTTTCTTCACTATGCACTAGTAATAATATCAAAGAATTCTTTTCTCGTATCAATCATATTTGACTATCATAAGAAGAAATCTCCTCCAATTCTGCGTTTGCATTGTGTGTGTGGCGGGAGGTCTTATGGTAGTTCCATTTTTTAAAAGCATTCTGAAAATTCTTTTATAAATCTAGTTCTTTGAAAGTAACTGTTGTTTTGTTTACTCACACTAGTCCCATGACTGATCTAGAGTTTATTGTTTTCTTTCCTAAACTCTGGATGCCCATTATTTCTACACGGGCAGCCTAGTAGCAGGTTTATGTATTTTGGAGTAGCAGTATTTTGGAGCTCTTATCGTGGAGATATCTTAGGAGCTTTTGGAGATTTCAAGTGTTTAGCTTTTGGGAGTTTGTTATCACTTATCTCATTTAAGGACTTTTGGATATATGATCACTGTTGTATTATCATGATGTTGTATTTGGAATTGTGGTGTATACTTTGTTGTAGTATGGATATTATGTTGATGTTGTAACTGTGATGATATTTATGATATTGATTCTGTTCTGCTGTTTTATATTCATCTAATTGTTGTTATAAGCTCCGGCGATGCGAATTTGATGTCGTTTATCGGACATCAAGTTTGGGTCGTCACAAGTGGTATTAGAGTTGTTGGTTGAGTAAGAACTTTAGCTACGGAGTATAACACATTAGATGGCTCATTAGAGATAGGGTGAAGTATACCCTAGAATGAGTATAACCAAGACTAAAACATTAATTTTATTAGTTTATTTCTTTTGCTGCTGATATTCTTTAAGATATTTCATTCGTGTATTTAAATCAATTTTCTTACTAATGACAGATAGTAAGAAATGAGCGAACGAAGGCGAAGAGTTAGGGGTCAAGGAGGAGCCACAGCACCTGATCAAGATCCCCCAATGGCAATAGCGGCAGTTCAGCAACAGTCGAATCTGGCTGATTTACATAAGAATTTCTCGAGACTTGGTGGTAAGTCGTTCAACGGCAAAGAGTCGATTGTTGAGCCTCAAGCCTGGATAAGATCGTGTGAGAAAATCTTCAGAGGGTTAAAATTTAAAGACGATCAGAAGCGACTCATAGCTTCTTGGCAACTTCAAGATGAAGCCTCGGCCTGGTGGGAGACAATCACGGTAGATAAGCCAGAAGACGAGTTTTCTTGGGAAAAATTCAAAGAAGTATTTGAGAAGCGATATTTGCCATCAGCCAGAATTTCTCGAATGTATCAGGAATTTATGGACCTGATGCAGGGAAGTTTATCGTTCAAAGATTATCTGAACAGATTTAATGAATTGTCTCGTTTTGGTCCCGAATTGGTGAATACGCCTTTAAAGATGAACGAGAGATTCATTCGCGGGATGAATAAGAAATTCCACGAAAGAATGATGGGCGACGTTAAGGAATCTTTTCCAGATTTAGTTGATATGGGGTACAGATATGCTACCCTTGATGTGCATGAAGCCCCGGTAGAGAAAGGAAATTCAGGCAATCAAAATTGGAAGAAGCGAAAATTTGGAGGCAAGAAACCTTGGCAAGGCAACGAGAAAAAGAGGAGCATTCAGGGAAGTGCGGCAGAAAATGTCACTTGTTACAACTGCAAAGAGAAGGGCCATTATTCAAACAGCTGCCCAAAGCCGAAGAAGCAAGTTAAAGAATGTTGTAATTGTCACAAGCCTGGACATGTTGTTAAGGATTGCCCAGTGATGAAACCAGCACAGGTGGCAAATGTTTATGCGATAAAGAAAGACCCTTCAACTTCGAAAGCAGATAAAGGAAAAGGTGTTTTGGAAGGTAACCTTACTATTTATGATAGAACTGTTAGAGTTTTATTTGATACAGGAGCTTCACATAGCTTTATCTCTCAACAAACCGTAAATGAATTAGGACTTGAAACATAATTTGTTACGATCCTAATTGCGTGAAAAATCCGGTTGGAGGTCCTGCAAATCTTTGTTTATATTGTAAAAGAGTTCCTATTGCATATGCTAGCTATTGATTTCCTATCAACCTTTTTGTCCTCGAATTTAATGAATTTGAAATCTTACTCGGTATGAACTGGTTATCGAGATACGAAGCTATATTGGATTGTAATAATCGGACAGTTTTAGTCAAAACAAGTTTTGGAAATTTTATTGAAACCTCTTGTGAGGATCCGAGTCCAAGGAGAGATAGATTGATGCATACTTTGGGATATCCTGAACCCAGTTTGCAGTCTATACCTGTTGTTCGGGAATTTTCCGACGTATTTGAAGAAGTGAGATGTTTACCTCCTCACCGAGAAATAGAATTCCGAATTGACCTTGTACCCAATGCTCGTCCTGTTGTTCACGCAAGTCGCAGGATGGCACCTAGGGAAAAGATTGAATTTGTTCATCAAACTGATGAACTACGAGCAAAATGATTAATTCGACCCAGTGTTTCTGAATGGGGCTCAGCCATCGTATTTGTTGCTAAATCGGACGGATCTTTGAGATTGTGTGTAGATTACCGCGATCTAAATAAACAAACTCTCAAGAATAAATTTCCACTGCCCAGAATTGATGATTTATTTGATCAGTTGCACGGCGCTCGTTTCTTTTCAAAAATGGATCTAGCCCAAGGATTCCATCAACTATGAATTGCCGAAGATTGTGTCCATTTAACTGCCTTTAGGGGTCCTGATATGTTCTACGAATGGTTAGTTATGCCTTTCGGGCTAACCAATGCCCCAGCATACTTCGTAGATCTTATGACTCGTGTGTTTCGGGAAGTATTGAATAAATTTGTGCTTGTATTCATTGATGATATTTTGATCTATTCTAAGACTAAAGAAGAGCATGCCGAACATCTTAAAATCGTATTGGAAAATATTGAGGAGAAATGTTTTATTTGCAAAATTTTCAAAATGCCACTTCTGGGTCAAAGAAGTCAAATTCCTTGGCCATATTGTTAATGAAGAAGGAATTTCGGTAGATCCTAGCAAAATTTCCACTATTCTTGATTGGAAACGACCCACTACTTCAAAAGAAGTTCGAAGATTTTTGGGTTTTGCAGGCTATTGCTGGAATTCGTTCAAAAAATTTCTAAGTTGGCTAGCGCATTGACGAAGCTAACAACGAAAAATGCAAAGTTCATTTGGACACCAAAATGTGAAGAAGTTTTTCAGGAGTTGAAAAAGAGATTGACCACTGCTCCTGTTCTCACTATTGTTAACGGGAACTGTAACGCCCCGAAAATTTTCGACTTTCGAAAATTCAACATCGACACTCACTTTATCGACTGTCGAGAAATCGAAGGCCAAAAACCGGAATGTTATGGGTTTTAAAAAGAATTTAAGAAAAAGGAAGAAGAAAGAATAGAAAAGAGAACAGAAAATTTTAAAATAGAAGAAAAAGAGAATAGAGAATTTGAAAACAGAGGGAAAATAGAACGGAACAGAAAACAACTGAACAACATCAGAATCTCACAATTCGCAGCGGAACAACATATAATAATAAATGAATAATCTTTAAACAAAGAACTATATCAGTTATTACATTTTATACATTACATTTCATTACCTCATATCATCAGAGTGTACAACAACAACAAACAGCGGAAAAAGAAATACTATAAAGTAGTAATACGCCATGCCATCCAGCTTGCCTCCAGCAATTCCAGAATATCCAGAATATCCTGATAAACCTAACTCTTGACTGCCCGTGTGGAAATTGGTGGGCACCCAGAGTTTAGGAAGGAAAACAATAAACTCCGAGTCAGTCATGTGACTGGTGTGAGAACTCAAAACAGTTTATTTATCTTTAAAATCAAAATAGAGGAATATTTTTATTTCAATTTGCAATGCTTTTAAAAATGAGACTACCATAAGGCCTCCCGCACACACACACATGCAAACGCAGAATCGGAGGAGATTTCTCCTTATGATAGTCAAAGATGCTTGATACGCATTTAAAATAACATTTGATATTATTATTAGTGCATAGTGTAGGGGAAAAATTCATTTCGAAAGTAGAATATAAATCTTAGCCAACATACGACCATTATCGTATGCCTACTATAGCTAACTATGTTCAATAGCAGGTTACCGCCACATTCCATAGCAGGTTATACAACTAAAACCGTACAAGTTACGTATTGTTTCTTTGGATTTCCAACGAATGATCAGGCCAAGGAACTTCCCATTGCCACATGAGAATGCCTCTGGATGGACATCCCCGAGAACCAAACCGGATCTCTACCAACACAAGGCCGGGTTACCCCTAACTGAGTAACAACTGACCGAATATGCCATCCCCCGGTCCTTTGGGACCTTTATCACCGAGCGCTCGTAATCAATTCACACAATCATAACAAAGTGTTTTCAACATGAGTAAGTATCTGGGCTCCATACCATGATACCACCCTTTTCCAGAAGGAAATGGACACATCCTAAAGGGTGCTACCCCTCATAACCTTGCTGCTTCTTTCCTGTTTTGACCATTCACGGGGTGTGAGGCTCGACGAATTCACGTCCACAAAAACATACTTTATACAAAAGCCATGCTTTGGGTCAACAAATGATCAACACAATGATCACAAGGATAGACGATCAAATAAACGATCCTATCACAAATAATCAACACAATGATCATTTCAGCATCACTCAGCATGTCACATTACCAAATTGGGAATATATCGCTGATAACAATTAACTACATAACCTCTGAGCTCGTACGTCTCAGAGAAGGGTGTTAAGCTAAAAGAATAAATTCTCCGCCACCAACAGAAATATATTTGAAAGAAATCGGCTTTACATCTCAATTTGTAATGTCAGACATACAATCCATACAAGTCTGTTCTGGGCTCGAACAAAACCGAAGGCACTTCTTACGAAGCCCTTGCAATCCGGGTATTCACAATCCCGATCGAATTTCCCATCACTTAGGAGATCTCTATACCAGGAGCTACCCAGTGCAGAGACAATCGATAGGTCATCCTATCGCTTTCACAAATACTCGGTCTTCAACACCGATCTTCAAATGCAATTCATAACGACGTATCACATATTCGGAATGGGTTATACGACCCCATGGTCCTTTCCCGGTTAACCCTAATAGTGAGCGCTTATTCAAAAATAAGTGTAGCATTCACATTCAAACAAATCACATCAATTACCCATTCAAAGGGAAATATTGATAGTCGGTTATTGAACTATCAATGGATATGCACACATCACCAGTTTCCAAATAATTTTCCAAATTATTTATTTTCCAAAATATCTTCACTAGATATATAATTTCATACTTCAAAAATAAATCAATATTTATTTTTAAACCAATTCCACCTTCTTTTATAAATTCACTGGTGAATTTACATTCCAAAGTATTAATGAATATAGGACTTCAATTCGATTTATAATATTCATTTTCAATTTATCTTCAAAAAGATAAATTCTCTAATATTCACTTTATATTGGAAAAACATTTCCATACTTATTTATTCATAAGTAATTCACAATTTTTATTTATTTTCAACACTTGAAAAATATTCAATACACTTAAATCGAGATTAAGTATATATTTCATTCTTTTAAGGAAATCATTCACTTAAACATATTTATTTGGGTCAAAACGAATGTTGCGTAAAACATCGTTACGACGACTCAAAAATCACTAGTATAGGGATTCGAAATTAAGATAGATTATAAATCCCAATACTATACAAAACATTTCCTTTCGGAAATCATTTACTATAACAACAGTGTTATAGTCTACTATTTCCTTTTATTTCTCGAAAACGTCTATTTCAACAATCAATGTTGAAATCTATGGTTTCGAATCTCAACATCTTTTAAAACATCGTTAGATCGTTTTAATTCTGTTTAAAACACCAAATCTAAAACAATTTCTTTAACGTGTTATTCACTATTCAAAAACGTGAATATAACTCCATTAAATAAGTTATGACAATTAACTTATCAAAATAAGTTGTTTGTGGATTTATAAAACAACGTTTATAAATTCCATTTCTATTTATTTATAAAAACTTCCTTTTTTATAAATCCTTTTATTAACCTATTCCAGTTTATAACTAAATTATAAACTAAACGTTCATATTATAAGTTAAATACTTATAATTTATTCGTTACAAAAATCGTTCCTTTGAACTTCATAATTATAAATCTTATAACTTATAAGATTCGTTTATTTATCAAAACTCCATTCTTTCAATAACTTTATAAATTTTATAAACCTACTGTTTATAAAATTTCATTTATAACTTCACTGTTTATAATCCTATAAATTTCATTCATTAATGAAATTCATTTTTACTTCATTCAAACACTTATAAAAACTCGTTTTATAATGTCAATATTTCAATTTATAAATATCCATTTATAAATCTCTTAATATAAATCAATTTATATTATTCTTTAAAAACATCTTTCAATTCCTTTATAATTCCACCATTTTGATTTATAAAATAATCAAATTTTATAAATCTTATATTCAAACTTTTAATAATAAACTCAAAAATCCAGTTTAAACTATTTTATAACATCGTTGGTTCATATTTCTCAAAAATCAGCTTTTAACTATATTTCACCAAATCATAATTTTTATAACTTTAAAAATTATAACGTTTATTTATTTAAAACGGATCAATTCCAAAAATATAGTATATTCTCAAAAATCACTTTAAAATCATTTTAAAATTCCAAATTCTGGGTCCAATGATGCTACACACCAAATAGTCAATCACGACTACAACGATATCATATATCAATATGATAATCAATCAAATATCAAAATATCTGAAATTAAATAAATACTGTTGAGGAATCCAGTTGGATCCCTCCAACCTGTTTCCGGCATCCAAAAACATTAGCACAATACCAATTTCGCTCCAGTACGAAATTATCGCGGTATATGTTCTTATTAAATATTATCCGCTTAATAACGGCGTAATAGGGTCTCATCCGCTAAACAAATAAATGCGGGAAATCAATAACTCCAATATATACATATGCCAATATATATATATTGCTATCATATATAATACCAATTTCACTGTTTATGAAATATTCGCGGTATATGTTTTTAATAAATAACATCCGCTTACTAACGGCGTATAATGTCTATTTTAACAATCAATAGATAACAATCATCATTCAAACATGCATTCAAATATTTTAAATCTAACTATTTAAAATAAAAATCGAAACTGGTTCGATTGAGTGAGAAGTTCTCACCTTGGTTTTAAATTCCGTTTTAGCGATTTATTTCGAATAAAATTAAACGGACGTTTAATTTTACCCAAAATTCTCACTAACTCCAAACGACTCCAAACCAACTCCATCGCGTAGTGCTCATCCATACGATTCCAACGCAACTGAGTTTGCATTTTTTTGACCTCGTATGAAAAAGTTATGAATTTTTGAAGTTACACGATTTTATAACTTAAATTTACAACACAAACTTTAAAATTATAAACCTAAACTCATCACAGCCACATGATCCTTCCCCATTGAATCCAGGCCGTCCCCCCCTTCATCTTCTTCACGTTCCTTTTCTACAGATCAAGGCCGCAACCTTGAACCCATCACCCAAAACTAGGGTTGAATCTTGCATCCACATCACTCGACTAAACTCGATCACGTCACCGCCATCGCGAAGCTCAGCACCTCCTCTACCCACGCCTGCCTCCCCCTTGAGCTCGGCCTGCTCTACAGCCCATAAAGGCGTGCGTGGCCTGAAGAGAACGGCCCCCCTAGCTCCCTCTCCGTTGCACCATTTCCGATCATCACCGTATGGAATCGAAGCTCTCGTCGTGCTCTACGACTTCCGTGTTGAACACTTCGCGTAATTCCTTACGGATTGAGAGAGATTGATGAAGAAGTGAGAGTGATTTCTGGCCATTGAATGTTAGGGTGGCGGCTAGGGTTATAAAATTAGGGTTTTAGTTATTTTTTTATCAAATTATGAAGAGTGGTGGTGTATTTATAGAGAACCGATCGACACTATTCACCCGGAAATTCCGAACTCCGTTTTACGCGCCGAAACTGACGTACCTAGGGTTTATCCCGCGTTCCGGACACAATGGAACAGGTTTCGGAAGCTAATTCAGACATCTGTGCGAGTTATGGCTATAAACGCTCAATTTAAATTAAACCGATTTAACTCGATTTCTAGGCGTTTTAATTTGTACAGGACAAACGGTAAATCCAATTGACTTGAAATTTGAAACCTTACAATAATATCACATTACGGATCCGATGAAACTGGTTTCGTCGAAATCCGAGACTTTTTGAAAAATGGCTATTTTCACTCGCCAAATTTAAATTAAAAATAAATCGATGCGTTTCGAGCTGCCACGATCAAACGATAACTCCGATTGACACGAAATTTGAAATCCGATAATAACTAACTATTACGGATCCAATGGAACTGGTTTCGTTCAATTCTGAGACTGTTCAAAAATTGGCTATTTTACAGTCGATTATTAAATATTAAAATATTCAATTTTCACAAATTAACTCTTAATTCGATTTTAAAAGTTCTAAAATATCGTTCTAACTTCAATATGATAAAATAAAATTTTACAAATCATTTTCAATCATATTTAACTCAATTTTCAATTATTTCCATAATTTAACATATTAAATTATCGATTTAATTATTCAATTAAATCCAATAATTCAAAATAAAATTTATTTGACTTATAAATTCACTTATTAATATTTAAAATTAATTAAATATTCAAATTTTAATTAAATAAAATTCTGGGTCGTTACAATCTTCCCCACTTAAAAGAATTTCGTCCTCGAAATTATAAGTAAGAAAAGTTACAGAATCTATTAATTTTCCCAAAATTCATAATTAAACTTCTTACAATACTTTACTAAGTTTTGAAATCATACTTAGTTATCCTTTCAAAAACAACTACTATTGTTTAACTTTCAATTCCAAAATCAAAGTTAAAGTTTTCAAAATTTCCAATTTTCTCAAAAAATTTCTAACGCCTTCAATTTTCGGAAAAATTCGCCATAGTCTCCTTTGCGCGGCTCGATCCGAAAAAAAAAATGACAGTATATATATCACAAATATACATCTCATCAAGTAATGAGGCATCCCGCAGGGAAAAAAGTGTAAAAGTACGGTATGTAATCCGAGATATGTACCTTATATTTTATTAGCAAGCATATACGGCTAATATAGCGCGAAAGCGAGCTCCAAATGCGAAGCAAACGCGATCCGCACCTACTAATCACTCAACAAACAACATGAGAACATGCATATAGACAATAATCTCAATATACAACATATAGTAACTGAAACAAAAGCAACAAATGCAAACATCAACTAACTAACATTCATAACCTAATCAATATTCATTTATATTCTCATTAATATTCAATGAAATAGGTTTTCAATTTAATCACATTTGATTTATTAACATTGGATTTTATCAACATTCATTCTCAATTTTTAATTAGTTTGCATTCACTAATTAAATCCAATTCACGTTCAATTCTATTCAAATTTATTTACTTCTAATTTGAATTCAATTACATAGCTTTCAATTTCATTAATACTTAATGAATTATATACAATCAACTAACAATCAAGTAACAACCATAGTATATTAATTACAATCATATTCCTTTGCTTATATTCATTCTCATTCAATTTATTCAACTTCCAATAACATTAGATTTTAATGAATCAACACTTATATCCATTATTTCATATCAATTTATTCACATTTAATTGATTAACATTCAAGCCATTCATTCGATTCAATTATAAAAGTTGAATTTCATTTATATAACTTAAGTTCACATTTATCTCTTAACTTTATTATTTTACTTTGATATTAATATCAATTTCAGTCAACACCTCTTAAGTTATATTCCATTTGACTTTAAATTCACTTTTATTTACAACTCATATTCATATAGTTTCATTTCTTATGTATATAAGTTTATTTCACAATTGTAAATCACTTTTAATTATAATTCAATTCTTATAACTTATTTGCTTATACAATTATTCTTTTATTTAGATTATTCAAACAACTAAACAATCAACTTATATACTCTTTAATAATTCTGAAAAATTATTCCTTTATATATAAAATATAATTAAGGTAAAATTATTTCATTTACCCAATTTAAAACAATATCGTGTCGAATTGTTCTATTCAAGTGTTTAGAAACCCCTTCGGCATAGTTGTACATACTGTGCTGACGAAGGTTCATATGCCACTCAATAAACCAATCATCACAATATAAAACAAATTTATATATTCACTAACAAATACGCTCTCGTATCTATTATTACACTCAAATTCATTCTAGAGTACTACTGACTCTATCTCTAATGAATAATACCCAACAGAACCATGGTTGTCGCTTAACCATATGCTCTGATACCAAATGTAACGCCCCGAAAATTTTCGACTTTCGAAAATTCAACATCGACACTCACTTTATCGACTGTCGAGAAATCGAAGGCCAAAAACCGGAATGTTATGGGTTTTAAAAAGAATTTAAGAAAAAGGAAGAAGAAAGAATAGAAAAGAGAACAGAAAATTTTAAAATAGAAGAAAAAGAGAATAGAGAATTTGAAAACAGAGGGAAAATAGAACGGAACAGAAAACAACTGAACAACATCAGAATCTCACAATTCGCAGCGGAACAACATATAATAATAAATGAATAATCTTTAAACAAAGAACTATATCAGTTATTACATTTTATACATTACATTTCATTACCTCATATCATCAGAGTGTACAACAACAACAAACAGCGGAAAAAGAAATACTATAAAGTAGTAATACGCCATGCCATCCAGCTTGCCTCCAGCAATTCCAGAATATCCAGAATATCCTGATAAACCTAACTCTTGACTGCCCGTGTGGAAATTGGTGGGCACCCAGAGTTTAGGAAGGAAAACAATAAACTCCGAGTCAGTCATGTGACTGGTGTGAGAACTCAAAACAGTTTATTTATCTTTAAAATCAAAATAGAGGAATATTTTTATTTCAATTTGCAATGCTTTTAAAAATGAGACTACCATAAGGCCTCCCGCACACACACACATGCAAACGCAGAATCGGAGGAGATTTCTCCTTATGATAGTCAAAGATGCTTGATACGCATTTAAAATAACATTTGATATTATTATTAGTGCATAGTGTAGGGGAAAATTCATTTCGAAAGTAGAATATAAATCTTAGCCAACATACGACCATTATCGTATGCCTACTATAGCTAACTATGTTCAATAGCAGGTTACCGCCACATTCCATAGCAGGTTATACAACTAAAACCGTACAAGTTACGTATTGTTTCTTTGGATTTCCAACGAATGATCAGGCCAAGGAACTTCCCATTGCCACATGAGAATGCCTCTGGATGGACATCCCCGAGAACCAAACCGGATCTCTACCAACACAAGGCCGGGTTACCCCTAACTGAGTAACAACTGACCGAATATGCCATCCCCCGGTCCTTTGGGACCTTTATCACCGAGCGCTCGTAATCAATTCACACAATCATAACAAAGTGTTTTCAACATGAGTAAGTATCTGGGCTCCATACCATGATACCACCCTTTTCCAGAAGGAAATGGACACATCCTAAAGGGTGCTACCCCTCATAACCTTGCTGCTTCTTTCTTGTTTTGACCATTCACGGGGTGTGAGGCTCGACGAATTCACGTCCACAAAAACATACTTTATACAAAAGCCATGCTTTGGGTCAACAAATGATCAACACAATGATCACAAGGATAGACGATCAAATAAACGATCCTATCACAAATAATCAACACAATGATCATTTCAGCATCACTCAGCATGTCACATTACCAAATTGAGAATATATCGCTGATAACATTCAACTACATAACCTCTGAGCTCGTACGTCTCAGAGAAGGGTGTTAAGCTAAAAGAATAAATTCTCCGCCACCAACAGAAATATATTTGAAAGAAATCGGCTTTACATCTCAATTTGTAATGTCAGACATACAATCCATACAAGTCTGTTCCGGGCTCGAACAAAACCGAAGGCACTTCTTACGAAGCCCTTGCAATCCGGGTATTCACAATCCCGATCGAATTTCCCATCTCTTAGGAGATCTCTATACCAGGAGCTACCCAGTGCAGAGACAATCGATAGGTCATCCTATCGCTTTCACAAATACTCGGTCTTCAACACCGATCTTCAAATGCAATTCATAACGACGTATCACATATTCGGAATGGGTTATACGACCCCATGGTCCTTTCCCGGTTAACCCGAATAGTGAGCGCTTATTCAAAAATAAGTGTAGCATTCACATTCAAACAAATCACATCAATTACCCATTCAAAGGGAAATATTGATAGTCGGTTATTGAACTATCAATGGATATGCACACATCACCAGTTTCCAAATAATTTTCCAAATTATTTATTTTCCAAAATATCTTCACTAGATATATAATTTCATACTTCAAAAATAAATCAATATTTATTTTTAAACCAATTCCACCTTCTTTTATAAATTCACTGGTGAATTTACATTCCAAAGTATTAATGAATATACGACTTCAATTCGATTTATAATATTCATTTTCAATTTATCTTCAAAAAGATAAATTCTCTAATATTCACTTTATATTGGAAAAACATTTCCATACTTATTTATTCATAAGTAATTCACAATTTTTATTTATTTTCAACACTTGGAAAATATTCAATACACTTAAATCGAGATTAAGTATATATTTCATTCTTTTAAGGAAATCATTCACTTAAACATATTTATTTGGGTCAAAACGAATGTTGCGTAAAACATCGTTACGACGACTCAAAAATCACTAGTATAGGGATTCGAAATTAAGATAGATATATAAATCCCAATACTATACAAAACATTTCCTTTCGGAAATCATTTACTATAACAACAGTGTTATAGTCTACTATTTCCTTTTATTTCTCGAAAACGTCTATTTCAACAATCAATGTTGAAATCTATGGTTTCGAATCTCAACATCTTTTAAAACATCGTTAGATCGTTTTAATTCTGTTTAAAACACCAAATCTAAAACAATTTCTTTAACGTGTTATTCACTATTCAAAAACGTGAATATAACTCCATTAAATAAGTTATGACAATTAACTTATCAAAATAAGTTGTTTGCGGATTTATAAAACAACGTTTATAAATTCCATTTCTATTTATTTATAAAAACTTCCTTTTTTATAAATCCTTTTATTAACCTATTCCAGTTTATAACTAAATTATAAACTAAACGTTCATATTATAAGTTAAATACTTATAATTTATTCGTTACAAAAATCGTTCCTTTGAACTTCATAATTATAAATCTTATAACTTATAAGATTCGTTTATTTATCAAAACTCCATTCTTTCAATAACTTTATAAATTTTATAAACCTACTGTTTATAAAATTTCATTTATAACTTCACTGTTTATAATCCTATAAATTTCATTCATTAATGAAATTCATTTTTACTTCATTCAAACACTTATAAAAACTCGTTTTATAATGTCAATATTTCAATTTATAAATATCCATTTATAAATCTCTTAATATAAATCAATTTATATTATTCTTTAAAAACATCTTTCAATTCCTTTATAATTCCACCATTTTGATTTATAAAATAATTAAATTTTATAAATCTTATATTCAAACTTTTAATAATAAACTCAAAAATCCAGTTTAAACTATTTTATAAAATCGTTGGTTCATATTTCTCAAAAATCAGCTTTTAACTATATTTCACCAAATCATAATTTTTATAACTTTAAAAATTATAACGTTTATTTATTTAAAACGGATCAATTCAAAAAATATAGTATATTCTCAAAAATCACTTTAAAATCATTTTAAAATTCCAAATTCTGGGTCCAATGATGCTACACACCAAATAGTCAATCACGACTACAACGATATCATATATCAATATGATAATCAATCAAATATCAAAATATCTGAAATTAAATAAATACTGTTGAGGAATCCAGTTGGATCCCTCCAACCTGTTTCCTGCATCCAAAAACATTAGCACAATACCAATTTCGCTCCAGTACGAAATTATCGCGGTATATGTTCTTATTAAATATTATCCGCTTAATAACGGCGTAATAGGGTCTCATCCGCTAAACAAATAAATGCGGGAAATCAATAACTCCAATATATACATATGCCAATATATATATAATGCTATCATATATAATACCAATTTCACTGTTTATGAAATATTCGCGGTATATGTTTTTAATAAATAACATCCGCTTACTAACGGCGTATAATGTCTATTTTAACAATCAATAGATAACAATCATCATTCAAACATGCATTCAAATATTTTAAATCTAACTATTTAAAATAAAAATCGAAACTGGTTCGATTGAGTGAGAAGTTCTCACCTTGGTTTTAAATTCCGTTTTAGCGATTTATTTCGAATAAAATTAAACGGACGTTTAATTTTACCCAAAATTCTCACTAACTCCAAACGACTCCAAACCAACTCCATCGCGTAGTGCTCATCCATACGATTCCAACGCAACTGAGTTTGCATTTTTTTGACCTCGTATGAAAAAGTTATGAATTTTTGAAGTTACACGATTTTATAACTTAAATTTACAACACAAACTTTAAAATTATAAACCTAAACTCATCACAGCCACATGATCCTTCCCCATTGAATCCAGGCCGTCCCCCCCTTCATCTTCTTCACGTTCCTTTTCTACAGATCAAGGCCGCAACCTTGAACCCATTACCCAAAACTAGGGTTGAATCTTGCATCCACATCACTCGACTAAACTCGATCACGTCACCGCCATCGCGAAGCTCAGCACCTCCTCTACCCACGCCTGCCTCCCCCTTGAGCTCGGCTTGCTCTACATCCCATAAAGGCGTGCATGGCCTGAAGAGAACGGCCCCCCCTAGCTCCCTCTCCGTTGCACCATTTCCGAT